>OX422211.1:272786581-273986581 GCA_949130495.1 Sambucus nigra
ACTCCTTGCAATGGTGCCATGTATCTGCTCCGAAAAATAGAGTTACTTGACAAGATTACCTTTTTCATCAGTGCACCTGCATATGTGTTTGGTTTTTGCATATGATCAATATATATATGTTATTGAGTTATAATTCTTTTTTGGTTCTTTATTATCTTATATATGCAGGAACTGTTTGGTTTCTATATATGCGTTTGATTTTAGCCACCTACGGATCAATATAGGATCTTCAAGAAAAAGCTCAATCCGAAATTAACGAAGTTGTTGGAACAAATAGAATTGTATAAGAGAATGTGTGTTCACCCTCTCTAGACTTCATATCTCATATTTATCTCTCTGAATTTTAATTTTCAAACTCCAGATAAGGTGGTTGCACCTGAATTTCCACTTCATCCTTTAATGTTTATCATCTTCCTCTTTTATTTTTTTCATTACAAGACTAGCTTGGGTTCTCTAAGTTTTTGAAGATTTTAATTTTTCTTTTCAGGTTTTCAGATATTGGAATAGAGAATCCCGTGGATGGTCTTTCTATAATGTTGAGGTGATATTTACTCTATTTTTTTATTCATTTTCATCAGTGCTTCTCTGTATCTCAATATGAACTGTGAAAGTCTGGGGGAAATTTATATTAGGAGTAAGTGTATGAGGTGTTGAAACGGGGTTGAATTCATGTTTAATTATGTGGGAACTTTGCACTCGGAGCAAGTGTAAGAGGTGTTGAAATGGGGTTGGATTCATTTTTAAGTATATGCTAATTATTTAGTGCATCTTTTATCATTGCAGAGTTAACGTTGCTCATCGGTTAAACTTCAATGTTCAAAGGTTATCACTGATTCAGTATTTAAAGTGATTCAAACTACATTAAATGATCCACTTACAAAATGTGTGGGGAGTTGAAATAAAAAAACTAACTAATTTGATTTTTTAATTATAGATCTGTGTAATATTTTTATCCTCCTTAATTTGTTTTTGTTCCCCGTAAGAAAATGATTCGTCAAAATATATCTTACGGAATTTGTGTTTATTTTTTCTGATATATCAAAGAACATTGATTGTCTCTCAAACAAAAATATAGTACTATTGCAACCTTTTATAGGTATCTGAGTAGTTTTTCACATTATTTGTTGAGTAATATGCTATCTTAGTTTCCTTTCAAATCATTTTTCATTAGGATTATAACTTCTTCTCTTTCAAGACTTCCAAGGCTTTTGCATACCTTCATAGTTACTCTAATTCGTGACATTACTTGCTGGCAACAACACTACTCTGATTAAACTGAAATTTAAGATAATTTACTAGATTCGTGTTAATCCCATAGTATGCCAATCTTTCCCAACATTTATTACCTGTATAGAAGATAATATTTAGCATTTGGTTCCAACATTTAAAGATGGTGTATTAGCTATATAATTAATAATTAGCTTTATTTATTTAATATTTGACTGCCTATTTCAATTAACTAACTATATTTTCTGTTTTGTATCAGGTCGCATTTTGAAAAGAATGGACAATCATTACAATGGAACATGTGGGACGACCTCAATTGATATATATTTATTTTTATAAGAAATTTGTTTCATTGAAGCTTTTGTTAGACAAAGTTGGGATTTTTTTATATTGTTGGACTTGTTGTTATCCCTTAAGTATGGTGGATAGTCCAATAAACAAAGGAGACTATGCCCAATTTTTTTTTAAAATTCGCCACTCTATTTTTTAGACTCGATGTGAATTCGATTGATGAATATTGTATATTTCATATTATCTGTGAATTTGTTAGATGAATTTAGACTATTTGAATGTTGTTGGACTATTTGTTATTTGTTAAGCAGGGTGAATAGTTCTATAAACAAGGGAGATTATGGGAAATTGTTTTAAAATTATACTTTGTTTTATTGGGAATGGTATTTTTGCCATTTTGCATTTACGAACTTTGAATTTTTTTTTATTTTGTAATTACGTGCTTTCAAATTTTTTGCCGTGCCTTCAGGCACCGGCATTCCGCTAGTGTGTGTATATATATACACGTGGAAACATTGAACTACGGTCTTCAATTTGATTTAAGTTTTTGTGGCTTAGTATAGCGCATTCAGTGGTATAGACATTTAGGATTTTTTGTGATATTTGGGTGGATTAATATGGCACTAGTTGTGTGTGGAAATTTATGGTTGTTGTGAAAGTGAGCTTAAGGGTGGTGTCTATGGAGGATAGATGCGGTGATTACGAGTTTGTTCCTTGCTCCTAATTTGTTTTTCTCGCAGGAGGAAGAGAGAGGGGATGTTTGGTTGTTAAGTAGTGCTAGGTTGATTAGAGGGTTATTTGTCTGGGGATTAGAGTTGGATTTTTTTGGGTTGTTAAAGAGGATTCTCGGGAAATAATTTTTCCCATCATATTTAAGTACTATAATTAACGAAAGTGCCTTGTTAAATATATTCTCATGTTTTAGGTCTTAATCTATAGTCTTCATAATTCAAGGGTCATTCTGGAAGAATGATGATAGTTTATGGACACAATGAGTAATTTAATCTAGATTTATGGTCACGCTCCAATAAGAACCATTACTTAAGGGAAATTTAGGGTTCATTACTCAAAATAAGTTCTTTGAGTTGAGGTGGTGATTAAACATTTTCAGTAAAACACCCCTTAAAAATCAACTGAAAATGATTTTTTATTTATTTTACAAAAATCAGTCAAACTATGTGACTTTTAAGATGCTTAAAATAACCATGTTTTGACTGATTTTTGTCATAAAAATATTTCTAGTTGATTTTATTTGAGGGTCCTTGAAATGATTAAACATCATAAGAAATCACATTACTTTTTTTAACTTTAGAAAATGAATCATTAAATTACTCTTAAGTAGTAGTCGCCTCTCTCTCTCTCTCTCTCTCTCTCTCTCTCTCTCTCTCTCTCTCTCTCTTTATCTCTCTATATAATAAAGTAGGTGTTTGAATTGTCTAAGAACAATAACAACTCTTCGCTTGCTATAATTTCACTAAAAATGAAGGACCGGGATCAACTCCCCACCTTTCTAATATGAAATTTCAAAATTTCATATTTAACTCCAATTTACCCCTGATTTTCATTCTAACTTCCTTAACTTTTAACCCACTAAAAATTCAGTCCACGTGATTTACTTTGGTCGCATTTTTTTCATCTGAATCTGAAATCTAAAGTCTAAAATTTGAATCTGAAAAATATGTTTGTTTCTATGCCAGAATGGACGAATGTATTTAGACAGATTCAGACATTAAATTTAGAGTTTAGAGGTACATATACCTCTTAATCATTCAAAGGAAAAAATAATCATTAGTCTCTTAATCATTTAAATAACCAAACAATATTTGGTACCTCTTAAGTCTGATGGTTCAGATTCAAACATAGACATAAGACATAAAAACAAATCGTATCTTTGTCTCACTTTATGAACTTTATTATGAAGAATCTGGACTCTTAAACTTGCTCCCTAAAAATGAAAAAAATCAAACCCTTACTTTAATTTGTTGGAAGTAATAATTGCAGAATAAACGAAATAACCCAAATTTGAAATAGATAAAATTAGAAGGACTTATCGATCGAGGTTTGTGTTCGACACAAAGTCCTAAAGGTGAAATTGCTCGCTGATTTTTGTAGCTGTCAGCCTCGTGAACATACACCTCCCAGGATTCAACGATCAGATTTACACACCAGCTTTGTGTTAAATCTTTGAACTCTCAGGATACTCCAGCACTCCCAGAAAATTAACGAAAATTAGAAAGTAGCAAAATTATTTTTGCAGAGAAAGTGATTTGCAGAAAATAGCAAAAGTATTTTTGCAGATAACGTGAGAGAGATTTTTTTATACTTTTTTTGACTCTGTAGCCTTTTCTTAAATAAGGGAAATGGTAAAAAACGTGAGTAGAGGTTTTAGCCAACTAACCCACTAATATCTCCACTAACAGCTATAGTGGAAGAAATAGTCAAAGACTTAAAACGGTTTAAAAAATTAAAACGATTTTGAAAAGATTTAATGCATATTAGAAATCCCCAAGAGCCCAAGGCCCAAGGCCCAATCTTTGACCCTAAATAATTAGTGTGCTCCCTAGGACTTGAACCCAAGACCTCATGCACACACCCCCACTAACTTACCACTTGGCCACTCTCACTAACTTATTTACTTTATTCAAAACAAATATATATACTAGCATACATACCCAACAATCCCCCACATGAATGAAGTAAATAAATTAAATAAAACGACGCTCTGGAGTATCATAAGGAGTGACGTATAAGGCAAAGGTGTCATTTGACTTGAACCTTTGCTTTGTGATGATCTATTGAGTTTACCAGTTGATAGTGAACTAATGTCTTGAACTATTTCACCGCTGTTGTAAACTTAAGTCAATAGAACACACACGTGACTCCAAAAAATCATCATCGAGTTCCCACAGTTGTGCTCGTTTCGGCCTTGAGCATGCCCAGGTTTCTTGAGTGCTCTAGAGAATCAGCCTTAATTCTCATAGGAAGCGGCCCCACTACCACACTCATATAGGTGCTTCTATTAAGAGTGTACTGTATCTCACACCCTACTGAATAACAGCTATAGAAAGCATTAAAAGATTGAATCTCATCCTCCATCGATACAGAGGTACTACATCATAGGAATGGGTTTTAAGTAAAACTTAAATTTGTACCCCCACAAATCACTCGTATAACTTTGTTATCCCATTGAACCCAGATCTTGGGATCTCCAGTCATATGGGTTGGGTTTCCATTATAGGTGATTTAGATATTAATAGGCTTCAGGCCCATCCCCCTCGATGTTTGATAAACTAGCTCTCTAGCTAGCCCTTTAGTCAATGGATCCGCCAGGTTTTCCTTTAACTTGACATAGTCGATTGCTATAACTCCATCTTTCAATAATTGTCTCACTGTGTTGTGTCTCCTCCTGATATGTCTAGACTTTCCATTGTAGGAGTTATTATGTGCTCTTGCGATTGCTGCTTGACTATCACAGTGAATGGACAAGGCTGGAACTGGTTTAGGCCAAAAATGAATATCTAATATGAAGTTCCTTAACCATTCAGCCTCTTCGCTTGCTTTATCCAACGCTATGAACTCTGACTCCATAGTGGATCTAGCTATGCATGTTTGCTTGGTAGATTTCCAAGATATAGCGCCTCCTGCCAAGGCAAAAACATAGCCACTCGTAGACTTACATTCATCATTATCAGAAATCCAATTAGCATCACAAAAGCCTTCAATTACAGCAGGATATCTAATATAATGAATACCATAATTTATTGTGTATTTAAGATATCTCAAAACTCTAATCAAAGCATCCCAATGTTCATTATTAGGATTACAAGTGTATCTGCTAAGTCTACCCACAGCATATGCAATATCAGGTCTAGTGCAGTTCATAAGATACATTAGACTACCAATAACTCTAGAATATTGTAATGATGATACACCAGGACCCGAATGTTTCCTTAAGTGACAACTAGGGTCATAAGGTGTTTTAGCAGGAATACAATTAAATTGTTCAAATTTTTTAAGAACTTTCTCTACATAATGAGATTGGGTTAAAACAATTCCTTCGGAATTTTTAATGATTTTAATTCCAAGTATAACATCAGCAACACCCAAATCTTTCATATCAAATTGCTTATTAAGGAAACGTTTAGTTTTATTAACTACATCCATATCAGTTCCAAAAATAAGCATATCATCCACATATAAGCAAATAATCACACCAGAATTATCCTTGAATTTGCTATAAATACATTTATCCGCTTCATTAATGTTAAAACCATTAGAGATCATTACTTGATCAAATTTTTCATGCCATTGTTTAGGAGCTTGTTTTAGTCCATATAAAGATTTTTGAAGTCTACACACTTTTTTATCTAGGCCTTGGACTACAAACCCCTCGGGTTGATCCATATAAATTTCTTCTTCAAGATCTCCATTCAAAAAAGCCGTTTTAACATCCATTTGATGAATTATCAGATTATGTAATGAAGCAATAGCAATTAATAGCCTAATAGATGTAATTCTAGTAACAGGAGAGTAAGTGTCAAAGAAATCAATTCCTTCCTTTTGCCTATAGCCTTTAGCTACTAATCTTGCCTTAAATTTATCAGTAGAACCATCAGCTTTTAATTTCTTTTTAAAAATCCATTTGCATCCAATAGTTTTACATCCTTTAGGCAAGTCAACTAACTCCCACGTGTTGTTAGAAATAATAGAATCATATTCACTATTAATAGCTTCTTTCCAAAAAATAGAATCGGGTGAGGACATTGCCTCACTAAAAGTGACGGGGTCATTTTCCATTAAGTACGTTAAAAATTCAGGACCAAAAGAAGTAGCTATCCTAGGTCTTTTACTTCTCCTAATTTCAATATCTTCTGAATTTGGAGATTCATTTCTAACACTAGGACCCATTGGAACAGAACTACTAGTTCCCTCACTTCTCACTTTAAAAGGAAATTTGTTCTCATAAAATTCAGCATCTCTTGACTCAAAAATAGTGTTTTTATCCATATATTGATTTTTAGAATCAATTACAAGAAACCTATAAGCATTACTGTTTTTAGCATACCCTATAAAAACACAATCAACAGTCTTTGGGCCAAGTTTAGTTCTCTTAGGTAATGGTATTGAAACCTTAGCAAGACACCCCCACACTTTAAGGTGTTTATAAGAAGGTTTTCTATTTTTCCACATTTCATAAGGAGATTTATCATTATTCTTAAAAGGTATTTTATTAAGAATATAACAAGCAGTAAGAAGTGCCTCACCCCACATATTATAAGGTAATCCCGAAGTGCTTAACATAGAATTTACCATATCCTTAAGAGTTCTATTTTTTCTTTCAGCTACACCATTAGATTGGGGTGAATAAGGAGGAGTGACTTGATGAATTATTCCATTTTCTTTACAATATTTATCAAGATCACCGGTGTATTCTCCTCCCCTATCGGATCTTAATGTTTTAATGGATTTCTCCAATTGTTTTTCAACTTCTAATTTATAAGAAATAAATTTTGAGAAACACTCATCTTTACTCGTAAGGAGATAAATATAACAATAACGAGAGTAATCATCAATAAAAGTAACAAAGTATTTATTTCCACCACGTGTCACATAACCTTTTAAATCACAAAGATCAGAATGTATTAAACTTAAAACAGTTGAACTTCTTTCTACACTTGGAAAAGGTTTTTTAGCATATTTTGATTCAACACATATTTCACATTTAGAGTTGGTAGAAATATCAGATTTTGGTATGTTTTCCAAAAACATTAATTTTTTAATGGATGCCTTATTTACATGACCAAGTCTAAAATGCCACATATCACAAGAGTCAATCAAATAAGCAGAAGAAGTAGATATTTTATTATTATCATCCACGGTTACATTTAGTTTGAAAAGACCCTCATGAACATAACCTTTCCCCACAAAAGCACCTCCCTTAGTCACAACTACCTTATCACTCTCTAGAACAATTTTAAAACCTTTCTTAACTAAGACAAAACCAGACACCAGATTCTTCCTAACCTCAGGGACATACAAAACATCTTTCAATGTGAGAACATTTCCCGAAGTAAACTTTAAAACTACGGTTCCCTTGCCCTCAACCTTAGACGAAGAGGAGTTTCCCATGTACAGACGTTCATCCCCACTAACAGAAGTGAAGGTAGTGAAGGCACCTCTCGTGCCGCAAATATGTTTGGTGGCGCCAGAATCAAGCCACCAGTCTGTCATGTTACTCACAATGTTTGCCTCTGTCACCACAGCAGAAAAGTTACCCTCCTCGGTTACATTTGCTTGAGGCTTCACATCTTGACTCTTCCTAAACTTGCAATCTTTAGCGTAATGACCTGGTTTTCCGCATACATAGCATTGACCTGCAGGTTTAGATTTAAACTGAGGTTTAGAATATTTATTCTTATCGTTAGGTTTGAATTTATGGTTGGACCTCGAATTCTGGTTTGGTTTCTGGGGCCCATGTTTCTGGTTTGAATGGTTAGGCTTGGACTGGTTCTGTTTTTGGTTTCCATTTGATTTTCCCTCTACCAAATTAGCCTTAGAACCGAATTCATAATTTTTCTCCCTAAGTTCTGCATTCCTATTATCTTCCTCAATTCTCAAACGAACTATCAAATCTTCTAGAGACATTTCCTTTTTCTTATGTTTCAGACCGTTTTTGTAATCTTTCCAAGACGGTGGCAGTTTTTCAATTATAGCTGAAACCTGAAATCCCTCACATATACTATAACCCTCGGCCAGAATTTCATGAATAATAATTTGTAGTTCTTCCAGTTGCGACACAACAGATTTATTATCTTCCATTTTAAAATCCAAAAATTTTTCAACCACAAATTTTTTAGACCCAGCATCTTCAGTTGCATATTTTTTGTCCAGTAAGTTCCATAATTCTTTAGCAGTAGGACATGACCAGTAAACATCATACAGTTCAAGGCAGAAACAATTCAGAATATAATTCCTACACATATAATCTCTTTGTTTCCAAACAACTAGTTCTTCAGGTACAGAAGGTCTATCAGATGCAATAACGTCAACGACTTTAAGAGTTGTTAAGTAAAATTGCAGTTTCATTTGTCATCTCTTAAAATTCTTTCCATCAAACAATTCAGGTTTTTCAGAGTATTTTGCATTAGGATTTTCCATAGCAGTCTGTAGAATAACAACGGAATTTCACCTTTAGATTGTTGGAAGTAATAATTGCAGAATAAACGAAATAACCCAAATTTGAAATAGATAAAATTAGAAGGACTTATCGATCGAGGTTTGTGTTCGACACAAAGTCCTAAAGGTGTAATTGCTCGCTGATTTTTGTAGCTGTCAGCCTCGTGAACATACACCTCCCAGGATTCAACGATCAGATTTACACACCAGCTTTGTGTTAAATCTTTGAACTCTCAGGATACTCCAGCACTCCCAGAAAATTAACGAAAATTAGAAAGTAGCAAAATTATTTTTGCAGAGAAAGTGATTTGCAGAAAATAGCAAAAGTATTTTTGCAGATAACGTGAGAGAGATTTTTTTATACTTTTTTTGACTCTGTAGCCTTTTCTTAAATAAGGGAAATGGTAAAAAACGTGGGTAGAGGTTTTAGCCAACTAACCCACTAATATCTCCACTAACAGCTATAGTGGAAGAAATAGTCAAAGACTTAAAACGGTTTAAAAAATTAAAACGATTTTGAAAAGATTTAATGCATATTAGAAATCCCCAAGAGCCCAAGGCCCAAGGCCCAATCTTTGACCCTAAATAATTAGTGTGCTCCCTAGGACTTGAACCCAAGACCTCATGCACACACCCCCACTAACTTACCACTTGGCCACTCTCACTAACTTATTTACTTTATTCAAAACAAATATATATACTAGCATACATACCCAACATAATTCTCTCATTGCGACACAATACATACCCAACATAATTCTCTCATTGCGACACAACAAACAACCAAGGATCAAGATCTTTTACCTTATAAGATCCAATGAACATAATCAAATTCAACCAATAACCAACAAGTGTGGTGTTTTCTTTCTCTCTCTCCAAGTTTCACACACATATAAGGTTAAAACAATTGTGAAAATCTACAATTATTTATGTCAGCACCTTCTGTTTGACGAAATTACAAATAATGGTATAAGCTTATGAAACTAACCCATGTGTATTCTATATATATATATTTTTTTCTTCATAGGGTTGATACAATTTAACTTCTACCGAGGTATCAAGTATATTTATTGATGATAGGCTCAAGAATAGGCACAGTTTGGTAGTGAATTAGGTGTTTCATTAGTATTTTAGGATTCAAATCAGGAAAACATTTATTATCAATTTATCTGGAGATATTTTCACTAGAATTAATTGCTTATAATGAACACCTGTGTAGCGAAACCCGTATTTTGGAGGGTTTTCCGCCATATATAGTCAGGATGACCTAAAGGTATTTATCATTATTTTATCTTCTTTTATATACAATCACTGCGGTAAAATTTGTTGTATTATGGTACCGATTGTTTGTGTTGAGGCATTGAAACACAAATATTCTTTTTTTTTTTTAAAACGAATTGTGTTCCTGTCTAACTATCTAATCTACTGAGTTGGTTTCTTCACCTCATCATACAATTGATTTTTGACTAAAATCCATAATATCTACATATTTGGTGTAAGTTAGTGCATGACATATGCTGAAGTTTGAATTAGTTAGTTAGTTTAAATTAGTCACTTAGTTGAATTAGTCAGCTTGTTGAGTCAGTTATTGTATTTGAGTCTGGAATTATTTTAGGAGTTTAATTCGGTCTTTAGTTAGTGGAAATTAAGGCTTAGTTGGTGAGTAATTTTAGGAGTGGTTGAAGCCATAAATATGTTATAAATATAGTGTCTGTAACGTTATTTTTATGCAGTTCGAATCAATTTCATTTTCTGAGTTATCATTGAGTAATAAAGCATTTTATTCCTTCTCAGTTTCCTCTATTTTGTTTCTGAATCACTCTTTAAATCAAGAGTCTTATTTGTTTCAATATGTATTGGTTGGTAAAATGAAAACCACTGTATGGTTTGTAATGATTGGGTTAATTTATGCGTTATGATGATTCTGCCATCAAACCCTTTATCCTTCAGAGGTACATATTACCACATGTATTATTGATATATTTAACATGCAATAGTCTGGTATAGTGAAATCTAGTGTATGGTTTTCCTAAATTTTCATTGATAGTTAATTATGGAACTTTAATTTAACGATGGAGAACACAAAGCTGGGTAGTGATTTCAGTCATATAACCTATATTGTTTAAATACAATTTGAGGTCATGTAATGAAATTGGATAAAATTGGTGTTGCTATGGAAATGAAATATTTTCGCATATTTTTTAATCCTTTTGCAAATGGTAATATCCTTCTTACACTTGGTACTTAATTTCAAGCATAGTGCTAATTACTCTCCCCTGTTTAAGTCCACTTTAAAAATTGTCAAACCAAACTCAATTAAAAAATGTATGGTGCTACTTTTATAGCTCACTTAATTCATGCCTTATGATTAAAAAAAAGTTTGATGGATGGTTATGCATGAATCTTTAATTGGAGACTAATCAAATAGTATTTTCATATTTTGATTAACCATTTTAGGATTTTGAAAATAATTTTTTTATTCTATTATTTGTATTTGAAAATAAATGTTTTTGATTTCAACCCAAAAGGGAATTATTTTTCAACCACCATAAACCATAATATACCATTGCTTACTAATATCTGTTTCATATTCTATATTTTGAACTTATAAGTTTAATCTATACTCTATGATATATCCCTTTTTCTCAACTTCTCTAACTCATCCTTTAGCACAACACATTATAATTTACACATTATTCATCTTTCTTTCTCTTTCTATCTATCTTTTGTATTTGTAAATATGATAAAATATTGTCTTTAGAGTTGTGTTTTTGCTCATTTTCCTTTTATGTATGCTTTGGGGATTCAACTGTGGTCCACAAGTATCAATCTCTCTCACACTCTCTGGTTTCTTTCTCTTATATATTGAACAAAACGCTAGCTTCCTTCTTTTCTCTTTTACCATTCATATTTAAGTTTGTATGGGTTCTTATGAGTTTGATAATTTTTTATACTGATTTCGAATCTCTTGATGGAATTAAGGACATGATAATAATAAATTAGTTATTAAATGTCATCATCCATGTACGTTCAAATTTTATTACGTTCGTAATGATGTCACTGAAAACCTATGAATCATGAACTCGTAATAAGCGTTTCGATACGCGATATGAAACACGTGATTCTCCAAAAAATTATGATACGACATGCTAGGATAAGTATTATATATATATATATATATATATATATATATAATGAAACATATTTTTCCATAAAATACATTATAAGAGTATTCTTAATATGAAATTAAGAAAATGGACCATAAAAAAAAAATTCGAATACACTTTAACATTAGAAATAATAAATAAAACAGAATCACCATCACAAAATTCAAATACACGGTAACGTGTCAGAGCGGGCATCTGATAAGCATAACTCGTGGCTTCCGAGAGAGTGTTCGTGCTTCATAGCTGAAAACAACTTTTCCAGATTATATTTGTATGATGCTGGTGATATTAAACAATTCATGAAACACCATTTCCCTTTTAGTTCTTACCCTTTTTAATAGATATGTTTTGAATATTTAATGTGTGTCATCATTAGTTAACAACGAAACATATTTTTTTATCTATTTTTTTTGCTTGTATTAATTTCTAAAGAACCACTTCCGTCTTATTTTTATTTTTTACTATGTTCTATTTTAGTTTGTATTAGTTTTTTAAGATATAGGGGACTAGGAAGGAACACTGCTCAGGTAATGCAAGTAAATAGTATTATGGTTTAATTGTAATTTTAATAGGAAGTTTGAATTTTATTTTGCAATGTGGCATAAGTTTCAAATTTCAATCTTTGCTTTATTTATGAACTTATATTAATTAATCATTAGCAACTTTTATAAATTGAGATCTGACTTATTAGTATGGTTGCTAATTTTTTCCTTTACGAATGTAAATTGCATCAGGTATCTTGAGTGTTGTTCGAGATATTTTGAATGTAATCATGTAAAAACCCCACAATGAGAAGGTTAACATTAACTATTCTTGTACAACTAACTACTATTAGACCCTTATGTGCTTTGAAAACTTATATTTTTATCCTTAATTTTCTAATGATGATGACCTTAGATGGTGGTGATGTTTTTAACTCGAAGATAAAATTAAGATAGTGCCACATGCAAGGGCATTTGGGTAAATAAAAGTGCACTACCTTTTCAAACTGATCCCAACAAGATATTTCTGTTAAATCTTCATGTAAGATAATTCCATTGGGTACATTTATGAATTCTAAATATTTCAATGGTTTGATATTTTTTGCAGGTCTTTGAAAGATGGGAAGGTTGAAGAACAGAGATGAAATTGGTGTTTGAATGTATTTACGGACACTATTTATCCATATTATAGAGTAGATCGATTACTAAGTTTTAATGCACATTGCGTCTATATTAACCATGTTGAGAGTTTAACTATTTGTAAATGTAAGTAATAAATAAGATTTTTTGATGTACTATTATAATTTTTTTTATATGTATTACTAATTAATTCTTAAAAATATGTGACCAAATGGCTGTACAAGACATGGGTATCGGGTCTATTTAGATTTTAAAATTATCTTCTCCCATATGATTTATGTATCTTTTTTCGTTGGGATTTGTATCATTCAGTGTCTACCAATTTTAATTAGTCGCATAAATAAATTTCAATTCCATGTTAATAGGGAGTTATCCTAAAATTGCACTACGTGGCCATAAATTTTCACCATACATGTATTGTATTTTGAAAATTAGAACTGTGACTTTTGGCACGAGCATCCGCTAGTATATATATATATATATATATATATATATATATATATATATATATATATATATATATATATATATATATATATATAGATAATATGAGAGGAGGGTGTTTTAATGTTCCAAATTATCAACGTCTGAGATCGAATTTTTTGGGTGGATCTAAGGGTCTGAGAATGTGCCATGTCACCATTTAAACATTGTGACATGGAAAATGAGGAAAAACATGCTTGATACCAAACCCTCCCCCGCTTAATCATTTTCCTCTATCTCATTTCCGCTCTCTCCCCCATTCAACACAAACCCTAACACTAACCATGCCTACCGCTGTCCTCCACCGTCCCCGATCCCTCCAAATCGGCGCCTTCAGGTTGTCTCTCTCTCCCCCATACACATAAACTCACACATACACGCACACGCACACGGACACACTCTTTTATCTCGCCTCCCCTCCCCCTCCCCCTCACACACACACACACACACACACACACACACCCTCACCCTCACCCTCACCCTCACACACACATATCTGGGAACTAAATTGAGCCATCTGTTTATAACTTATTTTTTTGTAGCAAGTTTACTCTTTTTCCCAGTTTGCAATGTTGTTCGTTTATATTGTTTAATATTTTCACATTTATAATGCTTTGTTTGCAGATCTAATGTTTTTTTTGCATATCTAATGTTTTGGGGTAATACAAAATCGATTCGTGGTTTGATTTTAGGTAAGTTTTTTCTTGCCCATTTAAATTTGATCATTGTCTATGAGAGCATTGGTTGTATGAATTCTATTCCAAATTTAGGGGTTTTAGATTTGTTTATGGAATTTAAATTTTCCATGTTGTATTGTAGGTTATATGGATTTTATATTTTTTTTATTGATTTATGTATTTTATATATTATTTGTATTCAGTTGAGTATTTTTGGTGGGAGGGATGGGGGTTTCATGCTTTCGTACTCATAACCGTGTTCATGTACACATTTTACGTATTGGGAAATTGAAAGAAATATTGGAAAATTTCATCATGTTAATTGAGAGTTGGAGGATATTATATTTTGTTAAAATTGATATGTGATCATATCAAAAATTGTTTGATGTATGGTTGCTTAATGCAACGTGTTGATGAAGGCTATATGAGTTCATGGTATGTGAACCATGTTGATTTATTAGCTATTTTCATGGTTATTGTTGTATGAATTTAGTGAAAATGGTTGTTAGTTACATATTATTTGATTATCTCGATCCAGCATATTTCACAATTCTTGAGTTTTGAATTTCGTAGTTTTATCTTATCAGTTCAATGGTGTCACTTATTTCATAATTCTCGATTTTGTTAAATCTGGTGGTGATATGTATTTTATACACTAGAAGAGTTTTTATTGATTGAAAATGTTGGACCTTAATAATTTCACAATTTTCTAGGATGATTGACTGGATGATGCATTCTTTTTTTATAATTTGAGCATATGGTTCAATAACACCATTCTTTATCAACCAGTGCCCATCACAATCATCATCCACAAGCTACCATCCACATAACCAAGGTATTTCACTCCATGTGGTCTATTATGTTTCTTTTGTATTATGGCATCATTGAAGGGGTTTTATTTCTCTTATCATTTTTTTGTTTGTAATTTGTACAGGAGGTCTCAAAAGAAAATTCAATATTGAAGAGCATTTGATAATGGGGCTGGGCATGGACAATAAGATGGCAATTTACGATCGGGATAGAGGTTATTTCATATTCATTCATCATTAAACTATTAATTTTGAGTATAAATTATGAAGAAATTATATTAATGGTTTGATGCTTGCACTTCTACTATATATTTTTGTTTTATCTCATGGTTTGATGAAACTAAGGTAGGTTTTTAGAGATTTTATTTAATGGTTAAATACACTATATAAATACGATCGGTTAATTCACCTTATTGAGAGTGTAGTATACTTTCATAGCAATGGCGAGAAGGTCTATTTATATTTCAATTTGGCTATAGATTTATGTTTTGTTAGGAAAACAAATTTGTGGTTCAAACCAATTGTGCAAATATCTAATACTTCAATCTTAGATAATGGGGATCGAGAATGTCGGGACAAAGGTAATGGGGATCCAAGATGCCAGGATAGTGGGGATCTAAAATGTCGGGACAGAGCTGACAATGGGGATCTACTGACAGTGGGGATCCACCAATAGTGCAGGAGCTGACAGTGGTATTGGGAAATGATGCAACTCTAATGATTTCAGCTTCAGTTGCATTTACTCGGGGTTGTTTTATTCCGTTCAATCAAACTCGCATAAACTTTCTTTTGTTCACCGAGGGAGTTCACGATTCTAGAGAATATGAAAAGGAGAATAATAGAGGCATTTTGTGTTGCTTCTAATTTGAGTGTACTGGGTAGGAATGTTTATATTCTTTTGTATCTAGGTTTACAAAGGGAGTTACCTCTCTTTAAATATCAGTATTCCTTTTTATGCAGGATTTTTATATCAAGGTCTTTATTTTTCATCTAATCTATTTACATTCTTTCATTAATAGGTTGGGTGCAAGTTTGAGGTGCTAAGTTTCAAGCGAAACCTAAGTTGAGTAAAGCTCCACAAGAATAGGTCATAGACATCAATTGGTTATATGTTCAAAACTATTCAGTTTGCTATAGTGATGTCATTGAAATTAACTTATTAAATATCTGTCATCCCTTTTCTTTTTGATATAATGATGAAATTAATTAGTTTCTACTAGAGTGTCTGACTTCGTTTTAAACCTATAGCCATGCCATCCAAAACGACCTTCTAAGTGTTCGTACTGAACAAACACAATTTCGTATGTATGTTTTTTTACAGATAGATATTCATGAAATTTACTGTCTCGATGAGCCTCATTGCGATTACATAGTGAACTTCATTACGATTTCCATAGAGGTGCTAATCCCGCAGTTTGTGTCAGATCTATGTTTTATTTTATAGTAACCTCATTTTATATTAAGTATTTTAAGTCCAAACTTATGGTTTTAATTTATACTAAACATACTAATTTGTGTTTTTCTGTTAGGTTTTCTCAAGTGGGATTTTTGTATATCCATTTTGCAGATTCGGTAAGCTTTAGCCACTAATAGAAGTTGTATATACAAGAGCAACACCCATAAAAAAATCTTCATCCTATGAAATTTCGTTTTTTACCACAAGCCTTTCCTCAAGTATCAAGAGTTCACATTATTTTATTCAAATTAAAATCAATGAACTGTTACTATTCTAGACTAAGTGAATAACAATTATATTCTGGGAGTTTTTTATTTTTTATTTATTTTAATGTATGTTGGCTATGTTTTAGGGCCTTCAGTTTTAATTTTTTGATTTCATTTGATGTTATTATTTCTTGATTTAATTCAGCTGCTAGCCTAAAAAATCTAAACCTGAAAGCCTTTTCCAGCTTTCAACTTCACCTGTATCATGTTTTTGTGTTGTTAATCTCTTAATACGAGGATGGTCAATATTCATTTTGATCTAATCTAATTGATATGCATCAAATCATTGAATCTCTTATCAAATCTCTCTTTTTGGGTGATTCCAATTAACATATTCATGTAATTGAATCTACAGGTGCGCTAAACATATTAACACACATAACTGCCATATCTGATCCGATCGAGTGTTTTGAAACAGGACTGCATCTTCATTTGTTGGTAATTTATCTACCAAATTCTGTTTCAGTTAGGGACTGACATTCTTCAGGCATCAAAAGGGGGGCTACAATTATGATAGAAGTTATAACCATGGTGACAGAGAGGGGAACTAGAATACGAATTCAAAAACACGACCTGCTTGCTGCAATCATAATCACAGCGAAAATGATAAGTCAAGCATAAGGCCGAACCGGTTGTCTGCTAGTGAGAATCGAACTGAAATGTCATGGGCCACATATAAGCATGACCCATTTCCTTCATACTAGGCCCAAATTGGTCCTCCGTTACATTCCAACTCCAGTCAGAGTGGTTCCCATAACATGGCATATGGCCTGTATCCTTTGCAAACTATGAACCTTGGTGGAAAGTCATCAAACGGGTCAACTATTCCATCTGTTATAATGTTGTATCCGATTGACCATAATTCCAGTTATGGTCTGCATGGTGGATAACTTGAATTTGGGTTATTAGGACCAGCTGGCTTCGCTAGTAAGAATGAACAAATATAACTGAGCGACGGAACTCAAGTGAGGGGAGAATTTAAGGAACATAGGTTTCATGGGGGACCTACACAGTGATCACCAGAACAAACATCCTCACCTCATCAGTAAAGGTAATTTTTCTCTACTTTTTGAGCTCGAGTAAGGGGAGAATTTGAGGAACATAGGTTTCATGGGTTACTGTTCAGCCGTGATTCTTTTTCATTGAGTTAGTGTCTAGAATATAACCCCAAAGTTATCAAATTTGTTGTCAAATTGCTATTTTTTTCCACAGATATGCATGAAAATTCAACTGATGGAGAGGATGAAAATTATAGGTATTTATGGAACTTAAAAGTTCATTTATATATGGTGGGCTTTAGTTTTAAGTTCATGACCTTTTTTTTTTGTCGAATATTTGATTGCGTACACCATGTGAGTTTCAAACTATGATTGTTGAGTTTGTATTTGTATCCTCAGCGAACTTACGGTCAATTTTGGTAATGAGTTGATATGAAATTCTTCTTTATTGGTCCATTTCCTAATACCAATTTTGGTAATTTACACTCTTGACATGAATTCGAAATTGCCTCATGTATTGAGATGAATTTTCCATTAATGGAGTTTATTTTTGTGTTTGGTTTGAATTTTCTTAGGGCAAAGTATGGATGTTTAATCTCTACCCAAATTTTGATTTGAAAAGTTCTATGTCATTTCACATCCGGAAATTAAAACCCCATATTTATCCTATTAATCTGTGTCACCTAGTTGTCCATCAAATTATGCCCTTGTTTTTATTATGCCTCAATTTTTATTATATCTCCATTTTCAAAATTATGCTAAATAAATATTTGCTATCTTCAACTTACGACTCTGTTTAACATAGTTTATGTTAACCTCCTCAAGTTTTGCTCTTTTTAAATCATTGTAGGTTGCAATACTTGAAGGATTAAGTGTATAAGGAAAAATTCGCAAAGCTATCGTTTGGTCATCTATTAAAGGTATTTTTGAGTATATTCGAAAGGTTTTTAAAATTTCAGAATTCAAATTTGTATTCTTTATTTTTCTCATGTTTTAAGACATTACAGGTCAATCTGGGGTATATCGGCCCCAATTTCATGTATAATATTGACCTGCAAGTTTTGAGGTACTCTCTCTATCTCTCTCTCTCTCTCTCACACACACACACACACATACACACACACACACACGCACATACACACACACACACACACACACACACATACACACACACGCAAACACATAAATTGAATTAATGTCTTCATTCCTTCTTTTTTGGAGGCCTTTAAGAGAATAATTAAATTTCATATCTTTGTTATTTAAAGCATTGCCAACTCGATTCTTAATGTGCTGTTAGTTTATTTTGGCAGCGATAAACATAGCAAGAATTGTTTTTATTTTACTAATTTTTCTATTAATATAATGAGAAATCTGAACATTAGACCTTATGTTTTGCGTTGTTTGGAGTTGATGTGAAATTCTCCTACACTCAACTATTTTGTTTGTTCCTTTAAATTATCCCTTGAGCATTCTAAATTTGTTTGATGTGCATGTTTTTCCATTGCCATATTAACACATTTTAAACACTGGCTATGCCCTTTGTATTGATCATTTTGATATAGATTCATATTTTTTTGAATCTATCTATTATATTTGGTCCAAGCAAAGGTCAAATAGTTTAAAAGAGTTTTTATTTGGTTCAAGCAAAGGTAATGTGGAACACGTGACGTTATATTAGAATAATTGATATGCTCATTCAATAGTTTAAAAGAGTTGTTAAAAATTCTTTTCTTTTAGACTTGGAGATTACAGGATATTTTATTAAATGGTGGTTGAGTTTTATGTATATTGTGTGTTGTATATTGAATGACCTGTAGATTGTGTGTTGCCTTAATAGTGATTAGTGTGATGCCTTAACAATGATTAGTGTATGTTGTTGTGTGCCACAAAAAAGATTATGTGTATGATGTTTTCTGCTGCCATAAGATAGAAAGTGTGAAAGCATATGTAGTTTCCTTGGGGCTGATGGGACAAAAGCTAAAGCAGTAGCAATGAGCCCTCTTATGATTGATATTGCTCTGAATGGGTATAGGTACATGTCAATAATTTAAACAATAAAATGGTAAAGTGATCCCTCTTATGATTGATTGTAACAACCCTCGATTTTTGGAGACTGAGAAATAAAATTTTTGGGAAAATAAAATTTAATTAATTGGAGAATTTTAAAATTTGGGAACTTAGGCCCAAAAATAGAGGACATTTTAAAGTATTCCGGATGATGATTTTGAGGGTACCATCGATCCCGGAAGGTTCGAGATAGTCAAAATGACTGTCATTGAGTTTTATTTCGGCTCCGGAATGTTTTTAAGTATGTTTGGCTCGAATTGGAGTAAACGAGTCATTTAAAGTGTGTATTAACATTTAAAATTGGGTTTATGTTTTAAAGGATTTGGAGGCTTACGGATGAAGCCATTTCTCATTTGAGAAAAAGAGAGAAAAAGCCCTAGAGGAATAAAGAAGAGAGAACGAAGAAGAAAATAAGAGAGAGAGGAAGAAAAGCTTGGAGATTTCCAGCCCAACCGCGACATCGAGGATGATCCAACCTCTAAAAATCTGAGGCAAGTGTTTAATCTTGCTAAATAGCTATTTATGTATTTCATTTCATAATTTTGGGGTTAAAGAAATGGATTTTTGGGAATAAATATCAAAACCTAGATTTTTTTTGGGTTTGTTTAAATATGGGTTTAATGGATTAGAAATGGTTGGGATCAACTTTAGGTTGATTTATTGGCTTAGAATCATGTTGTGATAAAGATTTGGAGGTTCGAATGGAAATTTTAGGGTTTAAATTCGTGGGTTTTGCTGAAAATGGGAAAATCGGCCAAGATAACTGGTATGGCCGGTCGACCGCGCCCAGGGGACCGGTCGACCACGCGTTAAGGGAAAAGCCTACTGCATTTCTTCGTAGGCAAAATTTGGACCCACGATCGACCGGGGGTCTGAGACCGGTCGACCGGTCCCCTATTTTTAGCCCTAGAATGGGAAATACTTTTTCCCCATTTTCTTTTGGAGTTTATTCTTAGGGGCTTCCTTAATGGGCTGTTTTATGGGGTTTTTCTAGGATGACCTCTAGCCCTGTTTGGTTGGGTTTATTAATTTGAGGATTTCTCTTATGAAGTAAGAGATATTTTGGAGACTTATAGGGGGTCTCTCACTTAGTATATGATAGTGGGCACTTCTTGGAATAATTGGAGAAGAATATATCCATGTATGTGGTGAAATTTCTAGGCCGACATTTATGTCAAATCCTTATAAGGATAGGATAGTATTAAGATACAACTTGGGGTCACATCCCATTAACTCTCCCACTCAAGGAACATCTTCGCTAATGTTTTGGAAACTATGGCCTTCGTGGTCAATATGCTCGAGGTATAACAATGGTCCCTTACAAGTTCAGAAGCAGTCCATATCGACTCGCTGATACCACATCGAGATCTCTATAGAAGAAGATCAAAACAAAGTTAGGTTATGGTATTACGACATTTGGCGTTTAATCAAACATGTTAGATATCCTCAAGGTAATGATAAGAAATACCTCATGACCTTTCACAAACTTGCAACTCTGTACATCCTGTGCGACAAGGCACTATTCAAGATAAATTTCAATAGTGCCCATTTGCAGTACGTAAAAGGGACCGATATTGAATAATTAATGAATAAAATTCATAATGTAGAATGTGGACCTCACATGAATGGTCATATCCTTGCAAAAACGATTGTTCGAATGGGATTTAGACCACTATGGTCCAAGACTATGCTGCTTATGTCAGAAGATGCCTCAAAAGCCAATAATATTCTAATATCCAACACTTAGCCCCCGAGATTTGTACACCATGACTTCTCTTTGGCACTTCTCAACTTAGGGGATTGACATTATTGGTAAAGACACTCATGAAGCATCAACTAGGCATGAATTCATTCTTGTCGCCATTGATTATTTAACCAAATAGGTTGAAGTAAAAAAGCGGTGTTAAATGCAAAGAAAGTAGCTACGTTTATTCGAAAGAATATCATATGTTGCTACGAGGTTCCTCAGGAACTAATTTTAGGTAATGGACTCCATTCGAAGCATAAGTCATAGAAGTGGTCAAGGAATATGGATTTCAAAGAAATAAATATTCTCCCAACCGACCACAAACAAATGGGGTTGTTGGATCTACTAAAAAAATCCTTAAATCCATAATGATCAAGATGATCGAAAATAGCAGAGATTGGGTGAATTGAATCCCACATGCCCTATGGATCTACTACACATCCTTCAGAACACCCACTGGGGTTATCCCTACTCCCTAATCTATGGTATGGAAATAATCATGCCTGTTAAATTTGGGATACTCTCCCTACAACTACAAAGTTAACTTGGAGAAGTCAATTGGAAACAAGGATATTACGACGAACTGGCACTCTTAGATGAAAAGAGACTGAAATATTTACACCACATACAAAGGTATCATCTCCTCGTTACATGATCATTTAATAGAAAAATCAAAGATCATGGATTACGAGAAGGTGACATCACTCTCAAAGAAATTATAGATTAGAACTGGAAACCGAGAGGGAAATTCAAAACTAATTAGAGTGAGTCGTATCTTGTGAAGAAGATTTTGTTAAGTGGCACCTCTGTGCTTACAGACTTTGACGGAGAATATATGACATGCCCATCTAGCATAGACTATCTGAAGAAACTTTACCCTTGATCGAACTCACACCACGCTAAGAATTACTCACCTTTATTCTATTATACAAAAAAATATTCTTATTACCTCGAAACATTGGAGTGTAGGGAAATAGCCCAAGCATGGAATATAACCAACCTCAAGAAATTTTATTTTTAATCTTGAATGTTATTTTTTTTCCAATTGTCAGTTATTTTCAATTTGTAGTTAAGTTTTTTATTTTTTTAATACAATTAGCTTAGATTGTTCCAAGTGACAAGAGAATAATAAAGAAAATTATTTTTCCTTAAGCTTCCTATCAGACTTCACTTATTTTCTTATTTCAAATAATGCCTTATTAGATTTATTATTCTCTTAATCGCTACCTTAAGGCCACTTGTTTCGTCAATCTAATATGAGAACATAAGATAATTCCCAATAAAACAAAAAACCTACGGGGACCCCTAGTTTTTTTTTCTTGTCGAATGAAAAAACATAAGATATTGTGCTTCTAGGTTTTTTGTTTTTTGAACATACGATATTTCAAAGAATGCATTCTTGTTTTTCTTCCTCCTTCCCGTCTACCTATTCCCAAATATAACCTGAGGGGCATACCTCCTCATACAAAAATAGAGGGGAAAGGTCGTCGTAGACAAGGTCTTTTTAGTGTAAAATCGATTCAAACACCTATTAATTGGTGGAGATCAAGAGGCCCAGTGAGGATAATTCCCCAACGTAGACTCCCCTTGCCTCAGGATTAAGGATATGGGTGGATGTTGGGATGGAAAATTACCCACCTATGTGTAATCGGTGTTGTGACGTTTGGGACAACTTTGAAATTCTTGTCTAATGCAATTGTTAGTTCGTACCCAGGGAGTATGTTATTCGCTCTCCAATTGAACCTTAATCCGCAAGGATTTTTTCGGTACCAAACTTTCTTAAGGTAACCTAACTTTATGATCTCTAGGTTTAATTTTATAATGAATAGCTAAATCAAAATATCAAAGTTAAATCTGTAACTCATGAAGTAATGATTTAAAATGAACAAAACAAGTGGTAAATAACCTATTAAGAGATTCAACCTCCACATGCACAGGAAGACCCACATAGTTCTCACTATTGATTTTCCCCAAAAATACCAAAATGTCCCTATTGGTATTGTTTTGGGACCTAGACAACCACGTAACTGAATTGGGGGACTTGCCCCAAGCCCGAAAATGGTACTTGCTAGACTTAGGAGACGTCCTCAAGTCATAACGGTACCTGATTTCATTTAGAGCCAAGTTCGTGCCACAAATTTGATTAATATCAACTGTACCCATTGCAATCTAGAAGAAGCTTATGTTTCCTTGGATTTGTAGAATTCCATAAAAGTAGAGAATTCTACTAACAATGGGTGGAGGGAAAATGGGCATGCCCTCTATTATGACTACTGTAATAAAAGCAACCTCATTAGGGAGGTTATAAACATCCTCCTCATCAAGTGAGGTTCTTATTTTCACAAAGCTTGGTATGTCGTACTTGGTAAGAAATGCCTCAAAATCATTGTATAAGGTCATTTCGTACTTTCTCAAATGCCTTGACATGGTTGATTAGAGAAATGAAGAAGGAAAAAAGAATAAGAGATGAAGTTCGTAAAGACGAAATCTCAACAATTTGATTGAAAGAGAGCATTGAGAAAAACTCGTACATTTGGCTTCAAGTAAGGAGCCAAAGGATTTTTTTGAACCCCTTAGCGAGATGTTATTGGAGGGTTGCCATTGGAGTGTCGTTAGAACATCATTGGACGTACAACATTGGAGGCATTATGGGTAATCAACTAAGATCTGGATACGATACGGATGAGTTACATGTTGAAAATGAATTTATTACGGTGAAAAAGTTTTTTATCTAGTATAAATGATTTGTCCTTGTCATTAAATATATTTTCTTTTTGGTTTGCATATTGATTTCTTATGGGGAGAATAGGTGAAATTCTCTAATTTCTAACTTCTTGTATTGCCAGCAGAACCAGTGAAGATTTTCCCTTACTTTAATATATATTTATTTATGTTTTGCTTGAAATGTACCCCTCATGGTTAACCTTTTTATGTGTTCACATTTAGCTGTTCAGCTCTTTGGTCAATTCGGCATGCTAAAGATGCCCTCCAACTAACTGATACAGTGGTATAAGTTACAACGATTAGCTCCATCAAAACATATCAATGACTTTAGGAAATATGTTAGGAAGTCGCTAAGATTTTACCTGGCATTTCCAAAGGGCTCTCTTATCCCTGTGGGGTCCAACGAATCCAATTGATGTATAAGCTTTTGTTAAATTTAAGGTCACTCTCAATGTAGAATCTGCCAAATTGTTTTTCCTCAAAGACTACTAGGGGAGAAAATGATATTCATAAAAAACTTTCCGTTTCCCAAACAATTCTCATGCAACTTTAATTGTATAATTTTGACTTCAATTGTACCCGAAATAGGCTCCAGTACATCAGATAGTCTCCAAGCTTCAATGACCGGGTAGACTAATGAGTGAACGAGTCCCACTTTACCTTTTTCGGCTTCTTCCTATCAACATCGAATCATTCTCCATTCACACAAAACCATGTCATCTAAAACCAGCATTTATGTAATCATTATTAACCACGTAAAAGTATCGGTAATTTTGCTACGACTCTACTAATATTATTTAACTTACTCCAATTCTATCATTTCCCGGTTAAAGGTCCAAATTTGCTTTTATGGTTTAGTGTTAGTTTTAGTGACAAAAGTTGAAATCATGGTTAAATGTCAATAAATACCTTGACGGTACTTGGCTCTAGGAAGGATTGTTAAGAAGTTTTAAAATGTAAATATTAAAAGTTTGTGGTACTGAAGTCAAATTTATTTAAAAGTATGTCATTATCCACCTAGGGACTAAGAAAAAAAACGCAACAAGGTTCGTTATTACCAAAAGAAAAAGAAAAGTAACGACTTTGCCTTGGCTCCACAAGACATACCACCAAATCTCCCGTAAGTATATCTCCAGATAATAAATCCAGATCACAAATAAAATAAGGTCCACAAAAGACTTTTAATATCACTCTCACCACCTCCACTCTCCAAAAAGTATAGAAAAACTAGAAAAAGAAGACGAAAAGGGGAAAAAAACACTAAATCAATGCAGAAATCTAACTTTAAATAATGAGTAATTCTATACCTCGTGACTAATTTTAGAATTTAGTTAAATCTAATTGTTATGTGCACTAATTTAATGTTAGGGATCAAGCTCTAAATATAAAACATTTTAGGGGCTTAAGCATAACTATGAAAAGTTTGATGACTCAAACTATACATCATGCTTACTATATTACTTATACATCACCTTTTAGCCCTTAATTTTTTTTTTTTTTTTTTATTTTACCCATCGAGTTAACATTCCAAGAACACATGTTAAGAAATTGGGTCAAAATATAATTTCTAGCTATTTTATAAAATTTCAACAAAAAACTGCTGAAAATATATCATATATAAGGGTTCGCGCCAACAGAATTATGTGAATTTTTTAAAAATAGCTAGAAAATGTATTTTGACCTAATTTTTTGAACATGTATTGATCGAAAGGTTAATTTCAATAGAAAAATATTTTTTTTGAAAAAAATGTTTGTTAGGGCCTAGAACTAGGTGATCTCTCTCTCTCTCTCTCTCTCTCTCTCTCTATATATATATATATATATATATATATATATATATATATATAGTCCTGCTCTTGTGTGGACTAGTTCGCATTTTAAGAATGCGGACCGGACATGTGTCATCTGGCAGTGAGCCCAGAAGAAAGAGAGATTGTGCCTATAACTTAACCGATAATTTCTAGGCGCACCGTTAGGTGAGACATGTCCGGTCTGTACAAGAGCATTATATATATATATATATATGTTATTTTTGAGTTATATTTTTTCTATTATTTAAACATTACAAGGACCCATATGAAAAAAATCATCTCAAATAACGTTTTTTTGCTATTTTAAAAAAAATTGTCAAACTTTCATAACTTTTAAAACATTTTAAAAGCTGTTAAAGTTTAACCGACTTTTTTATAATAATAAAAAAATTATTTTGAGCTGCTTTTTTTTATATGGGTCCTTAAAATGTTTATATACAACATAAAAAAATTCAACTCAGGTTTGCGTCAGCAAGTACGTATGGTATGTATATGTACCATACCATACATATGGTATGTATACCAAAAAAGGACAATTTTGTAAAATAGTAAAAGAAATAATTTTGAGCTGATTTTTTTGTATGGTATTTAAACATTTTAACGAACCTACAAAACAAATCAACTTAAAATGAATTTTTTTTGCTATTTAAAAAAATCGTGGAAATATATGTTAAAAAGTGATATATATTTGATCGATTTTTTAAAAATATAAAGAAAAGATCATTTTTTTCGTAGGTTCATTGAAATGTTTAAATATTGTATAAAAATTATCTTAAAATAATTTTTTTTAACTACTTTTGAAAAATGGTTTCTTTTTTTAGTATGTTGTTTAAGGTATTTTGGAGATTTTAAGTTTTTCACCCCCTCCAGAAGCTAGCCTATGATGAATTAGACTGGAACTTTATTAAAAGGTTTTAGAACCTCACGAGTTTTCAATTTTTTGGGTTGATCACATTATTGAATATGTCAACTCTACTAGTTTTAAATTTTTTATCAAAGGGATTATTTCAATCTTTTACTCGTTCTAGGGGTATTCTAGAAAGGGACCCGTTATCTTCACACTTATTTATATTAGTTTTGGATAGGAGGCTTCGTTCTTTCATGGAGGCAACCTTACGGATTTTTTTAAAATTGTCCTCTTAGGGCTTCTAAATCCAGGCCTCAAATTCTTGCTTTAACTGCTAATGATTGTATGCTCTTCTTACGAGCGACCAATAAAAATATTAATAATGTGAAGATTACACTTGATAAAATATGTGATCCTTATAGGTAGAGCATTAATAAAAAGAAAACTTTATTATTTTCGCTGAAAGTTACTAATCTTAGTAAAATAGATATAGAAAATATGCTAGGAATGCCAATTTATAAAGTGTTCCAAATCCCCTTTTCAAGATCTTATGTTAAAACAAGGTAACAAGTTGGATATTTTGTATAATAGATTCTTCTCATATTCTAGATGTACCATTCTTACTAAAGTGGTTACGACGGCGATCCCATCTTATACTATGACTTCCTTTAAAATATCGGTTACACTTTTAAAAGTATACTATAGGAAAGTTAATTATTATTTCTTGATTGGGGACTTGGTAATGAACGTTGGATGTCCTTCTACCCAACTACCCGAATTTCTTATCTTCCAAATACCGGGTCTGGCCATTGTCCATTATTGTTAGACACCCACCCTTCCCTCTCCAAACCCCCAGCGCGGTTCATTTATTGCCCTGAGTGGGCATCCTATCTGTCTTTTACTAACCTCTTATACTGCCACTGGAATCTCTCGATCCAGGGATCACATGCTTTTTCCTTTTCGCGTAAGGCGCAGTCTTTTAGTGAGGCTGCTCGTGGTTGGAAGCAATTTGTTGTTGGGAATATGTCTCATTCAATATTTGCCTTAAAACACGAGATTCATAACCTCAGAATGTGTATTAACACTAATCTGAATCCCCTGTTGGTCTCTCGAGAGAACCACTTACAATTACAACTTATGCACTGTATGACTTTGGAACGCCAGTACAGGCACAATAATATAAAAATAAGTGGCTACTAGACGGGGACAATAATACTAAATTTTTCCATGCTTCTGTGATGCAACACCGGTGTAATAATTCGATTCCTTTTATTTTCAATCCGGACATTGGATGGCATACCACTATGAAGGATATTCATGGTCAATTCCAACACTTTTATGAGACCCTTTTTACTACCACCAACCCGCCTTGTTCGCCGTCTGAAGATAATTTTGTCCAAGTCAAATCTGCTGACGTTACTCGGCTACTGTAACCTATCACAGACGCATAAATTTTCCAAAACCTGTGTACTATAGGGAAGAATAAGACTCTGGGTGTGGATGGGTTGACTTGTGAGTTTTTTAAAAAACCATTGGGATATTATGAGACCCTCAGTCCTTAATTTATTTAAAGCTTTTTTCCACTCTAGGTGCCTCCTCCGTGCCCTTAATAAAACCCTTTTCATCTCTATCCCAAAAATTCCACACCCTACTCAAGTTAAGAACTTTCATCCCATCAGTTTATGTAATTTTATTTATAAACTTATCTCTATGATCCTAGTTGCTCGCATGATACCCATCTTTCAGTATCTTGTGTCCCCTTATCAGAATGCCTTTATTGCCTCTCGTCATATTCAAGATAATATCCTGATAGCCTATGAGATTTTACATACCATGCGTAAATCTAAATCTACAAAAGGTATGTGTACCATTAAAATTGATCTATCTAAAGCCTACGATCAAATGGAATGGACATTTATCCAATGAGTTCTTCAAAACCATGGGTTTCTAGATTTTTGGATTGGATACCTTATAGAATGTATTTCTTCTGCGACGTTCACCACGCTCATTAATGGCCATATAGGGTCCACTTTTTATCCAACTCGAGGACTCCGCCAAGAGGAATCCCTCTCACCTTATTTATCTTGGCGTTAGGCGTCCTTCTACGACCTGTGGAGTCAACCTGTTTATTGAAACATATCACGCATCAACGACCATCTCGCAAAGGACCCCCTATTCCTGGGCTTGCTTTTGTTGACGATTGTATTTTTTTTCCTTTAACCTATGTCAGTTTCAGTGGCTCACTTACATCATATTTTAACTACTTTTGGTTATTTTTCGGGTCAGACCGTTAACAAGGATAAATCCACAGTTGCTTTCGGCCCTTCTATTCCGTGTGTCGTTAAACAAGCTACTTTATACCAACTGGGAATTCATGGGTGTCATGGGTAGGATAAATATCTTTGCTTACCTCTTATTATAGGTCGGGTTACATGTCGAATGTTCTCTGAGCTTACGGAAACTCTCGACTAGCGCTTACATGTGTGGTATAATAATTTCTTGTCCTATGCTGGTCGAACCACTTTAATTAATGCAATGTGTACTTCCCTTCCATCTTATTACATGTCTGCATATTTGATTCCTCCTCATATTATTAGTACGTTATCCAAGAAAATTAAATCCTTTTTCTGGAATGCTTCCAAACTTTCTCATAAAACAACTACAGTCCCTTGGGCTACGATTACCCTTCCCACAGAATGTGGTGGCTTGGGCATAAAAAAATTACACTCTTTAAATAAAGCGTACATAATTAAACTTCTTTTGAAACTTTTTACCGAGCCACACGACCTTTGGACTCAAACTATGAAATATAAATATTTTCTTCACACCAATTTATTGGCGTCTCATAGTAAGGCTACTGACTCATGGTTCTGGAAAAGCGTTTTTGCTTTAATCCCTTCCTTCGCCATTGGGATCAAATGGCGACTTGGTTCCGGCTCTATTTCATTTGGAAATCATATTTGGCTATGGCATGATTCTTTCAATCATTTTTACCAGCATATTCCTCCTCATATTTTAGCTGCCCCCTACACACGTTCATTTCTAATGGCCAGTGGGACATACCGGCTTTAGCTCAGTGGTTGCCATTGGATGCAATTCACTGTATCCGAGCCTTGTATGTTCCCTCTCAAGAATCACTGGATGTTCCATATTGGTGGCCTAGTTATATTGGTACTTTTACTATTAAATCGACTTATCATTCGCTTCAAATTCACCTATATGCACAACACACTCCTGCACTTCCTTGGAAATATTTATGGAAAAGTAGCTTCCCCCCTAAGCTTCATTGGTTCTTGTGGTTTCTCATCCATAGAGATTTACCAACTACGGACTTACTTTTTCATTACCATAAATTAATGAGTCCTCTGTGCTCTCTTTGTGAGTTGGCTAACTGTAATACACATATTTACTACGACTGTCCTGCTTTGTTCCAACTCCGACACTCCACGCCTCTACTGGACCATAGTCCTACATCCATCTTTCATGCACTCTCCCACATACAGTCTACGGCTCGGGTTGCAGTCAATCAACTTCAACCATTTTTTCTCCTTTGGTTATTTTGGATTACACGCAATGAGGCGATCTTTCAACAGGTACCCATAACTTTGTCATCTTTCAAGTCCACCTTATCTCAACGCCTTCATAGCTACTATCAAGATTGTCAATTAATACGTCCCGGTATACCTCCCCCCACTTTTGCTTTTTCTATATCTTGGTCCAAACCTGTGCCTATATTTTTCAAATGCAATACGGATGGAGCAAAATCACATCTTACGGGTCATGCCGCATGTGGTGGGATTATTCATGATGCTCAAGGAAAGTTTGTTTATGCTTTTACCCACCATATAGACTTTGCATCATTAGTTCTAGCGGGGATTGGGGCCATTAAAATATTCTTGGATCTTACTTCTGCTCAGGGTATTACTACTGCATAGAAGTGAAAATCGATTGTAAAATTTTCTTTAATATGATCTACATGAACCAACCCTAGAATCCAGACCATATGAATTTAATCCGGGCCATACGTGATGACTATTTCGACATGTTACCTTATGTTTATGTTTCAGGGAAGCTAATTCTTATGCTGATGTTTTTGCTGCCCACTCGGTTTCCAAGTTGTTTCTCTCCACAGTGTATGTTCAAATTCTGTGTTTTTTACATCCATCTTTTCGCCGCGATCTGTGTCATATAGAAGTGTTACGTTTTGCAGTTTCCAACATTACTTGTAAGATTTCCATAGTCTAATTTAATCTTCTTACTTTTGTAAAAAAAAAAGGTTGATTATTATATTTTGAAATCATCTTAAGACTCTAACAACGAGCCTACGTTGACTTGACTTTAAAGATTTATCAATTTTAATTAACTGTTTGTCAAAAAACTTATTTGGAATCTTTTATTTAATCGGAATACTTTATGGGCGTAGATTTTTAAATATAATTATTTTCTTCCACTAATATTTTAAATGATACTATTAGCAAAAGATGCTCGTTGGTTTGCAGAGGGATTAGCAATGAGCTTAGTCATTTTAATAAAGCTTTGCAATAGTTGATTGGTAAGGGGGATATAAATATCTTGCTTGATAGATGGGTGGCGGAAATCATTCTTGCCAAAAAATTTATTCTTACAAATAATAACGATGCTTTACTTAAGGTTGGGGACTACTGCATTTCTGATACTAATGAATGGAACCTGGGATGCTCGATCAATTATTTATTGAAAATAATATATGCATAATATATGAAAAATTGGAAGAACTTATCGATCGGCAGTTGTGTTTAACACAAAGTCCTAAAGGTGAAATTGTTCGCTGATATTGATACTGTCAGCCTCTTGAATAAAAACCTCACAAGATTCAACGATCAGATTCCATCTCCAGTAACAATGAAGGATCTTGAACTTTAAGGATGCCCCAACACTAAAAAATAATTAAAAAATTGGTATAACAGAGATATAGTTTTTTTTGTAATCGGAGACTGAGAAAGTGAAATGTTTTTTAGATTTTTTTTGCAGAGAAGAGGAATCAAATTTATATCAATAAATCATAAACGTTTTAACCCTCTAATCCACCTTTATATCCACTAACGGGTAGTTGAGTCTGACTGAAAGACTAAGTAAAAAAATTAAAACGGGTTTAAAATGAGTTAGAAATGAAATAATAAATGGGTAAAAATTTTGAGTCCTCAAGAGAAGCCCAAAGGCCCAATCAAAGACTATTAATATTTAGTATGCCTCTTACGGATTGAACCCAAGACCACAAACACTAAATCCCACAAATTTACCACTTGGCCACTTACCCCAAATCATTTATTTCATTCAGAATAATTATATATACTTTATACCCAACAATCCCCCAGATGAATGAAATAACTAAATAAATGTAAAAGGATGCCCTGGACTATCATAAGGAGTGTTGAAAAAGGTGAAGGTGTTATTCTACTTGAACCTTTTCTTTGTGTTGATTTATTAAGTTTACCGATTGATAGTGAACTACTATCTTGAACTATTTCACCGTAGTTCTAAACTTAGGCCAATAAAACATACACATGACTCCCCAAAGTCATCATTGAGTTCCCATGATTGTGCTCGTTTCGGCCTTGAGCATGGCTAGGTTTCTTGAGTGATCTAGAAAATCAACATTAATTCTCATAGGAAGCGGATCCATTACCACACTCATATAAGTGCTTATATCAAGAGTGTACTGTATCTTACACCCCACTCATTAGAAGCTATAGAAAGCATTAAGAGATTTTATCTCATCCACTATCAATACAGTGGTACTACATCATAGGAATGGGTTTTTAAGTAAAAGTTAAGTTATTACCCCCTATAAATCACTCGTATAACTTTGTTATCCCATTGAACCTAGATCTTGGGATCTTCAGTCATATGGGTTTGGTTTCCATTATATGTGATTTAAATATTAATAGGCTTTAGGTCCATTCCCCTCGATGTTTCATAAACTAGCTCTCTAGCTAGCCTTTTAGTCAATGGATTTGTCAAGGTTTCCTTTAACTTGACATAATCAATTGCTATAACTCCATCTTTCAGTAGTTGTCTTATTATGTTGTGTCTTCTCATAATATGTCTAGATTTTCCGTTATAGGAGTTATTATATTCTCTTGTGATCGCTACTTGACTTTCATAGCGAATGGATAAAGCTAAAACCGATTTAGGCCATAAATGAATATCTAATAGGAAATTCCTTAACCATTCAGCCTCTTCGCTTTCTTTATCCAATGCAATTAATTATAATTCCATAGTGGATCTCGCTATACAAGTTTGTTTGGCATTTTTCAAGATATATCGCCTCTTGCCGAGACAAAAACATGTCCACTCGTAGATTTACATTCATCATTATTAGAGATCCAATTACCATCATAAAATCCTTCAATCATAGTAGGATATCTAATATAATGAATGCCATAATTTATTGTGTATTTTATATCTCTCAGAACTCTAATCAAAGCATCCCATTGTTCGTTATTAGGATTAAAAGTATATCTACTAAGTCTACCTATAGCATATGCAATATCAGGTCTAGTGCTATTCATAAGATACATTAGACTACCAATAACTCTAGAATATTCTAATGATGATACACCATGACCATAATGTTTACTTACGTAACAACTAGGGTCATAAGGTAGACTTAGCTTCTAATGAGTGGATGGGATATAATCTCTTAATGCTTTCTAATTTTCTAATATTTGTGTGTAATTATATTTGAACAATTTAATTCCACAAATCTTATAACTTCTATGATTTGGGGTCATAGAAGCTAAGTCTACCTTAGAAAATTTGAACAATTTAATTCCAAGTAACAACTAGGGTCATAATAAATTTTCTAAGAACTTTCTCTACGTAATGAGATTGGGTTAAAACAATTCCATCAAAATTTTAATGATTTTAATTCCAAGTATAACATTAGCCACGCCCAAATCTTTCATATAAAATTACTTATTTAGAAAACTTTTAGTTTTATTAACTATACCCATATTAGTACCAAAAATAAGCATATCATCAACATATAAGCAGATAATTACACCCGAATTATCCTTGAATTTTCTATAAATACATTTATCCGCTTAATTAATGTTGAAACCATTATAGATCATTACTTGATCGAATTTTCATGCCATTATTTGGGATCTTGTTTTAAGTCTACATACTTTTTTGTAGAAAATTCGATCGAATTTTCATGCCATTAAAGATCATTACTTAATCTCATATAATTATTTTTTAAGTCTACATACTTTTTTTTATCTAAGCATGGCACTACAAACCCCTCGGGTTCATCCATATAAATTTCTTCTTCAAGATATCCATTCAAAAAAGGCTTTCTAACATCTATTTGATGAATTATCAATCCTATGTCTTTTAGTCTTTCTTATTTAAGTTTCTTCGGAATCCAAAGATTCATTTCTAACACTAGGATCCACTAGAATAGAACTACTAGTTCCCTCACTTCTCATGTTAAAAGGAAATATATCCTCATAAAATTCAGTGTCTCTTGACTAAAAAATAATATTTTTATCAGTATACTAATTTTTATAATCGATTACAAGAAACTTATATGCATTACTATTTTGAGCATAACTTATAAAAGTACAATAAACTGTCTTTGGGCTAAGTTTAGTTCTCTTAGGTACTGGTATTGAAACCTTAGCAAGACACCCCCGCACTTTAAGGTGTTTATAAGAAGGTTTTCTATTTTTTCGCATTTCATAGGGAGTTTTGTCTTAAACAATATTTATTTAAGAATATAACAGGTAGTAATAAGTATCTCACCTCACATATTATAAGGTGGTCTCGAAATGCTTAACATTGAATTTACCATATCCTTAAGGATTTTGTTTTTTCTTTTAGCCAAACCATTAGATTGGGGTGAGTAAGTAGGAGTAACTTAATGAATTATACCATTTTCTTTAAAATATTTATCAAGATTACTGATGTATTCCCCTCCCCTATTGGATCTTAAGATTTTAAAGGATTTTTCCAGTTGATTTTCAACTTCTAATTTTTAAGAAATAAATTTTGAGAAACTCTTATCTTAACTTGTAAAGAGATAAATATAACATTAGCGAGAGTAATCATCAATAAAAGTAATAAAGTACTTATTTCCACCATGTGTTACATATCCTTTTAAAACACAATGATTGGAATGTATTAAACTTAAAACAATTGAGCTTCTTTCAAAACGCGAAAAAGATTTTTTTATGATACTTTGATTCAATAGATATTTCTCATTTAGAGTTGGTAGAAATATCATATTTTTATATATTTCCTAAAAATATTAATTTTTTAATGGAGGCTTTATTTACATAATCAAGTCTAAAATGACAATCTATCAAATAAGTAGAAGTAGTTGTTTTGTTATTATCAACTACAATTACATTGAGTTTGAAAAGAACCTCACAAACATAACCTTTACCCACAAAAATACCTCATTTAGTTATAAACTACTTTTCCACTCTCTAAAATCATTTGAAACCCTTCTTAGCTAAGACAAAACTAAACACCAAATTCTTTCTAACCTCAGGACATACAAAACTTCTTTCAAGGTAAGAACATTTCCTGAAGTAAACTTCAAAACTGGGGTACCCTTTCCCTCAACCTTAGACGAAGAGGAGTTTCCCATATATAGACATTCACCCTCACCTACAGTAGTGAAGGTAGTAAAGGCACCTCTCGTGCTACAAATATGCTTGATAGAACCAGAATCAAGCCACCAGTCTGTTATGTTACTCATAATTTTTTCCTCGATTACCACAGCTAAAAAGTTACCCTCCTCGGTTACGTTTTCTTGAGGTTTCATATTCTAACTCTTCCTAAGTGTGTAATCTTTAGCATAATAGCCTGATTTTCACACACAAATCATTAACCTGCAGGTTTAGATTTAAAATGGGGCTTAAAATTTTTATTCTGATCATTATGTTTGAATTTATAGTTGGACCTCGAATTCTGGTTTGGTTTTATGGTGCCCATGTTTCTGGTTTGAATGGTTACCAAGTGATTTTCCCTCGACCAGATTAGCCTTAGAACTTAATTCATAATTTTTCTCCTTTAGTTCTGTATTCCTATTGTCTTCCTCAATTCTCAGACGAAAAATCAAATCTTCATGTGTCATCTCCTTTTTTCTTATGTTTAAGGCTATTTTTGTAATCTTTCCAAGAAGGTGACAAATTTTCAAATATAGAAGGCACTTGAAATCCCTCACATATACGATAACTCTCAGCAAGAATTTCATGAATAATAATTTATAGTACTTCAAGCTGCGACACGATGGATTTATTATCTTTCATTTTAAAATCCAAAATTTTTTCAACCACTAATTTTTTAGACTCAACATCTTCAGTTGCATATTTTTTATTTAATGAGTTCCATAATTCTTTAGCATTAGGACATGACCAATAAGCATCATAGAATTCAAGTAGAGACAATTTATAATATAATTATTACACATGTAATCCCTTTGTTTACAAACAAATAGCTCATTGGGATTAGAAGGTTTATCAGATTTAATTCAATCAACTACTTTAAGAGTTGTTTGGTAAAATTGCAGTTTTATTTAACATCTCTTAAAATTCTTTTCATCAAATAGTTCAGGTTTTTCAGAGTATTTTGCATTAGAATTTTATATAGCAGGTTGTTGAATAACAAAAAAAATCACCTTTAGATTGTTGAAAATAATATATGCAGAATATATGAAAAAATCCAAATTCGAAATCGATAAAATTAGAAGAACTTACCGATTGAGGTTTGTGTTTAACACAAAGTTCGAAATGTGAAATTTTTCATTGATATTGATGTTGTCAGCCTCTTAAACGAACACCTCCCAGAATTAAATGATAAGATTCTATCACCAGCAATAATGAAGGATCTTAAACTCTCACGATACCCTAGCACCAAGAAAATAATTTAAAAAAAATAGTATAACAGATATATAGTTTTTCTGTAATTGGAGATTGAGAGAGAGAGAACTGTTTTTCAGATTTTTTTTGCAGAGAAGAGGACTCAAATTTATAAGAATAAATCAAAAACATTTTTACCTACTAACCCACCCTTATCTCCATTAACGGGTAGTTGAGTCTGAAAGACTAAGTCAAAAAATTAAAACGGATTTAAAATGAGTTAATAACGAAATAATAAATGGGTAAAAATTTTGAGTACTCAAGTGAAGCTCAAAGAGCCAATCAAAGACTATTAATGTTTAGTGTGCCTCCTAGGAATTGAACCAAAGACCATAAAAACTAAACCTAACAAACTTATCACTTAACCACTTACCGCAAATCATTTATTTCATTCAAAATAATGTTGTGAAAAGTATACAATGATGGTTATATGCTAATAAAGACATACATATATGTGGGCCTAACAAACATGGAAATTTCACTATTAAAGATGTCTATGAATGATTATACAACAAAAAGTTCAAAATAATACGGCCACAATTACCTTGGAATAGAATTTGGGATACGTTCTATAACAATAAAACAAAAGCTATTACATGGTTCATGTACCATAGTTCTTTACCCAAGGCCGATACATTGCACGTGCACCATAATATTCTTACATGTCTTTGCACATTATGTAATGAGACTGACTTTAATAAGCATTCATTTAATAAATGTCCTATTACTATACCTAAAATGCATATTTGTGAGTCTTATGTACACTAACATACGATATTCGTAACAGCTCAAAATCCTCGCAATCTGGGGTAGAAAAAAATTTGTAATTGGTTCTAAAATGTTGCAAAGACTCAATTGCGATCGTTTTCAATGTTCCAGTTGACTGATTTGTAACGGTTTTGAATCGTTACTAATTAGAAACGAACAACAGTAGTGAACTTTGAAATGATTTGGAACTTTTCTAACACAAGAAAAATCTAACAGCTTATAATTGCTATATCATTTTACAAAATGTAATTTGTTTGAGTATTTTAGGTGTTATCATTTTCTTTTTGTAACAGATTGAAACCATTGTGATCGGGATTATAGTATTTTATTTCTAATGATTTAAGAAATTTACAAATGACAATATAGATTAAAAAGTACAATACAAAATTCCATCTTAAATTTTGTACCATTCTCCAATAATAATCAATTCTTTATAAAGAGAGCTCAGAATGAAAATACATACAAATTTTTCCATCATTGTTCATAAATGACTTAAGTTGATCATTTCTTTTCCAAAATAGATTAGTCACATTCTTAGAAGTGTTGACTGTTCCTAGATAGAACACAAGACGAATGGAATGTAAATGTCTAATAATTTTAGTAACCCATTCTAATAATATTCATAAATCTACCTTTGGACAAAATAATTAAAGGGAACATAATTGCACCAAAAATGCCAACTTACTTGATTAGATTTTTATCTCCGAATACTTTGTCGGTGTTGTATTTCCTTGAAGTAAGAACTCCATAAATAAGCCTAGAAATTATGGAAAACTATGGTCCTATAAATCATGTATTGTCTTCACATTATTCAATTTGACAACAAAATATAGTGTTGGATGTTTCTTTGGACATGACAAATATAAAGGCTCACTACCCTTGCCATGAAGATTCTTATACTTCAACTCCTCATGGGTTTGGTAAATATTTTCACATATTTTATCTCTAACAACATCATTTGTTAAATGATCAACTTCCTAATTAAACTTTTCAAATGCGTCATAAGCAAGCTCCTCCATCCTAGAATCTAAGTAAAATGTTCTTTTCTCTTGAATTTTTTTCCCTGTGAAAATGGCAAAAGATGTAAAATTTTACAATTACTAATCAAATGATAACTAATCTCTTTTAAGGTTGAACATTTTTCTATTTAAACATTTAGTGCAGGGAAATGATAGTTTGTCTAGGCCACCACCTTTCTCCAACACAAATTGAACAAACCTACTAACCCCACTAATGTATCTCATGCTTCTTTTTTTATTTTCCTTCATCCACTCTTTGTTACTTTGCGATGTCATTCTCTAAATCAAGCCAGGCTAGTACCAAAGATAAATAAAGGCAAACAAAAAAATATATATATTTAATTGTACATGCACTAAAAAAATATACATTGTTTTGGCTTAGACCTCTATTTCGTGCCCCAAGTTTATTAAGATTAATATTAATCTGCATTGTAGACTAATAATTAATAATTAATAGTCAGACATTTGGATCAATAACCTAGTAAATCATCATATAGGAACAAACTATTGCCATAAAATTGGGAGATTTTTCACAATTTAAACAAGAGAATAAGTATTGATTTAAAATTTCTCCATTTAATAACATTGAGGAGAATTAACACAGACCTTTGGGATTTACCGATAGTGAGCTACAAGTTATTAATTCGCGATCAAATAGAAGATGATTAGAACTAAAATAAATCTCCGACCAATGTTTGACGAATTAAAATCGTAGTTCGATGAATATATGTGCAATTTTTTTAGGTGGCTGTAGTTTTTAACCGAGGTATATCTTCATATATATGAGGGGAGGCCAGATTATCACTTCAAAGGAGCAAGGGAGAGGTTGTAACCAAGGCTCAGGGTTTGAAAGAGTAAAAGGGTTTGAGAGAGTGTGAGCCATTACGATTTGGGAGAGTAAAGTGGTTTTAAATAACGACGATCTGATGGGGTTTGAGAGTGTCAAATAAAAAAGTGAAAATTCAGAGAACCTGCGATTGACAAACACAAAAGTGCAAACTTTGCAGGTGTTTAAAAATGTTGCAATATATCCTCATTGCTGATGTTTAAAAATATTATGAATAAAATGGTAAGCATCCCGGAGATTGAGTATAATTGCATAAAATCTAATTTAAGTAGGAGTGTCACTATTTTATCATAACAAATATACACGATTAGGAGAATTTGGAAAGTGAGGAATGAGATATTTTTTTATAATGAACCTCTATGTGGCACGGACACGGGTGTCGTGTCCGACACGACACTGTTACGCCGACACGACAAATCTAAAAAAATCAGGACACGACACGGCGGGAACACAGTATTAAATAAATATTTTTTATAATTATTTTTATATATAAAAAATATGAAATATCACATTAATACTAATCTCATACTAAGAACAACATTAAACATATAAGCATTAAGAGTAATAAATCCATTCTACACATCAAACATCACAATGTTACTAAATCCCATACTAATAATAACAATCAAATTGCATATGGCTAATGCAATTTATTGATCAAGAGATTAAAAAAAAAAAAAAGAATAAACAGGTGAGAAAAAGGAGAAAAAAAAACATATATTTCTTGCCCCCTTTTTTTTAAAGTTATTGTATATTTATGTCAGTCGTGTCCCTTACGTGTCCCAGCCGTGTCCCTTGCGTGTCCAACTATTTTTAAATGCCTTTTAAGCCCGACACGCCACGTGGCGTGTCGGACACGTGTCCCTTGCGTGTCCGTGTCCTTGGAGTGTCCGACACTCGTACGCGGCCTTCGAAAAAGTGTCCATGCTTCATAGATGAACCTATTCATCTAGCACTCAATAAAACCAAAGTATGACATGACCTAAGTGATTAGTATATGTTGTTTATTAACATAGTGCAACGCTTACTTTGGGGAAAACGATGAAATAGTTTCATATAGTCTCCTTACACTTTAAAACTAATTACGGGTGGTTTTGCTAATAATGATAGTTTGTCAACGGTTATGGGTAGAGTCATCAGAAACTCAATGGGTTAGTTTATACAGAAATACTATTCTGCCCGAATTTTTGACAGAATTTTGGGTGACAAACTGACGTGTCGGCTTGTTATTGGTTGGTTTATGGGGTCCGCACTAACGAGACCTCAAAACTAACCAATAACAAGCCGACACGTCAGTTTGTCACCCAAAATTCTGTCAAAAATTCGGGCTCCCTAGAAGTGCTCTAGTTTATATGGGGTTTTATAAACTCAATGAAACTAATGACAAAGAGAAAATGTGGGCAGTGGGAAAAGGATTGATTTTAACAAAGTTAAAAGGGCTTAATTATATTCAAATTGAAACGGATTATATCTCTATGTTTGATATGTGAGGGAGGGGACTATGTTTCAACATGTTCCTCCAGAAAATGTTAACGGATTGCCTTAAGTTGGCTAAAACCTTTACCATAGTGTGGATATCTTTTGGATATATGGAGATTAATGGTATTGCTAACATTTTAACTGAAATAGCAGCAAACAATCTCGACTTGGATGTTATTTTTTGCATAACACCTCCTTTTAATCATCATGATTTATTTGGATATGTTTGGTTATGTATATGAACAGTTGGTGACTAAGGATGTAACTTTTACTAAGGTTTTAATATAATATAATCCTTCATTGGGGAAAAAAAGGTTTCTACTTACTAAATGTTGAAAAAAAAGGTAGTACGGTAAATATTTAAATTTAAAATTGCACAGGATTTGGGTAAGATTAAAGGTTTTCTTATTCGTGATGATGAATAAACATTGATGTTAGAAATTATAATTGTTACCCTCGTTTGTTCACCTTATTTATAGAGGTGTTAGATTTTTATATGTTATGAGAGATTGCATCCTTTAGGATCATCAAACTATAAAACTTGAAAGTATTTCATATCCAATCTCCTGTATTAAATAATAAATTAAATATATGCGTCTTCAATTAAAAAATAGTTAATTAATCTATGTATCAAAGCATGAAACAACAAAGTATATTGTATAACAAACTGGTTTCTTAGCTCTCTTGCTCTCATGGACCCTGATACTTCCCTTCTATCTCACCTGCCCCCTCCGTGCGCACCTAACCCTTCAACCAAGACAGATCAAACTTATTTTCAACAAAGAGGTGATGGAAACAAGCTATAACCGCTCAACATCGGTAACGGGCAACAACGACCAGAGTCCTTACGGTGTGCGGATAAGTTCATACCAGGACAAACTTATGAATAATTCTGAGACACTATAGTCACCTATGATAAGGCCTACCTTAAACGACAATGATATACATCAGCCTAGGATTGGGCATACACTCTTCACTGCATGGACCATGCATGGCAATATTGATGAAGATGACTTCGAATATGAGTGGGGGATGGATGAAACAACTTCGGACAACACACGTGATATATCCATTTCAAAACAGGAATTAAAAATGCTTAGACACAAATGGAAAAATACGCTTTTCATTAAGCTTCTTGGAAAACATTTACCCTTTCAGCACTTAGCTCTTCGACTCTCGCGCTTGTGGAAATTAAAGGCGAATATTTACGTAACATATTTGGAAACCAATTTTATTTAGTTAAAGTCTCATCTCAAGATTAGGGGTGTAAAATGTACGGATACGGAGCGGATACCATAGTATCCACATCCGTATCCGTCAAGTCTCTACACTATCCGTATTCGTATCCATATCCTCCCGGATAATAATTTCAGCTATCCTTATCCGCATCCTCCCGGATTTCCCGGATTCGGATAATATCCTTATCCGTTTTTATTATTTAACATACATTAAGATACACATAGCTTATTAAGCACAAGTTTAATCAATGAATTAAATTTATAATTTTTCATTCCATGAAAGATATAGAGAATGTGTAAAGCATTATATTAAATTATAAAAGAAGGTTCGAGCAAAAGTACTAACCTTTAATGCGCATTTTCTTATTCAATTGTGAGCCATTGAAATTTGTATCTTCTTCAGTTTCTCTAATGTTTGAACAAAAATGAAAGTGAAGCATCATCTTACCTGAAAAACATAACTCAATTAAAATATTAACGGAGAAAACAAATAATATATTATAATAAAGAAGGGATGTTTTTTTTTACCCCTTAAATTCCTGAAGTGTGTCATTCTCATCTCCTTTCCTTTGTATCCTTGTCGAATTAAGCATTAAGGTAATCACAACTCGCAAGTTAGTAGTAATGCATAAAGATAAATTAAGACATTAATTGTTTGAACATACTAATTCACCCAAATACAACTTTACCAATATATAAGTAGAATAACAACAAATAAAACTGTATTGAGATAAAAAAAATTAAAACAACCCTGAATAAAAAAAATAGCAAACTCAAAATAATTTCATACAACATAACAAAAGAATTACATTCAGGTCTCCAAACAACACAGAAACACCAAAATCAGAAAGAATCAATAATTTCATACAACATAACAAAAAATTACCAACACAGAAACAATAATTTCATACAACAATATAAAAATCTGTAGGTATGTATGCTATGTAAAATATAAAAATCTGTAGGTATGATTTCATACAACAATATAATTTCATACAACAATATAAAACTCTGTAGATATGCTCTGTACAATATAAAAATCTGTAGGTATAATTTCATACAACAATAATTTCATACAACAATATAAAACAATAATTTCATACAACAATAATTTTACACAGAAGTTGTACAACACTCTCTACGAAAGTTCTGGTGTAAACAGTAAATCTGTATGTAAATCCGTAAGGTGATAGAGAGCAGAGAAAGAGAGAACAAAAATATGTAGGTATGCTTGTGTAAATCCGTAAGTATATAGCAGATAATGGGTTTGTGTTTTCACATACCTACGGATTTCATACCAACCCGAGTAGAGAAAGAGAGAAGACGAGAGCAGATATGGGTCGATTTCATACCGTCGCTAAGTTGCGACAGAGAAGACGAGAGCTGAGAGATGCTACACCACCTACACGAGAGAGAGAAGACGAGAGCTGCTACTAAGGTGAGAGAGAGAAGTCGACGACTGGAAATGAAAAAAAGGAACCCTAGACTAGGATTTTGGACGAGAGCTGCTACTAGTTTTGCTATTTGCTAAATGAAAAAACTTTTATATTATATTATTACATAGTTATATTTACAATTTGTATATAATTAATATTGATAATAAATTATTATTTAATATAATATGGATACGGATATCCGTGTCGAATATTCGCAAATATGGATACTTCGCTTCGGATACGGATTATCCGTGTCGGATACACATACTATCCGTATCCGTATCCATTTTTCCGGATATTTTAACACACTATCCATATTCGTATCCATATCCATTTCTTCGAATAAATATCCGCAAAATTCGGACTCGAATATCGAACGGATTCGAATTTTCGAATATCCATTTACACCCCCTACTCAAGATCATTACCTTACCATTCTGTCGGGTGGAGTTCCTAGATGCCCATTACCTATAGGTTTACACATGGCAAAAAAGTTACCGCCTGTCAACAACCACTATTACTCATATGATTATGTGGATTCAAATCCCGGAGTTACTGATGGAATATTATGATAAAGGTGTGTTATATCGTGTAGCTGCGGCACTGGGGATGCCATTAAAAATTACATACTGAGTTAGTGGGCCATGCGTGCTATGCTAGGTTGTGCGGAGATTTCGACATTACAAAATCCCTCCCTAAAAAAATTAAATTTGGTCATATTTTCTGTGATCTGGTGTACGAGCTAAAAATATATATTTTCTTCCCTTGTGAGATTGTTGGACACATCCGTACAAATTACCCACAACATGTAGTCCAACACATGGATATTAGGAAAGAACCTGAAGAAAAAGAAAATAAGTGGAAGGTGGTAACACGAAGGCCACTTAATTGTAAATAGGATAGGAAAAACATTTTACTTTGGAGGATAGTGCAACCAACAAAAATGCAGTGCCACTGATTAATACCCCGCTAACCGTGCTATCGGAGGATAATGTAACTGGAGACACACATATATGGGTGCCAAAAAATTCCGTCGTGCATGAATACATGCACACAAAATTGTCCACTTCCAAAACAGGCAATGGGCCCAGAAGTTGCGTCTGAAACTTGGACTCCCTATCCAAATGCGAATGCTGCTTCTCATAACAGACAACAACCGGAATTTTTTATTTTTGGGATTGAGAGTTTAGAAAACCCTACTGAGAACACTTTTCTCCTAGCTAACTTGGACGCAAACCTCTAACCATCCAACACCTATGCTACTCACCATGGCCACCAACCGGAGGAGTTTGGATTCCGCAACCCAAACCCATAGCCCACCGAGTACGGTGAGTGCTGAATCATTCCAACGCCCCACCCTTTTACCCTTGACACACCCATCCCCTATGATGAACCCAATGTTCCCCCCGGGTTCGAGTTCACATCGTTGGCCTTCCCATGACTACCCCACCCCCTCCATTACAACTAATCAATGAAAGAAATCATCTCCCCGACCAGCGCACAAGCCATCCCCCTATTCAACGCGAGCCAAACAACCCTCTTCTCCCACCCCACTGTATCATGCCACAAATCTTACATTACTAACTACTAAACCATAATGTACATTTAGAGGTCGTATAACATCGCGATCAGTTCCAGAGGCCTCTGTTGTCTTCTTTGCCTGCGAATTATGACCACAAGCTGTTGGCGATGGAGTCGTTGCCTTGGGGCAAGCCGCCTCTTGTGCTCGTCTGTTTTGGTATGTAAGATCATTCTACACATTCCACGGTCATCAAATACTAAATGAGGTACAAGTGATGATGAGTCCCCTACAGTAAAATGAGAGTGTTTACCTTGTGCTAGACCGGAGGTTGAGGACATCTACTATACCGATTCATCTCATGATAATCTTAATATGGAATGCTAGAGGTTTGGGGCGGTTGTCTTTATAACCTGAGGTCATACATCTCATCTCGCTTCATCATCCTCACATGTTGGTGATCCTTGACACTCACTTGGATGCGCATAGGTCTATTTCTTAAATTAGGAGGTTTCCTTTTCAAAAAAATATAGTTTCTCCAGCCTTGTGCCATTCGGGAGGCTTCTAGATTCTTTGGTTGGATAGAGTCATCATTGTTCATGAGTTGGCAATTTCACCTAGGTTCATCCATCTTCTTGTAGATCACGACTCGACGGATGGACCTTCTGAGTTCATAGCAGTTCACATGCCTATATAACCATGTAATCAAACCCACATAACTCTCTTTAATAACTCTCTATTATATTCCACAACCCCTGGCTACTTCTCAGTGATTTTAATACTATTTTAGGCCTCTACGAGAAGCCCAATGGTTTCCCGTTTACTATGGGACGTGGACATAGTCTTACTAATTTCATGCATGCATACGATATATATGACATAGGGTTTACTGGACCATCATTCGCCTGGAAATACAACACCTATTTTGGTCATCATGTCTGAGAAAGGCTGGATCGAGGTCTTGGTAATGACACATGGATGGAAGCTTACCCACACACACTTGTCACCGGCCTTCTGAACGGAAGTTCGGATCACTGCCCCCCTTCTTCTCGATACGTTGCCACCACATTCCAAACCAACCCAATGTTTTATATACTACAAGGAATGGACACAGTATTCCTCATTCCATGTGATTCTTAAGTACCAGTGGCAATGACCGGTTCCAGGTTCGTCGGACTATATTGTCCTGTATAAAACGAGCTGCTTTTGAGCGGTAGCATCAACATGTAAACATTAGCATTTCGGTAACATGTCCCGTGCTATTTTTATCCTACAACATTAGATCCAATTTACTAGGTGTTGATTTAAGTAACAGTCGGATCCGACTTCCTATGCGTATGAGGCCCTTCTCCATGATCAATTATCACGTTATCTCATTCTTGTGCGTCAGTACTGGCAAAACAAAACCAAAGTGCAGTGGTTTCTCAACGATGATCATGATACTAAATACTTTCATGCATGTGTATCTTATCATCGCCGAGAGAATAATATCAACTCAATCTTTCATCCGGAAACATGATGGCATAACACATTGTCTACTATCCAAACTCAGTTCCGATATTTTTATATGTAACTGCTTACCAGCACCAACCCACCTACGACCACTGAGGATGCCCCATTTGTGACTATAAAGCCATCAGACTATTCTCGACTTTTAGACAAGGTTACTGTCGAGGAAATTCCTTTGTCTATACACTGAATGGGGCATAATAAAAACCCGGGGTTAGATAGCCTTACTACGATTTTTTTCCAAATTCACTGGCCTGTTGTCGGGCCATCGGTCAACTGCCTCATTCTTCAGTTCTTTGACATAGGATACATGCCACCTAAGATACATGCCACCGGCACTTAATCGTACTTTGCTTATATTGATTCCAAAAACCCTATGAAAGTTATGCATTTTCGACCTATTAGCCCGTGTAATGTGATATACAAATTTATTTCTTCTATTATAGTAGCTCGAATGAGACCTATTCTGCAAAAATACATTGTCTTGAATACCAATCAGCTTTCATTGTAAATAAGAACATCTAAAATAGTATCTTTATCACATATGAGATCATGCATTCCATGTAAATGTCCAAATATAAAAGGGTAGTTGTGCAATCAATCTTAACTTACAAAAAGCTTACGACCAATGGAATGGCCCTTTATTCAATGGGTCCTCAAAAAGCACAACTTTCCTGAGAAGTGGATATAGTTCATTATAGCCTGTGTCTCCACTCCCTCTTACCAAACCTTAATTAATGGCCATTTGGGAGCGTCATTTTACCCGACTCGTGACTTTCGACAAGGACACCCCTTCTCACCTTACTTGTTTATTCTCTATTTGGATGTATTTCTCCATACTATTGATCGGGATTGCACTCATCACCATTTGACTGCTCTTTAAATATCTCGGATGGGGCCTCGCATACAATCCCTGGCCTTTGCAGATGACTCCACATTCTTCTTGCAGCCTACTCTAGCTACACTTGACATATTTAATTATATTCTTAGCCAGTTGCGGGCCCTCTCTGGCTAATCCATTAACTACGCCAAGTATTCTATGACTTTTGGGCTTTCTACTCCACATGCAATTCGCCATAGAGCTATCTAGCAGCCGTGGATTTCTCGATATCATGGACATGATAAATACTTGGGCCTCCCCTTGCTTACTGGGTGGGTCATGCGTCAGCTCTTCCATGAGACTATTGAAGTGCTTGAAAGTTGGCTCCACGTGTGGTATAATAATTTCTTGTCATCCGTGGGCCGAGTCACGCTCATCAACGTTGTCTTCACTTCCATGCCTTCATACTTTATGTCTGCTTACCCGCTTCCTAAGTTGATTCTCGATGTTCTTACTCGAAAAATTAAAGCTTTCTTTTGGAATGCAACACAGTTGTCCCACAAAACGCTTACTGTCCAATGGTCGACTATACCTTTACCCCGGGTGTTGGGGGAGCTAGGCATAAAAAACTTACACATTAAACGATGCATGAATGCTCAAGCTACTGTGGAAGGTGCTTCACCATCCATAGAATATGTGGACTTGTACCATTACCCATTAATATTTCCCTCAGGCTACTCTCCTCACAGCGACCAAGAAGTCATGATCCTCATGTTTCTGGACCAAGATCTCTAAGTTGTTCACTATTTTCTAAAAGGGCTCAAGTGGCGAGTGAGACAAGGACATATTTCCTTCAATCGTCATATTTGGGTCTTAAATGAAACCGTGGCAACATTATTTTCGCACTTACTAGTACAGTACTGGACACTCCGCTTTCATCATTTATTTCCAACTCACAGTGGGATTTTCCATAGCTAGCTCACTGGTTGCCCGCTGACTTCCTACTGCACATCCAGGCCATCTTCATACCACCAAGCCAGATTTATGACGAGCCTTAGTAGTGGCCTAATCTAGAGGGAGTTTTTTCCATTTGCTCTACTTACTATTGGTTATGTTAACCAACCTACATCCATCACCGCCCATCACTTCCATGGATTTGGCTGTGGAAAATTCCCCTTCCACCGAAGCTGCACTTATTTCTCTCGTTCTTACTGCATGACGGTATCTCTTCATTAGATCGTCTTTAAAATTATTATCGACTCCCATCGCTGCAATGTTCACTATGTGAACTCAAGGATAGTAATTATCACATTTTTACTACTTGCTCTGCTTTTTTCCACCTCTATACTCCGAATTTGGATATGGATATCTCTCCCGTTCCTCTCCTACAACGATTGGCTTGGCTCCCTGACCCTCCCTTGCTCACTAGCCACTCGCTTAGACCATTTTTCTTCCTAATAACTCTATAGTTGTTCAGGATCGAGGTATTTTTCCGCCACCAGCCTATCCTTCGAGCACCCATTATTTAGTCTGCATCCCAACAAATATCACACTTTATTTGGGCTCGTAGGACTTCTCCATAAATAACTTGCACCCAACTTTAGCTATTTTCCATTACCTGGACCAAACCTCCACCCCACTTTATCTAATGCAACACTGGCGGGACCAAAAATCATGACACTGGCCTTGCTTCAATGAGCATTATCTTGCGCAACAACTATGGACACTTTATAACTGCTTTCTCTCATAATATTCGTTACGTATCCTCAATCCTTGAAGAAATTTGGGCCATTAAACTCGGGTTAGACCTAGCTTCTCATGTAGGGATTAAAAGTATTGAAGTTGAACCCAACTATCAACTTGTTTACTAAATGCTCTACAGGAAAATAGTGCTAGTTCTAGCTCACCGAGACCTAATTCAAGAAGTGCAGGATGGATTCCATATGTTCACGCATCTTAACTTGTCTCTCTGCTTTCGAGAACCTAATCATTGTGTTAATTCCTTGTCTGTTGCTGCGGTGGGGGATTCTTTTTACTCCTTTTTATATGCTTCCCACCTGTCTTTTTTGGGTCCTCTTGTCAATAGTGGTGGGAAGGGTTGCTCATGAGTATGTTCTGCAGTTAAGGACATCACGTGTAAAATAATTATGTTTGAATAAAGCTTCTCTTTTTGTTTGGCAAAATAAAAGTATGTTTTATGGATTATAATTATAAAAAATTATGAAATCATCGTGTTCAATTATATTATTTCAAAAAATTGACCTCTAATTTTTTTTCCCAAACTAACTCACAAAATCAAAAGATTTCATAAGTAGATCCATAAATTAAGACTCGTACAAGTGGGCATCGCTAAAGTCACTTCAAGACAAATTTGAAATATGCTTGAGATGACTCATACATTATTGATCAATTTGATATATTCTTTCAAAGGTGGACTTTTTTGGTAAATATATTTTTTGCAAGGATATTTTTTATATTAACTATTATTTACAAGATTTTTCTTAGCATCCCTTTTGCTAAATATGCATTGTCTATCTAGATTGAAATTACATTGCATTGACTCAATTCAGTATTTTCCCTTTATTTTTATTTTTCAGATAAACCCGCAGACCTTATTGACTGTATAAGCTAGCCTCAAATCTTATTAGTGTTAAATTTCCTGATGAAAAGTTTGTCATGTGCATGTGACTTGCAGATATTTTTGTCCAATACTCTATAAAGAGGCAACTTAAATTTTTTAGAATCTTTAAATCTCTATTAAAATATTTATATTTTCAAAATTTCAGAAAACCATCTAAAACTATGGAAATTGCAAAAAAAATATTTTGAAAACCTAAAACTTACTAAAAAAATAATTAGAAGTCTCAAAATTCCTGAAATATTGTTTTTAAAATCTAAAATTTTCAAAAGACCATTTAAAAATATGAAAAATTATAAGATATGTCTTTTAAATTTGGAACCTGAAAAAAAAATTAAAGAAAAATATTTAAATATCCAAAAATGCCATAAAAATGATTTAAAATATGAAATTTAGAGGAAGAAATATTTTGCAATATTGAAAATTGTAGAAAAGTGTTTTAAAATACGAACATCAATAAAAATATTCAAAATCAAGAAATTGTAGCAATATAAATATCTAAAAAATTAAAAATCTAGAAATTCCAGAAAAAACTTTCAAAAAATTGGGTAGTTTAGAAATTGCATATTTAAAAAATATAGGAAATATTTATATTGCACAAAAATAATAAATTATCTCACCTTGAATGAAATATTTAAAAACAACTTGATAATAATTTAAAACTTCCACCAAATTTGGAAATTATAGAAAATTTCATAACAAATTCATGTAATAGTCTAAATCAATAAAAAATTATGGAACACAATTGAAATCATATTTAATTATTCTAGATTTGTTTTTATTTTCTTGAAAATTTTAACTCGAAACACAAAACTCCTCACCCATTAACAAAGGAAGATCATTACTAACTCTAAGAGATGACATCTCAATTTTATTTGAACCCACCTCCCACTTTGTGAGAAATCTGATCATCCTTAATTTTCATAAAACTTATCCCAAAAAATTTTGATAAAAAAGACCCACCTCTCATTTTCTCTCCTTCAGACTTACATTTTTTTTTCTTTTGTCACTTTCATTTCAAGAAAATAAGAAAATGAACATGTGGACACCTCATTCTACGACCCTCCGAACCACCTCCTTAGGTCCCTAACACTCATCCATTCACCATAAATCCTAGGTTATACTTTGAGAACTAATCTAGAGGTCATCGGGCACTCTTGAACCACACTTGACTCCGGTCAACACTCAAACCTGAGAAAGCTCACTGAATTCGAAGGGATCTGAATCGTCTTTCCAACAATCCATCTCGTGCGCGAATCAGACTTACGATTTGGACGAACGATCTGTTTCATTTCGAGTACTAATCTGGAGGCCATTTTCAGGTAGAATTTGACCTTAGAAAATTCTATAAATCGAGCAAAGATGAATGAATACTCAAGTGACTATGAATCTCACTTTCAAAGGTTCGTCCCTTATGTGAACGGCCTTGCGGTTCGGATGAATGACCCATTTTCCTTCGAAAATGTCCCCTCTAGAGACCATCCGGTGCTTTAGAGCCTTATTTGACTTTAGTAAACTCCCGGACCTGGGAGTGGCTCATGGATTCTTAGAGGGATCTTAACTACCTTTTCAACAGTCTACCCCATGTGCGATTCGAACTTACGATTTGATTTATATGCCCATTTTTCAAAAAAAATGTTTCGGACTACCTATAGGCACCTCAGGAACCCTGCCTTTTTGGCAGGTTGTACTTTTCCTTACCTAGTAAGGCAGGACTTATGCCGATAGGTAAGCCAAGCACTATGCCTATTGGCACCCCCCTTGGCCACTATAAAAAGGACCATCACCTCACCTTACAAAGCACAACCTAGGGTACCCTATAAGAAAATCAAAGAACATTCCCTCGCAATCAGAGCCTTTCCCTTTCCCAAAAAGTCAATTTTCCACATTTTCTTACCTCATTTACTTACCTCACTTGGTAATTTACCTCACCTCTCTACAATACTTCCATACCACTTCACAATTAGCACACTTGCATTCCGAAGTCAACAACAGGCATCCAAAAGGAAGTTTATTTCTTAACCCCTTTATCTAGTTTAACCATTTTAAGTGTTATTCATCTTATTTATATTTTGTGATTTTATTTCAGTATATCACATCCACTAATCTATACTCTTTATTAATAGTATTTCACATAACCTATTTTCATAAAAACCCAAAAAAGACAAAAATAAGGTTTATCCATAAACTCCAAAAGCTAGACTTCCATTTTTATGTCTTCACTCTTAAAACACATTTTATTCACATACATATAAGAGAAGTCCTACATTTGGATTTATGGGTTGAACCCCACCCTATGTTTTTTTCTAACTACGTCGACTTTGATGCCACTTGGGTTATGTAGGTGTCTTTGGCCAATTTCGAGATTCAAGTCTCTTCCTACTCCATTTTTATTTCATATATTTTTCATAACGTATTATATCTATTTTGTTTGTTTTAGACTCCTACATACTTGTGTCCCATCCTACGTATACATTCATTCTTTCACAATGATTTGTGATTCAACGAACACTTACATCATATTTTTTTATTATGATTTTCAAGTACACTTCAACGGGTGAGTCTGCTCCATCCCTTCCATAACACGAGTTGGAGGATTATGTTCTCACATTATTTATATTATACACATGTACAGACACATCATAGAGTTTAAAAGGATAAGATTAAAATTATCCCATGAGAGATCGAAAGGGTGGAATGGGTAACACCTTCCCATTCCGTAACTTAGTCCTCGAATCTTTGAACTAATTGGTTTTACATGCATCAGTTTGACCTTGATGTTATTCTCTCGAGGTGGCGACATTCTTTTGCTTGTTTTGAGAAAAATAGGCTAGCAACTATATCTCTTCATGTTACCCCCATTCGACGATGGTCAACTCCGTATCCACGCATGTCGGAGGAATACAACCATGGATGGCCACATTGGCCACTTTGTCGAGGAATGTTTTAGAGGAGTAGACTCTATTTCTACATTGATGTTGTTCTTTTCCCTCCTACTTTTCTACATGTTTACATATGCTCCCACTTTTATGTTCCCTTTCCTCCTTTACTTATTTCATTTGTATGCCTATCTCATGCTTATCTCTACCATGCTCTTTTCTCATGTATATGTCACTTTTCGCTCACTTGTACATTCTCATTTCACACACTTGTATATAATCTCCATGATCACTTCACTCACTCCGACTTGTATATATTATCCCCGCTCACTTCACACACTTACACTTTTATGTCTCCATGCTCACTTACACATCTCACACACCACTTATATATGATTTATGATTAGGCTCACTAGCACACACGTTCACTTGTGTATATTCACATGATCACTAACACTATAACCATGTAACTCTCTCACCTTACATATCTTACTCACTTGTATATATTCGCATGCTTCCCTATCACCATGCTTAGTCTCTTTTTCATGTCCCATGCTAGTTGTACTTTTCATGCTATTTGTATATACTCCTTCATCGTGGTAGTACTCCCCTTATTTAGCATGCCAAAAAAATATCTCCATAAGATACTAATTAAAGCTCATGCATTTTTTCACATTACATCACCAGAGCATGGTAGTATGGACCAAAATTTTGTCCCATACTGGGGGGTTACCTTCCATTAGTCTTTTACCTTTGACATATATCAAACGATTACCCTCATATCGTACCACTTGACTGAACTCACGAAGGGAGGTATATAGCAGGGAATTTATTCACGTACATCGAGTCTATCGAATTCACTCTCACACGTACTGTCCCCACGAGGTATATCGTGAGGCAATTTATATACACTCAGGTATATCAAACGGCTTGTCCACACGTACCGATGAATGATTACCCTTATAAGCAAGATGAATATCGTGGAAGTCATGCCAAGGGGGTGAACTCTTCCGTGAACCCAACAAGTGAATAAACCTCATATTGGAGTCAACCTTAGGGCACTCATAATTAGTTTGTCGGTTATCATGTGAAACTGCGCCGAAATTTCTTATCGACATATCACTTAAATTTTAGCGCTATTTTGCTTATTTTTAAATAGGTACCTATTCATGAGCCTGTAAAGAAGTCAAATCGTATCATGTATTTTGAACCCTTTGTTCTCTAGTCTCGGGTCCTGTCTGGCATTTTTTCTTGCATTTAGGCAAATATAATACAAGTGAAAACCAAATGATAAAAATAACCATGCTGAGAATTCTCCCCTTTTTTCCCTTTTTTCAAAAACCAAAAATACTAAAACTTTTGTCTTTTTTCCAAAATACCAAAAATATTCCATTTTTTCTTAAAAAATAAACCAAAATCATTTGTCCTTACCAGGTTGATCGTATACCCGACTTTAGCCTGGATCCCTATTGGCTTGGGTCTTTCTTCAAAATTCCTTGAAGATTCACTGTTTCTTATACTACTTCAACCAAATTTGGAATCTACCACCACAAGATATTCATAGAGAATGCCGATTAAGCACCGAATGTTCAGCTACATTTGAGGGCCATCCTATCCCAACTCAGTGACAATATTGATAACCTTCAAAATGATGTTTAAGAGATGTAGCGACATCAAGCCCAGACTCCTAATGCTCATGGACCCGAGATCCTTTTTCTTCATGCTATGGATACACCTACCCCGAGCCTATTTGTGTCCCAGAATAATACCAATATGTCTCGCATGCCCCACCTATAAACGGGTTGCCACTTGCTCAACTCCCAATTCCAAACCTCACCTAGTCAGGGGCTAATCTTCCAATATTCGTGGATCCCAAAGAAGAAGAACTGAATAAGGTCAAGGAAGACCTCAAACTATTGTAAAAAAAATTCGACCATGTCAAGATCTATAGGAACTACATGGATTACACTTACATGTATACCTACCGTAAGGCCAGGTTTCTCTAAAAGTTCAAGATGTCGAACATTGAGATGTTTTGGGTAGTGGGCCTCTGATTATGCATTGATGCAGCTGTCACCTATCCATGACCCTTCTCGATGCCTCAAAAGAAATAATGACCCAAATGTTTTAGGAGAACTTAAAATAAAATTCTCTCTGATGGTTCTTATCTTGCGAAGAATACAGGATCCGCAGCTGGTAAGATCTAGCTCGAGAATTCATGTTTCCATATAAATACAACGAAGAGCTGGAGGTCACACATAGGGACCTAGAGCTTCTAAAGCAAACCCTCGGAGAATCAGTCAGTAGCTTCACTAGAAGGTGGATAGAAAAAGCCTCCATTATAACCAATAGGCCTTCATAGGTGGAACAAGTGAGCATTATGAAGAATAATTTCTTGCCCCATATCTGAGCATTCATGGGAGGACAGTACTACCCTCACTTTCGAGCCCTCTAAGAGGCTGGTGCCAAAATCAAAGAAGGTGTCACCAAATTAGTGTTTGAACCAAAGAAGCTGACTGGATAATTTACACCTCAAAAATATGAGAAGCCTGCTATTGTCTTGGTCTCAACCATAAATAAATTATCACAACCTGCTACCTCTTGGGCACTAAAAAGTTATCCTAATCCTACCAAAAAAGAGTATGCTGAGCTCTATGCTCCCCTGTTGAAGGTATACTAGGCACTGTTAGCCTAAAATCTCATCAAACCATTAGAACCTCGACCATTACAAAACCCACTCCTGAAAAATTCAAGCACGATGCCTACTGTGACTTTCACTAAGTCGCAGGAGACACCACCTACCAATGATTTCATCTAAAAAATGTGATCCAAGGCCTGATAGATCGAGGTATCATGGTCCCGCCAACTAATCCTAAGACCAACACCACTCACAACCTTCTTTTAGCATATGAACCTGGAACGAATGCCATCTTATTGGAAATCAATCTTCAGTTTGACCCTTTTACCCAGATCATGCCCGTCAAAGCACCCATCATCCTTACAGTCTCACCCAAACCTTTCAAGGTTTGCCCATCCTTTCTCCTGCACCCTGCATGTCGTTCTAATCAAACTCTATCGCTCCTCATGAGGTCTTGTATTATGGTCTTCACCTGATTAGAGGGTTGAGGTATAGAACTACATGATGTGTTAGACCAACTCCAAAGGTTCTTACTGAAAATGCCAGCATAGATGTCCAATGACTACCATAAATTCAATGGCCTATTTATGGAAGCTCGAAAGTGGGGTCGTATCAAGTGAGTGGGTGGTACTCTTTGAGGAAGTCAGTCTAGTTGGCATTATACAGATACGACCAATATGTTTTCCTAGACAGAGGAAGTTTGCAGCATCTCTAAGTTTCTCACTGGTTTGAAACTTTAAGGATGCCTAGTCCCTTCAATCCCGTATTTCCTCGATGAATGGGAAGACCTATATGATGAAGCTGTAGAAGTTTTTAAGTGAATTGATTACTCCGAGTAGGAAGCCATCGTCACCACGGGATAGAGGTATGACTTTGATTACTTAGATGATGAATTAAATCATAAAGAATCCAATTTAGTTACTATTTGTTGTGAGAAATCAATAAAGTATCCATTTAACGAGAAGTACATAAAGCCACGAGGTTCTTATTCTTCTCTGGATCTTTGAACCAAATGACCAGATCAAAGATCCGATTCCCCATTCAATCAGAGTGGAAAAAGAAAGGGAGTTGTCTAAGAGCTCCCAATGCTATAAATGACCATTAAAGAAATCAAAGTCCATGATCTACTCAAAGAAACCCAAGAAAATATAACTTTATAAGGACTCTTCATGTCCGCTCAACTGCACCAAATGCCTTGATAAATCTCGTAATTGGACCTACAATTTCTAACTCTACTACTCTCGAAGAAGCCGTAAATGTGGTTGGATCCTTGACCTCTACTAGACTCCTCTCTTTTTCCAAATAAGAAATCTTAAAATTCATCCCTGATCACGAATATTCCCTTAACATCTCCATCGAAGTTTTGGGAAAGACAGTAACACTATCACTTGTCAATAATAGATATGCTCTCAATGTCTGTCCACTCTGAACCTTCAACTTCTTGGGATTCAAAGTTAGTGATATCACTCCCACAATTGTCATTATGCATGCATATGACAACACTCGTAGAGAAGTAATTGGTTCCATAAAACTCACACTAAGGGCATGCCCTATTTACCTTTTGATGGAGTTCCAACTCATCAAAATATTCATATGTTTCAATCTAATCCTTGGCTTCTCATGGATCCATATAATTCGAGGGGTATCTTATTCTCTCCATTAAGAACTAAAGTTGTTCGCTAAAGGCCAAGTTATCACTATCCTGGGGGATAACAAAAATTTAGATAATGCCAGCACTAACAATCCAGTATTGGAGATTCAGTATGGGACCAATGACATGCTCCTCTCCAGTTTCAATATTGATTCGCTCCCTATCCCAGTGGGAGATAACTTCAAAGACCGAGTTTTTCCATAGCACAGTCCTCATGGCAATGGCAATGTAATTCAGATGTTCAAGAATAGACACTTAATGCTCAGAATAGGGAGGATAAAGCGACGCTAATAAGGAATCCTTGAGCCCATAATCCTGAAAAAAGCCTTTCCCCATGTGTCCTAGGTTACCAACCTTCACCGTCTGAACTTAAATCACTCCACCGATCGTGACCGAAAAGAAGCCTATACGATGAAAAGACTATTTCGGGTACTCTTTGAATGTAAGACTTATCAAGGAGGGTGAAGAATTCATCTTCTATGGATTTTGTGATTTATCGTATGACCATATTGATAATAAGATGAAACCAGGGCCAGAGATCTTATTTTAAAACAACAACACTTGGGATGAAGACTCGAAACATAAAACCTCTTACCGAGCAAACCATGTCAATTATCGATAACTCTAAGGGAAGTGAATCTAAGGAATACTTTGACCTATAAATACTGGGGTTTAGTCTCTATATGATCCGCTTAGATGTTGTGCCATCAGACCTGTCCGCTCAGATTATAACTGTTGATATATCTCTCTTAAACTAGCATGCTATCCCAGTTCAGCTTACTCAAGGTCAGCCAAACCCTACTATTTACCCTATTCAAAAAATCTCTACACATTTTTATTTCTCCTTTTCCTGATGTAAATGTAACTGAGACCTCTTTTGACGAGATTCTTAACATTGCTTTCCCTGAAAATGAAATAAATGAGGATTCTGAGTATCTTGTTATGCCTTACATTAATTGGATTGATTTAATCAAACTTTTTATTATGATAATTTTCTGAATGAACAATTCTTAATTGATCTCAGTAAGGAAAATAATAAACAACATAACTGTGTTCAAACTAATGATGATGAGGTTTTTGTTATTAACCTCGGTTCTAGTAGCCACCAGTGCGAGATTAAGATAGGGTCCACCCTTAACGAGTACGAGTAGGCATAATTTGAAAAGTTGCAAAAAGAGTTCATAGACATCTCTGCGTGATCCTATGATGAGATGCCTTACATTTCAGAATGACATCCCGACATTCCTGGAATGCAAATCGATTAATTAGAAGTTGAGAAAACTCCGAACGAAATGGACACTTAAAGTCAAAGAAGAGGTAGTCAAACAGCTAAACGTGGGTTTTATTCACGTGGTTGAATACCCTATATGGCTCAGAAATATCGTCCCCGTGTAGGTCGACTATCGGTATTTGAATAAGGAATCCCCAAAATATGATTACCCATTACCAAACATTTACATGATCTTGGATAATACGAACAACTATGCTTTTATATAATTTTTCGACTAATTTTTCGGTTACAACTAGATCAAGGTGCACCCTAGCCACTAAGAGAAAAATGCCTTCATTAGCACCTAGGGAAATTTCTGCTACATCGTCATGCCATTAGATCCAAATCTATCTTGTAAGATCTTATTCACAAAGAAGTCGTGGTTTATGTAGACGATATGATCATAAAGTCCAAAACTCAGGAAAGTCACATTCCCGACATTTGAAAGTTCTTCGAGCGACTATAACAATACCAGATACGGCTCAACCCACAAAAGTGTGTTTTTGGATTAAATATGGGGAAATACTTGGGATTCATGGTCAGTGAGAAAGGAATTGAAGTGGACGTCACCAAACTGAAAGCCATAATTGAGATGTCACCACTTTGGATAGAGAAGGAAGTTCGAGGATTCCTGGGTAAATTGCACTACATTAGTCAGTTCATCAGCCAACTGATCTCTATTTGCGAACCCATTTTCAAACTTCTCTAAAGGGATTCAACCAAAGTTTGGAATGAGGGCTCCTAAGAAGACTTTGACCAAATCAAGTGATACCTTGACTCACCTTCAGTGCTCATGCCCCCGTAGTCAGTTTTCCCCCTCTTCCTATACTTAACCATTACTGATACCGCACTAGGGACTTTACTAGCCCAATACATTGAAGAATACGATAAATAAAGAGCCATCTATTATGCTAGTTGAAAAATGTCCAGTTATGATGTTAATTACACTGCTCTAGAGAAAGCATGTGTCGCCTTGGTCTGGGTTACGTAGAAACTACAAAACTACATGCTTGACTTTAATATTAGACTCAATCCCATTAAATACTTGTTAGATAAACTCACTTTTTCAAGATGAATGGCCCACTGGTTAATGTTAGTAGCGGAGTTTGATATTATTTATGTCACACAGAAAGCTATGAAGGGAAGGGACATCTTCGACTACCTTACCGATTACCTTATAGAAGGAACTGATGTTTGGGTATCTGAATTTATAGATAAAGACATTCTATACACCTCTCTAGACAATATTAGATGGCATATGTTCTTCAATGGAGCTGCCAACAAGAAAGGGTACGACATTGGGATACTCTTGATTTCTCCTGATGACTCCCACACCCCCATTGCCATCAAGATAGAATTTACTTTAACCTATAACATGACTCGGTATAAAGCATGCATCGAAGGCCTCAAGATTTCCCTCAATAAAGGTATCAATCACTTAGATGTCTATGGGGACTTTGCCCTTTTTATCAAACAAATTTTTAGAAAATTGAAAGTCAAGGATGAGAAGATCCTACTCTTCCACACCCACCTAGAAGATCTTACCACCTGGTTTAAAGATGTCACCTTCCATTACATTCCTCACTTAAAGAATAGTCTAGCCGATGCCCTTATAACCCTAGTATCCTCCATGGTCGATATGCCCGACGGAATAATAATGACCCCTTTCCTAATGGAAAACTAAGGTACATCCACCATCCATTACCACATTGAGTTCGTCACTAAAGAAGACTTCGACATGGTAGGGTTATGGTACAATAACATTTGGTTCCTTCTTAAACGGGATAGATATATCAGAGATGAAAATAAGAAAGACAGTTCAACCCTTCGCTAATTGGATGCTCGGTACATCATCTACGATAAAGGACTTTTCATGAAAAACTTCGATATAACCCATTTATATTACATAACAGGGATTGATATTGAAGGAATGATGTAAAAAATCCATAATGGGGAATGCGAGCTCCACATGAACGGTCATATGCTTGCTAAGAAAATTATTTATTAAGGTTATTTTAGACTACTATGGTTTAAGACTGCACTGCCAATGTTTGAAGATGCCTTAAATGCTTAAAGTTTTCCAACCTCCAACATTTGCCTCCTCGAGAAATGTACAACATGATCTCCCCCCAGCCCTTCTCCACTTAGTGCATAAACATCATAGGGAAGGTCACTCCCAAAGCTTCCAATAATCATGAGTTCATCCTGGTCGCCATTGGCTACTTCAAAAAATGGGTCGAAGCCGAGTCATATGTAGAACTAAATGCCAAAAAAGTGGCCAAGTTTATAAGATAGAACATCATTTATCGACACAAGGATCCTAATGAGTTAGTTACCAATAATGGATCAACTTTGAAGCTGAGGTCAGAGAATTGGTCGACAAATATGGAATTCAGAGACACGAGTCTTATCCTTACTGACCCCAAACAAATAGCATTGTCGAATCAGCCAACAAAATCCTTAAAATCATCATCAATAAGATGACCAAAAGCTGCAGAGACTAGGATGACCGAATCTCATGCACCCTCTAAGGAAAACGTACTTCCATTAGTACACCTACTGAGGCTACCCCTATTCTCTGGTATACAACATGGAAGCAGTTTTCCTCATTAAACTAGAAGTACCCTCTTTACGTGTCATGCTCTAGAGAAAGGTCAATGAAGAAGACTGGCATCAGAGCCGCTATGACGAACTCTCACTCTTGGAGGAAAAGAAACTTAAGGTTCTATACCATATACAGGGGTACCATCACAGGATATCATGATCATTTAATAGGAAAATAAAGGATTGCAGTGTTCGAAAAGGGGACCTAGTCCTCAAAGAAATTATAGAACCTGTATAGGATCCTAAAAGGAAGTTGAAACCTAATTGGAATGGGCCCTACATCGTAAAGAAAATCCTATCAGCAAGTGCCTTTATGCTAAGAGATCTCGACAGAGAAGAGATGGCGCGCCATGTAAATCTAGATCGTCTCAATAAATTCCAACCTTAATATGAAATCTCAGTGCACTACGAATTTTCTCACCCCCTTCTAATCTTAAAAAAATTCTCCATTTCCCCTTACCTAAAAATACGTGGAATCTAATCCTCTCAAAATAAGTATTTTCAAAATGAAACTCGTGAAATAGGCTACAAGTTCCCCATAATGGCACAAAGCAGTGAAGACATCATGCTTCGTGCTCCATGAACCAATTAACCCAATTCTCTATTAAAGGGTCAAAACTGAAAAAGGGCCTGATGAAGAAGTTAGGGACACCCGACAGAGGTTACTCAGGAGGGGGTGCTAGGAAAAATCTCTTAGAAAGCCACGTCAATAGCATCAAAGGTCTTCATCATAGAATGTTAGAACGATCCTCCTTCCAGGCATCAAGTCCATTAAAGGTCTCTATCAGCACAACCACCATGGGACTATAATGGTAAGACATCCATGCCACTATCGTGGCCACCTGATGATCGGACATCAGGCTACCCATCACCAATAATAGCCTAACAGTCAGGCCTAAGGAAATAGCTTCGAAAAAACCTCATTAGTACAGTCACTTTAACACACCAGAATCAGCATAATCTAGCAAAGGCAATTATCTCCACTTTACATCAATCTTTTTATATCCTCATTCATATACCAACCAAGCCTCTGAGGCCTTCCTCTATTTAAAAAATTCTAAAAAACACATTTCTCCTACTTTTCTAAAAATAAGTCCCCTTAAAGGGAAACTCTTTTACAACCAAGCCTTCATGGCCTCCTTTTATTCAAAAATTGCAAAAAACACATTCAAAAATTATAAAAAACATTCTCCTAGCTCTTCTCGGAAAAAACCTCAATAACAAATTAAAAGTGCATGTAGAGTAAGTCACTAAATCAAGATAATCAAACAAAAGATGCATCATTTTTTTCCATCTTGAGCTTCTCTTTTCAGGAACAAAGATGTCCCTACATCAATCCTACAACATGTTTAATGGCAATACTCATTCAATCGCAATGGTTGATCTGCGAGAGAATCCTAAAATATGGATTTCACCTAACCCTCCATGATATGCTACACCACTCTCTTTCTAAGGTACTAGATGAACCCAAAATCATTTGCCAAAAACCTCTTTATGTACACTTGCATTCCTGTGGCACTCGCAGGCCACGAAGTGAGACTCTAAGGGTAAAAACTCACCTACATCCCCAATAAAGAGTCAGTAATCCACCCAAAAGCAAAGTTCCTAAGCTATAGAAAGGGTAGAAGTTGATAGTGACCTTTACCCTTCCTCAGGAAGCATGAGAGTCCATGCCCTATGTTGATAGGTACCTCCTCAAACCTTCCTATCAGCAGTCAACTCCAAATAGTCTAAAAAAATTGGAAAATCCAAAAATTGCTCGAAACATTCTCAAAAACCCTAAGAAATACGGAACATTATTTTCCTTAGGAAAACTATTTTTGGAGCACCAAGCCCCTTATAAACTCTAAAACTCCTCAAGAGGATCAATCGCACACTCTTATCATTAACATACTCCCTAGTGGAGATAAAAGTGCATTGGTACCCAAAACTTACTACACTTTCCCTCAGTAGGAACCACAGTCTACACAATCCCTAGTGAAATCTTAAAATCAACCTATTACCTATCAGAACTACTTTCCAATGAATCACAAACTTTAGGTCCTAAATAATTAACGACTGGTCGCCACAACTTAAGGTCATCGGAATTAATCTTGACCCATAGAATTGGTTAAATTGACCTTGGTCCGTAAAATTACTCATCCCAACTTTAGGTCCTTGGAGTTAACCTCGACCTTCAGTATTGGTCATCACAAACTTATGGCCACAAAATTGACCTCGTCCCTCTAAATTGGTCACCCTCATCCTCAAGGTCCTCAGAATTAACCTCGACCTGTAGAATTGATCGTCATAACTTTAGGTTCTCAGAATTGACCTCAGCCTAAAGAATTGGTCATCGTAACCATAGGTCCACATAATTGACCTCAATCCTCTAAATTGGCCACCCTTATCCTTAAGGTCCTTAAAATTAACCTCGACCTGCAGAATTGGTCGTCATAACCTCAGGTCCTTAAAATTGTCCTCGGCCTCCAAAATTGGTCGTCACAACTTTAGGCACTCAGAATTGACCTCGACCTATTGAATCGATCATTTTTACCCCCCTTAGACCCATTAAATTGGTTGATACACTCCTTAGGTACTCAAAATTGACTTCGACCCTTTAAATCGGTCATTCTCGTCCCTTAGGTCCATTGAATTGACCTAAAATCCTTTTCCCCATCATTAGTGTGGTGTCTATCATTGGATGGCTATCACATATTCTAATCTATCCCTTCGATTGGATCTATAGACACCCAATCATATGACTGCCCTAAGAACCTCATTATATCCCTAATACTTATCCCTTCACCATAAACCCTATGTTATATTAAGAGAATTAATCCAGAGGCCGTTGGGCACTCCCAGACCTCGATTGACTCTGATCAACTATCCAACCTACACAAAGTTCGATGAATATGTGAAGGGATCTTAATCCATTTCTAATGGTTTGTCCCATGTGCGAATCGTCCTTACAACTCAGACAAATGATCTATTTCACTTTGAGTACTAATTTGGAGGCCATCGGGACTCCTGAGCCCATTTGACTCTGGTTAAATCTCCATCCTGTGTTAAACTCAATGAATCTTCTAAGGGATCTAAATTCCCTTTCCAATGATACATCCCATGTGCGAATCGGCTTAACTATTATGACAAATGATTCGTTCTACTTTGAAAGGTCATCGGGTGCTTTTGAGCCCCATTTGACCTTAGTCAATTCTCTAAACTGAGTGAAGTTTAATGAATCCTCCTAGGGCACTGAATTCCCTTTCCAACGGTCTGCCTCATGGGTGAATTGGCCTTACAGTTTGAACTACTAGTAATATCCTTATCCAATAATTGAATTAAAACTTTATATGGATTGTAAATGAGGAGGAATTAATTATAATTAAGAAATAATTGTAGATAAAAATTGGAGAAAAATAAAATGATGAAAAGGGGTCGTTCAAACGACATCTGGAGGTCATTAGAATAACAATAGGTTGTCATTAGCAACATATGTACGTCACGAGATACAAGCTTCTAACGACGTGCTACTGACTTTCAGTAACAGATTGCGCTAAGGGTCATGCGATCTAGGGAAGGAATGACATATTAGAAGTCATTCGAACAATATAGTAGAAGTCATTCGAATAACGTATGACAAATTCTTGATCTCAGTTGCCCTTATGCACCGTTATAATTGGGAGCATTGGATATTTGAGCTATCGAGCTCAGATCAACCCAAAAGGGGAAAACGGGGTTTTTAGCCCTAAGAAGAGTTTTATTAAGGGTTGTTTAGTGTGTTTTGGTTTATTTTTTATTGGTATAAATGGAATAAGTTGAGAGAGAGAGAGAGAGAGAGAGAGAGAGAAGTGGGCCGTCTTCCACCTCCATCCACCACTAAGCCACCACTCCACCACAATTTTACATGATATTCCAACATTGATAAAGAAGGGCTATTAATTTTGAGGATTATTTGAGGGATTTATTGGAGAATATGAAGGTGTATTTTCAGGCAGTTGAAGGGTTTCTTGCTTAGAAGCTTGGAAGAAGAACATTTAGGAGGATGCATTTGGTAACCCCTTGAAGCCCCCTTTGGAGGTGGGAGTTACTTCCCCTACACCAACATTTCTACCACAATTTAAGCCATTAGAGGTGGTAAATACCTTACTCTTTGTATAAGATTTATTCACATTTATAGTCTTGTAATTAGACTATTTGAGTAAGGCGCATGTAGTTAAATAATGTAATTGATGTGTAGAATTAATAAATATTTTTATGGAATAAAAATGTTGGAAAAATATTGTTTTGTTGAAAATAAAGAATGAGAAAATATTTCAAGGTTTTGGAATATTAAAAGTTGATATTTTATGAAAATAATGTATTTTCTAGACAAGTTAGTGAAAAATATTTTATGAAATAAAATGTTTGTAAATAATGTGATTTTGTTGGTGAAATAATAGCATTCAAAGTTCTTGCAAAAAAAGAGGTTATATGAAAATACACATTTGTTGAAGTGGAAGAAGTAAAAATGTCTTTTGTGCCTTAAAAATATATTTTGCAAGTATAATGAATTCCCAATATGAAATGTATGTTTAAACCATGTAGTAGGATTTTTGGGTTTAAAATCCCTATTCTCATGCATATAACTTTGTAGTATTTTAGCACTAAGTTTATAAACCATTTTAGATAAGGTTTATGGGGTTTAAACATGGAATGAGAAAAGTGGAAATTCTTGTCTTCAAAGTATGTGAAAAATGGGTTAAAAGTCTAATAAGTTCAAAGTTGCATAACTACATGTGTTGATAAAAAAAATAATAATTTCTTATAAAAGTAGTCTTCAAGTGTAATTAGATTTCTTGAATAAAGAAAGTAAGAAAATGTGTAGTTTGGAAATTTTTAAAAATTTATTGAATAAGTGTTAATGGATAAACATTGAAAAGTTGGCATGTAACTTAATAATGTTATAAAAGATTAACACTTTTAAAATTGGAAAGGAAGTAATGAAATTACGGTGTTATCAATTAAGAAGAATATTACTCTTATGATAAAAAAGGGTGTTAAAATGTTAAACACAACAAAAGGAACTCGAATGACATCGGGAAATATAAGAAGAGCCCGGAGCCCTTGGGTGAAAATCCCTAAAACACTGGTCAGAGCATATGGTGTGCATAGTTGATGGTGTATACGGTGTTGGAAGTTTTTGACAAAATATTAAAGGAATAACGAACATGTCAAGAAATGGTTCGTGTGGAAAAAAATGTTAATACGACCTAACTTGAATGGATAAATAAGTGTTCCGATAAATGTTAAATGGACAAGTTAATGCATAATTGATTAATGTCCGTAAAGGAAGGAAAAATGGTAAAGTAAGTGCGTAAATGGGTGATTAAGCAACCTATGCAGTTAAACCCATAATCAATGCAAGAATGTGTTGTAAAAAGGTTTTCAAAGATAAAATGAGTATTTTCTAACGCGGTGTTCATGTGTGTTGAAACATGAGTCTCAACATAAATACTAAAGTGTATTGAAATAAATAAAAAGGGTGGTTCCGGTAAGGGGATGTGTTTAGATGAATCAAATGTGTAAGGACACAAATTTCCAATCGAGTCCCTTATTTTGGCTCAATTCCAGACAAAAACGTTTGAGTCATAGGATAGAATACTTGACCATCCTTCAATCCTATGACTTACTAGAGTTGAAGATGTAGCGGCCAAGATTTATAAAGGTTCATCATTGCCGAGTTTTAATTACTATGTTTCTATGTCATCAACATCATATTCCATAGTCTCCAAAGGTATGTATGCATTTCTATATCTATATAGGGAGACTTGGAATAAGTTTATATTGGGTGTATTTTATTTTAAACTAAGGTTTATTTTCAGAAGGTTTCTTTAAAACTTTAAAATAAAGTTTCTGGGCTAAAAATGGAATTTTTAAGCTTTCTGGTTTTTCATTTGAAATTTTCGTTTGAACGAGGTTTACCAACGAATTTCCATTGGAACTTCGTTAGATAGTTCATTCGAATGAAATGTCGTTCGAACGAAAATGTCGTTCGAACGAAATTTCATCGGGAACAGTTTTTGGCAGTTTTTTGGCACTTTCCCACTACTTTGTCTCACTACTCTTTCACAAAATTTAATGACTTCGGGACAAGAATTTTTTTAAGAACTTTTTCCATCTCCAAGAGAGGTTTTGTGAGCTTAATTCTTTTATAAAAATTCCCTTGGTGTTTGTTATTCAAATTGATTTATTCAATAAACAAAACCAAGTTTACACCCAATTGTTTGTTTGAATCCAAGTTTCTCTATATATATATACTAGGGTGTACCCGTGCCGATGGCACGACGATTAATTAATTCCCGTGAATTTTTTTTACCCAATCGGCACGAATAAATTTATTCCCGTGACAAATTTCTTTCGCATAATTTTCTTTTGGGAACCAATGCGCGCGTATAGTGCTAATAAAATTTTCACTGCATCATAAGTACCCAAGATTATGTTATTAAACCAATTTTCACTCATATCAATCTGCACTCAAACAAATAGTAACAAAAGTTAAATGGAGAAGTATAAATTTGGATATTAATTTTTAATATATAAAAATTATTTTAAATTTTGTTAGTGATTGAATGGTAAGACACGATATGACAATAAAATAAACAACAAAATTAATATATTATGTTGTGGTGACGTCCCAATGTTTTATTTGAAGTCGTGTCATCTTCTTATAAAAATTAAGAACTTTCTCATTTAGAGTCTATTACCCTCTTAACTATAGAGTCTATTATATATTAATTGTTTGAATGATGTTATTTTGTCATTTTGACAAAGACCCACCGCTCATGGTCTTTAACCAATTTGGTACAATTTCATAGCCACTTAAATTTTGGTTCCATCATCATTACTATTGTTATTATTATTATTATTAGAAAGATGTTATTTTTTTGTCCATTCTCACATGGTAAAGCACACCTACCTATCCAACTAATTATCTTTTTAGATTACCTTGAGCCACCAACTCATGGTCATCCTTAGTCACATTTCTGAATTGTCAAGTTCAAAACAGGAAGGTTGTCTCTTCATAGCTACTTTTAAATACATCTAGATAGAAATGGCATGACACCTGAGTAACATTAGCAACTCTAAGAAAATAATACTTGAGAAAGTGTAGATTTGGAACTATACACAAATTAATACTCAATAAAGTACAACTTTATTGAAACAAATGAGAAAATTGAAAATTTGTTAAACATAACATAAATTATGAAAATTAAAATTTATAACGTTTTTAATTAATAAATTAAATAGGCAAACACTAAATATAATTTTTAATCAATCTTTCTTTTACCAAACTCAAATTTTGGATCATTTAAATGAATTCGTATATTGAAATCAATGTTACTTCTTTACCAAATAATTTTCATTAAAGTATATTGAGCTATGTAAAAGTTACTTTATACTTATTTTTGGTTAATAAAGTTACTTTGTACCAAAATATTTTACCCAAAAAATTTTCATCAAAGTACATTGAGCCATGTGCTAGCTTTGTACTTTTACTAAAACAATTTCCATAAAAATACATTGAGCCATGTGCTAGCGTTGTACTTTTTCCAAAACAATTTCCATCAAAGTAATTGTAACGCCCAAAAAACCAACAAAGGAAACAAAGTTATTTCCATTTTAGCAACCATGATGCAAATCCAATTCTCATATTGTAATATTTCTTAAAATGTGTGAAAATATTTTAAAAAATGGTCAAGTTTATAATTGAAGTTGCTCCCTGGTTAGATATACTTTTTTATGTCTTCCTGCCCATTTATTTGCACATACCAAAACTTATTTTAACACCAATATTAACTAATCCCAACATCCATCTCCTCCTTTATCCACCATGCCTTCAAACCCACAATTTATTTTCTCAAGTTCTTAATTTCAAAATTATTTTTCAAACTTCTTTAAATATTATGTAATTAAGTAATAAATGAACCCTTACACAAAGTATATTGAAATTTATCACAATATTCTTTAACAAAAAAGAAAAAATATATTTAATTATTAAACAAAAATATTGAAATAAGTTTACCCACAAAATATAATTTCAACCTAGAATAAAATTATAAACCAAGTGAAGGAAATAAAGTAAAGTTTTGGGGTGATATTATGCAGCTAAGTTGAAAAGTTAGATCAAATCTTATACAACATTACACACATTTTCTGTTCGTATACTGTCAAATAAATTTATAAATAAAGATATAAAGGGAAATTATAGTTGATAACACATGTACAAAAAAATTGTATTTATAAACTAACAAAACATATAAAGAAACAATGTTTACTTTGGCAAGTACATGAAAATTTGTTTTTAAAATTATCCATAAAACACATTTCCCACCCACACATCAGGCACACGCACACCACACATTATAATAGGCAGCATTAAAGAAGACAAACACACAAAGGGAGGGAGGGCATTTGGGTCACCAAATAATATGAACCATTTTTCACTTCTGATTTCGTCATATATCATCTCTGCTCTAAACCTCCCTAAATATATAATATAGCGCAACAACAAAATGGTATTTTGAGAAAATGACAAAATCCTTTTACATACCATACACAAACATATGTCTATTTGCATCAATAATAGGAAGATTCACACCAACTAAAAGAATCCTTTTACATACCATACACAAACATGACGACAACAAACTTGAGAGAGTATGTACATCCATTTCTAAAGCTTCCATTTCGTCTCTACCATGAACTGATATATACACCTGAAAAAAATCAAGTATAAAATATATAACATTTCATGAATATTAAACCAATGTTTCTTAATATAATAAAGGATAAGAAAAATAGTGAAGTGTGTATTTTCGTGTGAAACCCAATCAGAAAACTAAATCCAAAAACACCAAATCCAATATCAACACAGAAAGAGAAAATGAGATAATGAGCGGGTTGTGAAATCAGGAGCTCAAACCCCTCTCATTTAAAATCCCCAAATAAATTAAAAAGGGAAAGAGCAAGCGTTCTAAAATAACTTACTTTTACAAAAAAAAATCAAAAACAGGCTTGTATGAACTCAAAAGGCTTGGATGAAGCCTCAAATCTAAAACATTGTAAACAAAATGAATACCCAAATCTGAAACACCGTAAGCGTTTTAGTAATTGACCAACAACTGTCAAACAAAATATATAGAAACATGTAAGAGAAGAATCGAAGATACGAACCGAATCAGTCCAGATCCGTATGAACCACATCTTCATTTTCTACTCCATCTTTGTATTCAAACATGTTTATGAACCATTGTCTGCTACCCCATCTTCACCATCTAGATCTACACAGAAAGATAGAGGGTGTCATGAACCACCGGGATCAGGGGCAGAGGAAATACCACCGGGGTTCATCTGTGTGGGTTCTTCAAACCTCGAAACCTTGGGGTTTAACATTGAAGGGCATACATCTTGTGTAATATTTCTCTGTGTGGGTATTAACATCTGTGTGGGTATTAAAATCTGGTATGAGATATGTGTAATATTAATGGGCGTTGGCATATGTGAGAGAGCACGCGGCTGTTGAGAGGCTCGAGGTACACTGCATATTGAGAGGCTCGAGGGAGTGAGAGGCTGTTTAGCAGATATGTAGTGCAGTTGATGGGGAGTGGCTCGAGGTACTTTTAGAGGATTTGGTTTACAGACCAAGATTCTTTCCCAGCCCTTAAGATTCAAACCCACTAAACTTAATCTCAACCCTCAATTGATAAAGATCAAATTCACCAACTTTCGATCTCAACCGTCAGTTGGAGGAGACAAAAAACCCCTCCTCCTTTATTTCATAAATATATATATATATATATATATATATATACACATCTTGCTTGGAGAGTATGTTTGGCACCGAATTTATCTCTACCGTAAAAAAGAGTTCGAGTTTACTTCTACATCCCACAAAGAAGAAGTTCGTATTTTACTGTGGTATCCTCATATGGTGAAAGACACCATGTGTGGTTGACGGTGGTTCCTACAGCCTCATTGGTGGATTCCAAGGTTTTGGTGGAGTCCGAGATTGTCAGCTAGGCATAGGTAGTTACAAGAAGATGCGTCAGGGCTTGAAGGAGTCGAGTCGAGTGTTGTAAGTCATCTTTCTTGTAATTGTAAATTCCGTACTTAGTGGACTTAAGGCTAGGGTCATCCGAGGTTGTTTCCCATTATGGGTTTTTCCTCGTACATCGCGACGTAGTGGTTATTTTTTTTTATCTTTTGCATATTCACATTAGATGCATGCTTAGGTAAAAAGATAACATTGGTTTAAATCACTATTCATGTTTAATTTGGTGCAAATTCAATTTGGGTAAATGTTAATTTAATTCATGTCATTAATGTTATTGGATAAACTTTGGTTTGGCCTAATATTTCAACTTGAATATTTATTATTAGGAAAATTTCTAGGATATGGGTTAAAGTAATTTTGGGCTATTAGTTAAATATTCACAAGTTTGTTTTAAAGGGCAACTTTAATTTTGAGAAAATTAAAATTCGGTTTAGTTTAATTTTAATTTTGGAAGAATTAAAATTGTAATGTTTTAATTGTGAATCTTGCATAGTATAGTCCCTTTATTTGAACCATCCTTATTCTGCATCTTTAAAAGGAAATTGAAATTATTCTTTTTGTTAAGATTTTAAAAATTGGGGTTCACCATTTCCAACAAGTGGTATGAGAGCATTGATTCAGAAAAACTATCTTTTTCAAATTGGTATCAGAGCCAGAGCGCTAATTTATCGCGTCAAAGATCCGTTTTTTGACTTTTATAATTTTTCGTGCTCCTTGTATTTTTAGGTGGTTCATTTTTTTTACTCACTCTCATTTTTTGTATCTCTCGATGGGACGTCTTAATGATAAGTTGTCCTTTTCTAATGATAATGATGTTTTTTCTATTCGAGAGGAATTTAATGGGCTTAATAAGTGTAATGAAAAATTAAGAGAATTAAATTTGAGATTTGCAAAAGGAATTAAATTTCTTGGAAATGAAAATTCTTGTTTTAAAGCTAAAGTTGAATTTTTGCAAACCTCGCTATCTCAAAAAGATATTTTTCGTGAAAAGCTCATGGACATAAATTACAATTTTAACATTTTAGAAAAGTCCAAGAAAGAGAGTGATTGTCGAGAAAAGACTCTTAGGGACAAGTTTTCTCACATTGAGGGGGAGCGTGATAACCTTCTAGGAGTTATAGAAAATTTAAAGAAGGAGTCCCGTAAAATTGAGGAGTCTAATTTATTACTTGAGTCCAAAATTTTACAAATTAAAAATGACTTACAAGACTCGAGTAGTAGTTGTAATGCTTCTAGCTTATCTGGTTCAAATATTTCTGTTGCTAAGGCTAAGACCATTGATTGTTTTAGAGGGTCAACTTTATCCAAGGACTTTAGAAAATGTCACACCTTAGGTAACATTCCTTGTGTTTACACATGCTTGCATTGTGGTAGGAAAAGTCACCTTAAATCATTTTGTTTTGATCTTAAAAAAAGCCCTAAGAAGTTTAGGTCTAGCATTTCATTAGTTCCCAAATCCCATTATTTTAAATATACATCTATATGAGTTAGAAAATTATTTTTAGACGCACTAGATATCAGATTTGTTGATTCTCATTTGCTTTCACATGATACCTCCCTAGCTAAATTTAAAGGTTGAATGTGTTAGTTTTATTTGCATACTTTAGCTTTTGTGCTTCATGCTATATCATTATGCTAATTGTATGCATGTTTTAATCATTTTGTAGTCTATGCTCTATGCTTAATCACATGCTAGAATAATGATTTTTGTTTATCTTTTGTATTATATTTCTTTCATTTTAGTTTGCATTAAATGAAAAATACAAAAAGATTTTTTCTTATCATTTTTGTTTTACCCTTTTCGTAATTTATGCTTAATGAAAAATACATATTATTTGTCTGTGTCTTTTGAGTAAATATTTCTATTTTTGGTTAAAAATTTAAATAACTCAAAAATATTTTATTTTGTGTGTATTTTGGTTTTACACACATTTTGTGGAATATGTTTGTGTTTGAATTATCATTTTGCTTCCATGTGACTAGAACTTTTGGTTAGAATTTTAATCCTTTAAATGTTCTATATCATGCTTACATGGAGTAGCTTAAGTTTGACTTGCTTAATAGATTCACTTTTATATGCCTTTACACACATGCACGAGCTTTTTGAACCTTAACATCACATGTTATATTTGAGCTTTGTGAGGTGTTCTCCTATCAATCTAGTTATCTACATACTATGACCTAGAAGGACTAGTGCATGTCAAAATCTGTTGCACGTGAGATTTGTGTGAGATATAAAAAATGATTTATATAAATGTGCACGGGGAAGGGATCCGAAAGGAAAAATATTATCCTTTGTGAGTAAGCCACCATTTGGAATGGACCTAAAAGAAATACGTGGTCCAAAGGCCTAAAAGAAAATATGGCATTAAAAGAAAAATAATTTGCCAAGGCCTAATTTGTTTTGTTGATTTATTCATTCAAAAGAATAATATATATGTTTATTTAGGGAGTTTGGATGATATATCAACGGTTTGCACAATGTCCATTTATCCTAGTTGTGCTTTCAATGTCATGACTCTATTGGTTTGTAGAATCATCAACATGCTAGGCTTGTATGCATTGTGTTTGTTTGTTCATTAGTTCACTTTATTCTGTCACAAAAAGGCTAAATTCTAGTTGATAAAATTTTTCAATCAAATACGAACTATGTGAACATGTTTAAGTATTTGTATTTTAATTTATTGGTATCTTGTTCACACCCCTTCACTTCCGTTTCCATATGACACATTTATGCTATAAGAGTGTGGAAAAACTTATGTTATTTAGTTTTGTGTCATTTTGGTGTTTATATCTATATGTGTGTACTTATGCTTAGTTTGAATCTATTTTGTATACATATGTATGATATTTTGTTTGTTTTTGAGTCTTTGCCAAGATTAACTAGTTAATTTATGCTTGTAATTCTCTTTTGGTATCTATCTAGTTGCAAATTTTGTTTCAATATCACATGCTTAGATTACGACAATCAATTGATATATTTTGTTATCGCATCATAGTTGATATTCATATCTTTATGTGGATTAGTTGAATTTGAGTTGCCCATGTGCTTAAATGTTCTCATCACTTTACGCACTATTGCATGTTTAGCTTGTTATCCCATTCTATTTATCCCTTGTTTAGTTTAGGGGGCTTATATGCTTTAATTGGGGGAGATAAGTTAATTTTTTTATTCTTTAGCCTTTGTCTATTCCTGAACAAAAAGGGGAAGAATGATAGGGGGAGAAATGGTATCTAATCCTATTATTATCATTTTTAAGTTTAGGAGATTTAACTTAGGGGGAGTCGTAACCTTCTTAGGTAGATCATTTGATAAAGGGGGAGAATTAATTAAGGGGGAGTCTTTATTTAAATTGCATTTAATATTTTAATATTCCTTATGCGTTTAATGTGTTGCTTAAGTGTTCAGGTATTATAAAGCGACATCTATTTAAAGTGGCAAAGAATTTAATTCTAAAGTGGTATTTCGAGTCAAGCATTGTACTCTTTATTTTGCGTGCGATGTTTTTGAGTCTAGTGAGATTGACGGCCCTCTAGGATTTTTGTTTGTTTTTTGTCCCGGAATGGAAAAGGGGGAGATTTGTAAGGACACAAATTTCCAATTGAGTCCCTTGTTGTTTTGGCTCAATTCCAGACAAAAACGTTTGAGTCATAGGATAGAATACTTGACCATCCTTCAATCCTATGAATTACTAGCGTTAAAGATGTAGAGGCTAAGACTTATAAAGATTCATCATTGCCGAGTTTCAAGCGCTATGTTTCTACGTCATCAAAATCATATTCCATAGTCTCCAAAGGTATGAATGCATTTCTATATCTATATAGAGAGACTTGGAATAAGTTTATATTGGGTTCCTTTTATTTTAAACTAAGGTTTATTTTCAAAAGGTTTCTTTAAAACTTTAAAATAAAGTTTCTGGGCTAAAAATGGAATTTTTAAGCTTTCTATTTTTTCGTTCGAAATTATCATTCGAACAAGTTTTTCATTCGAACGAGAATTTAGTTCGAACGAGGTTTGCCAATGACTTGCCACTGTAACTTCGTTCAGATAGTTCGTTCGAACGAGATTTCGGCGGGAACAATTTTTGGCAGTTTTTTAAGACTTTCCCACCACTTTGTCCCACTAGTCTTTCTTAGAATTTAATGACTTTGGGACAAGAATTTTTTAATAACTTTTTTCATCTCCTAGAGAGGTTTTGTGAGCTTAATTCTTTCATAAAAACTTCCCTTGGTGTTTGTTATTCAAATTGATTTATTCAAAGAACAAAACTAAGTTTACACCTAATTGTTTGATTTAATCCAAGTTTCTATCTCTCTAAATATATACATCTTGCTTGGAGAGTTTGTTTGGCAGCGGATTTATCTCTGCCATAAAAGAGAGTTCGGGTTTACTTCTACATCCCACAAAGAAGAAGTTTGTGTTTTGCTGCGGCATTCTCACATGGTGAAAGGCACCATGTGTGGTTGACGGTGGTTCCTACAGCCTCATTGGTGGATTCCAAGATTCCGCTGGAGTCCGAAATTGTCGGCTAGGCAGAGGTAGTTACAAGAAGACGCGTCGAGGCTTAAAGGAGTCGAGTCGAGTGTTGTAAGTCATCTTGCTTGTAATTGTAAATTCCATACTTAGTGGACTTAAGGCTAGGGTCGTCCGAGGTTATTTCCTGTTGTGGGTTTTTCCACGTACATCGCGGTATAGTGGTTATTTGTTTATTTTATCTTTTACATATTCACATTAGATGCATGCTTAGGTAAAAAGATAAAATTAGTTTAAATCACTACTCATGTTTAATTTGATGCAGATTTAATTTGGGTAAATGTTAATTTAATTCAGGTCATTAATGTTATTGGATAAACTTTGGTTTGGCCTAATATTGCAACTTGATTATTTATTGTTAGGCAAATTTCTAGGACTTGGGTTAAAGTAATTTTGGGCTAAGTTAAATATTCACAAGTTTGTTTTAAAGGGCAACTTTAATTTTAAGAAAATTAAAATTCGGTTTAGTTTAATTTTAATTCGGGAAGAATTAAAATTGTAATATTTTAATTGTGAATCTTGCATAGTATAGTCCCTTTATTTGATCCATCCTTATTCCGAATATTTAAAAGTAAATTGAAATTATTCTTTTTGTTAAGATTTTAAAAATTGGGGTTCACCATTTCCATCAAGTGGTATCAGAGCATTGATTCAGAAAAACTATCGTTATCAAAATGTAGTGGTTTCGCCTGTTGAACCGGGTGTGTTAAAACAAGTGAGAAATGTTAATAATGAGTAAAGAAAGTATTTTACAAGATTAGGTTAAATTAATCAGGGCAAGTAAGTTTTTCAGAAGTAAAAGGTTTACGTATGTATATGCATACATATTTTTGCATGCATGTGGTTGTAGCGTGTGAGTATTCTTTATGCCGTTCGTTTCTATTATGTGTTTGTATAATCCCACTAGGAATTGACTCACACCCTCTCTTTGTTACGACGGGTTGAGTGGGGTTTCGTATTTTGAAAGCGTTATACATGTAAGTACTCTGTTTATTTTTACTTTAGTAGCTCTATTTACTTGGACTTCGGGTGCTCCCCATGGGTCCCTCACGTAGTTTATTCTGAAACCATAATCTCATGCTAATAAGTGAAATGTTAACTAAAATAAAATTGGACTAGCAACATTATGTAGGTTGTTCCATTTCACTTCACTCCTAAACTCGGGTCGGACCAGGTTACCCCACGGGTAACTCATAAATCCAGGTGGGGCATTACATTAATAACCTGTTTTCATTCGTAAACCCCCCGTCTAAAGACCATGGGATGCTTCTGAGCCCCGTTTGACTTCGGTCAACTCCTAGACCTGGGAGTGGCTCAATGGATTCTTAAAAAGCTCTCAATTCTCTTTTTAACGGTCCGCCCCATGAGTGATTCAGACTTATCATTTTCATTTTCTGCTCATTTTTTCAAAAAAAATTTGGAGTGACTATAAGAACCTCAAGAATCCTGTATATTGACAGGGTATCCTTTCCTTGCCTAGCAAGGCAGGCCTGTGTTGATAGGCAGGCCAAGTACTATGTCGACCAGAACATACTTGGCCCCTATAAAAAGGGCCATGCCCTCACCCTACCAAGCACAACCTAGAGACCCCTCTCAGAAAATCAAAGAACATTCCCTCATAATCAGAGCCTTTTTATTTCCCCAAAATTCCATTTTCCCACATTTTCTTACCTCGTCTCCTTAACTCCTTGGTAATTCACCTCACCTCTCTACATCACTTCCATACCACTTCAAAATCATCACACATGCATTCCAAAGTCAGTAAGAATCATCCAAAAGGAGGTATATTTCTTAACCCCTTTCTTTATTTTCTCCATTTTAAGTGTTATTCACCTTCTTTTCATTTTGTGCTTTTATTTCATTATATCACACCCACTAATCTCTATTTTTTATCAATAGTATTGCACGTAACCTATTTTAATAAAAACCCAAAAAAAGACAAAAGGAGGGTTTATCCATAAATTCCAAAAGAGGGACTTTCATTTTTAGTTCTTCATTCTTAAATCACATTTTCCTTACATACACATAAAAGAATTCCCAAATTTGTATTTATGGGTTGAACCCAACCCTATGTTATTTTAAAACTACGCGGACATTAATGCCCCTTGGGCTTCATAGGCATCCTGGTGTAATCCCGAGATTCAAGTCCTCATCCTACTCTTTTTTTTTTCATTTTATACATCTTTAATATCTTATTATGTTTATTTTGTGATTTTTAGACTCGTACATACTTGTATATTGTCCAACGTTCACATTTGCTCTTTCGTAGTGACTTGCAATTTGATGAATACTTACATCATATTTTTTTATCATTATTTTCATGTACACTCCTACGGAAGAGTCTTCTCCATCCCTTCCATGAAGCAAGTTGGAGGATTCCACTCTCCCATTATTTATATTATACACATGCACACACACACGTCATGGACTTTAAAAGGAGAAGATTAACAATAGTCAATGACTGGTCGAATGGGCACAATGGGTGCCTAACACCTTACTATTCCGTAACTTAGTCCTCGGACCTTAAAACTACTTGGTTTCATATGAGTTAGTTAGACCTTGATGTCGTTCTCTCGAAGCGATGACATTCTTATGCCTGTTTAGAGAAACATAGGTTGGTGATTCTATCTTTTCATGTTACCCCCATTCGACAATGATAACTCCGTGTTTGTGCACGTTAGAGGAATTCGACACTAGATGGTCACGGAAAAGGCAGTTGATGGACCTATCTCTGAAGAGGCATATTTATAAATTCAAATTATAGATTTAAATGTGTGATGGATGACAATGTGAGAGAAATAGGGGGAGTTAAGCGGCATTCAGTGATGGGGATTTTATGTGTGTGGTTTTGAGGGTCGTCCATGGAGAAGAGAGGGGGGAGGTCTGCGAAGGGTATGGAAGGAGAGGGCATAATAGAGAATATGGTTTATGGTATTAAATAATATGTGTCATTTTTACAAAAAAAAAAACTCCTTATTGGATTGGAGTAAAACCCCCATTTCAAAATTAACCTTATTTTATAATTCAAGGAGGATCAAATTAACCTAGCCTATAGAGAAAACAATTTCTCAAAATCTTTACAAACTACCCCTATCCTAATCAGCCACTAACATAGTTACTCATCAAATGGTGACCGACCATATGCATCACGATCATTAAAGAGCATATCAAGACAAATCCTCAAAATATAGGAAAATCCTAGGGGATAAGCATTACGAAAGACATGGTTTAATCTTAACTCAATCATAGTTCCCAGATAAGATTAACAGTGGATAATCACAAAGATAATTATAATCCATTGTAATTCTAAATTGATAGGACTCTCTTGTATTATAAATAAGACCCCCCACTATGAGGAGGGTCAATATAAAATTTATTGTACTATCAGGCTTGAATCTCAACTAGCAATCTAGAACTCAAGTATATCTAATAACATAATATAATTTTATTGTCTCTTCACAGAGAATTGACACATGTCTTCACAAAAAATTGACACGTGTTAACAATAATGAATGCAAGCTTTAATGCTATTAGATCAAAATCAGAATTGACACATGTCTTCACAAAAAATTGACACGTGTCAATAATAATGAATGCAGGCTTTAATGCTTACATAACTATTGGTGTCTCTTCACAGAGAATTGACACATGTCTTCACAAAAAATTGACACGTGTTAACAATAATGAATGCAAGCTTTAATGCTATTAGATCAAAATCAGAATTGACACATGTCTTCACAAAAAATTGACACATGTCAATAATAATGAATGCAGGCTTTAATGCTTACATAACTAAAATTGTCCCTACATCTTAGAACGACATGTGGCATCTTTAATTAATAACTCTTTAATTACAAAAATCCCACACGATTGAACAATGCATGTATATAAGCACGGTATTGGAAATTCCACATCTTCCCACGTTTTGAAAAGAGAGCAAAAAAAAATTGTTGGCCTTCCCTATTTTGCAACCTTCCCTCTTCCCTCTTTCTTATATATCTGTATATATATTCATACGCCGGTACAACAGGGAGAGAAAGGGATAAATTTATCTTAGTGGGTAGAGGCAGTTGTATATTCTCTGTCAAGTCACTCTACTCTATTTCTGATGAAAAAAACACTAACGCTTTTCTTTGGAAGGAATTTGAAAGACCAAGTTGCATCCTAACACGTGGACAGCTATGAGTGCTCTTTTCACTCTAGACAAGCATAAAGAGAAGGGATTATCCATTTGCTAATGGGTCTTCTATTGCACTATGTGGTGGTGAGAACGCTTTGAGCCATATTTTATCTTTTGGTGTGTATTAGGGAATGCCACTTACAGTGGTCAATTTCTTGATCATGTGGAGTGGATAGAAAGTGAGAAAAAGGGTGAGAAGGGATGCAACTCCTTTGTGAATTTTAATTTGTTCATTTTGGTTGGAGCAAAATAGGAGGTCCCCGTGCGTTTTTTTTAAATTGTTTTTTTTGGTGTTCTAAACCTTTCAAGGTAGCCTTAAAAAAATATTTCAAAATGAAAATTGTCAAAAAATGACTATTTTTTTTAAAATACCAAAACAAATTATTTTTTTATAATTTTTTAGGACTATCCTCATTGAACTCAATCACGATAAGGGGTGAAGGAGAAACACAGTGATCGTGCGACTTTTTGAAATTATGAGAAATTTTCATTTGGATTTGGCATTTCATTTTTTTGATTGAAAATAGTGGATTTTGTGGGTGTTGGGTTAACTGTGTACTTTTTTGTTCATGGATGCAAAAAAGTATATATTGAGTCAAATGTTGATTTATGTCGTGATAGCGAGTTGATGATACATTAGAGCTAATTTTAGAAAGAGGTTTTATCCCAACCTTTATTTTTGGTTATGGCGCAACTCACTATGAAAGAATCACTAAATATGCAAGTTATTTGTGTTCTTTTAACCTATATAAAGAGATGTTCTTTTAAATTCATATATGTTCTTTAGCAGAAAAGATAGTTTCAGATATTTTCTAAATGGAGAACCCGCAATTGTTTGCATTTTTTTCATAATTTGAAATTTGACTTCGATTATAAATTAATGTTAGCTACGAAGCTAAATGGTGATGTTGTTTGTTTTAGGGAGGAGGGATACATATCATGTGTAGGTAGGTGAGGAGATAATAAAGCCACATGATTTGGCCTGGTAAAAAGAAGCATGGTTATGTGCTCTCTCTTAACTTGCTCTTTGTTTGTTTAGGTATATGTCTAAGAAGACATTTTTACCCCTTTTCTCTATATATTTACTTTCTGTTTCTCATTCATGGTGGTTCTTCTTTATATCAATTATTTAATGTGTAGTTTCAAGATGTAATGGAATTGTCCGTCTATAGGGTTTCAGGGAGCTTTATTATAGCAAATTAGTACAAATATGTGTAGGTGGGACTGTAATTACAAGTTGGTATAATTTTGACATAATATTGGGCATCTTTAATTATTTATATCCCAGGTTCTCTTATGTTGCAACCAAATAGCTTTTTCCATTGAACTAAGGCCGGGTCAATATTTATATATTTAATCTCATTCTATTCATATAGCATTAGAACATAGAATTGAAATACGGCCACGCATCGCGTGGCCTTCATGCTAGTTCATATTAATAATACCACTCTCCCTTTTTTCCTAATGTGGACGTAGTCCAATAATACTTATTAAACCATGTATAGCTCGATGTCAACTTTATGGGTTTGCATTGCATATGGGGAAATTTAAGAAATAGAAACATTGTAAAATGAACCCCCCATAACTTGGTGTCATGTGTGAAAAACTTTGGTTCCAATTGAATATTATTTGCCATATTTTTCGCTGTGAGTATAAGTCAGTCATTCCTCTCCCATAGTATCGATGTCGAATCTAGAGGAAGATCATTTTATCAAACTAACCCATTTATCACAGTCGTCACCATGATAATTCTTCTCAACAACCTCCAACACAGGATCCCACATCTCATTTGAATAATATGCATACATAGTGCCTGCTACAATGTGATAGTGAGATTTATAGATATATCAATGAGAAAACTCGTCTCATGAAACAATTTAACGAGCGATGAGAAAACTATTTATCTAAAACTCATGGGTTTGACCTCCACCATAGAGAGAGGGTCAAGTCGTACAGGATGCCCCCATTACCTAATGATGTTCGTACATCCAAATATATGAGCCCACTAAAAAATCACCATGCTTAGAATGAGGAGAGACTTACCTTACCTCATCAACCTGTATCCGCCATCGAACATCGAACTATGAGATCTTAGGGAAGTAAGCATGATGTTCCCATTAATCCACTTTATTAACAAATTTAGGTCCCAAACCAAAGTTCCCACTCCCAAGGACTTGGATATGAGGGATTTGGTCTTTGGGATTAACCTCTCTATGTTGTAAAGAGATTCATAATATGGATCCCTCGATGACTTTATTCATACCCAAAGATTGCCACCAATTATGGGAAAATAGATCCTACCCGCCACATTCATCATTATTAATAGTCGATGTCCTTATATTGCACTAAAAGTGCATGTTACTGCCATGTTTACCTTCAACTTTGGGGGAGATGAGTCTAAAGGAATTTGAGAAACTAACCCTTACATTAATCTGAGTATTCATGAAGTTGGCCATAGAGTTCACTACACATTTCATCACCAATAATAAGTTAACTCCTTGATTTTTCTTTGGAGGAATTAGGACAAATCAGTAAGGAAGTAAACTTAGAGAAGTCAATGGTGCTAAAATCGATGATCGATTGTTGGCATACAAGGTGATTTCATGAGGGTAATGGTTTCCCTTAATTTAAATGGATGATAAGAAACGATAGTGCTAAGGTTATACCACATTCTAAATTTAATGTCAATTATAATTAAACGGAATAAGCAATTAATATTTTTTTAATCATGCACAAATTATATCAAACATTATGTAAACTTAAAACAATTTTATCTTTACCTAAGCATGCTTCTAGGTGATATAGCAAGAATAAAATAAATAATCACACACAACCCCACGATCCTATCCACAGAAGTCCACTATGATATAGGTAACATATAATGATAAATTATATTTACTCACAAACTCGACGCCATTAAGCCTTGATTATCTATTTTCTCCTTATTATCTTCTTCACAACCACTGTTGGACCCCTTTCAACAACAATCATAATACATGCGCCTCCCACATGTTGGTATCCACCGATCTCACTTGCTTCTTCACTAGTTCAGCCGTCACCAAATGCAAACATGGTATCCACCACTCCAAATAGCACTCAATGAAGAATAAGAAGTCTTGGTGAAATACACACGAGATCTCAAACAAGCATGTTAAGATGATTCTTGGATCTTAAACAAATGTGTGTAAACTCGAGGTTTGGAGGCTCTAGTTTTGTTTATGAAAAACATTGTCATAAACCATCTCTTCAAAACTATTGTGCCAAACCTTTTATTTATAGGAAAATAATAAAACAATGGCATGCATCCCTAGTAAATTCTTTTGAATGAAAATCACATACTCGTTTGAGAGACATTAGACATTTCATTCGAACTGAACCAAAGTCGTTATTTAACCTCGTTTGAATGGGGATTGAACGAGTATCGAACGTGAACATTTTACGAAGTAGGATCTTTTTTATCGAAGGTTGCTTGAAGATTATTTGAACAAGATTCCCAGACTCATTGGAACAAGATAAAGTACCTATTTTAATGAAACCTATGAATTCATTTTAACAACAATAAAGTTCGTTCGAACAAAATTCCATAAACAAAAAAAATCATTGAAAAAAATCTTTTACAAAAAATTTCCTCAGTAAATGTTAAAAACATTAAAGATCGTAACTGAATCCAGGGATCAAACACAATATGCATTCATACATTATCGATATCCCATAGAATGAAGACGAAACTCAACACAAAACTCGAAATGATGTTGATGTCACTTTACTTTGCCGCTAAATTTTTAATGTGCGTCATAGGCTTGAGGACAAACTGAACTCAAATTCTAACCTATGACTCAAATAATTTTTCCCAAACAGAATAAAACCAATATTACAAATTTACACTAAACGTTACAATTGACTCATTATGAAATTTCCCTTTACAAATATCCCCCTTTAGTTATTTCGGGACAACACCAAAAATAAAACCATTAGGCTATCAAGCTCTCTAAGGATTATTCCTAACCCCAAAAGAAAAAAGTACAAACTGACATTTAACTAATAGAAACTCTTGAGTAGCTTTGCTTTTGTGAAATTTTTTCCCATCGTTGTTAAAACCTACACACTTAACACACCTTTTAAATGAAAATATAATAATAGATATACAATCCACACGTGGAAAAAACAGTCCCCCCCCCCCCCCCGGTCACGCGCGCACGCGCTTTTACTAAGCATCTCTCCTTAAAGAATACTTATCCCCATTACTTAAGATTTCCCCCTTTTTATTTAGGAATAGAAAAAGGTAAATGTACATAATATGAAATAACTTCTTCCCATTAATGTGAAACATATGAACATACAGGAAATAAGCATATCATGCTATGTGAAGGGAAACAACAACTGTAGACACCCTATTCTAGTAGCCCCCCCGTACAACTCCATAGGGTCTAAACTGAGAACACATCATATGGTTGACTCACTTGAGTCTGCACCATATAGGAGTTCCAACTAGTTAGGATAAGGTGAAAAAAAAGCACTAGGTTTTATGAGCTTCTGCTCTAAGGTATCTATAAGATTCATCTTCAACATCATCCAGTCCAAGTACCATCCAAATAAAAAAAGGTAAGTAATCGTATCTCTTGAACACACTATAGGACACAATTCATGCATATGGGTGTTAATGTGTGTGCACAAATGCATACAATTTATTAGGGATTTTAAAAACATTTTTAAGTCTTTTTTTTCAAATATTTTTTAAACATTTAAAATCACGTTTTAAAATGTTGTGGGCTTAATTTGATTTATTTTTATCCCTTAAAAACTACTGGGGTAAAATATAAAAGTGCAAGAGACATTTGTGGATGCAATTTGTATTTTAAAAACTTCCAACAACACACGTTTTATAATTAGTTAGATCATTACACGTGTTTTCTTTATAACGGTTGGATTTATGTTTCTTTACACACTCATAATTGATCTATATTTACCACCCTTTGATCATATGTTATAAACGTACTGCATGTCTTCGAAGTCAATCCATGGGTTAGCCGAAAGGGCCGATAAGAGTGATTATAAAAGCTGTGCATCCTCAGGCATTAGATTATGACGTTGAATCGTCAACTCAATCCTAGCCCTTGATTGCCTTCGAACTTCCAGAGCCTTACACTAATCAGTATAAATAGAGACCATGTGGCATCCATTAGAAGATTTATCCATTCGTCTCATTTGAGAGAAAAATGAGAGAAGAATCAGATAGATAGAGAACAAAAAAAAAGAGTAGAGAGAGTGAGAAAACTAGTCATCCAAAATACCAAATCCTTAGTTTTTTTCTCACAAACCAAATAAGCTATTTTGTACATACTCAAAGTTAGAAAACTCCTTTGCTGAGATTTAGAATTTCTAGGGTGTCAGTCACTTTTGTGTTTTTTTTGTGGTTTGAATATCCTCTTCAACCTGCGTCTCTCTTAGGAACCGTTCCTATGGTAGATCTCAAATTCCTTTTTAAAATTTGGAGTTTTGCTAAAGAGAAATACTCCACGTTATATTTTAGGGTTTCTGATATCTCTTTTTATTGGATATTGCTTTGCATGTGTATATTTTTTAAAGATCCACTATGTTTTTTCAAATACTTTGAAAAATAGACTTCCTATAGTCTACTGTTTTAGATATGAAAAGTTTTGTTTCAAAAAACACAAGTTTCACTATTTGTGAAATGATTCTCGTATATAAAAAAGTTTATGAATGATTAAATCTATTTTTCAGAAAGATTCTTTTGAAATCTGGAAAATTTTGAAGTATGATTTTCTTAGTGATCTGAGATCTCTACATCTCATATAGAAATTGTGTAGTTTATCGGATTTATTTATATAAATCTTGAGAGGTGTGAGTCGCATACTTGAATTTAGTTTTATTCACTTCACTATCATTGTTATTCTCACATAAACACCTAGATTGTATGGTTCATCCGAGAGATATAAGGTTGTTTGAGACACTACAAACAAAGGACAAGGAGGAATTTAAGGAAGCTTCTAAGGAGATTAAAGAAGTCAAATTAGAAGTTCCTAAAGAGAGGGAAACTCTTGTAGGTAAATTTCTATCTTAATCTTAGGATCTTGAATGCATGCTTAGTGCTTATAATCTTGTAATATTTTCATTTTGTGGCGTAGAGGTCACCGTGGATGTTTTCCCTAATTTGGGATTTTACCACATAAAAAACTTTATCTCTTGAGAAGTCTTCACTACTACTGCTGAAACTTAGACTTACGTTTAATTTAAAAACCTATATTCAAGAACTTAAAATAACTTGTTCATAATCTTGAAACACATTTTGTGTTAACTGTTCCATTTTATAAAAGAGTTTCCTCAAATAGTAGTTCTAAACTTATTTAACTATTTTAACTTGTGTTAAACAACATAGTAAGGTTTTTCAATTGGTATCAGAGCTAACTACTTATTTTTCAAAAATAGTTGGATCCTGTGCTTTGAACTATTTTAAAAAATAATTTTTAATGGACGAGAAATTTGAGCGTCTTGGAAATTTCTCCAGGCCTCGCCTCTTTGATGGAGCCAATTTTCCTTACTGCAATGTAAGGATGATTGCATTCATCCAAGGAAATTTAGGAAATGATTCCTGGGATCCTATAGAAAATGGATACAATCACCCAACTAAGCCTTCTGCAGATGGTTTCAAGGAAGAAAAATAGGCCTCCTTAAGCAACAATAAAGGGAAAGATGATATATTTATGTCTATTAATGAACATGAATTTAAATGAATTAGTGGATGAGTCTGAAAATAATTTTACCTATGACTCTCTTGATAAAGCTGATCCTTTACCAACTGAAACCCTAAAGTTCCTAATTGGGTTTCTAAAGATCATCCCATAGATAGGATTGTTGGTAACCCTGAAGATCCAGTGCGTACACGATCCCAATTACGTAATGTTGCTCATTTTGCATGCTTTGTTTATTTGATATAACTAAAGAATGTAAACGAAGAATTCAATGACTCATTTTGGATAGTTTTTATGCAAGAAGAGCTCGTCCAATTTAAAAGTCATGACGTGTGGTATCTTGTACCCAGGATGGAAAATAAGAGGGTTATTGACACTCATTTGATTTTAAAAAAAATAGATGACTCTGGGATTATAGTTAAAAAAAAGCTAGATTAGGTACCCAGGGTTACTCTCAAGTTGAAGGAATATATCTCGAGGAGACCTTTGCCCCAGTCACATGCATAAAGTCTGTTCACTTACTCTTGGCCTTAGCTTGTCATTGATAATTCACAGTTTATCAAATGGATGTAAAATCCACCTTTTTAAATGGTATTTTGACATAAGAGACTTGTGTTGAACAGTCGAAAGGCTTCATTAATCCTCATTACTCAAATCATGTCTATATATTAAAAAATCTCTATACGATTTAAAGCAAGCCCCTAGGGCCTGGTACGAACGCATGCCATCCTTTTTAATCAATAAAGGGCTTCGACGAGGTGGTAATGACAAGACATTATTTGTTAAACATTTTAACAAACAAGTCTTAATATCTCAGGTTTATGTTGATGACATAATATTTGATTCTACTTCCCCTTCTGAGGTTAAAGAATTTTCTTAAATTATTGATGGGGAGTTCCAAATGTCGCTTATGAGGGAGCTTCAATATTTCTTAGGACTACAAGTCAAGCAAAAATGTGATGGGTTATTCATTTCACAATCTAAATATGCAGTAGAGTTAGTAAAAAAGTTTGGTTTAGAAAATGCCAAGGTTTCTAGGACTCCAGTAACTACTTTAATTAAACTTTCCAAAGATGAACATGGGAAATCCATAGACCCTAATCTATATAGAAGTATGATAGGTAGCCAGTTATACCTCACGGCCTCGCGTCTTGATATCATGTATGTTGTGTGTGTTTGTGCCCATTAACAAAGTTTACCTAAGGAAAGTCATTTGCAATCTTTCAAACAAATTATCAAATATGTAAATGGCATAATAAACTTAGACATATGGTACACAAATAATACTTTTAACATAATTGTAGGATACATCGATGCAGATTGGGTTGACTCTTCTGATGATAACAAAAGCACATTAGGCGCTTGTTATTATATAGGAAATAACTTTGTAGGATGGAGTAGTAAAAAGAAAAATTACACTTCACTTTCCATAGTAGAATCTAAATATATAGCCGCAGGATGCTATTGTGCTCAATTAATGTGGATTAAGAAAATGCTTAGTGACTATGACATTAATGGAGAAAACTTATATCTCTATTGTGATAATCAAAGTGCAATAAATATCTCTAAGAATCCTATTCAACATTCACACACTAACCACATCAAGATAAGACACCATTTTATTCGTGAATTAGTTGAATCTAAAGAATTAAAGATAAACTATTTACCCATAGAACTTCAATTGGCTGATTTATTTTCTAATCCATTAGATAACTTGATATTTGAATCCTTACGAAAAAATATTGGTATGGTTAGTCCAGAATAATTGTCTATCAACCTCTAGTATGTCCGTCGGTTACATTCATGATGATAATTAGTCTTTGGGGATATAAGGTATGGTCGTATAAAAAATGTCATAGGTTGTTAGATAATTTGTTACGATTCTTTATATGTTTTCACCCCTTTTACATTTGAGAAAACTTGGGGGGGGGGGGGGGGGGGGAGGAATTACTTGAGTAACTTGCCATATTTTTCTCTCTCTTGACTCGACTAATATGCCACTTTAAGTATTTTCTTTCTATCATTTCAGACACCGTTTCTTTAGATATCACTATTTTAGGGTATTGGTCTGTAAGATAGGTGAGTTATGTATTTTTTGTCTCTTATTTTTGATTCTAGGACTAGAATGGGTAGATAGCCCTTTTGTATAGGAAATCTAGGAATTTTATTCTCACCATAGAGTACATGTTACTCAAGGAAATTTTTGTCTCCAATATCCAAAGGGGGGATTGAGAACACACTATATGGTTGACTCACTTGAGTCTGTACCATATAGGAGTTCCAACTAGTTTGGATATGGAGACAAAATAGGATTCGATTTCACGAGCTTCCCCTTTAAGGTATCTATAAGATTCAACTTCAACATCAACCAGTCCGAGTACAATCCAACCATAAAAGGGAAGTATTCTTATCTCTTGAACACACTATAGGACACTATTCATGCGTATGGGTGTTAATGTGTGTGCACAAATGCTTACATATTTTTAGGGATTTTTAAAACATTTTAAAAATGTTTTGAAGTATTTTTTAAAATAATTTTTAATCATTTAAAATCCCGTTTTAAAATGTGGTGGGCTTAATTTGAAATATTTTTATCCTTTAAAAACTTCCAGAGTGGAATAATAAATAGCTAGAGACATTTGTGGGTGCAATTTGTGTTTTAAAAATGTCCAAAAACATGGGTTTTATAATCAGTTAGATCATTACACATGTTTTGTTTATAACGGTTGGATTTTTGTTTCTGTACACTATTATAACTAATCTCTATTTACCACCCTTGGATTATATGTTATCAACGTATTGTATGTCTTCAAAGTCAATCCATGTGTTATCTGAAGGATCCAATAAGAATGAGTATGAAAGCGGTGCATCCTCAGCCCTTAGATTAGGACGTTGAATCATAACCTCAATCCTAGCCCTTGATTGCCTTTGGACTTCCAAACCCTTCCATTGATAAGTATACATAGAGACCATTTGGTATCCATTAGAATATTTTGGTTTTCTTATCATTTGAGAGTGTAAGAGGGTACTTTAGATTATATATGGAGGTGTAACCCCTATTCGAGTATGGTAATGATAAGCCAATTGGCCAAAGCTTTAGATTAATGATAGGACACACAAAGACAAACACAACGAAGATAATCTCGGTTTAATCTCTCAAGTCTCTCGTGTATAACTCAGAAAGTAGTAATGGAACTTAGAAGTAACTTAACTAGAGGAAGAGAGAAGTAATCACCCTAAATACACCTTGGTAGGTAGGTAGAAACACACCAAACACCCTCAATAATCTCTGTCAAGTATTAAAAGCTTCGTAATAAATAACAATGGTGAGTGAGTAAACCCTCTGGTTTTCAATAACTCTCTCTGATGTGTATTCTCTCTAGCAATAATTTCGAAACTCTCAAAATATCATCCTTTCCTCAAAGGTGGTTGGGGTCCTCAAATAGCCTCCCACACCATCCCTGAGGCAACTCAATCATTAAAGACTATGAAAGACTTCCCTCATGATTTATGTCATAACATTAAATGCCTGATGCACTAGTTGTCTCCACGTCATAAACATTAAATGCCAAGACATGACTTTTGCCTAACCACTGTGTGTCAGGGGGCTGTTGTCGCAGAGGTGGCTCACTAACTGCTTGACAGCCCCAAATGCCACAGTGGTTTACTCAAGTGCAGGTCTAACATTGTTTAGCTGGCTAGTGAAATCACCTACAATAGATTTGACATTAAGTAGAGGGCTGTTTGGTTCATAACTCAACGCCCGATGGAACTCCAAGCTGCTTTGTCTGAGGTTCCATGATCAGGGTCCTTCGGTGTTTTACCAGGTGTATCTAAGATGGTCAGAACAAGCCCCAATGGCGACTCACTTCTTAATCCTCCAAACCAAGTCCCTCTAAAGTTCCCACGGCGAGGTCATTCGATAGAGCGTGAAAGCTCTCCCAAGCCCTGCCAAGCCTGGTCTCTCGCAAGTACCGTTTGACCTCACACAAACTCATTATTAATATTGTTACAACATTACAACCGTTATAGCTTACAGTCAACATAAAATAGAAATACAATATGACTAATACAATCAGCTAAAGTATGAGTTGCTACGCCAAGATGCCTCACTGAGTTGCCGCGCTTGAGCTACTTCAGTTGCTTAATCTCGAACACTTGCCAATTAAGCAATTATCCCTAATCTCAGGATTACCTTCAAGCCCCCTCTATATTTTCCCCTTCGTGGAGAAATTTTTTGGAAAAAGAAATGTTTGCACGAAACTTCTTAATCCGATGAACCCTCTCTGCGTCAAAAAATTCTGGGTTCCTCTCTTAGTTTGAACCGCAGCGATATAATCTCCTGGAAAAAGTAAAATTCTCCCCGATGTACCTGAGCCAAAGCACCATTATCATTGGGGCTTGGGCGAAGGGACATAGCGACTTTTTTCTCATACTGAGCCTCAACCGTTCTAGCTTTACTATTTGAAATTATCCTGAAAGGCCTACTAACCTTCTCAAATACTCGTTTGGACTCCTGGTAAGTAAAATTCTCCCCTGTGATGTTTTTTTGTGTTCGAAAAAGAAGAAATTCTTACCGATGTAAGTGATTGACCCTTCAAACAACGTTTGGACATGTGGTGAGGGGATATCGTAGCTTTTTTTGAACCGTTGAGACATATTTTCCGTTAGGCGTTGATGGATAAGTCTGACACCAATTTGGCGCCAAAACATAAACTTGGTTAGGAAGGTAACCTTTTCTATTCCCCAGATGTCACTTCGTATTCGACGTAACACTGTCTTTTCAGTTGTCGATACCCTTCCTGATGTTCCACATGTTCATTTGAAATGATTATAGGCGGCCCTTGCACGTGCGATGGTGGGGAAATCCAACGGTCGAGTTTGAAACCCTTCAAACGTCTCTTTTATTTCAAAACACTTCTATATATTTATCTTCTTCAATATCCTCGCTTTCTTTTCAGAGAGAAATTCTATGCGAACTGTGTGCAACCTCCATTGTTTCCCCCTTTTTACCCAGTCTCCTCCTTCTCTCATCCTTTTGCACCACCATTTGCAGTTGTGCTCCTCTCTCCTTATTCTTATCCCTCTTTCCCCGGCTATACCACTCATCACAACTTTCTCATGGCTTCTTCAAGTATTTCCAAAGTTGCTGCCACTACCCAGTCAGGTTCCCCCTTTGCCGCTGTTGGTGTTGCCACCGCCCTTAGCAGTGCTGCCTTGTTCGCTGCTCGTCAAGAGAAACTACGGTTCTATCGCCGAGCACCCATCTTTGAAGAAGAAGATGATAAATTTTATGAGGCGTGTAAGACCTTCAGTTTCTCATCCAAGTTCGATCCATTACTATTGGGTGATGAATAAGTGGATTCGTCGAAGTGGGGCTATCTTCCACCCGAGGGGACTTTGCGCTTCTGTCTGGACCGTGGTGACTTTCCTTACTCCTAGATCGATTTTGAAGCACCTGGGGGGTCACCATCCTATTTTACTTCTTGGCATACACATATTCAGAGCTCCCACACTGATGCTCTTTCGAAGGTTGGCCTGTATCGATCCTACTAGTTTGGCGAGTTCACCCTCTCGAAGCACAATGCGGCACTTCAAGTTCTAGTCTCCCTATGGAACATCACAACCCACACCTTCTTCCCTGCGTGGGGGGAGTTTACTGTTACATTGGAGGATGTCTGTGAACTCCTTGGGTTTGAGTCCATGGGCGAGTTCACCTATAACGACGAGCCTCTAGACGCCGAAGAGGCTGCTGATCGAGTCGAGCTGGATCGGATCTGCCGCAGTTGCACCGGTCCCTTAAACAAAGCCACATTTTCCCCCCTTATCAATTATTTTTTCCAAGCTTCGACGCCGAAGGATTCTAATGATGTAACGGGTCGTGGTAGGGGTACCTCTCTGAAACTATCGGCCTACATACTCGTACTTTTTTCACGCTTTGTTCTGACTGGAAAGCCCAACGATCAGCCCTGGAGGGACCTGATAAACATTTTCGTTCGTTTCGCTAGAGGATTCAACATACCTCTGGCCACCATCACCTTGGGGTCCCTCTACACCTAGTTGGATCTAACCCATATTGACATGGAGCGATCACTGGGCCGTTACAACTTGGCGAATTTTGCCAACACCATTATATTGATTGGCTTCCTCTATACCCGCTTTCCTGCTATCGCTGTGAAGTCAATTTCCCTGCCCGTGAGCGAAGGTATTAAGACCCCACGCATCCTGTGTTTCCAAAAGAAGTAAAGTCGAAAGGAAATAATGGAGGTTTTTGACCACCTAAACTCCTTCATAACGAGGCCCTATAATGAGTCCACTTTTGCCCCTAGTTGAGACTTCTTTCCTACTGCAGCCACAATGATCAGATTTAACCCAGTTGTAAAAGATCCCTTACAAGCCGTAGTGATTCTTTTCACCCCAGTGTTCCTCCCCTCTTATACTGAATGGGGATATACTTCCGAGCCTTATAACCCTGATAGATGCAACAGGAAATTCGAGTTGGACCAGGGGGCTCCTCGACCTGTGTTCGAGGACAACCATTCCAAGGCCACCTTCGTTGAGGAATGCACCTTCTATACTACCGCTGCGATGCTTGGTGTGACATCCACCATTGATGGGCTTGTCACCCTTTCGAGTGTTACTAGGAAGGGAGACGTATCCACATCCTTTGCCACGAAGTTCCATCTAGAGCAGTTGGCCATGATTCATGAGTACATCCAGTCCTCCCTCGATATCCCCAGTCTTTTCCTTTTCTTCCTCTGAGCTGGGTCTAAAGGGGAACTCCGTGCTTGGGTTTTAGTTTCCCTTAAGTAAAACTATTAAAGAGTCTCCTCATGAACTAGCCCCTCATTTAGCAATGATCCCAACTACTACCCCGAAACCCAAGGTCGTTGTAACCCCCAAACCATTTGTCCCCACGACCGAAGCTGCCATGGGAGAAGGGCCTTCTGAGCCACCTGCCAAGAAAGCCGGCAAGTCTAAGTCTAAGAAGGATAAGGCCAAAGGTCAAACTCAAACTCCATCAGTGGCATTCCCAATTAACTCTGTTCCCCCTCCTATGTCTCCGGAACTGGCTGAAGAGATGAGGAGGCGGGTAGAGGCCGAAGTTGCCCTAATAAACGCTGAATTCTAATGGCGCGCAGTGGCTGTTCCTCCTCCGGGTACATTCCCCAAAATTTTAGTTGATCCTAGTGGGCTATCAGCAAAAAGAAGAAGAAGATCAAAGGTGCCTAAAAGTGGTGGTGCCACTGGCTCAAGAAGGAAGACGTTGGGTCCTAAGCCCCAGAAGAAACAGACATTTAAGCGACCTTCATCATCAATTCCTTCTGCCATTGCTTCTTCGCCACCTTCACCAGTGGTTATATCCTCTCGTTCTCCCTAAGGATCTGAGGTATATGTGCATTCTTTATTTCTCATTCTTCTTTTCTTGACATAACTCCTTTACTTATTTCCTGATATCTTTGGTGCGGGGAGTTGAAGAAGTGAGGGTCAGTCCTCCCAGTCCCCCAGTGAGTCATTTCGTGAGGGGACGTTGTAGTACTCCTCCATCCACTTTCGCCCTTCCCCTTTCTCCTTTAATAAGCCTCAGCTATTCACGTCGTTCATCCTCCCATCGGTCCAGGGATGCCGCCACGGGTGCCACAGAGATGTATGGCCAACCCGAGGCAACTATTCCAGCTTCCTCTGAGTTACCTTCAGAGCAAGAGGTCTCTCTACCCCTTATTGTGGTCGAAGAGAGTGCCCCACGGGTAAATATCTTTCTGAGATTTGCATCTTTCATTTGTCCCATTGGTTTGTTTATTAATTTTAACATATTGGGCTATTTCAGGTGGAAGTGGCATCGCTGATAGTTAATATTCTTCTTCCGCCTTCATTGTCAAGACCGATTACTGCATTTCCTCTCTTTAGCGCCATAACGGGGGTAAGCTAAGTGTATTTCTATCTCTTATCCCTTTTTACGATTACTCTGTTTATCTAACACTTGTCTTTACATTTGCAGCTTTCTCTTAGCCTTTATCTGCCTTTTGCGTTGAGTGGCCTTATCCCTTCCCAGGCCCCGGTTGGAGCAACTGCTCTTGTGGGGGAATCTCTCAAAGGTCCAACATCTTCTTCTGATGATGTGCCCGTGTTTTTCATAGTGCCCTATGCTGGCGAGGGGAGTGTTCCCCCCTTTGAGGCTTCTGCATTCGAAGGCTCCACTGAAGCTGCTGAGGTAACGAGCCCGCCTCCCACGGTTTTTAGCATCCTGGCTCTCGTGGTAACTACTAATCTCGCTCCTGTTACAGAGGTACTTCTCTAATTTCTCTGTATTTTTCAGCTTCTCAAACTCCACCTATAATGGTGACTTGACAACGCAAACACTTGTTAAGATTTTTCCATAAGCTCCACTTATAACGGTGACTTAACAACACAAACAATTGTTAAGATATTTTCACAAACTCCACCGATAACAGCGAATTGACAACGAAAACACTTGTTAAGATTTTTCTATAAGCTCCACCTATAACGGTGACTTAAGAACGCAAACACTTGTTAAGATATTTTCACAAACTCCACCGATAACGGTGACTTAACAACGCAAACACTTGTTAAGATTTTTCCATAAGATCCACTTATAACGGTGACTTAACAATGCAAAAACTTGTTAAGATTTTCCCATAAGCTCCACCTATAACGATGACTTAACAACGCAAATACTTGTTAAGATATTTTCATAAACTCCACCGATAACGGTGACTTAACAACGCAAACACTTGTTAAGATTTTTCCATAAGCTCCACCTATAAAGGTGACTTAACAACGCAAACACTTGTTTAGATTTTTTCATAAGCTCCACCTATAATGGTGACTTAACAACGCAAAAACTTGTTAATATATTTTCAAAAACTCCACCTATAACGGTGACTTAACAACCCAAACATTTGTTAAGATTTTTTTTTCGTGAGCTCATTATTTCTTCCCACATGTTCGTAGGTTACTTGGGAGGTTCTCCACCAGTTCCTTCGCCCATTACCTCGCCACATCGTGAACCTATCTCCTCTGAAGAATCAACTGATAATGATAAAGGTTCCACGACAAGTGCTGCTACGGAGAGCGAATCTAAGTGTGAGCTTCCTCTACCCGACTTGGCTCCTTCCACTTTTTGCCTGATTGTTCTCCAACGCTCGCCCCAAATGCCTGTCGACCATTATTTGGTCATCGAGCAACTTGTGAGCTATCATCCTGAGACCTTCACATTGGACTGCTTGCGTTCAAACATCCCAGTTATGAGCCATAGACTTCAAGGCATGACCACCGTTATTGCTAAAATTGCCAACACTCCAACTACGAACATGACCAGACCCCTCCTCAACCAGTTCTTGGGAAATCTGAGGGAGTTGGGTCGTGATGGGTTCCACCTTGACTGGCTCATCGCTCACTTGAAAACTTTGAAGAACCAGCGGTTGGACAAACAAAGGGATCTCTTATGAAAATATCAGGAGGATCAGTGTGTCGAGGAAGCTAAGTTGGCCGAGCTAGCACCTCTCCTCGGAGCTATTGAAAAGGAGGTGGAGGACCTCAAAAAAGCTCTACACGCGGCGAAGTCAAAACGAGATAAACTCCTGATTGAGCGCACATAGGCGCAGACAAGGTCGGAGGTTTCTATCAGCGCCCAACGGTCTTGCCAAGTAACTTCTTTTCTTTTCCTGATCTGTGGTTCCTCCTAGGTTAATGAGTGTTTTGTATATGCATTTTTCCTTTCTTCTTATATAATCCTTGGGAGATAGTTCCCATTTTTGTAATGCCCCAAAGTATATGAAAGAAATAAAAGATACTTATTCCCATGCCCTTTCTTTATGTTGCAACTGTTTACATATATTGTGAAATATGAAGTTCTGTAGTTCTTTCATCTCTACTTGAATTAAAATAAAGAGAACTTGCATAAACAAAGTGAACTTGTATATTCATAATAGTTAGATACATCGGTGACCCCAAACGTAATTGCTTACACATGATAGACCTTTAACGATTTTTTGTTAATCTTAAATGGCATGTCTTCTTTTATCTTAGAAATCAAGCAATAACCTGAGTCATGAGCCTCCTTTACGATGAAAGGTCCCTCCTAAATTACTGCAAACTTAGGTAGAGGGAGCCCCCTAATATTTTTAACTGCTGCCTTTAATACGATATCTCCCTCCACGAATTTCCTCGGTCTCACCAAGTTATCATATGAACTGGAGAGCTGCCTCGTGTACATTTGAAAGTGTTGCATTGCATTATCCCTGTGTTCATCCAATGCTTCCAATTGCACGTGTCTATTCAGAGGGAGAATGCTTCTTTGCAAAGCATATTGAGCCGAGGGAACTTCTAAATCTTTCGGGAGAATTGCCTCAGCCCCATAAACAATAGAGAACGGCGTATACCTTGTAGGCTTCCTCTTAGTCTTCCGATAGGCCCATAAAATGGCTGGTATCGTATTATCCCACGATCCTAGGAAATCCTCCATCGTTTTAGCCAAGATATTGACCAAAGTCTTATTAATCGCTTCGGCTTGACCGTTCCCCTTTGGGTATGCCACCGTCGAAGTGTGATGGATAATGGAGTATTTGTCTGTGAGCATCGTTACCTATGAATTGACAAAAAGGGTTCCGTTGTCTGAAAGGATGACCTTTGGGATCCCAAAACCACAAATGATGTATTCTCTGATGAAGTTTCTCACTACTCCTGCTGTTGCCCTTCTCAGCGGTATCACTTTGGCCACTTTGTGAAACACTCCCTTGCCACTAGGATCCATGTCTTCCCCCTCGACGAAGGGTGTATTGCCCCTACCAGGTCGAACGCCCACGTGTGAAAAAGATAAGGCATTGCTAGGGAGTGTAAGTCCACTGACGGGGCATGGATTATATTTTCATGAAGTTGGCAAGCCTTGCACTTTCGAATGAACTCAGCATAATCTTTCTCCATCATTGGCCAATAGTACCCCAAAGTCATCAACTGGTCATACAACTTGGCCCCTCCTATGTGATCTGGATCATGCGCCTATTTCAGAACCTCTGCCGCTTCTTCCTTTACGATGCAACACAATGGCTTATTGAAGTACCCCCTTCGATAAAGCTTCCCCTCTTAGACGTAGAATCTCGAGGCCCTTCACCGGAGTCCCATCGCATCAATTTTCTCTGTTGGGACAACTCCATCTTTAATGAAGTCAATATAGGGTTGTCTCCAGTCAGGTTGAGTCTCTACGAAATGATATTCTGTTGCCTCAAAGAATAACTAGCACTTATTGCACCTCCATTGTAACTCCGCTACATCCTGCTTCATGCTAGGCCAAAAATACCTTTCCCTTTGAATTCTTCTATAAAGGGGGATCTCAGTCATTTCTTAGTGTTCTTCGTGCTTTTTCTTCAATCTCTTCCCTACTTCTTCTGGGCCGATGCACCTTGACAGCCATTGTCCTGCATATCTGAAGTAAAGGTTCCCCTGGTTTGTAAGGTACTGGGCTAATTCTTTGAGCCCCATCGTTCCTTCACCAGACTCCAGCTGCCTCTTAATCTCCCCCCTCCAGTCTGCATCCTCCTCTATCGGCAGAGTTGACTGTACCATCGAAGGAGATATTTTTCGTTGGATCACAATGGTAGTTGTATCGCTTCTCATTATCATCTTCTGAGAAATGGTGGCATAAGCGTCTAGATGTCGATTCATCGTTCTAGGCTGCCTTTTGACTTTGGTTCGATGGAACTGACAAATAAGTCTCTGGATGATTATTCTATATGGCGCCAAGCCCATATGTTTCAACGCATACTCCCCATTTACTTACTGAACCACAAAGTTTGAATCCGCCTTGATGCAAAGTAAATGAATTCCTCTCAAAAGAGCCTCTAGCAACCCCAACACCAATGCTTCATATTCTGCCTCGTTATTAGAATAAGGGAAATCTAATTTGTAGGAAAGGAAAACCTCTTCAATTCCTTGTAAAATAATAACCCCTTCTCCTCATTTCCCTTCTTCCGAAGATCCATCGAACTGCATTGTCCATTTCTACTCCGCTGCATCTATGTGATTGGACTGTAGATCGTCTCCCGGAACACTTTCTTTGGGTGGCTCAAAATTTCCTGAGGGGAATATTGCCAACAGGTCGGCGTACGCTTGAATTTTGATTGTGCGAGGAACCACACATTTCAAGTCATATTTGGAAAGAATAAGGAACCACCTAGCTTCCCAACCAATCAGTATTGTTCTCGCTAGAAAATACTTAATAGGATCACATCTAGTTACAATATGAATTGTAAAAGACAACTTATAATGTCTTTGTTTTTGCGCTACAAATATTAAGGCTAAATAATGCCTTTCCAAGCTACTATATCTGACTTCTGGCCCGTGGATGATCCTGTTGAGGTAGTAGACTGGCCGTTCTTGCACATGGATCTCTTGTGCCAGCAAAGCTCCCACGAACCTTATGGTGGATGTGAGGTACAGCTGCAACGGTATTTCGGCCCTTGGTGGAACCATGGTCTGTGGTGAGATAAGCAGCTTCTTCAGTCCGTCAAGAGACTCTTGGTGAATTGCCTCCCATTTGAACTTCATGTTCTTTCACATCAACTGTATTAGTGGGTGTCTTATCTCGGCTAACCCAGACACGAATCTCCTAAAGTAGGAGACTTTACAGAGGAAGATCTTCAACTCCTTCGCCGTTATTGGACATGGCATTTCTAAGATCGCCTGCTACTTATCCTATTCCATCTGCACCCCTTGTCGGTCCACCACTAAGCCTAGGAACTTCCCATTTGTTACTCTAAAAATTCACTTCAATTGATTCATCTATAATTTGAACTTTCGACAACAGAAAAACACCTTCCTCAAATCGCTCAGATGGGAATCCTCCTTCCTCGACTTGATGACCAAATCTTCCACATAGAATTCCACAAATTTGTGAAAGAAGTCATGGAAAATGGCCATCATTGTTCTCTGATAAGTTTCCCCAGCATTCTTGAGGCCGAACGGCATCACCCTGTACATGAAGTTACCCAAAGGGGTTCTGAATGATGTTTTCTCCGCATCTGAGGGGTCCATTTTGATCTGATTATACCCCACATACCCATCCATGAAGCTATACATCTCATGACTAGCCGTTGCATCTATCATGCCATCGATGGAGGGAAGAGGGAACTCATCTTTAGGACAATATCTATTCAAATCTCTAAAGTCCACACAGATCCTTATTTGGTTTTTGTCTTTCTTTCCCACTGGGACAATGCTAGATAGCCAGAGTGGGTGCTGTATCGGCACGATGAACCTTGTCATTAGTAATCGTTAGACCTCTTCCTTAATTTTTAGAACCAGCTCGAGCTTTTACATTCTTGTTGCCTGCTTTACTAGAATAGTTGAAGGCATTACGTTCAACTTGTGACAGCTCACCTCCTGATCCATCCCTTCCATCTACGTGTATTTCCATGCAAAACATCTATAAATTCCCGAATCAACTCGATCAAGGCCTCTCATCTCTCCTTGTTGAGATCCTTCGAGATGAAGATGGACCTTGGGTCTTCTCCTTCTTTCGCCAGGTTCAAATGCTCCAACTCTTGTTCCCGGGGCTTGGGTTGATCTGCTATGTAATCTGGTCATTCGACAACTTCCTCCATAAATTCCTGTATGCTGGAATTGTCTATCACCATGCATTGCCCCTGTCGATCCACCAGAAAGCATTCATATATCGGGTCAACCTCATTATCATCTTACTCGATCGCCCGCTCACACCGTTACAATTGATACACCACATTTCCTTCTTCGGTAATGACTTTCTTGCATTGTCTACTGGTAGTGGTGACTTCCTTCCTCTTCTTCTCTATAGAAGCCTCGACCACCCTTTTTCCTGAGAACCGGCTCTGCACACTTTATTGTTGGACCTCATGCTCCATCGAATCCACTATGGGCCTCATCTTGTCTCTAATCTACTTCGAGATGCTTTGGGGTCGAGGGACCACCTAGTGAGCCTTTTCGGCTATTACCTTCGTGCTACTCGCAACCTCCTTACTTTGCTCATTCACGGGCCCCATCCTTTCTCTGATCGAGGGAACCCACACACCTTCCATTCTTCATATTAAGGCCCGGACATATTCCTCCAACTCCATATAGAATGCTGCATCTACCAAGTGAGATTCCTCCACCACGAAGGGCCGTTTCGTTGCCCTAATGGTCACTTATGTTCCAATGATATTTTCCTTACCGCATTGGTGGTATGTAGAAGGAACTAACCCTTGGTTATACATCCACACCCTTCCTATTAGTAGATGATAGGAATTTGCACTTTCTATCACATGGAAATTGATATGGGAACTTAGATTTCCCATCACAATCCCAACATTAACGTACCCAATAGATTTGGAAGATTGGTTATCATACCCTGAGATTACCAAAGGCATGGGGACCAATCTTTCTTCTGAAATGTTCTCTTCATGGAAGGAGTTGATTGGCATGATGTTGATGGAAGCTCCTCCATCCATAAGAGTCCTCGTAAAACTAACTCCGTTGACACTAGCAGGTACATACAACGGTCTATTATGAGGTAACCTTAAAACCCTATCTCCATCACTGAAGGTCACTTCTAATAGGAACCTCCTTACTAACCTGGCCATGGGCCCCTTCCATCTCAGCGAAGGGACCACATCCTGTGACAACCCTACATTTTATATCTAATTCCGTTAGCTACGCCCAATTAAATTATAGCGGAGTGTCAATATGTTGGTATTAGAAACAAAATTTAAATAAATCCAGTAAAGTAAACATGTACACTCTCATATTGTAATACCCCGTATTTTTATAGCTTTTAAATTATGGGATTTATTAAATTCAATTGAGATAAATTAATTTAATTTTAATCCGAAATGTTGTTTTAAATATTTACTAGCGTGAAAGAGTTAGTAATTATTGGAAATTTATTATTTGTTGAATATTACTGGATGAGTATAGTAATATATGAGATTTATTTTTATAATAATGTCACGTGTGAATAAAATGACAATTGTGGAAATTTAAGTCGGGACGCGCCTGTATCGCGTCGGGACTAAACATTGATAAATAAAAGTGAATATTTTATAAGTCGTTCGTATGGTCATTTTGAGTGCGCCAACGCGCCCGGAAGGGTTGAGATAGTCAGAAAAGTGTACCCGGGGGTTTAGTTTGGGTCTCCGGGCGTTTTTAGGCCTAATTAGTACCCCGGGAGGGCGTTTTGGAAATTTTGCAATTTTGGGTAATTAAACCCACGAAATTCTAAGGGTTATATCAGATGTCTAAGGTTGTCTTCTAGGGTTAGAACAACCAAAGACAAGTGACGGCCATAGGAGAGGGAAGGAGAGAGCTTCCAAGGCAATCCAAGGCCCAAAATCCATCTGTTTGCACCGCCACCACCACCAACGCGTAGATCGCGCGACGGGCTACGAAACCGCACCAAAATCATCTGCAAATCAGAACACCAAAAATCCCAGGCAAGTGTTTATCTTGCTTATTTCGTTGGTGCATCTTTCATATTAGTTTAGGAGTAATTAGAATGAGTTTTTATGGAAGAAAACCAAAGATTTGAGATAGGAATTGCATGTAGTGATGGATAAATTGATAATTCTGGAAACCCTTGCCATGTAGAGGAATTATCCACGAAATTATGATGTTTATAAGAAGAAATTTTTGGAAATACTTGTTAGAACCATGTTTAAGAGAATTCTAGGGTTCTTGATAATTATGATAATTTTTGGGCTGTTAATCCATGTATAATGATAGAAATCCACATGCTTTACGTTGGAAATACCTAATATGGAGATATAATGTTAGTAGTATGAATCTTTGGACGTTTGGGAATGTAAAACTTGAATTTGGATGTAGAAATGTGTTAGAATCCGTAACTGCAAAACTGCAGAAATCGCAATACCTGCTTGATCGATCGATCGAGCCCAGAGCTTCGATCGATCGAAGGTTCCATCGATCGAGCCCCAGACCTCGATGGATCGACCCCTCCTTGCAGACTCCTATTTCCCTTTTTAAATGAGTTAAATTCAATTTATCGTGAGATAAATTCTTGGACACCCTTAATAAAATGTTTTGGGAGTTTGGAAGACCAGTATAACATATGAATAATGTTGGGGCCTTTAATGTGAGACGAGAATTGTATTTTTGGGATAATTACATAAAGGACGATGAAATCTTGTATTAAAGGGAGAGATTACGTAAAAATGATTACGATGGAAAATAGATGAATACATACTGAATTTTATACTTGGGAGGATAGAATCCATGAGCGTTATGTAGTAAGTGGAAAGATTCCTCAAATTAAAGTAAGATGTGCACGGTTATACATGATAACTAAATAATGAGAAATAAATACAAATATGGGATTTGAGAATATACCCAATATTGATATGGTAATATTAGAATAGTTATATGATTGTGTATGCATATGATATCTATGTGTGAAAAACATGCCCACGCTACTTGCTATCCCTGAGGTTACCGCGCTGGGACAGTCTTATCTCGATGGGACCTTTATGGGGGATATTGACTTGTACCCTAGAAGATAGATATCCTTGGTACAGGCTATCAGAATGATAGTTCAGACGGTCCTAAGAGACGCCGGTATGTTCTTTCCTCTTAGAGACTTGGAATCTATGCTTCGCCTCATATTGTTTGTGTATAGATATCCTTGGTACAGGCTATCGCAGTGATAGTTCGGACGGTCCTAAGAGACGCAAACATATGCCATCCTCTTAGAGACTTGGAATCTATGCTTCGCCTCAATATTGTTTGAGTATGTGTTAATACAGTTCGAGAGTGATTCCGAATTTGTATTTCCCTTAGTACGAGTGATACGGGGATTGGATAGTAGAGTATGCCCACACCATAGTTTTTATTTGGGTGCTGTTATGATATATATATATATATATATATTTTATGAGTAGTTAATATATATGTGAAATTCTAAAATCTGGAACTGCCTACTGTGATTTGATATGTAGGACATGGTTGATGACTCAAATTGTAAATACTTGTTTTGAGAAAGTATAATATGACACTGGAAAACTTTATTGATTAATAAAGTTAAAATGAGAACTTTGGTTACTAATTGAAATATTCTTTTCAAATAATTGAATCGTCAAATTTTGAATCCTGCGAATAACCTAAGATAAGTTAGACCATTGGGAAAGGATAGCGTGATATATGATGAGATAGACCACTGGGAAGGTTAAAGCGGTAGGTGTGCACATTAGAAGAGAGGTGAGAATTTCTCAAGAGAGTGTCACACTAATATGTTGTTGCATTGGCCTGTATCAATTTAAATACTCGCTAAACAATTTTTAAATCATATACACTATCGGGCTCTGACTCGTTTTTCTCTCCCTCTCTCTCTCTTGTATATATATATGTATGTACTACAGGTGCCCAGCCACAGGGGCATCTTGCTTAGGATCCCTTGGTAGGAACGTGATGCAGCTTAGGTGGGAGTTGCAGGCCACTTGCTTAGATGATTTCATTTACTTGATTCCACTCCTATGATTCTCAGTTATTGGGGCATGTGTCGCCCTTTCCACTATTTATCTGTTTTGTTGGGGCATTTGTATTTCTGTTGTTTCTCGTACTGTTACTTTGGGATTTATTCAGCATGTATGTTTTACATTAAGTTTTAAATGTTGGGATTTTGGATGTTGAATGTTTAAAGTAATTGGATTATGTTCTACGATAATTGTTGTATGATTCTTACTTATTGAAAATGTTGTTACTAATTAAATAAATAAATTTTCTTTAAAAATATAATTTGGTTAGAAATGTTGAAAAATGGTTTTGACACTTAGCTTAATTATGTAGGGTGTTAATTTGGAAAAATTTATTTTTACGACAGTGATGCTAAGAATGAACCAACTGTTCACCTTGATTTTTAATTTAATAAATGAGTGATTGCCCGGTATTTAATTAGGCGGGGTGTCACTAGTGGTATCAGAGCTTCAGGTTCTAGTGTCCTTAGTATCTGTACGACTTATTATGCTTTCAACGTTGCTTTGTTTGTTATAGAGCCCTATGTTTAGGATTGTCGATTCCTTTGACGAGATTTCGTTCTCCTGCTATAATGTGTATACACTAGTGAATTCTAATTTCGTTCGGATGTGTGCGTGTGCTGAGCGATGACGGATGTCAGAAGAGGACCGTTAAGCGTACATCAGGAGGCAGGGCTCAGTTGTGATTATGAAATATATCCAAGGATGATGACCGTAGTCGAGGTCACCTCCATTATGGCACGAGAAGCCACGACTAGAAAGGTGACTAAGGTGCAGCAATGATTTTCAAATGCTGTTATAGTCAAATGAGGTGCGAGGATAAACTTACCCAACGTATTTAAAAAACGTGTAGAGACTGTCAGTGGGAAATTTTAGAAACACGAAAATTGTATGTGTTTACCAAAGGAGGTAAAGTATCCAAAGGCTTAAATATAGGACGGAGTGTGGCAAACTGAAAGTGAAAATTTAGAGAAAATTTTCTTGGCTTTCAGGACGAAATTATAATGGTTGGAGTTAACCACCAATTTTAGAAGTGGAATGCTAAGCCTATAGGAGAACCTTAGGTACAGTGTTGACCGTATGTTCCTTCCTCAACTGTTCAGGATGAGAAGAAAACGTGGTTCTGAACTCATCTCCAGAGGGCATGACAGAAGTCCAATTGTGAATATGAATCCTAATCGTTAGCAAATTTTGTATCGAAAGAGGTAGATACTAGTGGAGGAAACGACTCCAAGTGGGAGACCAACTTGTAAAATAGTTGATAATACTCGAGGAGGAAATTCTGATGGACGACCGATTCAGAGGTTGACAATGTCATATTTTGTCAATATAGATGATAATGCTTCTTTGTGGGGGAAGTTAAAGGAATCAAGGAATTTAGTCGAGAATAAGACTGAATACAACGGTGGTGGTATAGCACCACAAAAGGATGTGGATACACATCAGGAAAACCATTTAAATGCTTCAGATAGTTAAATTCTTACCAAGTGATGGTAAATTCACTAAGTACTATTATAGATAGTAACATGATACTTATGGCCTAAAAATCTAAGGGAACAACCGGGATGGCTAACAGGAATCGAGTCTACTAAAGTCCGAGAGAAGGACAATCCTAACCTGGTTAGTAGGACAGGTGATAAGTGGATTATGTGTTGAGGTATTTTGGTGCGGAGTGAAATTGCTCGCGATAATATGTTCCAAAGTGAGTAAAAGGACAAGAATATGGTGCCTAGTAAAAGACAACGATTAAAGTAATTTTGTTTGGTTTGAGTAGACGTGTTACGTCCAGAAACCACTTGCGCAGTCAAGACGTTTGGCAAGGTGGAAGTATAAGTTGTATCCTCAGAGGATGCGACGTGTTTATGTGACACAAGTGAGTCACTATATTTTGTTCCTTGCTAGATTAGCATGTGAGACGAACTTAATGCATATGATTATAAACGTCATTAAAATGTGAGTATTTTTCCCTAGTGTAGCGGGATTTTTCTTTAAGTGCTATCCGCGGATGATGAATGAGTATATTAACAATGTTTTGTTATTTATTAAGGTTACTCGTTGTAGTGATGCGATACACGAGTATGATATTATCTTTGTTAAAATGTTATAGAAATGGGTAGTATGATAGTGGGCATTTATTGCAAGGCTATCGGAGTGGTTGCATTAGAGAAACATGTTTTACGTTTCGTTTTAGCGAGGCTTTACCTATGAGAAGGTTGGACTCGCACTTATCTTATCTATCCTAGAGATTTCGGAGGAGATAGTGGGCTCGAGATATTCGATGCGAAAGTATGTATAGACTTTGTCAGTATAATTTCGTATGTATCGGGATTTACCATTGAGCGAAAATATTTGACTTAGTATTATGTTTAGCACTCCGGACTTAGTGATAGAAAAAGTGCATTGTTATATTTATCCTTTAGAGATGTGGGAGTTAATATTTATACCCCTATTATTAGGGAAAGGAATTTTGTGAATTTTGATTGTATGTATTCGAGGTTTATGGAATGCTATTACCACCAACCTATACTGAACAATAGTGCAATTAGTGAAACGTTATTTGTTAAGAATAATTACGGAGAAATTGTAACATTCTGTCAAGAGACGGAATAAAGGGGTACACACCATGGATGGAGGACCTAACGGATTTCGATAACCGACAATGCTAGGTAGTAGTGTATCGGGGGGGTTGCTTGTTTGGATTTCTCTTTGCGAGACATCCCACTCATGAAACTTAGCGTAAGGCTGGAAATAGGGAGACGTTTGGTCACTATTCCATGAGTTTGGTACCCTGGTCGAAATGGGATCAAGTAATTATGTATGTAAGTTGGAAGTTGAATTTTGTGATTAAAGCCGTTGGAGCCGGAATTTGTGGTAAGAAAGCATTGAAAGTTATCCCCACAATTTGAGGGGTGGAACAATGGTAAGGAGAATTTAAGATTTTTGATTTCTAGGGTGATTGAGAATACCCAAATGTCATAACCGCGTTCAGAACACGAGGTGAATAAAGAGCTGGAATGATTTTTAGCATGGATTATCTGGAAAGAACTTTATATTATAAAAAAGAGATCACCTGTAAATTTTTGATGAATAGAGCGTTAGTGATTTATTTTGGTTGTTGTACCTGATTGGGAAAATTGTTGTACTTATATGAGGAAGGTTGAGAATTATTATTCCTCTTTTATTTTCATGGAATTTCAATGCCCTATTCCTTCTATTTCGTTGAATTTAGTTAGTCCTACAGATGAGTAGCACGCCATTCGCTCTCCCAGGGCGGTCAGAGTGTTGCAAAAAAATGTGGGCATCTTGGTTAACTACAGTTAAAATAGTCCGAGTCGAAGGGACGTGGTAATAGACGTGTGAAATATATGTTTATGGGACTAGTATAATGAAGTGGAAGTGATAGAATGGATTAAATGTCACATGAGGGGATATAATCCATACATAAGTGTGCAATTAAAATAGCACGCCCTAACTTGATTGGAAGGCTGTGGGAAGCCATTCAAGAATTGGTATTCCTTGAATAAAGTAGAATTTAATTGTTATGAAGCACACCCGGAGCGGAGTTGTTATTAGTCAAGTGTGAGAGCGACTTGCACATACAAAGAGTAATGATGTTAGTATAGTATAAGAGATCCAGAAATGCACTTCGTGGAGAGAAGAGCACAGGTCGGAACTTTCGGCATTCTCCAAGGAAGGAAGGGGAGTATTACGTGTCACTTAATGTGAGACATTTCAAGGGAAGAATCGATGTTTAGCGAGACATAGTGAGTAGTCTCTACATGCACTGCCCATAGGTAAGGTTTGGTTGAAAGAGGAGAATCAACCAAAGAATTTTGTGTTTATCGAAAATTCCTGAAATTTGAAAGAGGTTGGTAAAGTCGGTAAAGTTCTTGGATGGGTTGCCATCCTCAAAACAAGATCAAGGGTTTATCCCGAACATGTGAATTAAGTCACCGAGAAGGAAGTGATTGATATTCCTTTGGGCTGGCTTACAATATTAACTAGTATGCCCCAGACCTCCTTTGAAAGGAAGGATCGCGCCAGTGCATGGTCCGACGCAGTATAAATTTCTGAATCAGGATGAGATTGGTGAACCCCACCTTTGATATGGGATTTCAGGAACCAGCGGAGATAAGATTTCGTTTCGAGTAGGATGTATCACCCTTAGACAGGGAATAAGCGCATGGTGATTAAAGATTAGTGGATCCACGTGAAGGAGATTTTGGAATCTTGGTACGATGATTTCAAGAATGCTCAGTAGAAGCACTCGTACCTGTTTGTCACGTACGAGGTACTTATTAAGGTTTTGTTATGGAAGAACCTCGACTAATCTCCTTCCGTCTGTTTAGAGGAGAGTAGATAATCAAAAATTTTGGATCGGTCGAGAAAATATCCGATAACTATGGTAAAATTCCACGACTGTTTCAGGCGAGCAAGAGTGATCAAATGTTCGTATAATCTTCTCAGAATGGGAATTTTGTGTATGAATAAATCTGAGTAGTTGTCATGTAGTGAGGTGCGGCCTCCTAATGATAGTGAGATAATGGAATTTATAGCGTATAGACGTAACCTATTCAAATGTTGTCAGTTGGGAGTGCAATGTGATGTGTCTCCAATGAGAATGTAAAACAAAGTTGTTGTGAGGAAAAAGCTATAATGATTGAGCGCCGTACTATGTAAATAGTTTGCGTACTGACAAGGATATCCAGAATTGTGCAACCTGGTAGGCCTTATTTTCCGAATTTCGGGACGAAATTCCGTTATTAGGGGGGAAGTATGTAATACCCCGTATTTTTATAGCTTTTAAATTATGGGATTTATTAAATTCAATTGAGATAAATTAATTTAATTTTAATCCGAAATGTTGTTTTAAATATTTACTAGCGTGACGAGAGTTAGTAATTATTGGAAATTTGTTATTTGTTGAATATTACTGGATGAGTATAGTAATATATGAGATTTATTTTTATAATATTGTCACGTGTGAATAAAATGACAATTGTTGAAATTTAAGTCGGGACGCGTATGGTCGTTTTGAGTGTGCCAACGCGCCTGAAAGGGTCGAGATAGTCAGAAAAGTGTACACGGGGGTTTAGTTTGGGTCTCGGGGCATTTTTAGGCCTAATTAGTACCCCGGGAGGGCGTTTTGGACATTTCGCAATTTTGGGTAATTAAACCAACGAAATTCTAAGGGTTATATCAGATGTATAAGGTTGTCTTCTAGGGTTAGAACAACCAAAGACAAGTGACAGCCATAGGAGAGGGAAGGAGAGAGCTTCCAAGGCAATCCAAGGCCCAAAATCCATCTGTTTGCACCGCCACCACCACCAATGCGTAGATCGCGCGACGGGCTACGAAACCGCACCAAAATCATCTGCAAATCAGAACACCAAAAATCCCAGGCAAGTTTTTATCTTGCTTATTTCGTTGGTGCATCTTTCATATTAGTTTAGGAGTAATTAGAATGAGTTTTTATGGAAGAAAACCAAAGATTTGAGATAGGAATTGCATGTAGTGATGGATAAATTGATAATTCTGGAAACCCTTGCCATATAGAGGAATTATCCACAAAATTATGATGTTTATAAGAAGAAATTTCTGGAAATACTTGTTAGAACCATGTTTAAGAGAATTCTGGGGTTCTCGATAATTATGATAATTTTTGGGCTGTTAATCCATGTATAATGATAGAAATCCACATGCTTTACGTTAGAAATACCTAATACGGAGATATAATGTTAGTAGTATGAATCTATGGACGTTTGGGAATGTAAAACTTGAATTTGGATGTAGAAATGTGTTAGAACCCGTAACTGCAAAACTGCAGAAATCGCAATACCTGCTTGATCGATCGATCGAGCCCAGAGCTTCGATCGATCGAAGGTTCGATCGATCGAGCCCCAGACCTCGATCGATCGACCCCTCCTGGCAGACTCCTATTTCCCTTTTTAAATGAGTTAAATTCAATTTATCGTGAGATAAATTCTTGGACACCCTTAATAAAATGTTTTGGGAGTTTGGAAGACCAGTAGAACATAAGAATAATGTTGGGGCCTTTAATGTGAGATGAGAATTGTATTTTTGGGATAATTACATAAAGGACGATGAAATCTTGTATTAAAGGGAGAGATTACGTAAAAATGATTACGATGGAAAATAGATGAATACATACTGAATTTTATACTTGGGAGGATTGAATCCATGAGCGTTATGTAGTAAGTGGAAAGGTTCCTCAAATTAAAGTAAGATGTGCATGGTTATACGTGATAACTAAATAATGAGAAATAAATACAAATATGGGATTTGAGAATATACCCAACATTGATATGGTAATATTAGAATAGTTATATGATTGTGTATGCATATGCTATCTATGTGTGAAAAACATGCCCACGCTACTTGCTATCCCTGAGGTTACCGCGCTGGGACAGTCTTATCTCGATGGGACCTTTATGGGGAATATTGAATTGTACCCTAGAAGATAGATATCCTTGGTACAGGCTATCAGAATGATAGTTCAGACGGTCCTAAGAGACGCGGGTATGTTCTTTCCTATTAGAGAATTGGAATCTATGCTTCGACTCATATTGTTTGTGTATAGATATCCTTGGTACAGGCTATCGCAGTGATAGTTCGTACGGTCCTAAGAGACCCAGACATATGCCATCCTCTTAGAGACTTGGAATATATGCTTCGGCTCAATATTGTTTGAGTATGTGTTAATACAGTTCGAGAGTGATTCCAAATTTGTATTTCCCTTAGTACGAGTGATACGGGGATTGGATAGTAGAGTATGCCCGCACCATAGTTTTTATTTGGGGTGCTGTTATGATATATATATATATATATATATATATATATATATATATATATATATATATATATATATATATATTACGAGTAGTTAATATATATGTGAAATTCTAAAATCTGGAACTGCCTACTGTGATTTGATATGTAGGACATGGTTGATGACTCAAATTGTAAATTCTTGTTTTGAGAAAGTATAATATGACACTGGAAAACTTTATTGATTAATAAAGTTAAAATGAGAACTTTGGTTACGAATTGAAATATTCTTTTCAAACAACTGAATCGTCAAATTTTGAATGCTGCGAATAACCTAAGATAAGTTAGACCATTGGGAAAGGATAGCGTGATATATGATGAGATAGACCACTGGGAAGGTTAGTGCGATAGGTGTGCACATTAGAAGAGAGGTGAGAATTTCTCAAGAGAGTGTCGCACTAATATGTTGTTCAATTGGCCTGTATCAATCTAAATACTTGATAAACAATTTTTAAATCATATACACTATCGGGCTCTGACCCGTTTTTCTCTCCCTCTCTCTCTTGTATATATATATATATGTATGTACTACAGGTGCCCAGCCACAGGGGCGTCTTGCTTAATATCCCTTGGTAGGAACGTGATGCAGCTTAGGTGGGAGTTGCAGGCCACTTGCTTAGACGATTTCATTTACTTGATTCCACTCCTATGATTCTCAGTTATTGGGGCATGTGTCGCCCTTTCCACTATTTATCTGTTTTGTTGGGACATTTGTATTTCAGTTATTTCTCGTACCGTTACTTTGGAATTTATTCCGCATGTATGTTTTACATTAAGTTTTAAATGTTGGGATTTTGGATGTTGAATGTTTAAAGTAATTGGATTATGTTCCAGGATAATTGTTGTATGATTCTTACTTATTGAAAATGTTGTTACTAATTAAATAAATAAATTTTCTTTAAAAATATAATTGGGTTAGAAATGTTGAAAAATGGTTTTGACACTTAGCTTAATTATGTAGGGTGTTAATTTGGAAAAAAATATTTTTGCGACAGTGATGATAAGAATGAACCAACTGTTTACCTTGATTTTTAATTTAATAAAGGAGTAATCGCCCGGTATTTAATCAGGCGGGGTGTCACACATATGTGTAACCAAATCATATAATAACAACTATAACAAGTGAAACCAACTCATAACTATTAACTGCAATAATCCATCAGTAATCTCAAATTGAAAATATAAAATGCCATAACATGTGGCCCAACACAAAACGGGAAAGAATAATACAAAAATTCTCTCAAATACCAAGTATTAACAATGTGATATTAATCTCTGATACCACCCTCAAGAAAAGGGAAACCAGCGGCGTAAATTTAAAATAGAATAACTCCACAGCTACAGAAATCCTAAGATTGATATTATCTCATCAAGCTCCATAGTCTATTGTCCATCGAGACGAGGACTTGTCATATATTATATATATAGGAGAGGAGCAAGAAGCAAGATAGACGAATGTCAAAGCAAGAAAACAAGCTATAAGATTATAAGATGTACTTATAATGAAAGCACACTAGTCATTACCCGTCTCCAGTAATTAAGTTGTTCAATTACCCAACCAATGTTCCTATGTCGTGACTAACCAACCTAAACTCGAGTAACGTGTAGTCTTACATCGTATCATGATTAATCATTATTAATCTCATTTTTGTATTTAGTGTATAAAAATATTTCCTTCAAGTATAATATCAAATACATCGATTGGGGATATTACTTTAAGACACAAGCATAATATCTCACACAACAAGTCATATCGGGTCACTTATCGTTACTTAGGGGAACAAGTTGTAACACTAGGCCTACACACGAATATTCCCCAATATTACGTGGCATGGGCAATCATACTAAGTCCTAAATCGCATGGCGTTTCAATGTCTTTCTATCCGACCCGCATTACAACAATGTGTCCGGTTCCGGTGGTTTATCTCCGACACGGCACTCGAGCGGAACCTAACCGGATCAATCACAAAAAAAATTGCATTCAACATGTGCCTACGTCGACCGGAGGACTAGTCTTGTGTATACTCGACAATATACATGTAAAATAATTTCACGCTTATGTATATATACAATCGTGTCAAGCCTCTTACTAGAGTTATACAATAGTCATTATTTATAATATAACATAATTTACATCATTAATTTACTAATTCAACATCAAATCATTTCAAGGTTATATATCCCAAATAACCATAAGTATGTGATCAAGTTAGTATATTAGTCACAACACCACAATTATCTTACTAACAACATGAAAAACATTATCACTCTTATTTCAACAACATGCTGCCGAGAATTTAACATGCAAATTCGAGGCTCTTCCGATCCGTTTTTGGAAAAACTTAAAACTACAAAGTTGTTCGGAACGTGATTTTTTATAAGGAATCAAGGGCACATTTCAATAGCCTGCATAAAACAGACCCAAAATTAATATATAATATTCACCCTTGTTTTCGACAACTTTCTGCCCAGAATTTTAAAACGCCAATTTGAGGCTTTTTCAATCCGTTTTTGGAAAAACTTAAAGTACAAAGTTGTTCGGAACGTGATTTTTTACAAGGACAAGCGAGCACGCTACCGTGGCCTGCTTAAAACAGACCCGAAACTAATATGTACAGTTCAGACCTGTTCACGAAAACTTTCTGCGTAGATTTTTAAAACGCCGATTTGAGACTTTTTCGATCCGTTTTCGAAAAAACTTAAAATTACAAAGTTGTTCAGAATATGATTTTCTACCGGGTAAAGCGGACAAAACATCCATTTTCGGAACCAAAATAGATCAAAACAGTTTTTAATATGACGATTTACTTAATTTCATAGATTTCTAAAATTCAAGAGATTCTTCTACATCTCAATCCCTATAATGATGTTATTGCATTTGAATCTACGTGGATGATGATCCTAACACATTGCATATCATTTTTAACATCAATTTCATATTAATTTAGGGATCCAAATACATGTTCATGTGAAATTTCATTATAGATACATAATATACACATATAGGTTATTAACTTGCCTTGGATTGTATGGAGAAGTTGAATCTTCTTGAAATCCTATTGAAATCCTCTTTGTTTTCTTCTCTTCTTACTCTCTCCTTCTCTACGAAACCCTATCCCCCATTGTGAAATGATAAAATGAAGACTTCTTCTCTTCTTTTCTATTTATACCTAAGGTTAGTTTATTTACAAAAATGTCATTGCCCCAAATTTAACTCTCTCGATTCTTTTACGCGTTAATTCGCTTCTAATATTTAAGTCGCACATTCGTATATCAATGAATTCATTTTAACTTTTCATTTCCAATCATTTTGAATATATATACTGACATAGTTTCATTTCCAAGCATTTCGAATATATACACTGGAATAGTTTTTTTTTTCAATTTCAATTCAATCAAAAATGCGGGGTATTACTTTCTCCCCCTCTACGAACGGGATTTCGTCCTCGAAATCCAAATTAAAACAAATTAATTCAAGTCAAGTAAGGTAGTTTCGCACGTACCTTTCATGAAGAGATATGGGTGACTAATTCACAAGTCATCCTCTCTCTCTCAAGTGGCCTCAGACTCATCATGATTACTCCACATAACACGAACAAGAGGAATAACTTTTGACCTCAACTGCTGCTCACGACGATCTCGGATCCTGACAGGCCTTTCCTCATAGACCCCATTGGGATGGATCTCAACCCCTCTAACTCTATGTGTAGGTGTGAGTCCTTGGGACATAAGAACTTCCTCAATATGGATACATAAAAAAAATATCGTGTACCCACTGGAGCTGGTAGGGTAGGGCTAAACGGTAGGCAACTGATCCCGCCCTACCCAACATTATAAACGAACCCACGTATCGCGTTGAAAGCTTCCTTTTAGCACTAAAATGAACAATGCCTCTCATGGGTGAGACCCTCAATAGCACTTGGTCCCCAACGGCGAACTCTAACTTCCTCTGCCTTATGTTAACAAAAGTCTTTTGACGATCTTGCGCGGTCTTCATCCGTGCACGAATCAAGTCAACCTTCTCCGAGGTCTTCCTAACAATATTCAGACCCAGCATCTGGTGCTCTCCGAACTCCAACCAGTATGTAGGGGATCGATAAGGCCTGTCATAAAAATCCTCATATGGTTCTATGACAATAGTTTGTCTGATAACTATTACTGTATGCGAACTCCACCAGTAGTAAATGTGTATCCCAACCACCTTTGACGTCCGACACACAAAATCATAGCATGTCCTCCAAAATTTTATTTATCCGCTCCGTCTGAACATCAAACTGAGGGTGGAACGCAATACTTAAACTCAACTAAACTCCCATCGCTTCCTGAAGACCACCCCAAAAGTGCGAGATGAAGACACTGCCACGGTCAGACATGATATCAAGCAGTACCCCATGCAACTTCACAATCTCGTTAATAAAAATCATGGCATACTGTGCTATCGTATAATTCATCATCACTAGAAGCAAAGATCCACATTTGCAATCTATCGATGATGACCCAAATCAAATCATGACCGCGCTGCGATCTTGGCAACCCAATAATGAAATCCATGAGGATACTTTCCCATTTCTAACTGTACAACCGAAGTCTCACCACAAAGCCTAAAATAATTGAACTACTAAGCTAATCCAGAAATCAATACCCCCCAAGTCCCGACTTGCTAAGTTTCATGCGTGGAGTGTCTCGCAAGTGAAATCCAAACAAGGAACCCCTCCGATACACTACTGTCAGCTTGTCGAGATAAGGAATTTGTCAACTCAAGACCCCTAGTGGTACAAGAATCATCTAACTCCAAAAAAAACACTTATCTCTGGACTCAACGGTTCATCACACAAAAAATAATCCAACTTTGCCTATTCAATATAGATATCACTATTCATCAATCATGGCTCGATACTCAACTCAGAATCGAGTAATAGATGGTACTGAAAACTCAAAAGCCAACTATACTCTGAGTTGTCAATAACACTTGCCTTGCACTTATATTGATGGTGAGTCAACCAATATGGAAACCCTTAGGATCCACTAAGGTTGCACATGTGCATAAGCATACAACTTCTATGCACGTGCGAATATTGTTCCATCTTTCCAAGTCTAGACTTAGGTAAATAATATCAACAAGGTTCATACTCTCTCGAACAAGACAACACCAATAAAGTTGCATTCTCGGCGGTCAACGATCCCTCACACAAAGGTTTCGAACTAACACAAGATGAAATATTCTCCCTTGCAGACCCCCATTTCTCACGGTTTGGTAGCTCTAACCCAAGGTTATAGACCCTCGCTAGATTCGATATACCGCTCTTTTGTTAAAAACACGTATAGGAATTCAACCTATCCGATAGGATTTTCCTTGGACTGTGAGTATATTAGAATTTTCTCACCGAACATGAAATGAAATTGGTTCTTCAAACCACGAATAAGGCTTGTACATTTTCCAAGCAACGAGGTAAGACCAAAAATTCCCACTTATCCTACCAAATCAGAATATAGGATTTGGCACACTCGCCATCCGAATACTTATCTTTCAGCACACTAACGCTACTTGATCTTTATGAAGAACGGTGTGCTATCCAACATGTCAAGGTCGTAAATATAAGGTAGCGGGTACCTTCACGTACTGTGACCCCAATTAACACTCAGTAATCCACACATAACTGAAGAGAAAATTAAATATCTTACGAACCCATTCGCGGGTGTTTGCCCAAGAGTACACACCCTCCTTACAAAACTTCTCAACAACGGTAGAAACACTTTCTTGTTGTCCCCCTACAGTGGAGGTTATGACAACCATTTCAATGAATGGTCCGACATTTGAAACCCTAAAATGTCTCAATCCTTGCCATTAATAACGACCCTCACTTGGCAACACTATCATCAATCATGCAAAAACTGACTGAGCTACGCGGGACTCTACCACTATCAAAAGAACATCAAGATATGACTATTCACTAGTCTAGACGTTACCATAATCGAACATTTTACACTTGGTTTTGGAACACGTCTTTAATCACACACGATCTACGTAAACATCATGTCACTAACTACTCATTCGTGCTATAATTCACATTAATACATAACGAGGGACACAATATAGTCACATACCCATATCTGATGGATTCAAAATCAAGCACCACCATTATCACGGTGCAACAAATTAATACCCCCAATCACCGGGTGATAACATAAAACCGAACTCGTGGATATATCACCAACTCAAGCAATCACACTCGCATAAAATGAAACTCCTATTGAACACTCCCTCGTGATGTTCTCACTCGGCAAATCATCCCTAGAGATTCACTACTCATCGTAGGGTTCACAACTGGTAACTCCAACTCAAATCCATCCTTTAGCACACCCATATTCATGTTCCTCTCTCGACAGTTTTTAATAAATATACCGGTGCAACAAAGAAAGATAACCACACCTTATCGAACACAAATTCTAATCTAGGGATTCATGAAGAACACTGAACTCCATTCATTGCCAAATATGGAAAGAAAACTACCTAAAAAAATTCTGGACTTCTCCGATGTCAATCCTCGTATGACCTTGCGATATGGACTTCCTCATCACTAGTGTCCATGGCTAAGATATCGTAACATTACTGATACATTCTCACGAACTTGTTCGGGATAACTAGCTGAAACATTCAACTCTGAACATATGAGTACCCAACCCACTAACATATCTTGTACATGACTGAACACACACCTAATCGACCTTAAGTTGATTATATTACGGATTTTATACGATCAGAATACTAAAAACCACTATGCCACCCCAATGCGACATCTATCACTTGTGTGGACAACCTATAGGTTTACACGCCTACCAAACTTCCCTGATACCAACATAATATTTCAAGGATAATCACTTATACATTCCAGATTCAGACTCATGAATCTCCCATTTAACATCATCAAATGGATGAATCTAGTTCGTGCTTTTCACAAGTATGATAACACTCTTGCGTACGCCAAAATTGGACCCCTCAGATCATCCTTTGATGGTGTGGGACATACACCAATTTGGAGTAGTCCTCTCTCAAATCTCAACCCTTCATTTAAATGTTCATGAGTAATAATATACTCTTATTATCACAAGACTTACTTCGTTAACCATTCACTTATTAATACGTCATCGAATGCCTCAACAGTCTGTCCATTATGGGTGGAGTGCGATAATTTCTTCTCAGGAAAATGTCACAACAACAACTGGACCACATCATTTTGAGGTGTGCCATATCTAAAGCTCTACCCTTCCACATTGGAAACAACTTCAGACAACTACACACGCAAGTGGTACCAACAACTCAGTCGTACTACAGGGTGGGCTATAACTTATACTAACTTCTTTACAACCACAAGAGCGACAATATTCAAAGTTGATAATGAACAACAAATATATGGGTGTTTCCTCCCCCTAAAGCACCAAAAGTCAACTCAATCATTGAGTTCAACATCGGTTTTCTCGCCTACTGGTGGGCGATGAAACTACGATAGTTGCACGTGAATTGCGGTCTCTTAAAATTCTTGGACCCTTTGCCCTCCCAGAGTCCATGTCTCATCAAATCACCATCTTAAAAGATAGTAAGTGAACACGTATCCTAATTTTTTTTATTCAAGTGGAGCACTAGTCATAATTACAACAAGTACTCACACACAGAACTCACGTGTACTATCCTGTGATCGATCGAAGATTCACCTCATGCGTGGGACGTCTCATGAATGAAATCCAAATAAGGAACCCTCCCTATACACAAGGCTAGCTCTGAATCACTCGTCAAAATAGTAGCGTGAAGATCTTCCAAGTCTTCGAATACAACACCTAATTGTAAGGCTCTACGTATCAAGGAAACAATGCGCGAAAAACGTAACAGACGCCCTCAGATCCCTAAAGGCTCTAAAACCGTGCTCTGATACCAACTGTGACAACCCTGCTTATTATATCTAATTTGGTTAGCTACGCCCAATTAAATTAAAGCGGAGTGTCAATATGTTGGCAATAGAAACAAAATTTAAATAAATGTAGTAAAGTAAACATGTACACTCTCATATGTGTAACCAAATCATATAATAACAACTATAACAAGTGAAACCAACTAATAACTATTAACTGCAATAATCCATCAGTAATCTCAAACTGAAAATATAAAATGCCATAACATGCGGCCCAACACAAAATGGGAAACAATAATACAACAATTCTCTCAAATACCAAGTAAAAACAACGTGATATTAATCTCTGATACCACCCTCAAGAAAAGGGAAACGAGCGACATAAATTTAAAATAGAATAACTCCACAGCTACAGGAATCCTAAGATTGATATTATCTCATCAAGCTCCATAGTCTATTGTCCATCGAGACGAGGACCTGTCATATATTATATATATAGGAGAGGAGCAAGAAGCAAGATAGATGAACGTCAAAGCAAGAAAACAAGCTATAAGATTATAAGATGTACTTATAATGAAAGCACATTAGTCATTACTCGTCTCCAATAATTAAGTTGTTCAATTACCCAACCAATGTTCCTATGTCGTGACTAACCAACCTAAACTCGAGTAACGTGTAGTCTCACATCGTAGCATGATTAATCATTATTAATCTCATTTCGGTATTAAGTGTATCAAAATATTTCCTTCAAGTATAATATCAAATATATCGTTTGGGGATATTACTTTAAGACACAAGCATAATATCTCACACAACAAGTCATATCGAGTCAATTATCGTTACCCGGGGGAACAAGTTGTAACACTAGGCCTACAAACGAATATTCCCCAATATTACGTGGCAAGGGCAATCATACTAAGTACTAAATCGCATGGCGTTTCAAGGTCTTTCTATCTGACCCGCATTACAACCATGTGTTCGGTTCCGGTGGTTTATCTCCGACACGGCACTCGAGCGAAAGCTAACCGGATCAATCACAAAAAAAATCGCATTCAACATGTGCCTACGTCGACCGAAGGACTAGTCTTGTGTATACTCGACAGTATACATGCAAAACAATTTCACGCTTTTGTATACATACAATCGTGTCAAGCCTCTTACTGGAGTTATACAATAGTCATTATTTATAATATAACATAATTTACATCATTAATTTACTAATTCAACATCAAATCATTTCAAGGTTATATATCCAAAATAACCATAAGTATGTGATCAAGTTAAGATATTAGGGACAACACCACAATTATCTTACTAACAACATGAAAAACATTATCACTCTTATTTCAACAACATGCTGCCCAGAATTTAACATGCAAATTCGAGGCTCTTCCGGTCCGTTTTTGAAAAAACTTAAAACTACAAAGTTGTTCAGAACGTGATTTTTTATAAGGAATCGTGTCCACATTTCCATAGCCTGCATAAAATAGACCCAAAATTAATATATAATATTTACCCTTGTTTTGGACAACTTTCTGCCCAGAATTTTAAAACGCCAATTTGAGGCTTTTCCGATCTGTTTTTGGAAAAACTTAAAGTACAAAGTTGTTCGGAACGTGATTTTCTACAAGGACAAGCGATCACGCTCCGTAGCCAGCTTAAAACAGACCCGAAACTAATATGTACAGTTCAGACCTGTTCACGACAACTTTCTGCGTAGAATTTTTAAACGCCGATTTGAGACTTTTCCGATCCGTTTTCGGAAAAACTTAAAACTACAAAGTTGTTCAGAATATGATTTTCTACCAGGTAAAGCGGACGAAAAATCCATTTTCGGAACCAAAATAGATCAAAACAGTTTTTAATATGACGATTTACTTAATTTCATAGATTTCTAAAATTCAAGAGATTCTTCTACATCTCAATCCCTATAATGATGTTATTGCATTTGAATCTATGTGGATGATGATCCTAACACATTGCATATCATTTTTAACATCAGTTTCATATTAATTTAGGGATCCAAATACATGCTCATGTGAAATTTCATTATAGATACATAATATACACATATAGGTTATTAACTTGCCTTGGATTGTATGGAGAAGTTGAATCTTCTTAAAATCCTCTTGAAATCCTCTTAGCTTTCTTCTCTTCTTACCCTCTCTCTCTACCAAACCCAAGCCCCCATTGTGAAATGATAAAATGAAGACTTCTTCTCTTCTTTTCTATTTATACCTAAGGTTAGTTTATTTATAAAAATGTCATTGCCCAAAATTTAACTCTCTCGATTCTTTTACGCATTAATTCGCTTCTAATATTTAAGTCGCACATTCGTATCTCAATGAATTCATTTTAACTTTTCATTTCCAATCATTTTGAATATATATACTGACATAGTTTCATTTCCAAACATTTCGAATATATACACTGGAATAGTTTTTTTTCCAATTTCAATTCAATCAAAAATGCGGGGTATTACACATCCTTACTTGCAATATCAAGTATTGCTTGGGTTATCTCCAACCTACTATTCCTCGAAATATCCACCTGGTCGAAGAACCAAGTGAACTTCGAGGATTTTGAAATTGCATAGTATTCTAGGCTCGGGTCTGCTTCCTCCCCTCAGCGCTGTACACATCCTCCACATCTTTGGCGCTTCCTTCATCATAGGCCAAAACCACGTTGGCCATTACCTTAGTACAGGTTTCCAAAACTTATTCATACTCTTCACTTTCTACTCTCTCTTCCTCTTCATCGTAGGCCACCACGAGCTTAACCCCATATATAGAGGTATTTGCAACGTCCCTACTTTCACGTATTTATCAATGATTCTTCTTAGTGTGAAGTAACTTTCTGTTGGATACTGGATCATCCGATGAACCAGGCAATACTTTGGATCTGCCTTCATTACCGTATAAGTCTCCCCAGCGGGAACGTCCTTTGGCTCATAGACCGTTCCTCCTTGGACCATCGCATTGTAACAGTTGACAGCTTCTTCTACCGTATAAGGCAATAGTGGTGGTTCTTCCCTGTCCCTTTCGAACTTCCTTTTATTATCCTTCTTTGGTGCTTTGCCCCTATCTCCCCCTCGGTGTACCCTAACCGTGGGGGCTGAGACCTCCCCTCGATGGGTTGCATCGGCTGCCTAAACATCATGGATACCTCCATTGGATTGGGTCGCACCACCAAAGAGATATTTCTCGCTATTTTTAAGAACGCCGCAAAAGTCCCTTCGCGCGTCTCATTAATAAGATGGCAGATGTACTCAGGAAGCAGCCCCTCAGTGCAGATCTGTAGCAATTTGGATTCTTTGGCTTCCTCTGTCACGTCGAGGGATCTTTCTATGAACCTTCGAATATAGGCCACCACTTCTTCCCCAGGTCATTGCTTTTCCCTACCCAGTTGGGTCAAAGTAAACTCATCTTCCGCCAAAAAGAACTTCTGGACAAATAGCACGTCCATCTCTTCCCATGTAGAAACGTTGTTGGGAGCCAAATGGGAATACCAGGAATATGCTTTATCGGTCAAGGATTTAGAAAACTCCCACGACCTAAGCCTCTTATTATTACAATGTGCCCCCAAATGTTCAATAAAGCGCTTAATATGCTCCTTTGGGTTCCCACCCTTTCCCGTGTATTTTTCAAAAATAGGAGGAATATAGTTCTTCGAATAGGGCTTGTCGTTGTATTCCTAGGGATCCGGTGTTCGAAAGTCATCAAAAACCGAAGCTACCTCGCCAGTAGATTACGAGGAAGCCTGTATGAACTTCAGCATCTCCTTTTGCATATCCTTTCTCATTTCCTCCATGGGTGATGCTACTGGGGCAATAGCCAATGCTACCACGGGCTGAGTGCCCGTTGCAGCGGAGCAAGCGCCACGGTTGGGGTCGCCGATGCTCCTGATGTTCCCCATACTGGATTCACAATAGAGGGTACGCTCGCTGGGACTGTTCCCACTACGCTTGCACCTGGCAGGGACGTTGGAGCTACCCCTGGTGTTACGAAGGCATTGGTCTCCAATCCTCTTAGCATAGTTAAGCTACTGGAGTTTGAAAAAACTTATAAAACTTGCTCATGAGGAGCGCGACCTGAGTGGGTCCCAACCCCGCACTCGTGGAAGCTTGTGTTACCCCCGAAACGCCAGACGTCGTCGAAATCGGAGGTATCTCCACTCGAGGAGCCTCATCCCTTAGGGCCTCCAGTTCTCTCGCAGCTTGTTCTTCATTATGCTTGATGTCATCAAAGTTGATCCTTCGATTTGCATTATCTTGTGCCATACTCCTTACTTAGAAGAATACCTCCCCAGTAGAGTCACCAAATGTAAGAGGGTGCTTTAGATTATAGATGCATGCATAACCCCTATTCGAGTATGGTAATGATAAGCCAATTGGTCAAAACTTTGGATTAATGATAGGACACACAAAGACAAACTCAATGAAGATAAGCTCAGTTTAAACTCACAAGTCTCTCGTGTATAACTCAGAAAGTAGTAATGGTAGAAGTAACTTAGCTAAAGGGAGAGGGAAGTAAGCACCCTAGATACACCTTGGTAGGCAGGTAGAAACACACCAAACACCCTCAATAATCTCTGTCAAGTATTAAAAGCTTCGTAATAAATAACAATGGTGAGTGAGTAAACTCTCTGGTTTTCAATAACTCTCTCTGATGTGTATTCTCTCTAGCAATAATTTCGAAACTCTCAAAAGATCATCCTTTCCTCAAAGGTGGTTGGGGTGCTTAAATAGCCTCCCACACCATCCCCGAGGCAACTCAGTCATTAAAGACTATGAAAGACTTCCCTCATGCTTTATGTCACAACATTAAATACTTGATGCACTAGTTGTCTCCACGTCATAAACATTAAATGCCAAGACATGCCTTTTGCCTAACCAATGTGTGTCAGCGGGATGTTGTCGCAGAGGTGGCTCACCAACTGCCTGACAACCCCAAATACCACGGTGGTTTACTCAAGTGCAGGTCTGACATTATTTAGCTGGATAGGGACATCACCTACAGTAGATTTGACATTAAGAAGAGGGCTATTTGGTTCATAACTCAATGACCGATGGAAGTCCAAGCTATTCTGTCTGAGGTTCCATGGTCAAGGTCCTTCGGTGTTTTACTAAGTGTATCTAATATGGCCAGGACAATCCCCAATGGTTCCTCACTTCTCAATCCTCCAAACCAAGTCCCTCTAAAGTTCCCCCTGCGAGGTCGTTCGATAGAGCATGAAAGCTCTCCCAGGCCCTTCTAAGTCAGGTCTCTCGCAAGTACCGTTAGACCTCACACAAACTCATTATTAATCTAATTACATAATTACAACCATTATAGCTTACAATAAACATAAAATAGAAATACAATATGACTAATACAACCAGCTAAAGTATGAGTTTCCACGCCAAGATGCCTCGCCGAGTTGTCGCGCTTGAGTTGCCACGCTTGAGCTGCTTCGGTTGCTTAATCTCGAACACTTGCCAATTAAGCAATTATCCCTAATCTCAGGATTACCTTCAAGCCCCCTATATATATATATATATATATATATATATATATATATATATATATATATATATATATATATATATATAGAGAGAGAGAGAGAGAGAGAGAGAGAGAGAGAGAGAGAGAGAACAAAAAAAGTAGAGAGAGCGAGAGAGAAAACTAGTCGTACAAAATACCAAATCCTTAGTTTTTTTCTCACAAACCAAACATCCAATTTCATACATACTCAAAGTCAGAAATCCCCTTAATTGAGAGTTAGAATTTCTAGGGTTTCAGTGAGTTTGGTATGTGATTTTTATGGTTTGAAGATCCTCTTCAACCTATATCTCTCTTAGGAACCTTTCTCTCAATAGATCTCAAATTTCTCTTTAGGAAATTTTGAGTTTTGCTAAAGTTATATAATCCACGTATATTTTAGGGTGTCTAATATCTCTTTTTATTGGATCTTTCTTTACATGTGTATATTTTTTAAAGATCAACTGTGTTTTTTCAAATACTTTGAAAAAGATACTTACTATATTCTACTATTTTAGATCTAAAAAGTTTTGTTTCAACAAACACAAGTTTCACAGTTTGTGAAATTATTCTCGTATATAAATAAGTTTTAATTATATTGAGTCTATTTTTCAGAAGGATTCTTTTCAGATTGAAAAATCTTGAAGTCTAATTTTCTTAGTGATTTGAGCTCTCGACGTCTCATATCGAAATTGTGTAATTTGTAGGATTTATTTGTATAAATCTTGAGAGGTATGAGATGCATACTTGCATGTAGTTTTAATCATTTCACTATCACTGTCACTCTCACATGAACACCAGATTTTGTGGTTCATTTGAGAGATAAAAGGTTGTTTGAGGCACTGCAAACAAAGGACAAGGAGGAAGGAAAAGAAGTTGTTAGGGATATTAAAGAGATGAGATCAGAAGTTCCATAAGAGAGGGGAACTCGTGTAGGTACATTTCTATCTTAGTTTTAGGGTTTTGAATGCATGCTTAGTGCTTGTAATCTTTTAATATTGTTTGATTATTAGTGGATTTTTATTTTGTGGCGTAGAGGTCATCGCGGATGTTTCCCCTAATTTGGAGTTTTACCACGTAAAAAACTTTTTCCCTTGAGTGTGCTTTTCAACTCTTCACTGCTACTGCTGCAACTTAGACTTAGCTTTAACTTTAAAACCTATTTCCAAGAACTTAAAATAACTTGTTCATAATCTTTAAACACATCTTCTATTAACTTATCTATTTTATAAAAGAGTTTCCTCAAAAAGTAGTTCGAAGCTTACTTAACTGTTTTAACTTGTGTTAAACAACATAATAAGGTTTTTCACAAGCACAGTCCCTTCAAACTTTGGACTCCCAGTCCTCTTTTAAACACTTCTTGAGATTTGTGTGACCTTGGTGAACTCTTGGACCTGAGATTATCTCAATGTATTTCCATAGGGATCCTAATCCCCTTATCCAATAGCCCCTATGGTGCACAAATCAGAATCATGGTTCACATTTAGCAACCTTTTCATGTAAAACCCTAATCAGAGGTCATCAAGTGCTTCCTGAGATCCATTTGGCCTTGGTCAACTCAAGACTAAAATAGTATCTTAATGCACATTCATATGGATCTATATGCCATTTTCAACGATCCCTACCATATGCAAATCAATGTCACGGTTTTCATTTAGTAAACTTTTTACCCAGAAATCCTAATGGGAGGTCACTGCATTCTCCCTAAGATCCTTTTAACGTTGGTTAAATCTCGAATTCTAGAGTATCCCAATAATCCTTTATAAATCTTTGAATGATCTTTTCAATCGTCCTATCTGTGCATAAAATTGACTTCTGGTTTCTATTTTACGACCAATTGTTTTTTAGAAAACCCCCTTCCATCCAGCCTATAGGCACCCTTCTTCCCTGCCTGCAGGCAGGGGAGACTTTACTTGGCCACCAAATATGGTATCCCTACCAATTTCTAGACCAAGTTCCATATTGACTGGCACCCACCTAGGGACAACCTTATCTTTTTTTCCTTCAACCTTTTTCGATTTAAGGAAACCCTAACCTCGTTGTTTAAGGTCTTCATTCTTGAAATCAGTGTGACAGCTTTCTATTACATCACTCTTAAAAAGTCTCTCTACTTTTTATTAAAACATCCACATCTCACCTTTTTGAAACCATTTACCACCACTGCACCACCATCCAAAATTAGTTTATGCCTCTCCAAAACTCAGAATTAAGTTATTTAGAATGTCCAAAATCTACTCTTCCAAGTTCATAAATTTAGTGCCATTTATTACATCTTATTACTTTTAGTATATTTTTCCACTTATTTTTCACATTCCCACCACTAATCGCCTTTTTATTATTTATACTCTCACAAACTTATTTTCATAAACTAAAAAAACTCCAAAAGAGAGTTTAATTCATAAACCCCAAATTAGAGTTTTCTTCCACCTTTTTACATTTTCAACACTTGTGCACACTTCTTCATAAATTAAAATAGAAAAATCTATTTTCGAATTTATGGTTTAGACCCCACCTTTATTCTATTTTTGAACTGGTGGACTGTGATGTCTATTTAGGATACGTAGGCGTCCCAGACTCATCTTTGGATTCGATTCCTCTGTTTCCTTACTTTACTCTTCTCATTCCGTTTTCACTTGTCTTTTACATGTATATTAACTTTTCAATCTTTAGTCTTTAACAGTCTCATTGACATGCATACTCATTCTCTTATAGTGAGTCACAATCCGATGCATTGTTCATAATCTATATATTATTATTTATTTTTATCTATTTTCACACTTTAGTAATTCCGTTGACATGTGTACTCACTTTCTTATAGCGACTCACGATCCAGTGCACCACTCATTTATCTATTATTATTATTATTATTATTATTATTATTATTATTATTATTATTATTATTATTATTATTATTATTATTATTATTATTATTATTATTATTATTATTATCTATTTTATCCATTTTTATTTAACTTTTACTTTTTAGCAATCTTGTTGACATGCGTAGTCACTTATTTATAGTGATTCACGATCTGGTGCATTTATCATAATGTTGCTAGTTTCATTCATTTTACTTGACTTTTTTAGCTGCTCCATTAGACATATGTATTCACTTTTTTGCAGTGAGTTACGATCCGATGTATCACTCATATTCTGTCTACCTTTATATTTTTCTTTTTTCTTTTTGTTACACTCCTTTGAATGATTCGTTCTCGTCTTCCCTATGATGTAAACATGGTATTTCTCCTCACTCACTTTTCATGTACATATATATTGTTCACCCCCCACACATTATACACATGATTACATATTTTAGGAGAAGGAGAAATTTTGTATAGACCATGAGAGACCGAAAGGGAAAAATGGGTGTCTAATACCTTCCCATTCCATAAATTAGTCCACCAAGTCTATGATCTATTTGGTTTCATATGCATCAGTAGTCTTTTATGCCATCTCTTCGAGAAAGGCTACCTATTTTGCCTATTTTGATTAAAATAGCAAATCCAATGTGTACACTTTCACGGTAGATAGAGGCCTCTTTATGTCCTTTGCGATCCCAGGTAAATGTCGTGCAAGCGACGAGAGGTTGTTTCCCCTCTCATTTCTCCTTCGAGACCCACGCAACTCGCAAATGAGCATAGTGGTGAATCTGCTAGGGATTATTTTTATTGTAATAAACTCTATATACATTAACTTTGTTTTCCTTTTATTGTACTTAGATCTTTTTCTCCTTTTTTCCATTTTTTTACATTTGTATATATGTTTTCACTTGTATATTCTTCTTTTTTACTCTCATTCTTACATGTTATATATGCAATGCTCATACCATACTATCCATGTATATTCTTTTCTCTACCATACTTGTCTTCTCATAACATGTATATATCATCATCTTTTTATCATATGCCTCACTTCAGTTGTATATAGTCATGCTTTACATATCACTTCTAAATATTTCCATGTTCTTTTCACTTGCACATATTTCCATGTTTGCACATACCTTCATGTTACTCTCACTTTGTATATATATCTCTCCCACTTACGTATGTCCACATTTTTCACACTTTGTACATATTACTACACTGTGTCCACTTTTACATACTTTATGTTTCATATTACTTGTACATACTTACTTGCTTTACTTCTCTTGTATACTTACTTCTTTTTCACATGCCACTATTGTATATTCTCATGATTTATTCCATGTTTAGTAGTTGTACATATTCCTCTTAGCATACATAAAATTTTACAAAAAATTACTAATAAAGATGCATGTACACTACATCACGCTAGCACTACATATTTACCCCATATTTGTCCTATACTGGGGAGTCACTTTGTGTTGGGTTGTCAATTTTACGGGGTACGGTTAACCTAAGAGATATGTCTCCCATTTTCCACTAGGAAAGTAACTTTGATGTATATTAAATGGTTCCCCTGCATCGTACTACTTGGCCAAACTCACGACGGGAGGTATATCGTATGGAATTCGTTCGCGTACGTTGAGTATATTAAATTTTCTCTCAAACATATCATCACCATAGGTTATATCATTACATACATTCAGGTATATAAAATGTCTTTTCCACACATACTAATGAATTATTTCCTTTATAGGCAAGAAGTATATCATGGAAATCATGCCAAATGGGGGGAAACCTTACACTAACCACCTATACATAAACCTCATATAGATGTCTGCCCTAAGGAATTCATACCTAGTGTAATACACCACATTTTCAATCATTAATATCATTATTATTTGTGATTCATGACGTGTGATGTCACTATATATCTATATTATATGAGAGGGGGTGTTTTACTGTTCCAAAAAATTAACGGTTGGGATTGAATTTTTTGGGGCGATCTAAGGGTTCCACATTGTGCCATGTAAGATTATAGCTATTATGATGCGGCAAATGAAAGAAAAAAACCCTTCACCCTCGACACTGAACCCGTCTTCCTTTCATTCCCTCCTCAAAGTCTTCCCTCAACGAACAAACCCTCCCCCTCCAAACCCTACCCGCCGTCACTCATCCCTCCAAACCTTACCCCTCTCTCCCTCTCACTCATCCCTCCAGCCGTCGTCCCTCCTCCTCTCATCTTCACGCTTCCCTTTCCCCAAGCTCACGCCATCCTTCCTCCTCTCCCCCCTCCAACACAAATCGCTCACACACACACTCTGATTTCAACACACAATCGCGCACACACACACAAAGAATCACGGCTGATTCGGCTGATGTTCCTCCAAAAACCCCCCTCAGGTATACACACACGCACACACTTTGGGGTTTGGGTTTTTTGCACCCACAATCGTGCGCACACACATAGAATCGCGACTGATGGTTCCCCTCAGGTATACACACACGCACACACTTGGGGTTTTGGGGTTTTTTGAAATTTCGTTTTGCGTATTTTTGAACTTTTGATTTTTAACCCCAGATTTAGTGAGATCCGCATCTCCCCGCAACTACAATTTTTTTTCAGATATGATTTTTTACCCCAAATTCAATTTTTTTGTTTGTCAGGTATACTCAGAAGGTGAAATTCTTTATATATAATTTGTGTTGTATTTTTCAGTTTCGAAATTGATTACTTATGTTTCCAAGGTGGAATTCTAAGGTTTGTCAATTAATTATTGTTGATTTGTTTGTGTGCTTTCATTTGTTAGTCTCTTTTTCTTTCAGGTACTAACTTGGTGCCTCTCTATTTTGTTATAGGTTTGGATTATTGGTCTGAAGATATTCATGGTATGACCTGTAAATTTTTATTTCAATTTTACCATTGTTTGTGAGTGTTTATTGTTTACTTTTAATAAATTTGGCTTTGAGAGCTTCTACGAAAGAAAAAAACAAATTGAACAATCCTAATAGTTAGTATATAAAAGTAGTGTGTATTACTTTTAATATATTTTCTATGTTCCAATTTAAATAGTGTTTATTATTTTGGTTCATTTCAATATTTTTTTTTTGGGTAAATGTCAAAGCACTGTTTAGTATATAAAAGTAGTGTGTATTACTTTTAATAAATATGTTTTCTATGTTCCAATTTAATTAGTGTGTATTATTTTTGTTCAATTGTAAATAACCAAAAAATACAATTTTTATTTCAATTTTAGCATTGTTTGTGAGTGTTTATTATTTACTATTAATAAATTTGGCTTTGAGAGCTTCTTTGAAAGAAAAAACAAATCGAACTAGCCTAATAGTTAGTATATAAAAGTAGTGTGTATTACCATATTTGGAACAAGAATTTCCCCATCTCTTTAAGTTGGAACAAGAATTTCCCCGTATCTTTAATATGAGAGGGGGTGTTTTACTGTTCCAAAAAATCAACGGTCGGGGACGAATTTTTTGGGTGATCTAATGGTTTGGGATTGTGCAATGTCACTATTTATGCGTTGTGACATGGCAAATGAAGAGAAAAACCCTTTTAAACCCAAATCCTTCCCCGACTCCCTCATCCTTCCCTGCCCCTCTTCCTCTCCACGCCGCCCATCCTCCACTCCACCGCACCACTATAGGTAATCTCCCCCTCTCTTAATTTCTTAATCTCTACCGCATCTTCATTTTATTGTTCTTTCGATTTAGTTTACAATGTATTAATCTCTTCTTCTATATTTATATTTTGAGGTTTTTATTTTGAAATTATTGCCTTTTTGTTTGTAGATCTCAGATATGATCTCTCCCTCTTTTTTCTTCTTCTTAATTTTGGTGCTCGAATCTAACATATATGATCCCTCATTTCATTTAACTCTCATATTCGAGGTCACAGTAATAGGTATTTACTTTTTTCATATATAAGACTAATATACTCCCTCTATTTTTACTTTTCCATTTGCGATAACATAATGATACCTTGAAAACTTGGCATGCATTTTGTTGATACGTCTGTCCGTTTATACATATATCTTTGCATTATTGATAAAATTTGTATTTTGTCCTTATAAATCCCATGAGCGCTACAATTCACTCATGTTGGTTAAACATTGATAACTAATGAGTGATGCTAAAGCTTTAATATTGATAATTGTATTGCCAGACTTCAATATTGTTGGCAATAAATGGTTCAAAATGATTCTACTGAAATTGTGTAAGTTTTATTTCTTAAATCAATGCGAGTTAGAAGACGAATGATTGTTTGGATTGTTTTTTATTAAAACTATACACCCCTATGTTCAAATAATATTCAGAGCTTCCAACACCCGCACCTTGGTAAGGGATTTTTGTTTGTAATTTAGGGTTTTGGTATTTTTTTTTTCTTTTTCTTTGCTCCACGCTACTTTCGATTTTGGATCCAACAGATCTAACAGGTACTTCCTACATATACGCACGCAAAAATCTAAAGATTTTTTTTTGGCTTAAGGTTTGATGGGTCGGGGGATTTTTTGGGGGTTTTCGGATCTACATATATGAAGACTTATCTACATTTTGTTTTGGCTTAGTTGTTCAATTTGGGTCTGATATGAGTTTGATTTTAGTTTCATTTTGCAGGTTAAATCTCAGGAAAAAAATCGAAAAGGTATATGCATTGTGAGTTGGATTTTTATTTGGGAGTTTGTTTTGTGTTTGATTTCAATTTTTTTGGGGTAGGTGAGGGGGGTTTATTTTGTGTTTAGTTTCAGTAATTTCTTTTTTGATATGGAAATCAAGATTTTGCTTTAGTGATACCATCCTTTAACAACTAAGTGATTCCATCCTTTATTCTATTTTGTTCCTAATTTAATTGTGTATTGATTATGTAGGTTTGATACTTTAATTTAGGTCTCATATTCCAGTAGAAACCTATAAATGTGTGTAAGTTTACATATCTTATTCTACCTTTATCTCTCATACAATGGCTATAAATGTGTGTAAGTTTGCATCTCTTATTCTACCTTTATCTCGAAGAGTAGCAGCCTAATGAGTGGTTTATGTGTTAAATCTTCTATATTACTGGGTTTACAGCAAGCATATGATTTGAGTCAAATAGACATTTTGGGCTGTAAGAGAATGTGAGAGCTTACGTACAACTTTGCAAAATCTAATTGTCATATTTTCTACGGTGGAGATTTAACGTTTCTTTATTGTACGACAAGCATGATTTGAGTCAAATAGACATTTGATTTTTTTTGCATCATATATTAATCTGCCTCGTAAATGGTTTTTTTCCTCTTTTTTTTATATTGTCTTGATTGTAAGATATGATCTAATTGGTAAAGAGTTCACAATCATTGTTATTTTCTTTCAATGAAAGAATCAATTGATTTTGAACTTAATGTGATAAGTTCCTTGGATATATTGTAGTGTCAAATCTTTTTTTTTTCCTCTTTGGTATCACTCAGGTAAATATATGTCTTCCATTTTAATTTTCGGGGCATATGTTCTATTTGTGGTCTCACGTAGTCACTTGAACTGCCTCATCATAGATGCTCATGACGGAAACAAACAATGTGTATTAACTGTGACATAGCAGGTTCATTCAGTGGTGTCCTCGCATATTCATATTTGTAAGTTAATATTTAACGATCACTCCGGCCTTTTATTTTTCTTATTCTGTTTTCTTCACCCATTTCCTACATTCTAGAGATAATTTTTTGGAGTTTATATAATAATTCCGGGTCATTTCGATTAGTAGAACATGGTTTACATGTTGGGGTTATATGTATTATATCCCTGTAGAAGGCTTCTGAATGGAACTAATTGAATCTTATGGGTTTAGTATAGTTTACTGGGTTTTAATAGGTTTATTCTTTTATGTGTCACCGTGTAATATGCAGATAGTCATAGTCTATTTAGGATGAATTCAGCCTATATAATCAGTAGCTAAGAAAACCTTTCCTTTTTAATAGGTCTCTAAGTATTTTATGGTAATGGTATCATTCATTATAACGAAGGAACAAAATAAACAACAAAATTAGTGAAGGATTTCTTATATAACATGTTGAAGATTATGTGGCATTACGAGGATTCAGAGCTTTTATTTCCCTCCTTTTATTTTTATGCTGATTTTATGAAAATGCTCTTTTATAATGTTATGCACAATGTTTGAAAAGGATGCACATTGAGTAGAATAGTTATAGTAGTAAAATTTTCCTAATTTGGTTGTAGAGAAACAAAATTGACTTGAATCTTTGGTGCTCCTACCTATATGGAATTATTTAACTGACATACTCATCATTGAGTGTGAAATAATATGACCTGATGTTTTGCGAGGACACCTAAATCTAATTTTTTATATTCGTCTCGATTACTTTTATGTGAATGTAATTTACAATTCTATTTTCTCATGTATATTTTCAAAATTATTTTTGGTATGGATTTGAATGGACTATGTACATAGTTGGTGACACATTTATGGACTATGTCCAGCTGTGGGGGGTTGGACCCGTGCGTTCAGAAATTTCAAATCAAAATGCCTAGCTAATGTTTTAGTTTGTTCTGATCTAATCTAATTTGTAGGTAATCAATGCTCTACGCTCCATATTTAAATTGGTATTTCACAAAAGGTATTTGGAAAGGTATTTGGCAAAATTCCCAACTTAATACTTCTTATGTTTCATCTTATACATTTCACGAAAGGTATTTGGAAAAATTCCCACCTTAATACATTACTTTTTTGGGTGATTTATTTGCTTTAGATGTGTGTTTGTCACTGTTTTGCCGAGTGTGTGAAGAACAAGGGCCACGTGTTGTTAGTAATGTTTATATTTTTTTGGCCATCTGTTAGAAAGTTTCAGTACATTTTATTTGCTTTAGATGTGTATTTATCACTGTTTCAGGGCCACATTATGTTAGAAAATGACAAGTTGGTTTATCTGAATTTGGAAGTGAAATAGTAAAGTCACTCAAAAAATCATTATTCACCAAAAAATGGTGTACACCACAAGACCAGGAACTTTTAAGAGTACCAGGTGCCATAAGTTATCAAAAAATCATCATGCACCAAAAACTGGGGTACACCACAAGACCGGGAACTTCTAAGTCTAGAACACGTGGTGGTAATGATGACCTTACTATTTAACCTAAGACTAGAGGAACATCTATGTCTAGAACACGTGGTGGTAATGATTTCTGGAAACCAGTCCAGACTACAATACAAGCTATAGGTATATTTGAAGTAGGCAGCAGCCCTAGTAACTTTGATCCTACCCAGATGACTACTCCCCTATCTTTGATGTTGATCCATCTAGCAACCTTTCTAATTCCCCCCATCATCTACATGCATGATGAACTCGAATTAAGATTTGAACACTCGCAACTCTATAACCTAACCGTTTCTTTATCCCATCACAAGTTTGATCGAAATCTATATAGAATGATTCTGAAATCAACTCTACCATGGTATGATTCTGAAATCCATCCTTCCGAGTATCAATTTCATCCAACATTCGATGAATCTGAAATGAATATAGTTGATTGTGCTATGTAAATCACATTTTAAGGCCATCCCAAATTTGATGAATCGGACATGACTGCTTTTAAAAAAGATTACCATGCATTTTAGGCCCAAAATATTGCCTAGAGTTCATTTTAGGAAGAATTTAAAAATGATTACCCTGCATTTTACTCTCAGTTAAGTTCTCTTTATTTTTTACGTTTTTCGAGAATCAAGAGCTGCATTTAATTGTTTCCATCTAAACTTTGTTATAACCATCACTATGATCATTGACTTAATCATTAGCATATTTTTGTTCAAGTATGCTGCCATTGATGTTGTTCAAGTAAACTGCTATTAAACTATTATGATATTCTAAATTTATTAAAACTGTATTTTCGTTGCAATACAAATATTTCATTATGATATCATTTTTTGTGTGAGTCTCTTATTTGTTGCTCTTAATACTGCAGATTAGTAGATTAGTTATGTCTTGGAGGGAGATCACAAGATAAGCACTTATTTTTTTGGAAGAATACATGGTCTTTTGGAAGAAATGTTCTCAACTTATGTTTTCTTCATGAAAATTTTGAAATATCTAATACGTTGTTTGTTGTAGACAATCCCCTAAGCAGGTACACTCATGTCTCTCCTCTCTTTGTATCTCGCTCTCATCTATTTTTTTTAATTAGATTTTTTTGGGGTGCTCTTTCTATTTTTGTGTATGTTTTTTGGTTTCAAAGCATAATAACCCTTATATTTAAGGTTTCAGATTGGAGTTTTGAAACCCGGTCTTTTTTTTTTTATATAATTTGTTGAATTTAGGGGCTTCAATCTCTTTTTTTTAATCTTATTTTTCTTTGACCATTAAAACCAAATATTCGGGGTTTTAGATCTCAGAGTCAAAAACCTTAGTTTTTCGTAATAAATATTTCAAGTTTAATCATTTGAAACAACGGATATTTTCATATATTTCTTTGAGTTTGAATGTTCATCTGTTAAGGAATTAGTTCAAAATAGTTAGCAGTATGTGTATTATATGATTAACTTTTGATGTAGACACGATGGTTTTTATGGATTGGAGAGATTCTCATCTTAGTAATAATCTTGAACCGAGAGAAATAAATTGTAAGATTCTCGCTTTTCTTTACGCAATGCCCTTCTTTATATATTATCTCTGAGTCAAAGGGTTCTTGCAGAATTGTCAGAACATGCAGATATATATGTAAGGGGTGGGGGTATAGTTCTTAGGGGTCCCCTGCACATCCTCCCTTGATTGGCGTTTCTGGGTAGAATAATGTAAATGGACTATTATCCATTTGTCTGTTTTGGCCATAATTTACGTTTAAATTGCTTTTAGCCTTCGATTTGAGTTTCAAATCACAAACGAGGTTTCACCTTAATTTTACTTTTTGATTTTAAGGATTTTAGTTTTTGATTTGGGTTAAAATATATGCAATATGCATATATGCAGCTGCATATATGACATCTGCATATGTGCCTCCCATCTCCACCTTGCCTTGCTTGAGACCGTTTGTTTCCGCTGCCTTCACCTTCTCCCATCACCCCTCCTCCCCTCGATGCCTCAGGTCCCTGCCACTGCACCTCTACCGCTGCTGCCCTTCTAGCCCCGTCGTCGCCCCTCTTTCCACACCAATGCACCTCTTACCACTCCGTCGTTCCTCTTAGGTTACTTTCAAATGGTTTAACTTCCTATTTTGGCCATAATTTATGTTTAAAATGCCTTTAGCCTTCGATTTGAGTTTCAAATCACAAACTAGGTTTCACCTAAATTTTAGTTTCTTATTATAAGGATTTTAGTTTTTGATTTGGGTTAAAATATATGCAGATTGCATATATGCGATGCATTTATGAAAACTGCATATATGCATATTGCATATATGCAGCTGCATATATGCCGTTTTCATATATGCAGCTGCATATATGCCATCTGCATATGTGCCTACCCTCTCCACCTTGCCTTGCTTGAGACCGATTGTTGTCTCTACCCTCACCTTCTCCCATCACCCCTCCTCCCCTCGATGCCTCAGCTCCCTGCCGCTGCACCTCTACCGCTGCTTCCCTTCTAGGCCCGTCGTCGCCCCTCTTTCCCTCTCCCCTACCCAAAGTTCTCTCCCTCTCCTCTCCTCTCCCCCCCTTCTCTCGGATCTCCCTCCCTCTCCTCTCATCTCCCTCCCCCACCTTCCCTCTCTACTTCGGGCAAAACAACCACTGCTCCGACCTCCTCTCACTGGTAATTCTTTTTTTAGTTTGTTATCTTATTTAATGAAACTTTGATTTGTTGATGAATTTTTATGGATATTATCATATTGATTTTGTAATTATATGAATTCATTATTTTTCCCCATTTTCATCCTAATTGTTAATTTGTATTCTATTTATATTCTATATGCCATAAGATTTTAATGTATGGTAATCTGCTTCGTTCATACGATGTAAAGGGCAATCATGAATGTTGGAAAAAATCAATGAAATTTGTTCCCAGATTTTGATTAGAATACCTATGCTATTTTGATAAGAATACCTGTGCTATTTCATGTTTAGTTATTCTTTACTCCCACTTTTTTTTCATTTTCATCCAAGGCTGAAAACGAGGGCACTATTGTGTTTAGTTGAAGCCATGTAGATTTTTTAGTACTTTAGCAGTTTTGAGTGTGTGTGGGTATTATACAACACATTAATGGAATATGACATTCTATCCTTTATTCAGGCATCTGAATTTAATGTCCAAGTGCTGCCATAAATTTCTATTAAGGTAAATTTGCCCACAATCCATAAAAAATGACCCATTTCGTATTCTTATGTTTAATTTAGGGGATTACTCAGACTTTGTACAAGTAAATGCCATTATACTAACTCTATTTTATGGGACTTCTTTATTTTTTATAATTAATGTTTATTAGTTTGTTACCATTCATAGGTAATATTTATTGTTGTAATTGGTGGTTCATCTACAAGTTTAAATTTGAATTGGGGTCTTAGTAACCATGAAAATCTTTTACAGGTGATATATATGTGTTGTGAAGAAACCTAAAGGTGAAAAGCTTATGGAGAAGTTGACAGGTGATATACAAGTTTTTTTAAATCATTGACAAGTGTTGTAAATAAAACCTTTTGACTTGAATTGTTCATGATACAATATTTTAGAAATTTGTATCCGTGACTTCAGTGTACTTGATTCGAACTCATCTTCATGATGACATTTTATTGAGATAAATTTCATATATATAGAGATTAATTTTCATTAATGGAATTTGGGGCATTAATTTTTATTGGGATCATTGTCCGGATGTGTATTAGTGTTGTTGCGGACTTTGTATTGTTCTACTATTTTTTATTTCGTAAACAGGGTGGCGGATAGTCCTATAAACAAAGGATACTCTGCCTAAATTTTTTAAAATGTTTACACTCTATTTACTATAAACAGGGTGGTGTATTGTTCTACTAATGGTTATGTCATTCCCTATATTTACTATTTTATTTGAGGGTTAATATTTTAAATTTTTTTCTTTGTACAGTTTCAGCTATTGGAACAACAACAAATGATGAAACAACAACAGAGGTTACTACACAAGTTATTTGAGATTTTCCTATGGAGTGGATTTCATATTTCATGTTCAAGGTATGGTTTCTTTTTTTTTTTACTTTTTTTGTTTGATGACATCTCGAGGAGCTCTATTTGGTGCCTGAATTCGATTTTTTTATTTCAGGGAATGACACCACACGATTCTTCAATTAATTCACAACAAACAGGTTATTGCGGAGATCACACTCTTATCAGGACTACAATGACATGCAATTCAGGGCAGGCATTTTAGTAGTGTCCAATTTTTTTCATTACAAATCAAAGAATTGGAGTTGAAATAGTCTTGCATTTGTTCATTTGATATTTTTGTTCATAATTGTATAATTGTGATGGTATATTTTTGTTGGACAGGGTGGATAGTCCGATATACAAAGGAGATTCTGCCCAATTTTTTTAAAAATATTTACACTTTCGTGTCGTAAATAATATTTTTTGTATTATAAGTGATGTTAGAGGGTGGATAGTCCGATATATGAATTGTTCACCTTTGTGTTGTAATAAAACTTGACTTGAATTCTTTACACATTTCGACAGTCCTTTAAACAAAGAAGATTATGATCATTTCTTTTAAATTACACTTTGTTTCGTTGGGAAACAAAGTTTTTGCCATTTTTTGATTATGCAGTTTGAAAATTTTACCCATTTTACGATTACGTACTTTGGAATGTTTCGCCGTGCCTTCAGGCACGGGCATTCCACTAGTATATATATATATATGATCATATGATCAAATCAAAATATAAGACACAATAAAATATTAATAAATTATTTTAATGTGACTCCGTATTATGAGAGACTGCAGAACGATTGAAGGTTTGGTATCAAGGGTTTCCATGTTTGTATTATCCCCTCGGTATCAGGTTCCAATAATTGATAAGTAGTTGACTATAATGCCAAGTTTCACCAAATTAATTAATAAAAAATTTATTAATGAACTTTAACCGGCTTATTTTAATAGTGGTGTTGAAGGAATGATACAATTTTTCAGGCTACAAATTAATATTGGTTGAGAACATTTAACTTGGTAGTTTGTGACTTAACATAGTATGTTTTGGACGATTAGGTTAGTCTAGAACCTAGGGAAGGTTTTGGACCATTTAAGGGCTATTTTTGGCAAATTAACTAAGAGATAATTTTAGGTCAAAACCCAATTTCAAAAATTAAAGGAGCTAATGAAAACATAGGATATCATTTGTGACATAAATTTAATTTGAGGATCTTACAACTTAAATAGAATAAGACTCAAAGAAGAGGAGAGAATTCTAGAAGATCTTGGCCCTTTTTTTAATCAAATTTTAAGACAAGTTTAATTAGAATAATTGTATGATTGATCTTGATTAAATTATACCTATTTATATAACTCTAAACCTTAATTATGATTAAGACCATATCTATATGATTTAATTTGAATAAATTCATAATCAACCTAATTAAGTATAAGTTAGTGTCAATTTATCTTGGTTTGGTTGATGTATACCTAAATATGATTTGAAATTGATAGATTATCTATAGGAATTGACTTTTAGTTTGAATCCTTAATAAATCCCTTGAAGATATGCATAAATTTGTCAAGAATGGAATTTAATTGATAAATTTTGGACTTTTATGGTTCTTGAGAGAGAAATGAGTTTTTATTTCAAATCTTGCATTAGAATTAGAATTAGGATTTTGATAATATAATTATATTTAATTATGTTTTATATGTGTATACAATATTTAGGTCTTATATAAATCTTATATGGAGGTTTATCTTCCATTAATGGATTTTTGGTTTGAGTTTTATTGAGTTGGGGAAGATAAAGTCCATAGTGGGGATTTCTTTATCCGATCTATAGGGATCGATCGATCGACACAACTAGATTTTTGGCAATATTTGTTTCGGTTTTCTTGGATTGGATTTTGTGGTTTGGTTAGAATTTAGGTTTGCCTTTAAACTGAATGAACTCTAGTAAAGTATGTTATTAGGGTGGTTAATATGTTTCTAATTTGGGCATAATTAATTTGATAGCTAACTTTATAAATATAATAAAGTATAAGATTCCTAATTTATGATTAGATTTTCGTGACAAGTGAGAATCTCTTCGATTGTGTTATATGTGTAAATTGAATATCGCGTGATTATTCAGGGATATCGTACTAGGGGGTTCCATTACGGGGGTATGTATGATGCAGACCATGATGGTGCCTCAATGAGTACACGAGTATGAATTAGTCATACTAATTCTGGGTCACACATCCAGGTATCCATATCCGACATGGTTTTAGAGGGAGATTTCAACATATAATTTTGGGTATGGTAGGCTATATGAGTGATGGTTAGGCATGGTGATTCATCCCTTGCCCATGTTAAGGATTTAGGTTTGGGATGGCCTAAGACTATACTTGGTATGTGCGAGTTATCCCCGAGGGAATACATAAAGGTCTTTGTTAATTTTACCGCCTTAAATGAGATCCTATTTGTATCGTACGTGTTATAGCTCTTGATTATAGACTTTGAGACTATCTTATTTATGTATTCACTAGGAATTTTTTAGCGTAATGAATATTATTAATCCAGTATATGTATTCATTTGTTTATAATAAAACTTAATTATGGGTTCACTTTCGACTGGGAATTTAAATGCATGTAGTATCACGGATTGCTGCGAATTTGGATGCATGTAATATCTGGGAATTTATTCCAATTTTGTTTACACATAAATTCTCTTTAGACTTATTGTTAATGTTGTGTATTAAACATTTAAGGATCGAGATCGCTCGTTCCATAACCTTGATAGATCTTATTGCTATCACTCCTCCTTCTCGTTGTTGATATTAATTAGCATGTAGGTTTCCCTTGCCTGCGCTCCTGCTTCTATCATATTTTATGTTATTTTTAGTTTATCATGGAGAGACATAAAAAGTTCTTATACATTTCATGTTTTGGGAGTTTGACTTGTATGTTATATTGGCAATACAGGTTTTTCTTGACATATATTATGGTATTAGAGTTGATGGATAGTTTAATTGTCTATATTTAGTTTTTCTTTCTTTGTGTATATTAATGTTCATGCATTCTTAGAATGGTATTAAATTGATTAGACTCATATAGTGTTTGACTTATTATTGATCAATCTATTATTAAATATTTTGGGATTCTCAATTGGTATCAGAGAATCCTGGGTTCTAGAGTCCTACGGTCTTGAGAGAGTTCGTCACTTTTTCATTTTGCGTACTTTTGATAGTTTAGATACCTACATTTAGAATTTGTAGTGTATATAACTTGTATGTTATTAATGTGACTTTGTTTACTATCTTTCAGATGGTGAACACACATAGAGGACAAAGACGACCACACCCAACCGATGTGCTAAATCAGGGACAAGTACACCTCAGTAGTAGTCGCACCCTGTGACGCCCCGACTAATTAAATACCGGGTAGCTACTCCTTTATTAAATTAATTCAAAATGCCAAGTTGGTTTAGTTAATAGCATCACTGTCGAAACATTTTAATAATTACTAACCACCTAGTATTTAAAAAGTAAGTGCCAAATTTTAAGTTAAGTCTGATTAACATGCAGTAAAAAAATAATGAAAGAATAACAACCATTCACTATAATGAAGTAATGAATAACCAACAACATAATTATAAATCCGGAGGAAAACTCCTCACAACAATCCCACAACTAAAAAAATAATACTACAAGTCTGAATCCTAAATAATTACATGCCAGAAGTCTCAATAACTGAAATAAATGAAATGTCTCTAAAAGAAATGGGCGACATGCCCTACAACTGATAACTGAAGAATATCGAGTCAAAATAGATGAAGCTTCTACAAGCAAAGTCCTGTAACTTCCACAAACAGCTACAGCTCGTCACCTGAATGAGAATCCTAAGCATGGTGTCCTTGTGGCTGGGCACCTAAAATGGTTTTTAGAAAAATAGATTTGAAAGCAAATGGGTCAGAGCCCGAAAGTGGAAATCATTTTAAAAACAACAAGTGTTTTAATAACATTAAAACATTAAATGCAAAATACATGTTAGGACGTGCACTCACATGGAATTCTCAGCTCTCGACTACATGTGCACTCCTAACGTACCGTACCCATCTATAAGACATCCATATCAAACCAAACTGTAATAAGTTCTACCCCTTACTACTCGATTCCCATATTACATTCTAACGTTATCAATTAAATAGAGGACTTTACTTACTCTCAGATTCTCAATTAGAAATACCATTCACTATCAGTTAACCCGTTTTGTTTTCTCAAATCATTACCATAATTATATTCACAATATTAACATGAAAGTTCCCATTAATTAAGTGTATATTATTCACGTCATAAATATACAATACAAGCACCCCGAGACTAGCTGCGGTGCACACATACTCTGCTATCCATCCCGGTACATCACGTACATAAGGATCGCGTATTCCGAATCTCTCAGGAATCGTTCTTGAATAACAACATCACAAATAATGGAGGCGAACACAGTCACATCACATGGGTCACGCACACACATGCGCTCCCACGATCAGCAGACTTATTAACATCCCAATAAGTCCTTCTCTGACCTATGTTCATCGAGGTAACCAATCTAAATCCGGGCAACACAAGGATTAGAAGGCCCTAAGCGAACGTAAACCTCCCGTGATAGCAAGTATGGTAGGTATGTCATACACATAAAATCAATACGTATACTAAGTATTCACACATCTTAGTAATCACCATAATATATTGGTGGTACACTTCTCATTCTCGTACCGACATATAATACTACACAATTCATATGTTCCCGGTTAATATAATAAATTAGGCCGTCAATAGTTCTCGCAACGTAATAGACACTCACGTCCTACTTTATATTTGTCCCTTAGGTTCCAACTACACTTCTAGGTTTGACTCCTCATTATATCCCAAACAGCCCAAATGTCACAATTAATCATCAAGGGAAAGTTATCTCTACGTATACACAAGGTTACGGGACACTCGGGATCAAAACAGGCTAAAAAGCCTAAACTATCAACTCGTTCCAAGTCTCGTTCGAACGAGGCTGTTCGAACGAGAGTTCGTTCGAACGAACTGGTCCTTCTAACGAGATCTCGTTCAAACGAAAGTCTTCTAATGAACATCCCTCTCGTTAGTACCCAAACTGTCAACTCGTTAGAAGCTCGTTCGAACGAGCTCGTTCGAACGACCTGGGTAGGTCTTCTAACGAGTGGCCAGATTCAAGCCCAGAAATTTCTTTACTCGTTTTTCAAATTTATCTACACCTCTAATCTCCTCTAAACATCGTTCCAACATAAATTTAAGGTTCCTAATTCGTACTAAACATACATAGGTCACCTACTAAGGTTTTTGTGGGGATTAAATCACTATAAACATCATCCAAATATCAAATCCATACATTTATTCCCAATTTCAAGAACATGAACCCTAAAATTTATAAATCATCAAAGAATCTAATTAAATCCATTTTTGTTTCATCCAAAACGTATTAACATCAGATTATACACCTACATATAGTTCTACATTCAAATCCTCATCACAATACAAGTTCCTAATTCCAAATTAATGGGTTTTTATCAAACTCCCAAGAACAATAAGATTTTTATAAATTCCTACACATGGAAGAAGCATTCTCTGAAATTAATTGGAATTAAACCACTTGACTTATTGGAATCTCTGATTTGATGACGAATTTCTGAACGTTGAATTGCCTTCTCTCTCTCTCTGCAGAATCCTTCTCTCTCTCTCAACAAGCTTTTCTTCTCAAGGTGTTAATGGAGGTGGGGTTGGTTTTGCCAAGTTATAACTTCTCCCGTAGCCCACTTCCTAAATTGGGGTTGGAAATGGCTTAGTGGTTTAATACTAAGTCAGATTTTTAACTCTAATTTTCGTGGGTTTTAATTACCCAATTTCCGAAATTACCAAAATGCCCTTATAAGTTACCGGTATGGCCCAATAATGCCCCGGGACCCAAACTTAACCCTCGGCTAGTGTTTTGTGACTATTTCCACCCTTCCGGATGTGTTGGTGCACTCAAAATGACCATACGGTTAACAGAACTAAAATTCACTTTTTAATTAAAATAAATATTTCCCTGACGCGACTGTCACACGCGTCTCAATAAAATTTTCCAACTTGCCGTATTTCAATCTCACGACAAATTTCATACTTCAATATTCATGTATAATCATATATGCACATTATATTCAAATACCAACTCGCATCTCGCTAGTATTTTAATCCGAATTAATTTCCAATTAATACGCATTTAATTTAATTAATCCCATAAATAAATATCACAAAAATACGGGGTATTACATACTTCCCCCCTAATAAATGAATTTCGTCCCGAAATTCGGAACTAGAAAGTACCTGGTAAGAACAACTCTGGATAACGTTCGCGCATCTCATCCTCGCACTCCCATGTGGACTCCTCAACATTATGATGCCGCCACTGAACACGCACTAACGGAACTATCTTTGACCGCAGTTTCCGCTCACTTCGGTCCAAAATAGCAATCAGTCCCTCCTTGTAGGAGCTATCAGGCTGGAGATCTATGTCCTCCAAAGCAATGTGAGAATGGGCCAAATCGTCTATAAGATATTTTCTCAGCGAGGAAATATGAAACACATCGTGAATCCGATGCAAATGCTCCGGTAACCCAAGCCTATACGCAACCGGTCCAATCCGCTCAATAATAGGAAATGATCCCACATATCTCGGTGTCAACTTCCCTTTCTTCCCAAAACGCATAATCCCCTTCATAGGAGATACTCTGAGCAAAACTTGGTTCCCCACTTGGAACTCTCTGAAGAACCTCTTCGCATCAGCATAGCTCTTCTGCCTGTCCTGAGCTACCCGAATGCGACTCCAAATCAATTCTATCCTTGTCGAAGTATCCTAAATCACTTCCAGCCCTAGTAGTTTGTTGTCTCCCACCTCCAACCAACATGCTGGGGAACGACAAGGTCTACCGTACAACGCCTCAAATGGAGCCATGCCAATGGTGAACTGGTAGGAGTTGTTGCAAGCAAACTCTACCAGTGGAAGATACTGCTCCCATCCACCCTCGAAATCAATGATGCACATACGTAGCATGTCCTCCAACATCTGGTTCGTACGCTCGGTTTGCCCGTCGGTCTGCGGGTGGTACGCCGTGCTCAACCGTAATTTCGTGCCCATGGCCTCCTGAAAACTCTCCCAAAACCGTGAAACAAATATCTTGTCTCGGTCAGACACGATATTTAAGGGCACACCGTGAAGTCTCACTACCTCTGCAATAAAGACCTGGGCATACTGTCCCGCAGTGTAGTCTGTCCTTACGGGTAGAAAATGAGCCACTTTGGTCAACCTGTCCATAATTACCCAGATGGAGTCGTGACCTCTCTGTGACGTAGCAACCCCATGATAAAGTCCATGGAGATGCTCTCCCACATCCAAATCGGGACCTCCAACGGCTGTAGAAGTCCTGCCGGTCTCTGATGATCCACTTTTACTAGCTGACAAGTGGCGCATTTTGATACAAACAAGGAAATATCTTTCTTCATCCCGCTCCACCAATACTGACGTCTCATGTCTTGGTACATTTTGTCCCCACTGGGATGTACCGCGAATCGTGAGCCGTGCGACTCTGCCATCACCTCGTGTCGCAATTCCTCCCCTTCCGAAACTACTAATCTCCCATTGAAGCGTAATCCCCCGTCCGAGCTAACGGTATAGGATTCGACTCCCTCTGCTAGTAATCGAACTATCAGCTCCTGACAGAACGAGTCATCTGCTTGTGCCTTTACCACCCTCGTGACATTATGTGGTGTAACAGTCATCACCGACATGAATGATCGGGTCACTGCATCCTGGTGTCCCAATTCCTTCCATTTGGCCTTTCACACCCCTGCCACTTCATCTGCTGGCCTACGGCTCAACGCGTCTACTACCACGTTAGCCTTCCCCGAGTGATACTGGATATCGAACTGATAATCCTTCACGAACTGAAGCCACCTCCATTGCCGCATATTCAACTCCTTTTGCGTGAATAGGTACTGTAGGGACTTGTGGTCTGTGAAAAATCAAAACTTTTCCCCCAAAAGGTAATGTCTCCAAATACGAAAGGCAAATACAACTGCCGCCAACTCCAAGTCATGAGTGGGGTAGTTCTTCTCGTGAGGCTTTAGATTACGAGATGCATAAGCAATGTCCTGACTCTCCTGCTGTAATACACCTCCAAGTCCTTGCAAGGACGCATCGGTGTAAACTAAATACTCAACTCCCGGTCTCGGCAATGCTAACACAGGTGTTGAGGTCAACTTATCTTTCAATTCATCAAATGCCAACTGACAGGTATCACTCCAGATGAATGGCACACCCTTACGAGTCAGATGTGTCAAAGGACCTGCTATCTTCGAGAATCCCCGAATGAACCTCCTGTAGTATCCTGCTAGGCCCAAGAAACTACGAATCTCTGTCGGTGTCGTGGGCTGTCCCCACTCCCTCACCGCGGATACCTTCCCCGAATCAATAGATATTCCCCGGTCGGAAATAATATGTCCCAAAAATTGGACCTCCTTCAGCCAAAACCCGCATTTCTCATACTTTGCATACAACTCGTTCTGACGTAGTGTCTGCAAAACTTGCCTCAAATGCTCGGCGTGCTCCTCCTCTGTCTGGGAGTAAACCAGAACATCATCGATGAAGACAATAACAAACTGATCTAGGAAATCCCTGAACACTCTATTCATCAAGTCCATAAACACTGTTGGAGCGTTGGTCAAACCAAAAGGCATAACCTGAAACTCGTAAGATCCATATCTCGATAAGAACAAAGTCTTCGAGACATCCTCTTCCCTGATACGCAACTGATGGTATCCCGATCTCAAATCAATCTTTGAGAAGAAAGAAGCTCCTCTCAACTGGTCGAATAAGTCATCGATTCGAGGCAACGGATACTTATTCCATATCGTGACCTTATTCAACTCTCGGTAGTCCACACACAATCTCAGTGAACCATCTCTCTTCTTCACGAACAACACAGGGGTACCCCACGACGAAGTACTCCTCCGTATAAACCCCTGACCCAACAACTTCTCAATCTGATCTCGTAGCTCTCGCATCTCTGCCGGAGCCATACAGTACGGTGCGCGTGCTATAGGTCTCGTATCTGGCAATAAGTCTATGACAAAGTCTATCTCTCGACTGGGGGGTAATCCAGGTATATCCTGAAATACATCGGCAAACTCTCTAACAACCAGAATCGAATCAAGTGGTATCACCACCTCCTTAGAGGTCTCCTCCTCTATATAGTACAAATGAGTGGACGATCCTCCCTCGGAATGAGGCATCGCCACCAAAAATATCTCCTGCTCGGAAATGGCAAAGATAATACTCCTACTGAAACAGTCAATCATGGCTCGGTACGCAACAAGCCAATCCATACCAATAATGGCATCATACTCGGTCATCTCTAATACTAACATATCTGCAGGTAATACCAAACTACCAATATCTACCCCTACTCCCCGGCATATAAAGAAAATAAGTGACCCACTCCCCAATGGTGAGTCTACACACGTCACTGTGCTCTCTGCTGTGGTTAACAACCCTAAGGCTTTCGTAAAATGTGTAGCTATAAAGAAATGTGTTGCCCCCGTATCAAACAAAACCCGACCCATAGTACCATGGATAGGAAACATACCCTCAATCGCGGGTGGTGCCTGCGGAGTTGCTGCCTGGTGGACGTTATAGACACGTCCATACTGTAACTGTCCCTGCTGCACAGGAACTACTGGAATGGCTGGAAGAGTTGGCACCTGGGCTGGAGCTGGGAGGGCTAGTGGAAAAAGTGGCCTTTGTGGCTCATGTCAAGCACTCTGCTGCTGCTGCGGGGCCCTGCCCCTATCAGGACAGTCCTGGCGTTTATGGCCAGTCTTGCCACAAATGAAACACTTTCTCGGAAAGTTCCCCCCTCTCTGTCCCTGCTGCCCCCTGCCCTGGTGGCCGTTACCGTTCCTCAACTGGCCCTGCTGGCCCTGCTGAAACTGCTATTGACCATTCTGACCCTGCTGGTGCTGATGGCCGTTCGGACCCTGATGGCCCTGCCGGAAACCTCCCTGTCCGTGCCTGAAATTTCCTGACCTGAACCTCTTGTGATCTCCCTGCTGGGTACCCTGATCACCCTGCCTCTGCCCCTGAATAGATTGTTCCCCATTGGCACCATTTCCTCTAGTCCTGCCCTGATGGCTAGACTCTCCCGATCGCTTGCCCTCAGCCATGTGGAAGCGGTGATCCTGGCAATGGAGCAATGCAGCGTTAACCACATCAGAATTAGTGGCTAACGAGAGGTTCCCTAACAAGTGCTGACGAATCCTCCATGTCAACCCGTCAGTAAATTTTTGTATCTTATTTTCCTCCGTCGGTATCTCATCCAGAACAATGTTCAGAAGATCAGTGAATTCGGCCTCATACTCGGCCACAGTCTTACCCTCCTGCTTGAGGCTCATTAACTTCCTCCTCATCTCTGTGTGAACAACCGACGGAAAGTACTTGCTGTCAAACCGCACCCAAAACTCCTTAATAGTGAGAGTATCTCTCTCCTCCACTGTGGTAATAGACTCCCACCACTACAGTGCAGACCCTACTAGCTTAAAAGTAGCTAGTATCTGCTTCTGGACATTTGTGCACTCATACATCCTCACGTGTCGCTGGATGTCCTTCCTCCACTGACTCGAAACTACCACATCGGAGATACCTGCGAACTCCAGAGGGTGTGCTTTCTGAAAAGCATCACGTACACGTTCCCAAGAAGACGGGAATGCATGAGCCTGAACTGGCGCGGCTATCGGGGCCTGAGGTGGTGCCTGTTGAACTACTGCTAGTGCGGCATTTACCGCCTGGGCCACAATGGCTGCAACCTCGGCGGCATTCATCGTGCCCTGAACTGGTGCGGGCTGTGGTTCTGGCGTTTGTATCCCTAGGAATCCTTTATGCACGTCGTGGAGGCATCTGAAATAAGAATAAAGTTTATAAGTTCGCAGTTATAAACTTAAAATAGCTGAAGAACGTAGCATATACAAAAGAATACAACGGTCCTAAAATATAGGTCTCTACATCAAAGAAAGCTCAGCGAAAAGATAATAAGCCGTTCAGATCCTAAAGGACACTAGATCCTGATGCTCTGATACCACCTGTGACACCCCGACTAATTAAATACTAGGTAACTACTACTTTATTAAATTAATTCAAAATGCCAAGTTGGTTCAGTTAATAGCATCACTGTCGAAACATTTTAATAATTACTAACCACCTAGTATTTAAAAAGTAAGTGCCGAATTTTAAGTTAAGTCTGATTAACATGCAGTAAAAGAATAATGAAAGAATAACAACCATTCACTATAATGAAGTAATGAATAACCAACAACGTAAATATAAATCCGGAGGAAAAGTCCTCACAACAATCCCACAACTAAAAAAATAATACTACAAGTCTGAATCCTGAATAATTACATGCCAGAAGTCTCAATAACTGAAATAAATGAAATGTCTCTAACAGAAATGGGCGACATGCCCTACAACTGATAACTGAAGAATATCGAGTCAAAATAGATGAAGCGTCTACAAGCAAAGTCCTGTAACTTTCACAAATAGCTACAGCTCGTCACCTGAATGAGAATCCTAAGCATGGTGTCCTTGTGGCTGGGCACCTAAAACGGTTTTTACAAAAATAGATTTGAAAGCAAATGGGTCAGAGCCCGAAAGTGGAAATCATTTTAAAAACAACAAGTGGTTTAATAACATTAAAAAATTAAATGCAAAATACATGTTAGGACATGCACTCACATGGAATTCTCAGCTCTCGACTACATGTGAACTCCTAATGTACCGTACCCATCTATAAGACATCCATATCAAACCAAACTGTAATAAGTTCTACCCCTTACTACTCGATTCCCATATTACATTCTAACGTTATCAATTAAATAGAGGACTTTACTTACTCTCAGATTCTCAATTAGAAATACCATTCACTATCAGTTAACCCGTTTTGTTTTCTCAAATCATTACCATAATTATATTCACAATATTAACATGAATGTTCCCATTAATTAAATGTATATTATTCACATCATAAATATACAATACAAGCACCCCGAGACTAGCTGTGCTGCACACATACTCTGCTATCCATCCCGGTACATCACGTACATAAGGATCACGTATTCCGAATCTCTTAGGAATCGTTCTTGAATAACAACATCACAAATAATGGAGGCGAACACAGTCACATCACATGGGTCACGCACATACATGCGCTCCCACGATCAGCAGACTTATTAACATCCCAATAAGTCCTTCTCTGACCTATGTTCATCGTGGTAACCAATCTAAATCCGGGCAACACAAGGATTAGAAGGCCCTAAGCGAACGTAAACCTCCCGTGATAGCAAGTATGGTAGGTATGTCATACACATAAAATCAATACGTATACTAAGTATTCACACATCTTAGTAATCACCATAATATATTGGTGGTACACTTCTCATTCTCGTACCGACATATAATACTACACAATTCATATGTTCCTGGTTAATATAATAAATTAGGCCGTCAATAGTTCTCGCAACGTAATAGACACTCACGTCCTACTTTATATTTGTCCCTTAGGTTCCAACTACACTTCTAGGTTTGACTCCCCATTATATCCCAAACATCCCAAATGTCACAATTAATCATCAAGGGAAAGTTATCTCTACGTATACACAAGGTTACGGGACACTCGGGATCAAAACAGGCTAAAAATCCTAAACTGTCAACTCGTTCGAAGTCTCGTTCGAACGAGGCTGTTCGAACGAGAGTTCGTTCGAACGAACTAGTCCTTCTAACGAGATCTCGTTCGAACGAAAGTCTTCGAATGAACATCCCTCTCGTTAGAACCCAAACTGTCAACTCGTTAGAAGCTCGTTCGAACGAGCTCGTTCGAACGACCTGGGTAGGTCTTCTAACGAGTGGCCATATTCAAGCCCAGAAATTTCTTTACTCGTTTTTCAAATTTCTCTACACCTCTAATCTCCTCTAAACATCGTTCCAACATCAATTTAAGGTTCCTAATTCGTACTAAACATACATAGGTCACCTACTAACGTTTTTGTGGGGATTAAATCACTATAAACATCATCCAAATATCAAATCCATACATTTATCCCCAATTTCAAGAACATGAACCCTAAAATTTATAAATCATCAAAGAGTCTAATTGCCTTCTCTCTCTCTCTGTAGAATCCTTCTCTCTCTCTCAACAAGCTTTTCTTCTCAAGGTGTTAATGGAGGTGGGGTTGGTTTTGCCAAGTTATAACTTCTCCCGTAGCCCACTTCCTAAATTGGGGTTGGAAATGGCTTAGTGGTTTAATACTAAGTCAGATTTTTAACTCTAAATTTCGTGGGTTTTAATTACCCAATTTCCGATATTACCAAAATGCCTTTATAAGTTACCGGTATGACCCAATAATGCCCCGGGACCCAAACTTAACCCCCGACTAGTATTTTTTGACTATTTCGACCCTTCCGGACGCGTTGCCGCACTCAAAATGACCATACGATTAACAGAACTAAAATTCACTTTTTAATTAAAATAAATATTTCCCTGACGCGACTGTCACACGCGTCTCAATAAAATTTTCCAACTTGCCGTATTCAATCTCACGACAAATTTCACACTTCAATATTCATGTATAATCATATATGCACATTATATTCAAATACCAACTCGCATCTCGCTAGTATTTTTATCCGGATTAATTTCCAATTAATACGCATTTAATTTAATTAATCCCATAAATAAATATCACAAAAATACTGGGTATTACACACCCGCCACGTCCAAGGGGCAGGTGGCAATGATAGTTCTGAAAAAATTAGCTAACATCATATCCCACATAGTAAATATGACTATGGCAGCGATGCAGCAGCAACAACCACCACCACTTCCACCACCCGTGGATGCACCTATACCTGCCCATCTTGCTACTTCTTCTTGGGAGTGTGCCCAAAATGCGTTCAGTAAGGGGAACCCCGAGAGTTTTCAGGATTCATTGATCCTATCATAGTCCTGTAGTGGAGATGTGATATTGAGCTTCATTTTTTATTGGTGGAGTGTACCGAGGTTCAGCAATAGATGCTAGGGAGTCTATTACCACCGTCGAGGATAGGTCCTGATTGACCCTAGTAAAGTTTGGGGAAAAGTTAAAGGGAAGTTTTTACCATTGTTGCAACATAAAAAGTTGAGGGGTAAGTTTAATAGGTTGGGTAAGGATGACATGACGACTACTGAGTATGAGCTAGCGGTCACTCGCCTTTTGCATTTTGCACCTAAGACTTGGAGATGTGAGGAGTTGAAGATGGACCGGTTCATTCGAGTTCTGACTTGGAGGATTAAGCAAGCCTTGATGGAAAATTCGATGTTCACCATGTATACTAAGGTGGGAGATAACACGTTGCTTCAATGTGATGACCACCATAAGTATCTAAAGGAGAAAGATCCAAGGAAGAAGAGAGTAGGATCCGGCCAAGGGTCGAAGACATTAGAGGGTGGGGAGTATCCCCAGGGTCAAGGAGTCTTTAGCCAGCATCAAAGAGTACTAGCACAGGGGAAAATCCCCCTAAGAGGTTCCATAAGGATGACCAACACTGACAAGGCACACAGGACAGGTTCACTTAGGCCAGGGTCAGTATGGGCATCTGGAGCAGTAACATCAGGGCCAACGAACACAAACAGAGAGGCATTATGATAGGCCATAGGGTAAGGGGCGAAAGGGTCTCCATCAGCATTTCGTGGGGTATGATATTCATGTGGAGAGAAAGTCCACTCTTTTAGGAGGTCCCTCAAGGGGCTTTAGGTTGCTCCAGGTGAGTTTTAGTAGGGATGCATGGAGCCCTTCCACCCCCACCCCAATTTTAGGCATTACCACCCCCACCATAATATCCAGCATTACCTCCCCCTAGAGACCAGGCACAAGGGAAACAATAACTACATCATGGACATGCTATCAACATCTATGAGCAGGAAATATCGATACCTGTAAGGACATTTTTGTCCATTATCAATTTGTATGTCGTACGCCGTTACACCGTTGAAGAAACTCAAGATCGCATCTACATCAACGGATCCGAATATCAAAGTGTCTTCAACATCATAGCCTCTGCGAGAATGAACTTGGTAAAATTTTGTTTTTACGTCCCTTAAAGTTCATACTTAGTATTGGGAAATTTTTATAAAATGTTTTTTATAAAAATAAGAAGTAAATTTTTTCAAGCAAAATGAGGCTTTTAAAAGTTTTTTATTTTTCTAGGAAAACCGGACCGGTCCGCCCTCTATCCCGGACCGATCCGCTTGCTGCAGATCCAGTAAACCCCGGACCGAAAGCGAACCGATGGAGCCATTTTTTTAAAAGAGCCGATCCGAGGTCGGACCGATCCGCCTCCAAGCCGGACCGGTCCGCCTGGGATAAATTCGTCCAGATCTGTTCGAGATTTTTTAGGCTCAAAGTTTTCTTATTTAAGCCAACTTCGGGGAGTTGTTTTCTAAGACTTTTCAAGACGATTTTCAGAGTCCTAAATACTCTAAGTCTTCACCTTTTTTAGTCCCAAAACTTTTTTTGATTCACACACAAAAATCCCAATTACTTTTGTGAATCTTTTGGAACCCTAGAACACAATTTTGTTATTGTTCAACCCTTGTGGAGAAGCCGTCTCTCTTCTTCATTGCTGACCACCTGGAGTTCCTGCGGGAGATTCCAGCCGACATTGTTTCTAGCCGTTTCTTTGAAGGTTTACCGAAGACACCGTGCATTACACTTGTGGGAGATTATCAGGTTGTATGTAAGTCAATGGTCTTGTAAATTGTTCAAAGTTATAGAAATAAAAGGTTTTGCCCTTCGGGGATTTTTCCTTAACTTTGTGTCGCTTGATTTATTTGTTTATGGGTTGACACTTGCACTTTAGATGCATGATTAGGGGCTGAAATTAAATAAGTGTGCTAGATTAGAAAGTTACGAAGTTAATCAATTATCACACGTAATTCTCACGTTCTCAAATTGGTATCAGAGCGGGTTACCCTAATTTATCGCGTGATCCTGATTTTTCGAGGATTTACTTTCTCATACAATTTGTCTACTCACGTTCTCAAATTGGTATCAGAGCGGGTTACGCTAATTTATCGTGTGATCCTGATTTTTCGAGGATTTACTTTCTGATACAATTTGTCTACTCACGTTCTCAAATTGGTATCACGACCGTGCTAAAAAATCAGTTTCTATTTTCCGCAAAATTGTGTGATATTGATTTTTTTTAAATCAGTTTTGTGAAAAATCGTAATTTTCAATGGAAAGCCCATTTAATGAGGAGCCTATTTTTGAAAAAGTTCACGACCATGCTGAAAAATTAAAAAGTTTGAATTTGAAACTTTGCAAAAGAATTAAAGTTTTGGAAAAAGAAAATTCTCTCTTTAAAAGTAAGATTGAATATTTGCAAGCGTTTCAAACTCAAAATGATATTTTTCGTGAGCACTTTGGTAATTTGTGTACTGATTTTGATTCTTTAAAAATTGCCAAAAAGAAGAGTGATGAGAGAGTCCTAGTTTTAGAGAAGGAATTAGAGGACTTAAAAAATTCTAGGGTTCCCATTTGTGCCGTCGAGGATAAAAAATTAATCGATGATTTTACGGCACGTGAAAAGGCTCTTAGAGATAAGTTTGTTTTTATTGAGGGAGAGCGTGATAAACTGTTAAGTTTAATTGATAATTTGAAAAAGAAATCACTGTCTTTGGAAGAGTCTAATTCTTTGCTTGAGTCAAAAATTTGGAAGTTAAAAAATGATTTGACGGACTCGAGTAGGTTTGATAGTGATGGTAATGGCTCATCTTGTTCTCATGCTTCTAATTCTAAAGACAAAACCATTATTTGTTTTAGAGGGTCATCTACGTCCAAGGATGTTAGAAAAGGTCAAGCCATAGGTGTCATTCCACCCGTTTACACATGTTCATATTGTGGTAGGAAAGGTCACCTTAGGCGTTTTTGTTTTGATCTTGGAGAATGTCCTAGGAAGTTTATGTCTAGTGTTCCCATGGTTCCCAAATCCCCTACACGACGTTTCACATCTATTTGGGTTAGGAAATCACTTTTAGAGGCACTAGATTTTAGACAAGTTGATTCCCGTTTTCTTGCACATGATTCTTCTCTTACCATATCATATAGATGATTGTGTTTGCAGGTTTGTCATAAGCTAGTTATGCTTTTTGATATATTTTTTCTAGCATTGTGACATGTACTTTTTGTATATATTTTTTTGAAAATTTTTGAAAAATACAAAAAGATTTTTATTTTTTTTGGTTGCACCGTTTATGGATGGACACTTAGGATGACCGAGTCGCAACATTATTCCATTGTTTTCATGTAACTATTTGATAGTGTTTTGAGACAATAAGTCAATTCATCCATGTGCTTTATAATGTTTGGAGTCATTAAGATGTAATTTAGTGTTACTTCCTACATGTTTGACTCGTGTTTCCTTTATTGCACACATGCACAGATTTGTTTGATTATTGTGCTTGTCTTATCACATGTTGGTTGGGTGTTTTCACTTCAATCCTGTCTTTAAAACGAGCCAAGCGCGATAATTTTGATAAGGAAATTGTGCATATAAGAACCGTTTTGTGACTTTGTATGGTTTGTTTGAAAACGGGGAAGGGCTGCGAAAAGTTCATTTTGCCTTCGCGAATACTAAGCCACCGTTAAATTGGACCTAAAAAATTGAGGAATTTTATTATCCGAGGTCCAAAGAGGTTAAAAGAGCCCAAAAAAAATTAAAGGCAATAAAAAGATATTCATGCCAAAATATGGGCCATTTAGGTTTTCGCACCAATTCTCCAAAGTTTGAGAATTTAGATTACCTCTAAAAGAAAATATATATGAGGGAGTTTGGTTGGAGAATTTGAAACGGGTTTGCACGTCCTTGAAATACTTGAAATTGCGCTACATAGTTTTGGACGTTATTGGGGTGGAAATCATTTTTACTTTGATTTGTTGATTTGCATAAGACGATGTCATCTAAATTCAACAATCTTTTCACCTAAGGATACTTTTGATGCTCATTCGTTAGGGGTACACATATGCATCGTGCACATATGATTGATTGAGTTGATTTATCTATCGAATGTGTTCACACCCATTCATTCCATTTCCATGACTTGGTTGTTTGAGTCTAAATCCATGGTGTGATTTTTGTATCATATTTGTTCAAATTGGTATCTTATTTTTGTACGAAAAATTTGAAAAATTCAAAAATAGTTTGTGAAGATTTGTTTGAGCATCTCCTTGCAAGAGCACGTTTACCATATTGTTTGATGCCCTGTTTTGTCTGCCGTGACACCCCGATTGTGCTTATTTGATTCATTCTTCTCATTTGTCTATTTGGGGACATCATAAAAAGGGGGAGAAAGAATTATCATATTATGGGGGAGTTTGAATTTTGGGGGAGTTTTTGAGATTTAGCTTATGCTTTTATCATAAATTGGTATCTATGTTTATCTCATTTCAAACTCGATATGTCACGTGGAATTTGATTTTTCTCATGTGTGTAGGTATGAAGATTGAAGATCAATATGGTGCACACCCTGATGAGAAAAGCTTTGAGCGTTGATGATTGTTGAAGATTGAAGAACAAACGATGAAGATTTAAACATTTGTATCTTTCCATCTTTAGGGTTCATGGGAGGGTAGATTTGTATAGGTCATAGTTGATAATTCGGATATGTTTTATGTATGTACCGGCAGAGACATAGGGGGAGATTTGTAAGGACATTTTTGTCCATTATCAATTTGTATGTCGTACGCCGTTACACCGTTGAAGAAACTCAAGATCGCATCTACATCAACGGATCCGAATATCAAAGTGTCTTCAACATCATAGCCTCTGCGATAATGAACTTGGTAAAATTTTGTTTTTACGTTCCTTAAAGTTCATACTTAGTATTGGGAAATTTTTATAAAATGTTTTTTATAAAAATAAGAAGTAAAATTTTTCAAGCAAAATGAGGCTTTTAAAAGTTTTTTATTTTTCTAGGAAAACCAGACCGGTCCGCCCTCTATCCCGGACCGATCCGCTTACTGCAGATCCAGTAAACCCCGGACCGAAAGCGAACCGATGGAGCCATTTTTTTTAAAAGAACCGATCCGAGGTCGGACCGATCCGCCTCCAAGCCGGACCGGTCCGCTTGGGATAAATTCGTCCAGATCTGTTCGAGATTTTTTAGGCTCAAAGTTTTCTTATTTAAGCCAACTTCGGGGAGTTGTTTTCTAAGACTTTTCAAGACGATTTTCAGAGTCCTAAATACTCTAAGTCTTCACCTTTTCTAGTCCCAAGAATTTTTTTGAATCACACACAAAAATCCCAATTACTTTTGTGAATCTTTTGGAACCCTAGAACACAATTTTGTTATTGTTCAACCCTTGTGGAGAAGCCGTCTCTCTTCTTCATTGCTGACCACCTGGAGTTCCTGCGGGAGATTCCAGCCGACACTGTTTCTAGCCGTTTCTTTGAAGGTTTACCGAAGACACCGTGTGTTACACTTGTGGGCGATTATCAGGTTGTATGTAAGTCAATGGTCTTGTAAATTGTTCAAAGTTATAGAAATAAAAGGTTTTGCCCTTCGGGGATTTTTCCTTAACTTTGTGTCGCTTGATTTATTTGTTTATGGGTTGACACTTGCACTTTAGATGCATGATTAGGGGCTGAAATTAAATAAGTGTGCAATATTAGAAAGTTACGAAGTTAATCAATTATCACACGTAATTCTCACGTTCTCAAATTGGTATCAGAGCGGGTTACGCTAATTTATCGCGTGATCCTGATTTTTCGAGGATTTACTTTCTCATACAATTTGTCTACTCACGTTCTCAAATTGGTATCAGAGCGGGTTACGCTAATTTATCGCGTGATCCTGATTTTTCGAGGATTTACTTTCTGATACAATTTGTCTACTCACGTTCTCAAATTGGTATCACGACCGTGCTAAAAAATCAGTTTCTATTTTCCGCAAAATTGTGTGATATTGATTTTTTTTAAATCAGTTTTGTGAGAAATCGCAATTTTCAATGGAAAGCCCATTTAATGAGGAGCCTATTTTTGAAAAAGTTCACGACCATGCTGAAAAATTAAAAAGTTTGAATTTGAAACTTTGCAAAAGAATTAAAGTTTTGGAAAAAGAAAATTCTCTCTTTAAAAGTAAGATTGAATATTTGCAAGCGTTTCAAACTCAAAATGATATTTTTCGTGAGCACTTTGGTAATTTGTGTACTGATTTTGATTCTTTAAAAATTGCCAAAAAGAAGAGTGATGAGAGAGTCCTAGTTTTAGAGAAGGAATTAGAGGACTTAAAAAATTCTAGGGTTCCCATTTGTGCCGCGAGGATTAAAAATTAATCGATGATTTTACGGCACGTGAAAAGGCTCTTAGAGATAAGTTTGTTTTTATTGAGGGAGAGCGTGATAAACTGTTAAGTTTAATTGATAATTTGAAAAAGAAATCACTGTCTTTGGAAGAGTCTAATTCTTTGCTTGAGTCAAAAATTTTGAAGTTAAAAAATGATTTGACGGACTCGAGTAGGTTTGATAGTGATGGTAATGGCTCATCTTGTTCTCATGCTTCTAATTCTAAAACCAAAACCATTATTTGTTTTAGAGGGTCATCTAAGTCCAAGGATGTTAGAAAAGGTCAAGCCATAGGTGTCATTCCACCCGTTTACACATGTTCATATTGTGGTAGGAAAGGTCACCTTAGGCGTTTTTGTTTTGATCTTGGAGAATGTCCTAGGAAGTTTATGTCTAATGTTCCCATGGTTCCCAAATCTCCTACACGACGTTTCACATCTATTTGGGTTAGGAAATCACTTTTAGAGGCACTAGATTTTAGACAAGTTGATTCCCGTTTTCTTGCACATGATTCTTCTCTTACCATATCATATAGATGATTGTGTTTGCAGGTTTGTCATACGCTAGTTATGCTTTTTGATATATTTTTTCTAGCATTGTGACATGTACTTTTTGTATATATATTTTTTAAAATTTTTGAAAAATACAAAAAAGATTTTTATTTTTTTTGGTTGCACCGTTTATGGATGGACACTTAGGATGACCGAGTCGCAACATTATTCCATTGTTTTCATGTGACTATTTGATAGTGTTTTGAGACAATAAGTCAATTCATCCATGTGCTTTATAATGTTTGGAGTCATTAAGATGTAATTTAGTGTTACTTCCTACATGTTTGACTCGTGTTTCCTTTATTGCACACATGCACAGATTTGTTTGATTATTGTGCTTGTCTTATCACATGTTGGTTGGGTGTTTTCACTTCAATCCTGTCTTTAAAACGATCCAAGCGCGATAATTTTGATAAGGAAATTGTGCATATAAGAACCGTTTTGTGACTTTGTATGGTTTGTTTGAAAACGGGGAAGGGCTGCGAAAAGTTCATTTTGCCTTCGCGAATACTAAGCCACCGTTAAATTGGACCTAAAAAATTGAGGAATTTTATTATCCGAGGTCCAAAGAGGTTAAAAGAGCCCGAAAAAAATTAAAGGCAATAAAAAGATATTCATGCCAAAATATGGGCCATTTAGGTTTTCACACCAATTGTCTTAAGTTTGAGAATTTAGATTACCTCTAAAAGAAAATATATATGAGGGAGTTTGGTTGGAGAATTTGAAACGGGTTTGCACGTCCTTGAAATACTTGAAATTGCGCTACATAGTTTTGGACGTTATTGGGGTGGAAATCATTTTTACTTTGATTTGCTGATTTGCATAAGACGATGTCATCTAAATTCAACAATCTTTTCACCTAAGGATACTTTTGATGCTCATTCGTTAGGGGTACACATATGCATCGTGCACATATGATTGATTGAGTTGATTTACCTATCGAATGTGTTCACACCCATTCATTCCATTTCCATGACTTGGTTGTTTGAGTCTAAATCCATGGTGTGATTTTTGTATCATATTTGTTCAAATTGGTATCTTATTTTTGTACGAAAAATTTGAAAAATTCAAAAATAGTTTGTGAAGATTTGTTTGAGCATCTCCTTGCAAGATCACGTTTACCATATTGTTTGATGCCCTGTTTTGTCTGCCGTGACACCCCGATTGTGCTTATTTGATTCATTCTTCTCATTTGTCTATTTGGGGACATCATAAAAAGGGGGAGAAAGAATTATCATATTATGGGGGAGTTTGAATTTTGGGGGAGTTTTTGAGATTTAGCTTATGCTTTTATCATAAATTGGTATCTATGTTTATCTCATTTCAAATTCGATATGTCACGTGGTATTTGATTTTTCTCATGTGTGTAGGTATGAAGATTGAAGATCAATATGGTGCACACCATGATGAGAAAAGCTTTGAGCGTTGATGATTGTTGAAGATTGAAGAACAAACGATGAAGATTTAAACATTTGTATCTTTCCATCTTTAGGGTTCATGGGAGGGTAGATTTGTATAGGTCATTAGTTGATAATTCGGATATGTTTTATGTATGTACCGGCAGAGACATAGGGGGAGATTTGTAAGGACATTTTTGTCCATTATCAATTTGTATGTCGTACGCCGTTACACCGTTGAAGAAACTCAAGATCGCATCTACATAAACGGATCCGAATATCAAAGTGTCTTCAACATCATAGCCTCTGCGATAATGAACTTGGTAAAATTTTGTTTTTACGTTCCTTAAAGTTCATACTTAGTATTGGGAAATTTTTATAAAATGTTTTTTATAAAAATAAGAAGTAAATTTTTTCAAGCAAAATGAGGCTTTTAAAAGTTTTTTATTTTTCTAGGAAAACCGGACCGGTCCGCCCTCTATCCCGGACCGATCCGCTTCCTGCAGATCCAGTAAACCCCGGACCGAAAGCGAACCGATGGAGCCATTTTTTTTAAAAGAACCGATCCGAGGTCGGACCGATCCGCCTCCAAGCCGGACCGGTCCGCCTGGGATAAATTCGTCCAGATCTGTTCGAGATTTTTTAGGCTCAAAGTTTTCTTATTTAAACCAACTTCCGGGAGTCGTTTTCTAAGACTTTTCAAGACGATTTTCAGAGTCCTAAATACTCTAAGTCTTCACCTTTTCTAGTCCCAAGAATTTTTTTGAATCACACACAAAAATCCCAATTACTTTTGTGAATCTTTTGGAACCCTAGAACACAATTTTGTTATTGTTCAACCCTTGTGGAGAAGCTGTCTCTCTTCTTCATTGCTGACCACCTGGAGTTCCTGCGGGAGATTCCAGCCGACACTATTTCTAGCCGTTTCTTTGAAGGTTTACCGAAGACACCGTGTGTTACACTTGTGGGCGATTATCAGGTTGTATGTAAGTCAATGGTCTTGTAAATTGTTCAAAGTTATAGAAATAAAAGGTTTTGCCCTTCGGGGATTTTTCCTTAACTTTGTGTCGCTTGATTTATTTGTTTATGGGTTGACACTTGCACTTTAGATGCATGATTAGGGGCTGAAATTAAATAAGTGTGCAATATTAGAAAGTTACGAAGTTAATCAATTATCACACGTAATTCTCACGTTCTCAAATTGGTATCAGAGCGGGTTACGCTAATTTATCGCGTGATCCTGATTTTTCGAGGATTTACTTTCTCATACAATTTGTCTACTCACGTTCTCAAATTGGTATCAGAGCGGGTTACGCTAATTTATCGCGTGATCCTGATTTTTCGAGGATTTACTTTCTGATACAATTTGTCTACTCACGTTCTCAAATTGGTATCACGACCGTGCTAAAAAATCAGTTTCTATTTTCCGCAAAATTGTGTGATATTGATTTTTTTTAAATCAGTTTTGTGAAAAATCGCAATTTTCAATGGAAAGCCATTTAATGAGGAGCCTATTTTTGAAAAAGTTCACGACCATGCTGAAAAATTAAAAAGTTTGAATTTGAAACTTTGCAAAAGAATTAAAGTTTTTGAAAAAGAAAATTCTCTCTTTAAAAGTAAGATTGAATATTTGCAAGCGTTTCAAACTCAAAATGATATTTTCCGTGAGCACTTTGGTAATTTGTGTACTGATTTTGATTCTTTAAAAATTGCCAAAAAGAAGAGTGATGAGAGAGTCCTAGTTTTAGAGAAGTAATTAGAGGACTTAAAAAATTCTAGGGTTCCCGTTTGTGCTGTCGAGGATAAAAAATTAATCGATGATTTTACGGCACGTGAAAAGGCTCTTAGAGATAAGTTTGTTTTTATTAAGGGAGAGCGTGATAAACTGTTAAGTTTAATTGATAATTTGAAAAAGAAATCACTGTTTTTGGAAGAGTCTAATTCTTTGCTTGAGTCAAAAATTTTGATGTTAAAAAATGATTTGACGGACTCGAGTAGGTTTGATAGTGATGGTAATGGCTCATCTTGTTCTCATGCTTCTAATTCTAAAGCCAAAACCATTATTTTTTTTAGAGGGTCATCTAAGTCCAAGGATGTTAGAAAAGGTCAAGCCGTAGGTGTCATTCCACCCGTTTACACATGTTCATATTGTGGTAGGAAAGGTCACCTTAGGCGTTTTTGTTTTGATCTTGGAGAATGTCCTAGGAAGTTTATGTCTAGTGTTCCCATGGTTCCCAAATCCCCTACACGACGTTTCACATCTATTTGGGTTAGGAAATCACTTTTAGAGGCACTAGATTTTAGACAAGTTGATTCCCGTTTTCTTGCACATGATTCTTCTCTTACCATATCATATAGATGATTGTGTTTGCAGGTTTGTCATACGCTAGTTATGCTTTTTGATATATTTTTTCTAGCATTGTGACATGTACTTTTTGTATATATTTTTTTGAAAATTTTTGAAAAATACAAAAAGATTTTTATTTTTTTTGGTTGCACCGTTTATGGATGGACACTTAGGATGACCGAGTCGCAACATTATTCCATTGTTTTCATGTGACTATTTGATAGTGTTTTGAGACAATAAGTCAATTCATCCATGTGCTTTATAATGTTTGGAGTCATTAAGATGTAATTTAGTGTTACTTCCTACATGTTTGACTCGTGTTTCCTTTATTGCACACATGCACAGATTTGTTTGATTATTGTGCTTGACTTATCACATGTTGGTTGGGTGTTTTCACTTCAATCCTGTCTTTAAAACGAGCCAAGCGCGATAATTTTGATAAGGAAATTGTGCATATAAGAACCGTTTTGTGACTTTGTATGGTTTGTTTGAAAACGGGGAAGGGCTGCGAAAAGTTCATTTTGCCTTCGCGAATACTAAGCCACCGTTAAATTGGACCTAAAAAATTGAGGAATTTTATTATCCGAGGTCCAAAGTGGTTAAAAGAGCCCGAAAAAAATTAAAGGCAATAAAAAGATATTCATGCCAAAATATGGGCCATTTAGGTTTTCGCACCAATTCTCTTAAGTTTGAGAATTTAGATTACCTCTAAAAGAAAATATATATGAGGGAGTTTGGTTGGAGAATTTGAAACGGGTTTGCACGTCCTTGAAATACTTGAAATTGCGCTACATAGTTTTGGACGTTATTGGGGTGGAAATCATTTTTACTTTGATTTGTTGATTTGCATAAGACGATGTCATCTAAATTCAACAATCTTTTCACCTAAGGATACTTTTGATGCTCATTCGTTAGGGGTACACATATGCATCGTGCACATATGATTGATTGAGTTGATTTACCTATCGAATGTGTTCACACCCATTAATTCCATTTCCATGACTTGGTTGTTTGAGTCTAAATCCATGGTGTGATTTTTTTATCATATTTGTTCAAATTGGTATCTTATTTTTGTACGAAAAATTTGAAAAATTCAAAAATAGTTTGTGAAGATTTTTTTGAGCATCTCCTTGCAAGAGCACGTATACCATATTGTTTGATGCCCTGTTTTGTCTGCCGTGACACCCCGATTGTGCTTATTTGATTCATTCTTCTCATTTGTCTATTTGGGGACATCATAAAAAGGGGGAGAAAGAATTATCATATTATGGGGGAGTTTGAATTTTGGGGGAGTTTTTGAGATTTAGCTTATGCTTTTATCATAAATTGGTATCTATGTTTATCTCATTTCAAACTCGATATGTCACGTGGTATTTGATTTTTCTCATGTGTGTAGGTATGAAGATTGAAGATCAATATGGTGCACACCATGATGAGAAAAGATTTGAGCGTTGATGATTGTTGAAGATTGAAGAACAAACGATGAAGATTTAAACATTTGTATCTTTCCATCTTTAGGGTTCATGGGAGGGTAGATTTGTATAGGTCATTAGTTGATAATTCGGATATGTTTTATGTATGTACCGGCATAGACATAGGGGGAGATTTGTAAGGACATTTTTGTCCATTATCAATTTGTATGTCGTACGCCGTTACACCGTTGAAGAAACTCAAGATCGCATCTACATCAACGGATCCGAATATCAAAGTGTCTTCAACATCATAGCCTCTGCGATAATGAACTTGGTAAAATTTTGTTTTTACATTCCTTAAAGTTCATACTTAGTATTGGGAAATTTTTATAAAATGTTTTTTATAAAAATAAGAAGTAAATTTTTTCAAGCAAAATGAGGCTTTTAAAAGTTTTTTATTTTTCTAGGAAAACCGGACCCTGTCCGCCCTCTATCCCGGACCGATCCGCTTGCTGCAGATCCAGTAAACCCCGGACCGAAAGCGAACCGATGGAGCCATTTTTTTTAAAAGAACCGATCCGAGGTCGGACCGATCCGCCTCCAAGCCGGACCGGTCCGCCTGGGATAAATTCGTCCAGATCTGTTCGAGATTTTTTAGGCTCAAAGTTTTCTTATTTAAGCCAACTTCGGGGAGTTATTTTCTAAGACTTTTCAAGACGATTTTCAGAGTCCTAAATACTCTAAGTCTTCACCTTTTTTAGTCCCAAGACTTTTTTTGATTCACACACAAAAATCCCAATTACTTTTGTGAATCTTTTGGAACCCTAGAACACAATTTTGTTATTGTTCAACCCTTGTGGAGAAGCCGTCTCTCTTCTTCATTGCTGACCACCTGGAGTTCCTGCGGGAGATTCCAGCCGACACTGTTTCTAGCCGTTTCTTTGAAGGTTTACCGAAGACACCGTGTGTTACACTTGTGGGCAATTATCAGGTTGTATGTAAGTCAATGGTCTTGTAAATTGTTCAAAGTTATAGAAATAAAAGGTTTTGCCCTTCGGGGATTTTTCCTTAACTTTGTGTCGCTTGATTTATTTGTTTATGGGTTGACACTTGCACTTTAGATGCATGATTAGGGGATGAAATTAAATAAGTGTGCTATATTAGAAAGTTACGAAGTTAATCAATTATCACACGTAATTCTCACATTCTCAATACCTCCCCAGCCGATCGAGAGTATGCACCACATTTATGGTAGTTATTCTCGGGTACTTTTTGTTGTGGGAGCATCACACTCTTCTATTAGGTTTTTAGGGTATAAATTGGTTAACGACATATCATGCCCAGATCGAGTGTAATAGGAAAGGCTATAACATTTTCTATTCTCGGGCAGGATATGTTTCTTATAGCTATGCCTAGACTAGATGGAGACTTTATCACACACTTTTACAATATCAATGTGAGTACATCCGAGGAGCTTACGATTGATATGCCCAAAGTGCACCTGCCAGCTCAAAGGCATTAACCTCTACCTGCATGATGGTCGAGGTAACAATAGCTCAGGATTACCCATCAGTGATATCATCCTTTACCAGGTCAGCCACAGCTGACGTTGCAAGTACCACCATGATTAGGCATCAGCCGAGGTCTACATAACTCATGGGGTCTGTTATCCATCAGGTCGGCTACAGTCGATGTTACAAGTATCACCTCGGTGAGGGCATCATCCGAGGTAAAGTGTGGACATGGGTTATGCATCAGCATCAATATCAACATAGGCCATAGCCGACGTTATAATTTTCACCTAAGATCAGCAAGTCCTTGCAGGCTCAGCATCAAGTGTCAAGATAATATCGGCCCTGACCGACGTTTTAGAAATCTAACCTCGGATGGAATCCCAGCCAAGGTCATTATATAATCCCCAGCCAATGCAGGGGTCGTACTTCACCAACCTCGTACTCATCCAGGCCGAGGTTGGTACCAAGAAAAGACAGTTGAGCATGTATGCGCACATGTATGGCTTGGAACACGTGGACAAATCCGTTATAACTTAATCATTCCCTCCACATGAGGGAATATTGATGTCATCATTACTTAGTTGAGATCAGCCAGATGTCATCCTTCCACTGGCTGGGTCTCCATGCACATGCACATTGCATGCTTGGGGTGTACATTACACCCCCCAAGCACTATATATTGAGGTCATCCTCAATATTGTAAAGGATCGATAATTACAACCCTAGCTAAAACTCTGTCAATTTACATAATAGAGAGAGAAATCTTCAGACATTGTATATATGGCCGTTAGTGCCTTATTTTAGTGACATTACTCACTCACTTGCACAGTGGACGTAGGCCTAATTGGCCGAACCACTTAAATATTGGTGTTCATCCTCTTCTCCCCACCTCCTTCTACATATACACTTGTATTCTCATGTGCTTCCATTGTTATCACTTGCTTGATCTTGTCAACACCTTATCTGGTGGTGCTGAGATTGTAGATGAATCAGACTATAACGTCTTCCAAAATCTAGAAGAGGTTGTATCCAACAGTGCAAAAAAAGGAGTAGCTGAGAACGAGGAAGGTAGGTACCTCTTCAAACAAGGACCCTATCAGAGGGGAACTTCTCTTTAAATAAAGATGTTTGGAACCTCTTCGTTGATGGGTCTTCTTATGAAAGTGGTAGCGAATCAGGGTTGATAGTGTCAGCACCAGATGGTACCGACATTGAATATGCACTTAGATTTAACTTCAAAGCATCGAACAATGAGTCAGAGTGTGAGGCCTTGATAGCAGGCATCTTATTGGCAAACGCTCTTAGTGTTATCCAACTCCTAGTCCATAGCGACTCAAGGTTGGTTGACAACCAAATCCTGGGAGTATATGAGTCCAAGGATGAAAGGATGGACAAGTATCTGAAGAAGATGAGAACGATGCTAGAAAGCTTCACATAAGTGAAGATGAAGAGGATACCCCGATTAAACAACAGTTGAGCAAATGCACTAGCAAGGTTGGCTTCATCAAGAAAGGGCAGGCATCAGAAGGATAATACCAGTCGAGATCTTGCTCAAACCGACCATTAAGGAAGAATAGGTTTCCAGCTCTTGCCTCAACTTAAACGTTGGGGACTCATAGATGGACCCCCTTATCAGATATATGAGATAAGGAGAGCTGCCAGAATCAAAGTTAAAAAGGAGGATATTGAGGTACAGAGCTGCCAAGTTCTCAATAATAGGAGATGTCCTATATAAAAAAATATTCCTACTACCTCTCCTCAGATGTGTCCATCCCACAGAGGTCCCCCACTTCCTACAAAATGTACACGAGGGTTCTTGCTCCAGCAACATGGGAAGAAGACCTTTAGCCAAGAGGATAGTTACGCAGGGATACTGGTGGCCGACCTTGGCCAAAGATGTTGTTGCCTACATAAAGAGGTGTGACAAATGCCAAATATTCTCCACTATCCCTCATCAACCTATGACGACATCAATCAGTTCTCCTTGGCCATTTGTAGTATGGGAGATTGACTTGGTGGGAGCCAAGAGCTGCAAACAATTATCAATTTCTGATAGTAGCAATTGATTACTTATCTAAGTGGGTAGAGGTTGAGCCGAAGATCATGATTACAGAGTAGAAGACCTTTTAGTTCATCTGGAAGAGCATCATATGCAGACATGGCCTTCCAAACACCCTCATCTCAAATAACAGTCAAGAATTCTTCCTTAGAAAAATATTGTGAAAGAGTGGGGATTAAGTAGTTCTTATCCTCTCCTAGCCGACCCCAAGAAAATGGGCAGACTGAAGTCACGAACCGAACAATCCTTTATGGGATTAAGAAGAGGTTGGAAGAAGCCAAGGGGAGATGGACAGAAGAGGTTTATGCAGTGTTATGGTCCTACAAAACAACGACAAGGACACCAACAGGGGAGACCCCATTTATGTTGGCCCATGGCTCAGAAGCCGTCATACCTATAGAAGTAGGACTCCCCACCCATAGAGTTCAGACCTATAACCCTCAGAGGAATGGGGAAGAAAGAAGACTTGATTTAAATTTAATTGAGGAGATGAGGGAAATCAGACAGGAAGCCTACCAGCAGAGAACAACAAAGTTATACAATCAAAGGGTGAAGTCAAGACCTATAGCTGTAGGAGACCTAGTGCTGAAGAAGACATTGCAGAAGACAAATAAGCTCCACTCGAACTAGCATGGTCCTTACAAAGTAGTCGATGAGGTTGTACCCAGTACCTACCGGTTAGAAAATCTCAAAGGGGAACCTTTCTCTAACCCTTGGAATGCTGACCACTTGAAGAAATATTACATATGATGTTACCGTTATTTTCTTGTAATACATATATCATTTTATGAAGATAATGTTAATGAAAAGAGAAGTTCTTGTGTCAATAATTTGTTTGATTATGCTTTAGTGGTAAATTTATGAGGTGAAACATCATAATTTGGTGACCTCAGACCTTAAACACCATTAATTTGGTGATAAATTATGAGGTTAACATCATATTGTGATGACCTCAGACCTTAAGAAATCATTAATTAGGTGATAAATTATGAGGGTAAACATCATAAATTGGTTACCTCGGACCTTTTAGAGAAGTTCGTTATATGATAAACAACATTCAAGAGAGAGCATTCATTGAAAGTAGCAAAATCCTCTGAAGAAGAGGGTATAACATGTAGTCAGAATTACAAGTGAGATATGCCTCAAAATATGTTATTAGAGTTTACAAAAATTACAGATGAAAAACAAAAAATTACAAGTTAAAAGCTTCACAAATTAAGGTTTAAGGGTCTGTAGCCACAGTGGTGTCCTCTTGGACAACGTTGGTAACCTCAGCTCCGTCATCTAGAGGGTTAAAATCCTCAGTATCTGTAGCTTCCAATGACGCAGTGTCTGCAGGAGAAGAACCTTCCACTTCCTCCTCAACCTCTTGCAAGGCCTGAGCAAAGCGAGGATCACCAAAGCCTAGACCAATAAAGTCTGAGGCAGATGATCTCCCTGATTCTTTCTCCTTTGAAGCTGCCCACTTCCCAGTTGCCTTAATACCTATTTCGAGATATTCAAAGTTGAAGCTTATAAACTAGTCAGAGACTTTGCAGTCGGCCAAGATCTTCTCAGAGGCATCCTCAAGGGCAGCCTTTACTGCGGCATCAACCTTTTCCTGAAGGACGTCATCTTTAGCCTGCAAAGCAGAGGTTTGGTCCTTCTTAAGTTTGGATATGTCCATATCCCTCTACTTCACCTTATTTTTAAAATCATCCAAAGTTGTCTTCAGATTTTCAACCTTTCCATTTAAAGAGGCTTGCACCTTCTGGGCCTCTTTTCCCTTTTCAATAAGGGGCAACTTCCTCAAGGTCCAGTCAACGAATTGGTGCATAGATAGAATACCCTTCAAAACAAAGTCAGATGTATGAGTTCAATCCTTAATCCATTTAAAGCCAAGGTTACACTTGGAATAAAAAAGTAAAAGTTTTTACATGGATAGACCTGTGAAGGCTAAACTCGGCCAGCAGAGGGGTATCTAAAGAGCGTAAAAAATGCTTATCTGCATTGATCATCACAGATTCGATGGCATCCATTGCCTTCAAAACATTACCTATTAGGCTGTAACTGATCTTCAGCTGCTCCAGATGAGCAGCCAGTGCATCATCGGAGGAGATTGGGATGGCACGATCTCCCTTTTGGGTTTTGCTCAGCCTCTAATCCTCCGAGCCAGTAGCGGTGGATTTCCTCTTCTTTATAGCATTGACCTTAGATGTACCGATATTCTTCTTAGGTGGGGGAGGGGGATGTAACACCTCGCGCTCCTAGGGAGAGGGAACAGAGTGCCACTATCAATAAAACTAATCAAATCCACAAATAACAAGGTATAGAGAATCTAAAGACCCACAATTAAAATAAGAAAGAATCCACTAATCTCAAAATCTTCAAATTAATACAACAATATTCTCTCGAATAGTATAACAAAAGTAAATCCTTGATAAAATTAAGCTCACATTTTGATATATACAAGAAAATAATAGGTGTCCCACTACCCATCGGTCAGCCTACATAAATAATAGTGCCAATGGTCAAGTGTAGTAACCTTATGGTCCACATAATTCTAATAGCTAGAAATGAATGTGAGGTCCCAATAACAATCATTATGCGCCCCGTAACTCCATAGATAGAAAACGTACCCTCATTCGTGGGTGGTGGTTGTTGACTCCCACTATTATAACTTTGCTCTGATGAGTCAAGAAAAATTTTACCCCAAATTTTCAGTTCTAGTTAACCACACTCTACTATATGTCCAAGACTTTAAATATATTGCCTTTGTTGGGTAACACACCCAATTACCGCATTTCTAGAACTTCTACTAATGACTCTCCTAAATTTTCCATTTGACCCTCTCCTAAGCGCACCATGTTGGGTAAGTCTAATTTGGCATCACCTTCGACTATAGCAGCACTTGGAATTTGTAGGTTGCGTTCTAACCGACTTTACAGTCCTAGCCTCTCGTGCCATAATAGGGGTGACCTCGACTACGGTCATCATCCTCGAATATACTTCATAACCTCCTAAGTACGACCTACGCTATCCATCCAATGGACCTCACCTGCCATACTTCTTGTACGAACACGCCCGAATGCAAATAAGATTCACTAATATATACGTTATAGCAGGAGAACGGAATCTTACCAAAGAAATAAACAATCCTAAACATAAGTCTCTATATCAAACAATGTAATGTTGAGGTAAAAGTTTAGTAAGTCGTACAGACCTTAAAGGACACTAGAACCTTATGCTCTGATACCACCTGTAACACCCCGCCTAATTAAATACTGGGTGATCAGTCCTTTATTAAATTAAAAACCAGGTGAACGGTTGGTTCATTCTCATCATCACTGTCGCAAAATAGTATTTCCAATTTGAACACCATAAATAATTAAGCTAAGTGTCAAAACCATTTAAAACCTCATTTTTCCTTTATTAAATACCATTATGAAAACCTTTTTAATAATAACAGTTTAAGAGTCACATAAATAAAAGGATAACAATAACTACACTACCATTTAAACCATCTAGATAAATCGAACGAAGTTATGAACTATAAATGAAATCATTCTGACAAGAGTTAACTCCCGAGGAATACTGAATACCAAAAATATAAATGAACATAAATCTTTGACAAGATATAAACGGAATAGGAAATCGGGCGACACATGCCCTAACTATGAAGATCTAAAGTAGGAACTGATTCAATGACGAAGTCGTCTAAAGCAAGGTCCTTCAACTCCCACATAAGCTGCAGTACGTCCAATCCAAAGAACCTAAGCATGACGCCCCTGTGGCTGGGCACCTATAATACATACATATATATACAAGAGAGAAAGAAATGACAGAAAACAGATCAGATCCCGAGTGTAAAAAAGTTTAAAATAGTTTAGCAAGTATTTAAAATGCTTACAGGTTAATATCACAACCATGTTAGTATGCGACACTCTCTTGAGAATACTCGCCTCTCATCTAGTGTGCACTCCTACCATTCTATTAATCTCATAAGTCTATCTAACTTATTTCCCATAAAGTTTTATCTCGAGAAGTACTAAGTCCATGATATTTAGTTTTAGAAAGTTAATCTCTTCCATTTTCTTACGTTTCTTAGAATGATTTAGTACCATTACCAAAGTCACGAACACGTGTTATAAAGTTGAAGTATTTATTAATTACTTAACTACTTATGCACAGTAGAAGATTTCCATACATATCAGTGTATATATATTAGTCACTCATATAATATATATACTATCGGCACCCCACATAAAATCTATGGTGCTGGCATACTCTGTTATCAATTCCACGTATCACAGAAACTAAGGTAAATACTAGTTCGAAATCACTCTCGAATTGTATAAACATAATACACAAAAAAATAGAGGCGAAGCATAGTTCCAAGTCACTAAGAGGTCATCACATACCCTCATGTCTTTTAGGACCGTCTGACTATCGATCGGATAGCCTGCACCAAGGATTCCTATGTTCTAGGGTACAAGTCAATATCCCCCATAAAGGTCCAATCGATATAAGACTGTCCCGGTGCGGAAACCTCCGTGATAGCAAGTATCCCGGGTATGATCTTTACACAGATACATAATATATGCACAATCACACAGTCATATATATAAATATTCACATTTTCCAAATTAGGTTCGCCCACGGCCCATAATTATTATTATCCGTTCTCAACACAAATTTTACTCAATTATTTCTCATAACGAATTCGTGTCTTTTATTCTCATTTATTGTTTACTTCATACTAGTATTCTCTCTCACTAAGTGTAAATATTATTAGGTATACCCTCACTTACCTTCTAGTCTAAATCTTTCACGAGTAAATCTTCCAGTACACGTACGCACAATTCTCAATGTATAAATAACTCCCCATTAACCACAATTTTATCTCATATTAATTTTCACTCAACGGAGTCTACTTAGACCCTATTGGTCATCTTCATAACCCATTATAATCTATAAATGATGATCAAAGATTCCTACGCATTTTAACTGGACTAAAGAAAAAGGGAAAAATATGCAGTTTTCTAGGAGGGGTCGATCGATCGAGGAAAGGGGGTCGATCGATCGATGTTCTTGAGTCGATCGATCGATCAAGCAGTTCTTGCCCAGTTTTCTGCAATATTCAACCTACGGGTTCAACCATTTTAACCCCTCTAAACCTCTATAATTTCATTCCAAAATCCCATCAAAGTTATCCAAATGTATAATCAATATATATAAACTAGTTCTAACGTAACAACATCAATAAATCCTCAACGAATCAATCAAAAAGGGGTTAAATCTCAAATCTCTTTATAAAATCAAATTTTTCATGAATAATCACCACCCTATATTTTAATCAAGATTTTGTTCACAAATATCATAATAAATCATGGTTAATCCTCTACATATGATCAAGATTTTAGACTACATGGGTTCTCCCTACAACACATATAAATTCTCTTCCAAAATATATAATTCTTCCATTAAAATTCATTCCTAAACTAACATGGAAGGTATATTAACATGGAAATTAGCAAGATAGATACTTTCTAGGGATTTAAGGGTATGATTTGTTGATGAAAAATATATGGTTGCGTTTCTTGTCGTGCGATCTACGTTTTGGTGGTGGTGGCGGTGCAATCGGGTGAGTTCTTAGCCTTAGATTGCTTGAAAACTTTTCACCTTCTTCTCAAATCTCTTCACCTTCTTCTCTAATGGATGACTTAGGCTTTATGTTTGTTAATCCCAAGAGAGAAATCTAAATGGCTAATAAATACTAAGAAAATTCGTCGGTTTAATTACCCAAAAATACCAAATGTCAAAAATACCCTCCTGGGGTGTCAATTAGGCCTAAAAATGCCCCGAGACCCAAACTAAACCCTCGAGTACACTTTTCTGACTATCTCGACTCTTCCAGACACTTTGGCTCACTCAAAACGACCATACGGATGACTTATAATTTATTCACTTTAATAATAATAATTTAGTCCTGACACGACGAAGGCGCGTCCCGAATTAAATTTCCATAATTGGCATTTTATTCAGTCGTGACAATTTTTATAAAATCCATCTCATATATTACTTTACTCATCTAGTAATATTCAACAAATTTCCAATAATTACTAACTCACATCACGCTAGTAAATATTAAAAAATTTCTGAATTAATATTAAATTAATACCTCAAATTAAATTTAATAAATCCTTAATTTTAAAAGCCATAAAAATACGGGGTATTACAGGGGAGGGGCTACATTATGACCTTCTTTCTTTATCGGCTTAACAAGACTTTGGTCTAACATCTCCTAGAGCTCGTCAGAGATAAGCTATGGGCGTTCTGCAAAAAGAAACATTTGAGTTAATAAATCAGAGGTACGAAACTCAGAGGTGCAACTTGTAAAAATATAATACTTACGAAGCTGGGTCAGAGTACTTCCCCCAGACCAGTCTCAGGGTCGTAATAGGGGGTCATCAGATGTTCGTACTTGACTAACCAACCGTGCTCCCCTTGATCTTGAAGATCCTTAACCTTTTGTAAGTTATCCTGGCTAATCCCAGGGTCGGCCTTGGCAAAAAGTGACACCTTTCCCCACCTCAGAGGTATCCTTGGCTCTAATGATGAAGAGGTGGCACAAGGAAGAAATTCCCATGCCCTTGAGGAAAAGAAATGTCGTGGTTTTGAGTTATGATTGGAGGTCTGGGTAACCAGCAACATCTTTTTGTCTGACTTCCTAGCTAGGAAGTGATAATAGCTTGGGTGGTTTTTGGCAGAGGATGGGACATAACATCCTGTGAAGACCTTAACTGGAAGATATGAGTGATGGACTTCCGTGAAAAATATGTTACTAAGGCCGTTTATAAAAATAAACTATTTAAGTAACTCCGATCTTTTTTTTAGGAAACTCTTTTCTTAAAAACCAAACTATTTGAACACAAGATGTGTTTAACAAATCAGTATGTACGAGATATATTCAAGATTTGAATAACAGGTTTATAAAGTAGTTTAAAAAACTTAAACTCAGCACAACCAAGAATGAGATGAGGAGATGTAGAAAGATTATGTTCACGATGTTTTTTACGTGGTAAAACCTCACCAATTGAGGAAACATTCATGACTCCCTCTACGGAGTAAAATGAAAAATCCACTAAAACAAATATATGAGTTACAAACTATATAACTAACATGCAAACAACTCAGACCTATATAAGTTTAGGAATGTACCCTCTGGTGTCCTTATAACTTCTCTGCAGTTTTGATTGTAGATGTAGTTCTCCCAGTTTGTTAACTTCTGATTTGTTCCAGCACTTTACGTCGACTCTTTGTTCACAAGATCTTATTACCAACACTTTTCGTGTTGTAGGGTGAATGTGCTTGTGGAGGTGCTCTCTAACACATACATGCACACTGTCCTAACAAATTACAGTAACACTATATGCTGTGATATTTTCTTTTTCTTTCTTCTTACAAAACTTTGAACCTTATTTGACCTTTAAATCAATCCCAGAATCCACGGATACCTTTCTAGGAAGACAGTCAAGGTCTTAATCAATCTCAGAATTTAGAAAAGTTTTTCGAGATTGAAAACCTCCAAGTGTGATTCCAACTAGGTCAAAGGTTTAGTTTTATAAGAACTAGAAACATAAAGCATTTATTGTTGATTTCAAAGTAAGCAAATGTTTTATAGAAAATAATCAACAATATATTTCTCAAGATGAGAAATAAAGAATGAAACTAAGTGTAATGTAACATGAATAACTCGGATCTGAAATTTCTATGAAATCTGAAAGTAGATCTGAGTAAAAGTTTAAGTTGAAAACAAGATCTAACGAACAAGAGGTTACAGCAGCAATGTCAAACTCAACTCAAACTCTCAACACTCAAGAACACTCAGGGTAGTGTTTTGGATATGAAGGAGTTTTGAAGAAGTGTTTGAGTATGGATGGAAGAGGCTTTGACGAACATGGTTAGGGTTTCTAACTCTCTCTCTTCTCTCTGTTTTCTCTCTTCTCTCTCTATTTCTCAAAAAAATGAAAATGGAAAAAGTCTTCAAAGTCTGAGAATAGGGTTCCTTTTATAAGGTGAAGAGAAGGTTCGAGAGACTGGATCAAAACCAAGGGCCAGGATTAAGTCAAGTTAAATTGACTTAGATCGAAGGGTTCTAAGAACGTGGTGCTTAAACGATACCTGATTGGTTTAAAAAGTTGTACTGGGATTCACCAAGACAACATGCAGATCGTCGATAACCAATGATCCAATGGCTAAAAACATACGCGTTTATAACTCAGTAAAGAAACACAATCTCAGCCAATCAGATGAAGACAGATGTTGGCCAATAACAGGATATGAAATGCGCGTCCTAAAGTAATTAAAACCACACCCTATGGTTTACTCCGCTTTTGGATTCTACCCAAGGTAACATTAGGCCAATATACCCAACAAATTATATTTACAAATTGACCACAAAAACTTTTAAATAAAGTTTTAATTAAGAAAATATTATTTAAAAAATGTTTATAAAATCCCAAAAAATTATTAAAATTCAAACTTAGGGATTTAAACACACTCAACATATATACACACACATTATTATGCAGTATGATATGCAATAAATAAACTCTACTGTGTGTGAGTGTTGGCAATTTGTTCTTGATCACTACAAGATAGAGAGATGAAGTAGCAAACCAACTTCTGAGGTTCTTTGGTTTCTAGGGAGGATATAATTTTGTCACAATTTCCAAACTAGATGAGCACTTATACAGTATAGCCTCAAGTGAGTCAAAAGTATAAGGACTTCAATCTCCCCCTTTGGAAATATGAGACAAAATATCCTTTGAGTCATCTAGGACTCGTAGGGCAACACCAAATAAGAAAAACTTATTCCTATCAAAATTCTATCTACCCAATACCTAGAAATCAAAAAGTTCATAACTCAACTAAGTACATTTGAATACCCTATTACAACTGTAGAGAGTAACTGTACAATAAGAACCTGCAATAAGTCACTAAGATAAAGTTGTTTAGCATATGTAAGAATTGAATAGACTCAAATTTCTCCCCCATTTTGTCTCAAATGGACAAAGGGAAAAACTGGGATAAACAGCAAAGTTATTAGTCAGCATAAACTAAACCAATAGATTTACGTAATGAAATGAATCTATTATAATCTAGAGGTTTGGTAAACATATCTGTGAGTTGTAGATCAGTAGGAAGATAATTGATTTCTAATTCCTTAGATTCAACCAATTCGCGTATAAAATGATGTCTTATTTTAATATGCTTTGTTCGCGAGTGTTGAACAGGGTTTTTAGAAATATTAATCGCGCTTTGATTATCATAATAGAGATGCAATTGGTTTTCTTGAATACCATAATCACTTAGCATTTGTTTAAGCCACATTAATTGAGCACAACAGCTGCCAGCGGCTATGTATTCAGATTCAACTGTCGAGAGTGATGTGCAGTTTTATTTTTTTTACTACTCCATCCTACCAAGTTATTACCTATATAATAACAAGCTCCTGATGTGCTTTTACTATCATCAGTACATCCATCCTTGTCAGCATCAGTGTACCCAATTATAGTGCTTGGGGTGTCATTAGTGTACCAAAGTCCTAAATTTAGAGTGCCTTTTACATATTCAATGATACATTTAACAGCATTCAAGTGGCTCTCTTTAGGGTTAATTTGATATCGAGCACATACACACACAGCATACATAATATCAGGATGCGAGGCAATAAGGTATAGTAAGGTGCCTATCATACTACGATACAGAGTAGGATCTACGAATTTTCCATTTTCATCTTTAAAAAGTTTTAGCGTAGTACTCATGGGCGTTTTAGCATCTTTAGCACTCTCGAGGCCAAATTTCTTTACTATCTCTAAAGTGTACTTGGATTGCGATACATATAATCCTTCTGAATTTTGTTTGACTTGGAGGCTTAAGAAGAATTGTAGCTCCCCCATAAGGGACATTTGAAATTCCTTATGCATAGTTTCGGAGAAGGATTTGACTTCTGAGGGAGAAGTTGATCCAAATATAATATCGTCAACATAAACTTGAGCAATAGTGATATGTTTGTCAAAATTTTTGACAAAAAGAGTTTGGTCATTTCCGCCTCTTTTGAAACCTTTATCTAAAAGAAAATTAGAAAGACGCTCATACCAAGCTCTAGGAGCTTGTTTAAGGCCATACAAAGCCTTTTTCAAACGAAATACATGATTTGGATATTTAGGGTCAATGAACCCTTTAGGTTGTTCTACATAGGTTTCTTCAGCCAGTATTCCATTAAGGAACGCAGATTTGACATCCATTGGGTACAATTTAAAATGCATGTGGTAAGCTATAGCAAAAAGCAGACGAACAGATTCTAAACGAGTAACAGGAGCAAAGGTCTTGTTAAAATCAATTCCTTCTATTTGAGAGTATCCTTGAGCAACTAATCTCTCTTTATTTCTAATTATTATCCCATTTTTATCAGTCTTATTTTTGAAAATCCAATGTGTGCCAACAACCTTTTTGTGATCAGGACGTGGAACAAGATACCAAACATCATGAATGACAAATTGTAAAAGTTCTTCCTGCATAGCAGAAATCCAGTGAGAGTCATTCAATGCCTCATTTACATTCTTTGGTTCCACAAGGGAAACAAAACATGCATAATATGCATAGTTTCTTAGTTGGGATCTTGTACGCACTAGCTCACTAGGGTTACCAACTACGTTATTTATGGGATGATATTTAGAAACCCAGTTAGGTACTTCAGGTGTCTCAATAGGTAATGAATTATCCATTTCAGAGGAGTCATTTTTTAAAATATTTGTAGACACTTCCTCAATAGTAAATTCACCAGTCTTGCTTTCTACAGTAGTGTCACTAACAATTACATTTATGGATTCTATCAAGGTTTTAGTACGAAGATTATACACTCGATAAGCTCTACTGTTAGGCGAATATCCTAGAAATATGGCTTTATCTCCCCGGCTCTTGAATTTGGATAAGTGTTCCCTATATTTGCATACATAAAGTACTGCCAAAGGTTCTAAGATATTTTAGATTAGGCTTTTTATTGTACCAAAGTTCGTAAGGGGTTTGTTTGGAATTCTTTCTAAGATAGACCCTATTTATAATGTGACACGCAGTACGAATAGATTCTACACAAAAATATTTAGGCAAATTCTTAGCATGCAACATAACACGTTCCATCTCTTGAAGGGTACGATTCTTTCTCTCCACAATACCATTATGTTGAGGGGTCTTAGGAGCACTGAACTCGTGTTTATAACCATTATAGTCACAGTATTCTATAATACCAGTGTCTTTGAATTCACCACCTCTATCACTACGAATTCTATTCACTTGAGTATCCTTTTCATTTTCAATCCTAAGAAGAATTTTTAGGAAGGTTTGAAATGTTTCAGACTTTTATTTTAAGAAGGCTACCCAGGTAAATCTAGTGAAGTCATCAACCATAACAAGGATGTAATTGTGTCCACAGAGACTAACAGTTTGGGAGGGACCCATTTGGTCCATATGGATGAGTTCTAATGGATTAGAGGTAACAATATCTTTGACTTTCTTATGAGGTGCCTTAACAATTTTACCTTCTTGACAGGAACCACAGATAAGAATGGGTATAAGTTTGATTTTAGGAACTACTCTAACTATTTCCTGAGAAGTCAGTCTACTAAGGTTATCGTAATTTATATGACCCATTCTGTTATGCCATATCTCATTGTAATTCATTCTGGCAACATTATAGATTTCAGAATTGTTCATGATAGTATAGAAATTGTCAGGAGTTCTGAATCCAGTAATTATGCATTCACCTTTTTCATTTAAAATTTTGCAATTGTTCTTTGAAAAGGTAACAGTATGATCTGAGTCACAAAATTGCAATATGCTAAGTAGATTTGCCTTAAGACCTTTGACTAGAAGAACATCTTGAAGAATAGGAAGCCCATCTTTTTGGAGAGTTCCTTTGCCTATGATTTGAGATGAAACTCCATCACCAAAAATGAATTTACCACCAGCAAAGCTGGTTTTGTTTAAAAGTTTAGTTTCATCACCAGTTATATTCTTAGAACATCCAGAGTCTAAATACCAACCGGATGATGTGTGTTCAACTTTTAAAGCAGTAACAACAACATTACATTTCATCTGAGGTAATAGATCATCTTTTCTAACCCAAATTGCCTTAGTTTTCATCTTGCGCTTATTAGCTCTCAATTGATAAAATTTACGAGCTTTGGATTTTTGCTGAAAAATGTTTTGCGTATGATTTTGAATTTTGTGAAAGACTTGAGCATTTGGTTTAGGAAAGTGCTTAATATTACTTCTAGGAAATGTTCTTTTAGGTTTGGTCTTTTTCTTTCTGTAATTAGAGTTTCTATCTGGCTGTCTAGGAAGTATATAATTGTTGCGGTTCCTCCTAGAATAGTTAAAGTTCTGATAGATATGAGGATTATAGACAGGTTTAACTAGTCTCCTAGCATAGCAACTATCAAAAGAGTGACCATATATGTCGTAGTAGGAGCAATAAAGATTGCTCAGAATTGGGGTTTCCTTAGGAAAGTCTCTAAGCAAAGGTTTTGAAGAGTTTTGAGGATGAACTCTATTCCTAGGTGTGACAGTCTTGAATACAGACTCACTGTTCCTAATAGAAGGGCAGACATATTTAGCCTTAGGTGAACTTTCATGTTTAGAGCAACTTGATTCCCCAATGTTAGAATTTTGATGTTTTGAATCAAACTCAATTTTTAGAGAATGAAAGTCTGGGCATGTTTCAATAGGTCTTTTGCCTCCTGACACAAACTTGATAGGTTCAAAAGATTTTGTTTGTGTTTTCAAATTGGGGCAAAACCCTATTCCAGTTCGATCATCAGAATTGGTTTTTGATTCAGCAACAAATTCATCAAAACATTTTGAATTATTTTCAAATTTTGTAAATTTTTTGAAAACAGTTGCTGTCTTTTCTTTAGTTTGCTCCAATTCTAACAATGTCCCTTTGTATTTTTTCTCCAGAGTTTCATTTGTTTCTTTTAAATTTCTGAGTTTTTCATCAAACATTTTGATTTCTCTTTTATGAGTCAAACATTGGGTAGTATACTCTTCAGCATCTAGTTTGACCATTAGGCTTAGATCTTCCAAATTTTTGGTAAGTTCTTTCACAATTTTTTCTAGTATAGCGCTTTTCTTGAGAGTTTTAGCAGAAAGTGTGTGAATGTCTGGGAGGTCTTCATTGTCCGAGTCACTAAGTGTGGTGTGTGGAGTGACCCCTAAAGATTTATTTTTTAAACTCACACATCCATTGACATCGTCATTATCGCTATCCCTTTGACTCACACACCCCGAGGTAGAACATGCAACATTCTCAGTAATCAAAGCATCTAAACCAGTATAAACATGATTCTCAATAGCATGAGTAGAGTTGCTAGAAACATTTTCATACACAGGCATAAGCACATCATCATTTTATATGATCTTGGCAAAGAAAGACATGCAAGGGTCAAAAACATCAGATGACTCAGGTTCCGCATGTTCAGAGTCACTTGAATCATCCCATGTCTTGCAAATGTTAGCTCTAGTATGTTTTTTTTAGTGTTCAAGTTAACTCTACAGTCTTGTGCAATGTGCCCCAGTTTACCACATCTATAGCATTTAGTCTTCTTAAGGTCTCTATTAGGTCTAATATGAGAGTCCTTGTGATTTTTGTCATGGTTTTTCTCATGAGGTCTGTGATTAGAGGAAGTTGGATAATTTGAATTGCCTTGTTTATTTTCCACTTTGTTTCTAAACTTAATGATTTTCTTAAACTGTTTTGTAATTAAGGCAATCTGATTGTCCAAACTCTCTATATTGCATTCCTCATCATAATCATAAGTGGGGAATATAAGCTCAGGCATAGTTAACTTAGAAGAGAAGCTCAGATTGGAACTAGTGTGTTTCCTATGAGTTTGTGTAAATTGTTTCTTAAATTCTAGTTCCATTTCCACAGTTCTTAGTTTACTACTGAGTAATTCAGGAGTGAGATTTTGATCACACATTTCCTCAATAGCATATCTTTTGTTATCAAATTTCTGTGGTAATGATCTTAGAATTTTAGATACAATTTCACGTCTGTCATAAGTCACCCCATTAGCATGCAGTTTGGTCACAATATCAGTCAGGTTCATATAGAAGTCATCAAATGACTCAGTCTCAGACATAATTAAGGAGTTATATTGCTGGATAAGCATTTGAGTTTTAGCAGCCTTAACTCTAGTGTCTCCTTCATGAGCAGTAGTCCCAAGCTTCCTTAGAAGTGGTACAGGATGAGATTCTTTTGAACTCATGTTCATTTATGGACATAAATATGGCATTCTTTCCTTTGTTATTATTTCGAGAAACTTGTTTCTCTTCTTGAGTGAACTCACTTAATGCTTTCTTAACCCTCTCATTACTTCCTACGGTGGCTTGTTTAGTAGGAAAAGTGTAACCATTTTCAATAATGTCGCAGAAATCATCTCCCAGAGTTCCTTGAATGATAGCAATCATCCTTACTTTCCAGTAAGAAAAATTGGATCCATCAAAGATTGGAGGTCTGGTCAAGTTACCAAATCTTTCATTTTTCTCGTCCATATTTGATTTCAGAAACACAGGATCTCTTTTGAAAGCAGTTTACCAAGCTCTGATACCAATTGAAAAATATGTTACTAAGGCCGTTTATAAAAATAAACAATTTAAGTAACTCCGATCTGTTTTTTTAGGAAACTCTTTTCTTAAAAACCAAACTATTTGAATACAAGATGTGTTTAACAAATCAGTATGTACGAGATCTATTCAATATTTGAATAACAGGTTTATAAAGTAGTTTAAAAAACTTAAACTCAGCATAACCAAGAATGAGATGAGGAGATGTAGAAATATTATGTTCACGATGTTTTTTACGTGGTAAAACCTCACCAATTGAGGAAACATCCACGACTCCCTCTACGGAGTAAAATGAAAAATCCACTAAAACAAATATATGAGTTACAAAATATATAACTAACATGCAAACAACTCAGACCTATATAAGTTTAGGAATGTACCCTCTGGTGTCCTTATAACTTCCCTGCAGTTCTGATTGTAGATGTAGTTCTCCCAGTTTGTTAACTTCTGATTTGTTCCAGCACTTTACGTTGAATCTTTGTTCACAAGATCTTATTACCAACACTTTTTGTGTTATAGGGTGAAAGTGTTTGTGGAGGTGCTCTCTAACACATGCATGCACACACACACACACACTTATTAAGTACAAATAGTCCTAAAAAATTACAGTAACACTATATGCTGTGATATTTTCTTTTTCTTTCTTCTTACAAAACTTTGAACCTTATTTGACCTTTAAATCAATCCCAGAATCCACGGATACCTTACTAGGAAGACAGTCAAGGTCTTAATCAATCTCAGAATTTAGAAAAGTTTTTCGAGATTGAAAACCTCCAAGTGTGATTCCAACTAGGTCAAAGGTTTAAATTTACAAGAACTAGAAACAGAAAGCATTTATTGTTGATTTCAAAGTAAGCAAACGTTTTATAGAAAATAATCAACAATATATTTCTCAAGATGAGAAATAAAGAATGAAAATAAGTGTAATGTAACATGAATAACTCAGATTTGGAATTTCTATGAAATCAGAAAGTAGATCTGAGTAAAAGTGTAAGTTGACAACAAGATCTAACGAACAAGAGGTTACAACGGCAATGTCAAACTGAACTCAAACTCTCAACACTCAAGAACACTCAGGGTAGTGTTTTGGATATGAAGGAATTTTGAAGAAGTGTTTGAGTTTTGATGGAAGAGGCTTTGATGAACAGGGTTAGGGTTTCTAACTCTCTCTCTCTTCTTTCTCTACTCTCTCTATTTCTCAGAAAAATGAAAATGGCAAAAGTCTTCGAAGTTTGAGAATAGGGTTCCTTTTATAGGGTGAAGAGAAGGTTCGAGAGACTGGATCAAAACCAAGGGCCAGGATTAAGTCAAGTTAAATTGACTTAGATCGAAGGGTTCTAAGAACGCGGTGCTTAAACGATACCTGATTGGTTTAAAAAGTTGTACTGGGATTCACCAAGACAACATGGAGATCGTCGATAACCAATAATCCAAGGGATAAAAACATACACGTTTATAACTCAGTAAAGAAACACAATCTCAGCCAATCAGATGAAGACAGATGTTGGCCAATAACAGGATATGAAACGCGCGTCCTAAAGTAATTAAAACCACACCCTAAGGTTTAATCCGCTTTCGGATTCTACCCAAGGTAACATTAGGCCAATATACCCAACAAATTATATTTACAAATTGACCACATAAACTTTTAAATCAAGTTTTAATTAAGAAAACCTTATTTAAAAAATGTTTATAAAATCCCAAAAATTATTAAAATTCAAACTTAGGGATTTAAACACACTCAACATATATACACACATTATTATGCAGTATGATATGCAATAAATAAATTCTACTGTGTGTGAGTGTTGGCAATTTGTTCTTGATCACTACAAGACAGAGAGATGAAGTAGCAAACCAACTTCTGAGGTTCTTTGGTTTCTAGGGAGTATATAATTTTCTCACAATTTCCAAACTAGATGAACACTTATACAATATAGACTCAAGTGAGTCAAAAGTATAAGGGATTCATGCCGTTCAAAGGATGATAACCCCAATCATCACCCTCCAGGTATTTGGGGATAATATCGAAGGGTCTAGGTTGATATGGGACAGTATTGCTCTAATTGAAGAATTGATGGGGAGACGGAAGCCCAACTTAAACATCTGCTCATAGACACAAATCTCCTCATCTCGGCCATCGAAGGCCCTCTCACCCCTCATAGGTCTCCTAAGCTTGATGGAAGGACGTATAAAATATAAGTTACTAAAGGCTAAGAGGTCATACTCGATGGAAGATCTATCTATCTCGACCACCTCTGAGGTGTCAATATCACTTTCATGACCACCATCCTCATCCCTGGTAACGCTAGCTTGGGAAGATGAAGGGACACCATCGGCAAATCTCTGAGCGAACTCAGCCCTGGTAGCGGCCAACAGAGGGATAGCATCGATTGGTGGGGGAATAGCCACGCTCGACCCCACAATCTTGACGTATGAAGAATTTTGTGAGGTGCTAGCACCATTATGGTAAAAGGCATGACTTTAGACCTCGTCCTGATCAGGGACCTGATCTTGCCTAATAGAGTAGTCCATAGTCTCTTGGAATGAGTCTATAGATATAGGGTCTGAGGTAGATGACTCAGACTAAGACTCAAACATTGGAGAAGGATTAATTGGTTCCTCTGTTGGCTTAGCAGGATTAGCTAGCTCAGGGTAAATCACCTTCAGAGCTAGAGGGAAGATAGGTCTGAGGGGGAAGGCCTCAACCCTACGAGCTTCTTCTTAGGCTAGTTCTATCTGCTTAACTTTTGCAAAGGTCTTCTCTCTAAGAGAAGGGAAATCTTCAATGAGCTTATATAAAGGTCTGAGCATAAGTCAGACGACCCTACACTTTGGGACCCTAACCACAAACAAACAACTAGGCACAACCTAAACTAAGGATCAAACTTGATTTTTGAAAATTTTCAAACCAAGAACAATCAAGAACAGGTTCACCAGAAAACTCAAGGAATCATCGAAAAACTTAAACTATACCGAAAAATGTAAGAAATATAAATGCAGGGATAAAAATGGCAAAGGAAAGGTAACAATCAATACTTGATAGAGCACGAGATGAAGAGTGGGAAGATTAAGCAAAGAAATCCACAAACAGCCTCGATCAAATTCTGGATGAGAGAGATAAAATGCAGAAGGCACATGTAGGAAATGAGTAACAAATGAAGATGAAGGAGAAGAAAAGGGTTTTAAAACCTTAAAATGCCTTGCATGCATCCCAAGGCCCATTATTGTCTTGGGAGCCCAAAAGACAATCACCATCATTACACTGTCAGGCACGCTACCCACTTCAAAAATGGACACATGCCAAAGATATATTGGTACATAAGGAAATACAGCCTCGGACATACATACCCCTTAGTCACCTACTACATAGGTAACTAAGGGCTAGGGGTGATTGATATGCCCAAAGTGCACCTGCCAGCTCAGAGGAATTAACCTCGGCCTGTATGACGGTTGAAGTAATAATAGCTCAGGATTACCCATCAGTGATGTAGTCCTTCACCAGGTCGGCCACAACTAACGTCACAAGTACCACCATGATTGGGCATCGGCTGAGGTTTACATGACTCATGGGGTCAGTTATCCATCAGGTGGGCCATAGTCGACATTACAAGTATCACCTCGGTGAGGGAATACTCCAAGGTAAGTTTGGACATGGGTTATCCATCATCATCACCATCAACATCGGCCATAGTCGATGTTATAATTTTCACCTAAGGTCATCCTCAACATTGTAAAGGATCGATAATTACAACCCTAGATAAAACTCTGTAAATTTACACAGTAGAGAGACAAAGTTTGAGAGATTGTATACATGGTCGTTAGTGCTTTATTTCACTGATATTATTCACTCACTTGCACAGTGGACGTAGGCCTAATTGGCTGAACCAATTACATATTGGTGTTCATCATCTTCTCCTCACCTCCTTCTACATATACACTTGTATTATCCTGTACAGCCATTATTATCACTTGCTTGCGCTTGTCAACACCTTATCTGGTGGTGTTGTTTCCAGCATCATCAACGATCACTATATTTCATTATGATCATTTAGGAGTTTATGGTCATATTTGAAGAGGTCCCGATGTTACAACTTACGAAGGAGATTGATTTTTATATTAATTTGGCTCCAAGAACCTAACCCATAGCTATATCACTGTATCGCATGGATCCATTAGGGATGAGAGAGTTGAGGGACCAGATCTAGTAGTTTTTAATTTAGGGGCTCATCCGAATAAGTACCTCTCTGTGGGGGAGCTCCTGTGTTATTTGTGAAGAAGAAGGATGGGTCAATAAGGTCACAATAAGGAATAAGTATATGTTGCCTTCGATAGATGACATATTTGACCAATTGAGGGGTGCATCATTCTTTTCCTAGATTGACTTGCGCTCGGGGTACCATTATATACGGATTCAGGAGGATGATATATAGAAAATGTTTTTTCTCTCACTCTATGGATCGTATGAGTTCTGGGTCATGACGTTTGGGTTGGAAAACACACTAGCAGTTTTTATGGACCTCATGAACCGAATGTTTCAATCATACCTCAATCAGTTCATTATCGTGCTTATTAATGACATCCTAGTGTATTCAAGATCGGAGGGGTATTACGCCCACCACTTGAGGATGATTTTTTAGACATTTAGAGAGAATTATTTGTACACCAAGTTCTCCAAATGTGGATCTAGGCTTTAGGAGGTGCAATTTTGGGGTCACATAATGTTTGAGACTAAGATTTAGATTAATCCTTATAAAGTGACTACGATTATAGATTGGAGGCAGCCCACGACACCTACGAAGATCAAGAGATTTCTGGATTTAGCAGGATACTATAGGAGATTTATTAAGGGGTTCTAAAAGATTTTTGGACCACTAAGTCACCTCTCCCTAAAGGGAGTCCCATTCATTTGGGGTGTTGATTGTCAGTGAGCACTCAAAGAGACCAAGGGGAAGCTCACGACTCGAACCGTTCTCACTTTCTCACGTACTGTCATCGATTATATGGTATATAAAGATGCATCGTTATAGGGACTGGGAGGAGAGCTTATGTAGGAAGAGAGGCTGATAGATTATGCCTCCAATAAACTTAAGGCGCATAAGGGAAACTACTCGACTCACAATTTAGAGTTAACTGCAATGGTATTTACCCTTCGTATTTGTAGGAACAATTTACTAGGGGAGAAGTTCATATTGTTTTCCGACCACAAGAGCCTTTAATATTCATTCACTTAGAGATAGTTGAAAATCAGACAACGGAGATGGTTGGAGTTTGTGGAGGACTACCTCTTTTCGATCCAGTACCACCCAAAGAAAGAGAATGTGGTAGTTGATGATTTGAGTCATATAATGATCGTTTACTTGCCCATTGACATGACTCAGAAAGTGTTTCTAATGTGCGTTCTCTCTAGGCTCAAGTACAAGCCTGTCGCGTTAGTAATAAACCCGGCAAGTCGGGATCGTATCCACAGGGAACTAAGACAACAAAGTTGTAACGGCGAGAAAAGATGAAGGAATCCTAACTTTGACTCTAAAAAGAAAGAAAAAATGATTTGGTTTCGACAATTGACTACAACTAAGTGCAATTATGAAATTATGAAAAGATGCAATTAGACTAAGTTACCTAAAATATTGATGAAGAGTGTGTTGAAACTTTAAACTATGTGATGAGAAAAACAGGACGGGAATACAGTCCCCCAACCCTAGTGTATTGCAGTTATAATACTAATCGTAAATTTAACTGATTAATTTGACCCAAAATTTAGTACTCCCAACAATTACGTATATGAGGTTCAAGCCCGCATCAAACTTAATCTGAGGACGAGTAAATCGGAATCGTGATAGTGACACTTGAATTGCATTCTAAAGCATCCCGGTTACCCAGAGGCAAACGAGATCTAAAGATATACCTGTAAAAGCAAACTCATCAAATATACCTGTAAAAGCAATACGAAATACGAAATATACCGGTGACACTTTCCTTCTTTTTGTTTCTCGATTCTTCTGGTTTCCTTCTTTCGTTTCTTGACATAAAATATACCTGTAAAAGCAATACGAAATACGAGAAACTCGGTGTACTCGTTAGGATAAGTCAGTAGCAAGATTATGAGATAAAGTCAAATCGACTACGTTGTCCGAGGTGCTAAAAGTACCTAAATTAAGGGATACATTGGGAAGAATTTATGCCTAATCAAACCACCCTAACTTAGAACTTTGGCGTACGAGCAATGTAAAAGAATCCTAGCACGGCATAACTCTTGAAAAACATTTTGTTGGGATAGAATACCTTTTTTGCGGGCAAGCGATTGCATTTAGCGAATGCAACAAGCCTTTAAACCCCTAGGTCACCCTAGTAGGACAAGTTGTGTCTTGTGAGGGGTTGCAGTGAATATACCCACAAAATTTGACTCAAAGAATATTAAAAATACGCAAAAATTGCGTAATTCAAACTTTTCCAAAAAATAGTCATCATCAAGTCATATTTACAAGTCTCAAATCATAATCTGTGTGTGCGAAGCCGGGAATATAACCGCCAATTTTCACTAATTGATCATCATGTTACTTACCCGAAAATTCATTTTGATTTCAATTTCTCACGGAATGCTTTCCCAAACGAATCACTCGAAAAGTGGCTATTCTCTCGATATGCATGATATAAAGAGTAAATGTAATGGATGCAAACTCACGTATACAAGTGGAAACACAGAAATTTCATGGTAAAAGGATCTCATCAATGGATTAGGGTTTTAAAACAGGAACATTGCCTCTTGTTCGCGCATTCAATCTCTTTTATTATCTTTTAGTGTATTAGCTCTCCACACGGTAACTAATTTCGCAATTTAGACTCGGTTAGGACTTTTCTAGGTGTTAAGGTATATGGGGTAAAATGAGAATGGTAGGAAGGATTGGAATTGGAAAAGTCATTTATGATGTCCATTTGTGCTTTTTTCGGACTATTGCTCATTTTTTTCTGTTTTTCACTTCTTTTCTTTTCTTGCAATTTTTGTTGAGCATATCCTTTTTTTTTGCCCCTTTATATGCACTTTTTGGACTAAATTCTGAATTTTTCCATTTTTCACAATTCCGGTATATTTGGATTTTTCGGGTTGTCAAACGAAAGGGAAAATCTATTTGGCTCAATTTAGGTTGCAAAAGGGGTGATTTTTCGCATCTTTTTCTGGCCAATATTTTTTGGTGACAAACGAGGGACTACTTCATTGTCCAAACTACCAATTGCGTTACCATATGCATTTTGACATGAATTTAAGTTTAGAGATCACTTTTTGGCACATTTTTCAAAGCAATATCACACACATTTTGCATAACCGATCAAAATAAAAGGGTTGAGATCCTCGACGACTTTTTAGGCGCTGAAAAGAACTTTGATCTAACAATTAACTCAGATTGATTTAAAAACTCGCAAAAAGTGATAGGCTCGAATCTCACCGTGTTTGTTAATCTCCACACTTATTCGTTAAGTCGTCAATTTTCGCTCAATTCCCATTTTTAGTCAATTTCGGCTTTGTGTATGTTGACTTTTTACAACTTGAGACTTTAAACTGACTTTTAATGATATTTTTGAAAATTTTGAATTCCAATTTTTATTTATTTTGAACAAAAATATTTTTTGGGTTTTTTAAGATTTTATGATTTTTTTGAGATTTTTGGGCATTTTTGAAATTTTTTAAAAATTTGTGAAGTTTTAAAAATACACACTTGTGACCCCCCCCCCCCCTAACTTAGACTTTTGCATTGTCCTCAAGCAAAAAGGACTAAAATCTAAACAAGGCAAAATAATAAGTGTGATAAATAAAACAAACAAATAGAGAAAAATGCACATTTTATAGCAAACAAAAATGTGGTACAATTACAAGGAAAAGCATACAAACATGTGAACGGGAAAAATAAATAAAAACTGTCATAACCACATCAAGATTCACTGGGGCGGGGGTTGGGAGGACCCGAGCGCATCAGGGCCATAGGGATCATAGAAATAGGAGGGCAATGGCTCATTGGGATCCCCTTGGCTTCAGTATATGTCCGCTTGGAAATGGAACATCAAGCTCGTATCGCGATGGTAATCGGTTATAAAGGTGTCGAATCGCGTCTCAAGCACCTCCATACGGTTTGTGAGGTCGCTACCCGCCCACTCAAAATTCGGATCGTCTTCTTCGTCCGTCGACCCTTCATCCGGACCGACATCCCCCATTTTGACATCCGCACCGGCGGCCTCTTCTTCTTCTTCATCGCTCTCACTAAAGGCAGCCTCCTCTTCACTATCACTTCCCCGCCATGCCCTAAGGACAGCTAGCTGTTTGGCGCTTTTGGTGTGGATTCCTTGTCCAAAAGGATCGGGGAGGCGAATTGGGTCGAGCGTCACCGCAATGCCAGCATCCTTGAGGATGGAAGTGATCAAACAGGCATAGGGAAGTGGGGCAGCACGTTTCTCATATAATGGCAGCGACCAATATGTCGCCATAGAAGGTGCGGGCTAAGTTGATGGAAGTGTGTGGGTCAAGGAGGTGGTAGGTTAAGGTGGACTGGCGAGGCCGCATCGTTGAGTCGTTTGATGTTTGCAAGATGTTTGCACACACGATTTGGAAGGTGAGGCGTGCCTTCTCACTGAGGTGGCCCACCGCAACAATTTGCCCCGTCCATGCAACATCCGGGGCAATACGGGCCATGATAACTTCCTTGGCGACCGGGGTGATGTTCCTTGGTTAGGTGAATTCTTTGGCATCGGGAACATCGTATTCTGATAATTTGGCCGTGAGAAGGGCCAATGAAAAGGGGAAGACGTTCCCATCCACGTAAGCTTGGGCCTCAAATTGGCCCATCCTAACAAGGGTGCCTTAAAAGGATCGCACCTCGGTCGCCCATGCCACTTCGTATGGTTTGTTAAGGAAAAGGCACCAACCCCTAGCCATGAGAAGGGCGGTGAAGGATTGGGGCAGATCGGTCCATTCGATCGCTCACTCCAAATAGATTTTGCGATCCGGACCGAAGATCTGATGGCACCATCGCTCCTCTTCGCGGGAGCGGAATTCCTCATGGCCGGAGGGGTGGATGTCGGTGGAGTCATACTTGGTGGGGGCAGCGCATTGGTACATGATAAAAAAAGAGATTTTGGCTTGGAAAATAAGGGAGGGAGAAGAGAGGAGTTTGGTTGAAGGTGTGGAGGGAAGGGGAGGGTTTGGTTGTGTATTTATAGGTGAAAGAGTGGGGGTAGGGGTTGGATTTGGAGGGAAAAGGGGGTGAATTTGGGAGGGAAAGGTTAGGGTTGGGAGTTGGGGAAACGAATTGGAGGGAATGAATGGGATTGGGGAGAAGGGGGTGAATCTAGGGAAGGGAAAAAAAATAGACCTGCAGAAAGAGGACCGGTCCGCCTGGGGACCGGACCGGTCCGGTCTTTAAATATGCAGGCAAATCCGACTAGCGGAGCGGTCCGCCTCAAAATTAAAGGAATCGGTCTGGGGCGGATCGGTCCAGTCCTAAAATAAAGGAACCGGTCTGGCTCAAGTGTTTGAGCTGGATTTCTTCCCTAATTGAATTTCGACATCTCTTCTCTGAAACTTTTCACTTTCATAACATACTCACGATCAATTTTGGGCTAAAAACCTCTCGAAATCATTGGTCAGCACGTCTTGACTCAATTTTCCCAAAACATGCGAATGCTCTTTCCCGAATGTACCCTAATCTTATCGATGCTCACTACACGTACGACTCTCTATACACACACGACTCTCACCCCATACGCATCGGGGGTGCGATGACCTCGCTGTAACAGCTCACTCTACCCCGTAAACGGGTTTCGACAACCAAACAGTGTCGACTTCCTACACACATGCCTCTAGATATGGCTTTAGGCTTTGTCCATTTACCTTGAATGTATTTCCCCCTTTCAAATCGTCTAATTCAATAACTCCATGAGGGAAAACATTCTTCATAACGAATGGGCCAGACCATCGTGACCGCAACTTACCTGGAAATAGGTGAAGTCGGGAGTTATAAGGAAGCACTTTTTACCCGGAAAGAAACTCTTTGCATCGAATGATGATATCATGAGCGAGTTTCATCCTTTATTTGGAAATTTTAGCATTCTCATACGCATCATTGCGTATTTATTCTAACTCATTGATTTGAAGCTTGCGAGCTTCACTGGCCTTATCCATGGCATAGTTTAACTCCTTTATTTCCCAATACGCCTTGTGCTCTAATTCAACGGGAAGATGACAAGGTTTACATACACAAAGTGGAAAGGGGACATGCCGAGTTAATTTTTATATGCGGTACGATAGGCCCATAGCGAATCGTTCAATCTAAGTGACCAATCTTTCCGGGTAGGATTGACGGTCTTTTCAAGAATGTTCTTAATTTCTTGGTTTGCTTGTTCGGCCTGCCCATTCGTTTGTGGGTGATAAGTCGTTCCAACTTTGTGAACGACACCATACTTTCTCATTAGCTTCGCGAATGGCCTATTGCAAAAGTGCGTGCCATTATCGTTGATTATCGCTTTCGGTGCACCGAAATAGGAAAGTATGTGTTCCTACAGGAATTTTATCACCACTTTGTTATCATTTGTCTTGGTAGCTATAGCTTCCACCCATTTAGAAACGTAGTCTACAACAACAAGGATGTATAGGAAACCAAAGGACGGGGGAAAAGGTCCCACGAATTCAATACCTCAGCAATCGAAGATCTCAATGATGAGTATGGGGGTAAGAGCCATCATGTCTCGTCGGGTAATGGCTCCCATCCGTTGGCACCTATTACAAGATTTGCAATCATCGTTCACATCCCGAAATATTGTGGGACAATAGAGGCCGCATTACAGAATTTTAGCGAACGTCTTTTTCGTCAAAAAGTGGCCTCCACAAGCTTCCGAATGACAAAACTGGATGACCTTAGGGATCTCGTCATTCGGTACACATCTTCGGATGATTTGTTCGGTGCAATATTTAAAAAGGAACGAATCATCTAGAAGAACATGCGCGACCAAGTAATAAACCTCTTCTTATCTTGCGGTGTCCAGTCAAGAGGGATGGATCCCGTGACAAGGTAGTTCACTATATTCGCAAACTAGAGCAAAGAAGAGGCAACAAAAAGTTGTTCATCCAGAAAGTATTTGTCTATGGGTATGGGATCACTAGGTACGTCGGACGAAAGCCATGATACGTGGTCAGAAACGACGTTTTCTACTCCTTTCTTATCTTTAATAGAGAGATTGAACTCTTGTAGGAGTAGGATCCACCTTATGAGGCACGGCTTTCCATCTTTCTTTGCAATTAGGTATTTCAATGCCATGTAGTCGGTGAAGTAAGTAATGGGAGAATCGATAAAGTATGATCGGAATTTATCAAGGGCAAAGACTACCGCTAGCAACTCTTTCTCCGTGGTAGAGTAGTGAATTGTGGTCCGGTAAGAGTCCGTCTAGCGTAGTAGATGACATGAGCTTGTTTATCTTTTCTTTGGCCCAAAACAGCCCCTATCGCAAAATCGCTAGCATCACACATAAGTTTGAATGGTAAGGACCAATCCGGAACTTGCATGATGGGAGCGTACACAAGCATGGTTTTGAATTTTTCATAATATTTTTTACATGCTTTCGTCCACTCGAATGGGATGTCCTTCATGAGTAGGTTGCTTAAGGTTCTAGTGATGGTGCTAAAGTCCTTAATGAACCATCGATAAAACCCCGCATGGCCAAAGAAAGAGTGCACGTCTTTGAGCGATTTTGGTGGGGGGAGATCAGCTATGACATCTATTTTTTCCCTATCAACTTCTATTCCCTTGGATGATACTATGTGGCGAAGAACTATTCCCTCTGTAACCATGAAATGTCATTTCTCCCAATTCATCACTAAGTTCTTTTCCACACATCGGGCAAGTACTTTTTCCAGTTTTTCTAGACAAAGGTCGAAAGAGGTGCCAAAAATGCTGAAATCGTCCATGAACACTTTGAGTCCTCTCATGACCATGTCGCTAAATAGGCTCAACATACACCTTTGAAAGGTCGCGGGTGCATTACACAAGCCAAATGGCATACGTTTGTAGGCAAACGTACCAAAAGGGCAAGTGAAGGTCTTTTTCTCCTGGTCAAGTACATCTACCTCAATCTGGTTATATCCGGAATAACCATTAAGGAAGCAATAGTAAGGGTATCCCGCTACTCTCTCAAGCATTTGATCAATAAATGGTAAGGGGAAATGGTCTTTCCTAGTTCCCGCATTAAGTTTTCGGTAATCAATGCAAATGCGCCACCCTGTGGTGGTACATTGGGGAACTAGCTCTCCCTTAGCATTCTCAATCACTGTCATGCCAGACTTCTTAGGGACGACTTGAATGGGGCTCATCCACTTGCTATCCGAGATTGGGTAGATAATCCCTGCATCCAATAACTTGATAATCTCGGTTCTCACTACTTCTTTCATGATGGAATTTAGCCTTCTTTGCATTTCTCTTGAGGGCTTGACATCCTCTTCGAGATGGATTTTGTGAGCGCAAATCAAAGGACTTATCCCCTTCAAATCAGCAATGCACCAACCAAAAGCACTTTGGGGCTTCCTTAGAATTTTCAACAGTTTACCCTCGTGCTCTTCGTCTAGGCTAGAGGAGACAACAACAGGAAATGTCTCAGCCTCTCCTAGGTATGCATATTTAATATGGGAGGGGAGTTTCTTCAATTCGAGGGTTGGAAATTTGTCACTGGAGGGAACCATGCGTGTATCCCTCGGTGGTAGCTCCTCGAATCTCGAAACCCAATTAACATCTCTCGCATCCTCGTTCGACGCTCTCTCATCGAGTAAATCTCTCAACTCCCTAACCTCCCTCTTGAAGTCGGTGTACGTCCCCTCACGCTCGTGGCTCAACACTAAACATGATCCTAAGGCATCTACGCAATAATTCTCCTCAATGTACTCCTCTACTATCTCATATATGAAGCTCACCGAATGAAGATCATCTTCTTCCCCCGTATGTTGGGTTATGTGGAAGATGTTGGTCTCTAAGGTCATGTTCCCAAAGGTGAGTTGCATTCACTCATTTGGAGTATTGATGATTGCGTTAGCCGTAGCTAAGAATGGGCGCCCAAGGATGATGGGAACATGGTTGCTTGAGTTAAAGGAGGGCTCCGTGTCCCAAATGACAAAGTCTACCGGGAAGTATAAAGTGTTAACTTGGACGATCACGTCCTCGACTATGCCTCTTAGGATATTCACAATTCGATCCGCTAATTGGAGAGTTACCTTTGTGGGCATAAGGTCGCCCAAATCAAGTTGCACATAGATAGAGTAAGGGAGGATATTGACACTTGCTCCCAAGTCAAGTAAGGCCTTGTCGATTTTATTTTCTCCAGTGATGCAGGAAATGGTGGCTGCACCGGGATATTTAAATTTAGGCGGGAGATCGTTTAGTAGAATGGAGCTCACATTCTGTGCCAGAAAGACATTCTTTTTCACCTTCATCTTTCTCTTTACCATCAACAAGTCTTTGATGACTTTTGCATAAGCTGGGATTTACTTAATGGCATCAAGGAAAGGTAAGTTCAGCTTTACTTGCTTTATCACTTCTAGCACGTCATCACGTGGGTTTCCTTTATGGGAAGGAATTAACCTTTTAGGAAACGGTGCCGCGTATGGTGGTTTCACGACTACCTCGGGCTCACTAGCGACTTCTTTTTCACTCTCATTTAAGGGTACATCTTCGTCCTCTTTCGTGTCGGGCGAAATATCCTTATCTTTCGTTGTGTCGTGTGGGGGAGGTGATAAATCAATGACTCTCCCACTACCAAGAGTGGTCACATCTTGACATTGCTCCTGATGTTCAGTAGAAGTGGAGCTAACACTAGTTTGACCTTGGGGAGGTCTTTGGCCCTGGGCAGGAAACTTGCCCTTATCTTAGACACTCAATGAGGATTGTATCTTGGATAGACTTGCATTTATATCACTAATCAGACGATTATATTTAGCATTGGTTGCAGTCTGGCAAGTGATAAATTTATTCATAGTATCCTCGAGAGTTCTTCGCGGTGGTGGGATATAAGGTCCTTGAGGTGGTGGTGCTTGCACATGTCCTTGCATGTGTGGGGCTTATTGAAAGTCTTATGGTGGAGGAGGTGAAACATGGGAAGTAGGGTTTATCGCAACATGTTATTGTCCATAGCTAAAACTAGGATGGTTTTTCCATGAAGGGTTGTAAGAATTCCCATGCGGTGCATCGAAATTACCCTTAAATCCTCCTATACCACTAACTTACTCTTGAAGCATTACTTTGTAGGCGGGTATAGTTTGGAATTCCTCACTTGAATGACCCGCCTCACAAATGGCACACACCTTCTCGATGGGGTTTGGTATGGATCCAGTTGGTCCTCTTCCACATATTCCACGTAGGTCTCGCACTTCTTTCTCAAGTATATCAATTCGATTGTCCGCTATAGAACTCTCTTCTACATAAAATAGGTCGGACGCCGATGGAGTGGTGGTCACTTGACGATTTTGATTTTGAGCATTAGGGTCAGATGTATCCGAGGATTGGGTAGTCTCGGTGACATACCTCAGGTGAAGCTGAGCATCGTGGGCGTCTAAGTCGATAAACGGACCACTACCCATTGTTTCAATGAGTTTCTTTATATATGGGACAATGGTCTAATGAATAGTGCCATCTTATCTTATCTTATTAAAAAAATCAAAGGGTCTACATTTGGCCATGTGTACAATTCAAGGGTTGAGACTAAAAAAACTCCTCTCACAAGGCTCACAACTCGTGTGGGATCTTCCCCCTCTCACTCTCACAACTCGTCTCCTCATTTTCTTTCCCAAAAAAACCCTAGCCGCTACCCCATCTCTCTCATTTCACACTCTTCCCTACACGCTGCTCACGCCTCTCACACGCGGCCGACCTCTACTCCACCAACTCTAGCTCCGCCTCCCCCCTAGCATCTCACACTGCCTCAAAGTCTCCAATCTTGTGTTTGTACACTCTTAATTCTTTCGATATGTATTGTTTATGTTGAGAAATTCCTATTTCATATGTATTGCTTTATGTAGTAATATTGCTTTAGTGAGAAATTCCATTTAATATGTATTGCTTTACTATTGCTTTAGGTACTAATATTCCATTTTTTGTTAGATCTGTAGATTTTTGTAAGATTTGTGTTACAAACGGCATCTCAGATGCGATATGCGTGCGCACGTCTCTTCCAACAACATTTTTTTTGTTAGATCTGTAGATTTTTTCAGATTTGTGTTAGAATACGCATCTCAGATGTAATTTTTTTCATACGCATACAGACATCTCTTCCAACAACATTTTTTTGTTAGATATGTACATTTTTGTTAGATTTGTGTTAGATCTATTTAGATCTTCTTCGATTTTGTGCATTTTATTTTATTTGTTGTGTTTTGTTATATATTTTTTCTTTTGTAGGTGTACTTCAACACCTTAAATAGGTACGCTCCATTTCATCTTTTTAAATAAGGGTTTCTTAATTTAGGGTTTTAACAGATTTAGTTATTTTGCCAAATTAAGTGGCATGTGTTCTTGAAAATGGTATTCAATTAAACTAATATTGTGGTAGATTTTGTAAGATTTATGGTGTATTATTGTCGCGCCCCGAATTAATTAAGTTAAACTCATCCTTTTAATTAGAGATAAATTTCCTTAAACAATGCTTTAATTTAAATCTCTGAGGAAAATAACATAAGATTTTTTTTTTTCAAAGGTATGTGTAGATGAAAACATAACTGCCTTTACTTATAACTTATAAGTACTACATAACTTTACATAACCAAGATCCTTAGTTTAATAATTACACAAAAGGAATCTTGATATTCAAACCATACTCATTATCCGTCACTCCCCCGTTTTAAGGTCCTAACTTGGCAGTGAACTCCAAATTATAAGCATACCTGAAACAAAACATTACAGGAGTGTAAGCTATAAAGGCTTAGTGAATGACCACATACCATGCGTATAACCAATTTGAATAACCATTTTTATTTTGTTCTAATGCTATAACCCAACAGGAATTGTGAAACTCTCGCAAGCCTGGACCCGCCACAGTCCAATTAACCAACACAGTTATTAGGGACCACTACATCCCTTTATTAGGCCCGAGTACACAAACCTTTAAGTTGGATTAACAGGACCACCACATCCCGTAGGACCCACCACATTCCTTAACATTAGATAAAGGACTCACTAGTCCATATCATTATATAACATCGCTTAACATTTTTAATCATATGCATATGTTTCATAAATACAACATCACTCCCATAAACATTTTCACACATGTGTTTAACTACACATTTCCATATGAAATTATAAGCATTTATATTTCATAAGGAAGGTCACTCACCTTGGATTTAGTGCTAAGATTAAAACCAACTACTTCCTTTGTATGGTAGTATTAGCTGCTTCCCCACCTAACAAGTCAATGTTGTTAGTATTTGAATACACCGATTAACATCAAACCCAGTAATACATCCCATCATTTGGTCAATCAGAAATAACTAAGGAGGAACTAAATATGACACTTCACATTTATATAACAACCAATTAATTAGGGTTCTAACACAATTTACAGAATTTAATTACGAATTTGCTAGACAAAGTTATGCCCATTTTATTACAGCCTTTTCCAAATCATTTCTCAAGAAAAACAACAACACAACTTCAACTTCATGGAATTCTCATAATTTTTGTACAACATAACTTTCCATGATATTCCACACAATATCAGTAAACACATTGAATAATACAAATTTAATGTTTCATAATTTTTAGGGCTCATTTTCTATGTCGAGCAAAACGTCAAACACCTGGTATGCGTTTTTGCTCCTTTAGGGCAGATTTTAGACCACGACTTCAAACTATCACCAAGGGTTCATTCCTTGGTATTTTTACACAATTTTCGGATATGTTATACATGTATGAGTTAATTTTACCCTCCAACTTGAATCACTCAATTCCAATAAGTATTCCATGATTTATACCATTTTTAGCATAACTAGGTCAAAATACAACATTAAGGCATAACTTAACAATTTTAAGCATACATAACCTTGACCTTGAGTATAATTCATGGAAACATATAAAAAACATGTTTTAGCAGAAATATACATCATAATCATGGATTTTCTAAATCAAAATGCTTTACGAAAAGATGATGTAAATTTAGGACTTTAAAGTATGCATTTACGATCCTAGCTCCAGTTCTAACTTATGTTCTTAAACCATCCTTGTTCCAACACAATTCAGCAATAAGGGTATCATTAAAATATATATCCAAATCAAAAATAAAAACATGATAAGTATATAACTCATCCATGTGACCAACTTTAATTAAGATGTAATTACCTTACGAGGATTCCTTGATTTATGGAAATTTTCCAAAGATTTATTCCTTAACTTTCTTCTCTTTCTCTCTCTTTAGGCAAAACCCTTGTTCATGGCTGCATTTGCTGAACAAAGGGGATGTTTTATGAAGTTTAAGTCGGCCAAACTATCACCCACCCTCTAACCAATCAAAAAATAGCACATGGTGTGCTAATAAGACAATTTTCACTTAAGGAATGGACATATTTGCCCTTGTTTCGTACTTTCACTATAACTTCTTGTACGAGCATCCGTTTAACCCACCGTTTGTTGTGTTATAATATTAATTCATATATATACAACTTTCATAATTTATGTTTTCCCAAAATCATAAACTAATACGCCTAATTTGGGCATCGAACAGGAAAGTAGCAATTTACCGAAAATCTCAAAACTTTCACAATTGGCGACCAAACATTGCCAATTTCGTATCAACACCCTTATTTACTTTTATAAACATAATCATGCATTAAAAACATAATTTATGATTCATTTAACCACATAACTAGTCATATGTTCTAAACATGGTATCCCCGATTATAAGCTCAATTAACACCTAATGTAAACAACACATATATCACATAAGCATTGCATCCCCTAAACATGATAATTAACATGTTTAACACACATAACCAATCTATAACTTATAACTCCTAAGTTATAATTAATCATGTAATTAACCTTCCTAATCATATCTTAGGGCCTTACAATTCTACCCCTCTTATAAAAATTTCGCCCTCGAAATTTAACGCATAAGAAACTTACCAAATAGATGAGGATATTGCTTCTTCATGTTATCCTCCCCTTCCCAAGTGCCATACTCCACATTTCGATTTCTCCACATCACTTTAACTAGTGAAATGGTTTTACTACGTAATACTTGCTCCTTTCGATCTACAATAGCAATTGGTTCCTCCACATAGGTTAAGTCATCTTGAAGCTCTATCGGTTGTGAGATAAACACATGTGAAGGATCGGGCACATACTTACGTAACATGGATATATGAAAAACATCGTGTATTCGGGACAATTCTGGTGGTAACGCCAATTTATAAGCTACAGCTCCAACCCGTTTCACTATCTCATAAGGGCCAATGTACCTGGGACTTAACTTTCCCTTCTTCCCGAATCTCATAACCCCTCTCCAAGGAGAAACACGCAGGAATACTCGATCACCTTCCTCAAATTTCAATTCTTTCCTTCGGTTGTCTGCATAACTTTTCTGTCTACTTTGTGCCACCTTTAAGTGATTATGGATAACATTGATCTTTTCAGTAGTCTGTTGTACAATTTCTGGCCCAAGAAGTTTTCGTTCTCCCACTTCAGTCCAACACACTGGAGTTCTGCATTTTCTCCCATACAAAGCTTCATAAGGAGCCATCTCAATACTCGAATGATAGCTATTATTATAAGCAAACTCTATCAGTGGCAAGTGTTCATCCCAACTCCCCTTGAACTCCAATACACAAATTCGTAACATATCTTCGAGTGTCTGGATCGTTCTTTCTGACTGCCCATCAGTCTGAGGGTGAAAAGCTGTACTAAATTTCAATTTAGTCCCCAAAGCTTGTTGTAAACTAGGCCAAAAGTGAGAAGTGAACTTAGGATCTCGATCAGAAATAATAGAAACAGGTGCACCATGCAATCTGATAATCTCATCCACATATAATTTGGCATATCTATCCATGGAATAAGTAGTTTTAACAGGAAGAAAATGTGCAGACTTAGTCAACCTATCAACGACAACCCAAATAGAATCAAACCCTCGTGATGATTTTGGTAAACCTATAACAAAATCTGTAGTAACATGCTCCCATTTCCACTCAGGAATAGGTAAGGGCTGTAGTAAACCACTTGGCTTCTGATGCTCCACCTTCACCTGTTGGCAAACTAGACATCTAGCAACAAATTCTGCAATGTCGTGTTTCATTCCCGGCCACCAATAGCATTGTTTCAAATCTCTATACAGTTTCGTGCTCCCTGGATGCATAGCATATAAAGAACAATGTGCTTCCTCTAAAATTGTTCTTCTTAAATCAGGCACATTAGGTACACATAAACGGTCTCCGTACATAACAATGTCATCACCCCGAATAGAAAATTCATTTGCTTTACCCTTTTTCATATTATCTCTAACTTTCTCCAATTCTGCATCTCCTGCCTGTGCTTGTTTTATCCAGTCTATCAACGTGGGTCTAACATTTAAATGTGCCACTATTCCATAAGACTCATTCAAAGTTAATTCCACCCCCATTAAAGCTAACTCTCTCAGCAGGTCAACTCGAATATAATAAATACAAGATACTATGCCTAGAGATTTTCTACTCAAAGCATCAGCAACAACATTAGCTTTACCCGGATGGTGATGTATCGTGCAATCATAATCTTTTATAAGTTCCATCCACCTTCTTTGCCTCAAGTTCAAGTCTTTTTGTGTAAACAAGTATTTTAAGCTTTGATGGTCAGTAAAAATTTCACAACTAACACCATATAAGTAGTGTCTCCAGATTTTTAATGCAAAAACTACTGCAGCCAACTCAAGATCGTGAGTAGGGTAGTTGCGTTCATGTATCTTTAACTGTCGAGAAGCAAAAGCAATTACCTTTCCATGCTGCATTAACACACAACCGAGTCCTTGATAGGAGGCATCACTATAAATAACTAAACCTTCTGTACCCGTTGGGATAGTCAATACTGGAGCTGATGTCAACTTACCCTTTAAATTTTCAAAGCTTTTATCACAATCGCCACTCCACACAAACTTGTTCTCCTTTCTGGTAAGCTTAGTTAATGGCAATGCAATAGAAGAAAACCCCGGTATAAACCTCCTGTAATAGCCCGCCAATCCCAAAAAGCTACGCACCTCTGTCACACTAGTTGGTCTTTCCCAATTCATTACTGCTTCAACCTTTTTGGGATCTACACAAATACCATCAGCAGAAATAACATGCCCCAAAAATACTACCTTGTCTAGCCAAAATTCACATTTAGAAAATTTAGCATACAACTGCTTCTCTCGCAAGGTCTGTAAAATAATACGCAGGTGGCATTCATGCTCATCCCTACTATGAGAATATATCAAAATATCATCGATGAAGACAATAACAAAAGAATCCACATATGGGTGAAATATACGGTTCATCAAATCCATGAATACGGCCGGTGCATTTGTTAACCCAAATGGCATGACAAGAAATTCATAATGTCCATACCTGGAACGAAAAGCAGTTTTAGAAATGTCACAAGCTCTTACTTTCAATTGATGATATCCGGATCTGAGATCAATCTTAGAAAACACTTTGGCTCCTTGCAACTGATCGAACAAGTCATCAATGCGGGGTAGTGGGTATTTGTTACGGATAGTCACTTTATTCAATTGACGATAATCGATGCATAGCCTCATGGTTCCATCTTTCTTCTTCACAAACAATACTGGGGCTCCCCACGGTGATACACTAGGCCTTATAAAACCACGATCTAACAAATCTTGCAACTGTATCTTTAGCTCTTTTAATTCTGCAGGTGCCATACGATATGGTGCAATAGATGTTGGTGCAGTTCCTGGTACCAACTCAATCGAAAATTCCACCTCACGATCTGGTGCTAACCCTGGGAGTTCTTCTGGGAAGATATCTGCAAACTCATTAACTACTGGTATATCTGATAGTTTTCCAGCCTCTTGTCGCGTGTCCATCACATGAGCAAGATAACCCTCACATCCTTTCCTTAGCAGTTCATAACATTTTGTAGCAGAGATCAAACATGTTGGAGTGACATTTCGTTCCCCAATAAATTTAAATTCAGGTTCACCGGGTAATTGAAACACTACCTCCTTTTTAAAGCAATCCAAGCATACATGATATGAGGCTAACCAATCCATACCCAGTATTACATCAAAGTCGGGCATATCGAGAGGTAATAAGTCAACTAGTAATTCTTTTTCACCCACTCGCACCACACACTCCCTATATACCCTCTCAATAAAAACCAACCCCCCTACTGGAGTAACAATAGCTAAACCAAAATCTAGTGATGATAATGGTTTATTAAGATGCAACAGATAAAGCAAAGACACAAAAGAATGTGTAGAACCAGGATCTATCAACACATAAGCATCTTTATCACCAATAGGAAGTGTACCTGTCACTACGTTAGGCATAGCTTGTGCATCTTGTTGCGTCAGTGCAAACACTCTGCCTTGGCCTTGGTTTTGAGACACGCCTCCTCTACCTCCCCTATGTACTTTTGGTGTAGAAATCCTATCTCCTACTGTCACACTCCCAACTGAAGTTGTAGCTCCCATCGCTGGACAATTCTTTCGTAAGTGCCCCGGTTGATGACAATGGAAACATAAAGGTGTCGTCTCAGCTATTGTACACTCCCGAGACATGTGCCCTTGACCACCACATCTATAACAAAATATGGCCCTCGATCCCATCACAGATGCATTTTCTGACCGATTCATCCCAGTCCTTCCACCTCGAGCTTGAAATCTTCCACGTGCATTTCTATTATTTTTAAACTCTTGGCCCTTAGGCACTCCTCGTGCTACACTCTGAGTTGAGGTTCCCGCCTCCCATCCATATGATCTTATACCATCATGTCTAGCTTTCTTCGAGTGTTCAACTTGCATTTCTTTTATTGACTTTTCTGACACCATGGCCCTATCCACCAAGTCCACATAATCTATGATCTTCATATTAGCAACCATGCTTTTTATCTCTACATTCAGCCCGGTTTGAAACCGATCACATTTACTTTCTTCCGTCCTCACCAAGTCAGGTGCAAATCTTGATAAGGATATAAATAAAGCTTCATACTCTGCCACTGTTCGGTTCCCCTGTTTCAACGTGATAAATTCTTCCTCTTTCTCTTTCCTATAAAGCCTTGGAAAATATTTTTCAAAGAACACTTTCACAAACCTTTCCCATGTAATTCGTGGAGGATTTACTGGCACCACTCCCCCCGTTGTAGTAAGTAATCTTTCTGTTGTGTCCCACCATAACTTTGCATCATCCTCTAACCTAAAGGTTGCTAACAAAACCTTTTGTTCATCTCGCACTTCCATCACCTTGAATATTGTTTCCATCTTTCTAATCCACCCCTCTGCCACTAACGGATCAGTAGTCCCAGTAAATGCTGGCGGATTTAACTTCATGAACCTCTCATGCAATTTGTCCCTATCTCCACCATGTTCTCCACCTCTTGCTTGTTCCATAAGTTGTGCCACAGCACGTAATATTCTTCCCACATCATCAATAGGTTGTTGTTGCACCTCTGGTTCATCCACTTCAATAGGTCTATGTCCTTGCTGACTATTAGGTACATAGGATGCCTCACCCTCTGCTCTATCATGCAGCTCTCGTGGATCCATCACTCACTGCAATATAATTAACTTAAACAAAATATAATAGCAGCAGTTTAATATTAACATTGTTAGTCAAAATCCAGGTGCATAACAAACTCACTTTCTAGTGTCCACTGCCAATCTAGACCCTCACACCCTATCCAGAACCAAATAACCACGCTCTGATACCAAGTTGTCGCGCCCCGAATTAATTAAGTTAAACTCATCCTTTTAATTAGAGATAAATTTCCTTAAACAATGCTTTAATTTAAATCTCTGAGGAAAATAGCATATGATTTTTTTTTTTCAAAGGTATGTGTAGATGAAAACATAACTGCCTTTACTTATAACTTATAAGTACTACATAACTTTACATAACCAAGATCCTTAGTTTAATAATTACACAAAAGGAATCTTGATATTCAAACCATACTCATTATCCGTCACTCCCCCGTTTTAAGGTCCTAACTTGGTAGTGAACTCCAAATTATAAGCATACCTGAAACAAAACATTACAGGAGTGTAAGCTATAAAGGCTTAGTGAATGACCACATACCATGCGTATAACCAATTTGAATAACCATTTTTATTTTGTTCTAATGCTATAACCCAACAGGAATTGTGAAACTCTCGCAAGCCTGGACCCGCCACAGTCCAATTAACCAACACAGTTATTAGGAACCACTACATCCCTTTATTAGGCCCGAGTACACAAACCTTTAAGTTGGATTAACAGGACCACCACATCCCGTAGGACCCACCACAGTCCTTAACATTAGATAAAGGACTCACTAGTCCATATCATTATATAACATCGCTTAACATTTTTAATCATATGCATATGTTTCATAAATACAACATCACTCCCATAAACATTTTCACACATGTGTTTAACTACACATTTCCATATGAAATTATAAGCATTTATATTTCATAAGGAAGGTCACTCACCTTGGATTTAGTGCTAAGATTAAAACCAACTACTTCCTTTGTATGGTAGTATTAGCTGCTTCCCCACCTAACAAGTCAATGTTGTTAGTATTTGAATACACCGATTAACATCAAACCCAGTAATACATCCCATCATTTGGTCAATCAGAAATAACTAAGGAGGAACTAAATATGACACTTCACATTTATATAACAACCAATTAATTAGGGTTCTAACACAATTTACAGAATTTAATTACGAATTTGCTAGACAAAGTTATGCCCATTTTATTACAGCCTTTTCCAAATCATTTCTCAAGAAAAACAACAACACAACTTCAACTTCATGGAATTCTCATAATTTTTGTACAACATAACTTTCCATGATATTCCACACAATATCAGTAAACACATTGAATAATACAAATTTAATGTTTCATAATTTTTAGGGCTCATTTTCTATGTCGAGCAAAACGTCAAACACCTGGTATGCGTTTTTGCTCCTTTAGGGCAGATTTTAGACCACGACTTCAAACTATCACCAAGGGTTCATTCCTTGGTATTTTTACACAATTTTCGGATATGTTATACATGTATGAGTTAATTTTACCCTCCAACTTGAATCACTCAATTCCAATAAGTATTCCATGATTTATACCATTTTTAGCATAACTAGGTCAAAATACAACATTAAGGCATAACTTAACAATTTTAAGCATACATAACCTTGACCTTGAGTATAATTCATGGAAACATATAAAAAACATGTTTTAGCAGAAATATACATCATAATCATGGATTTTCTAAATCAAAATGCTTTACGAAAAGATGATGTAAATTTAGGACTTTAAAGTATGCATTTACGATCCTAGCTCCAGTTCTAACTTATGTTCTTAAACCATCCTTGTTCCAACACAATTCAGCAATAAGGGTATCATTAAAATATATATCCAAATCAAAAATAAAAACATGATAAGTATATAACTCATCCATGTGACCAACTTTAATTAAGATGTAATTACCTTACGAGGATTCCTTGATTTATGGAAATTTTCCAAAGATTTATTCCTTAACTTTCTTCTCTTTCTCTCTCTTTAGGCAAAACCCTTGTTCATGGCTGCATTTGCTGAACAAAGGGGATGTTTTATGAAGTTTAAGTCGGCCAAACTATCACCCACCCTCTAACCAATCAAAAAATAGCACATGGTGTGCTAATAAGACAATTTTCACTTAAGGAATGGACATATTTGCCCTTGTTTCGTACTTTCACTATAACTTCTTGTACGAGCATCCGTTTAACCCACCGTTTGTTGTGTTATAATATTAATTCATATATATACAACTTTCATAATTTATGTTTTCCCAAAATCATAAACTAATACGCCTAATTTGGGCATCGAACAGGAAAGTAGCAATTTACCGAAAATCTCAAAACTTTCACAATTGGCGACCAAACATTGCCAATTTCGTATCAACACCCTTATTTACTTTTATAAACATAATCATGCATTAAAAACATAATTTATGATTCATTTAACCACATAACTAGTCATATGTTCTAAACATGGTATCCCCGATTATAAGCTCAATTAACACCTAATGTAAACAACACATATATCACATAAGCATTGCATCCCCTAAACATGATAATTAACATGTTTAACACACATAACCAATCTATAACTTATAACTCCTAAGTTATAATTAATCATGTAATTAACCTTCCTAATCATATCTTAGGGCCTTACAATTATGTTGTAAATTTTATAATTTGTTAAAACTCTTTGTGATTTATATCATTTTGAGTGCGTGATGGTAATATTTGCTGATTTTATATTTGCTGATTGTTTATATTTTCTGATTTTAATAGCTGATTGTTTAAATCTAAAATGTAGGAGAAAGATCTTTATGTGGGTAAGGCTAAGTAATAACTATTTGAATATTTAACGCAAGTACTAACTATTCAAATAGTAAATTGATTGAGCTTTTACATTAAATGAATTCACTGCCTTCAATCTATATAGCTATCTGTTCAAGTAATTGGGTGGCAATACTTTTGATTTGTATGTTAACCTAATGGAAGTGTCATTTGCATGTTGGTACATACATTTACTTTTTCAAGTTGGTACATACATTTAATGCCCACGATGGTTATCGGTTCTGTAGTGGTATTTTTTGGCCCTTTAATATTTTAGCTTTTTCCTAGATCAGTGGGTAAATTGTTGATATCATTATGATGTTTTATAAGAGTATACTTCTCTGGAAGAGGTATTTTTCTAAAAATATATCCACCCCTATTTGATTATTTGTTTTCCACTTTTCACATGAATCGTTTTAATGTACCAATACTTTTTAGTCGATATGGATCTGTACAGATAGTTCTAGAGTTTGTGTGGGTAAACAATGGCCCTCTGTTGCTTTAAATTCCAAACCACATTCCAAATGTATTAAGATAATAAATAGACCTCTATAACATAAAGGGTGTGACTTTGTTGGAGTGCCAATACCATATGAGTGATGATGTATTGTATCTTTCCTCTCCGCATTCATTAAACTGATGAGTCATCCCTCGAAATGATGCTAAGAAAGCATTGACATACGACCTTTCTTTTTAACTTGGAACTGATTTGATATTGAATTTCATTTGCAGCATTTTCTTCAAGCAGTACTTTTACTATTACGTTTCGTGAAATTGTGAGAGTTCGTGATATAGGTACTACATTTATCTACAACACAGAGCTTTTAATTTCATTTATCAGAAAATTGTTTCTGCTTGCCATTACTTTGTGTTAACCCCTATTAAGAAAGCAAGTTCCTTGCATTTTTCTTCAAGTATCTTCACAGTAACGGGAATAGTAGATTCATTTATCTACCATGGTCAAAGGTATCTTCACAATGCGGATTATTCTTTTCGCTCCAAGAGGCACTAACTTATTCACTTCTGAGTATGTAGTTCAAGTGGTTAGTCCTGCGAAAGCCATGTCAATTTCAATATGATAATTGGCATTTGCAACTTAATTATCTTATAAAGCATTAGAGACTGTGTTTAAGATAATTAATTAGAGGCTTATCACCATTTAACTGTTGGCCTACTCATCATTTAACTGTTGGTCCGAGGGTAAGATTTTGTTTGCCCGAGGTGAGCAATGATCTAATAGAACTGGGGTTTCAATCTCTCCCAATCTCATTCTCATTCATAGAATATCAAGGTGCTTAAAAAAGTAGTCTATACATGATTTTATTGACTTATACACTAAATTCTATGGTTACTTTAATAAGATTAGAGGACTGAATAACCTTTAAACTATTAAGTACATAATATAATTGGATAATCCTTATTCTAATAATATGGTACGTTACCACTGTACGCGGCCTCAATATAACATACGACATCACATCATTTTTTTTTAGTATTTTCCAATTGAAAACGTGTTCCACACCCATATTTTGAAATTGAATCATTTTTTTCTACGGTTGGTTACATTTTTTTTTTAACAAATTCACCTTTTTCATACATATTTTGTTGTGGATGTATCTGAAGGTCCAAAATAAAAACACAGGAACAAATTGGACTTCTTGGACTGAAACCGTTCCAGGGATGGTGAGCAGCTAATTGCTATTGGCGCACACACACAGTGAGCAGATAATTGATATTGTCACACACACAGTGATCAGCTAATTGATATTGGCACACACACACACACACACACATATATATATATATATATATATATATATAATTAATGTTTTCAATATTAAAGATTTACAGTTTTCACCCAACAACAGAGATCTCACTTTTCACCCAAGCGTGCTCAATTCCAGCGATGTCTATGTGAATGAGCTCACAAGAATCAGACATTTGTTGAAATTCTTCACATAATATTCTATTGGGATGAGATCCATAACATTCATGAGAACCCAAAACAACATTAATCCCCAATAAGAAGTAAGGGCAAAGTAATGATATATTTTTAATGCAATAAGATCAGACCAAAGCTCTCTTATATGAGTATAGTTAGTAGAGACGTGTATAAGATTGAATGGTGATATGTTGAGCATAATTAGAAACAATAATCAGAGAAAATGTCCTATAAGAATGGAAAAGTCCCATCAGTAGAGACATCTATTAGGATGATGCTTATTTCATATAGGGTGTTATTTTATCAAGTTCAGTCTCTGCTAAAATAGTAAGGTATCATTTTTTATGAATTGCATTAGTTTTGTTTCTACTAAACCAGTAGTTATTGTATGTTTTTATTTTTTCATGTTTTCTATACTGTTGTTGTTTCTGTTTTGATGGTTAATAGCTCTAGTAACTTTGACCCTACGCCCATGGATGAATGATCTCATATCAGTGATTTCGATCCATCTAACAACATCTTTTATGCTAGGATGATACAAAAGCATCTGAAAAAGAAGCAGAAATCGAAGATGTGAATGACAGGATATGTCTGGTCGCTCTGGACAATGAGTGCCTTCAGGTATGACCTTCCTTGACATCACACTAGTGCAGGAGCTATAAGTTTGAGTTCATTAATTTTGAGGACATCCATCTAAGGGTTGGTAGCAACACAAATCTCACATCCTCTATCAATATGATATTTATATTCTTAAATACGTATACATTATATTTATTTATTTAATATTTCAAATTTCATTATATTAAACATATTTTTGCAGATTATTAACTGCAATGAGTAACATTGAATGGCTGCATCTAAAATTATTCCTAAATATGATTATCCAGAAATGCTAAGTGCCTAAGATATTTGGTAATTTATATGGACTAGATTATTCAATCATTTAGGTGGTTCCAATCTTGGATAAGACTGAGTTCAAATCCCGATTTCATGTCATCTTATATCTTTCAAAAAAAGTATGATTGGTTGGCTTGACAGTTTCTATGTTACCATAGAAAAATATATTTCATAGAAATCATCATTGTCGTCACTTCATCACTGCTGAAAAATTGTATTATTTCCTATAGATGCCATAAGTAGACAATGGAAAGAGTATTGAGTTTTGCAAATAATATTGAAACCCCTGTTTTGTAAAATACAACAAGTATAAGAGTTTTGTAGACAATCTAGAACTGTAAAATAGAACAAGCACTTAGATGTAAACAATCTAAACATACTGAAAAATATTGACTCACACTTAACACACTCATGCTGAAATCTCTAAATGTACTTGAGTCTTTTGTAATAATAGTTTATCTCACATGTTAACAGAGTTCATTGCATTTATTCGAACCTCTGTTTTTTTATATCAACATTTCTCTATCTATGCATTAACCAAACCGTGCAATAATCAAACCGTTACAGAAGATAATGTTTCTAATTGATGCAAATGATGTTGTGGACACTCACAATAATGTCCATGTTTGATGCTTAACAATTTGGTTGTATGTTTTACACTAATGGTCGCCCTTAACTACATGAGGATGTACTTTACTTCATTCTCATTTCTCTGTAATGAAATGATGTTTATGTTTGTTTGATTTGAAGTGAGTCTTATATGTATCTCGGATCGATTTACTCTTGCTCCTAAACATAATTTCAATACAGAGAAATGCGAATACCGAGGTTAGATCAGATGAACGTGAACGACATGGGCAAGAGTGATTGGAGATGAGGTACAATAATCCATGCAGGGAAGCCATCAGATATGAGGTACAACAATCTATACATAGATTGTAGTTTTCAAGTTATTTTATAAATTGATCACTAAAAGTGTTGTTATAAATTGATCACTAAACAGGGTAGGATTCGGATCCGCAAAGTCGCAAGTTTTTTTTGTCGTATACGCAGTTAAATTTCAATTAAAGTGTGTATTAACATATTTCTTGGGTATAAATGCTATTGGTTGCAACAGGTAATTAATTGCTTGGTTTTTTTCCTATTTCTTCTTCTATTATATTTGTCATCTTCTGTTGCAAAAAAATGTATTTGTATTGTATTTAATTAAGTTACCCTTTTTAGTAGTTTGTATTGATAGCCTTTGTTATTAAATTCTTACTTGGAACTGAATAATTGATGTTTTGGAATTTGTAGATTCGTGATACGGAGGACTGAAACAGAAAGGCGTGTGCAGTGGAATAGGCTGCGCTACTACAGAGGCAGAGGCAGAGGTTGCGCTACTGCAGCAGCGCAATCGCAATCGCAGTGGGCAACCAAAGCATGGTATTCTATAAGATTTTGCTTTTCACCAAGGTTTTTGGGTTTTTCTTTGCTGTATTATTGACATAATTCCTTATTTAAGTTCAAGATGGTTTTAAAGCTTGAGATTTCTTTTATCCTCCTCTTTTGCAAAGCCAATATCTCTACTTTGGTTATTCATCACAGATTTACTCAATAAACGAATTTGTAAGCTCATTGTCCTTTTCATATGTGTTATGTTCTTCTGCACTTGATGTGTGTTGGCACCAAACAATTGTTGCTGACTCTTAATTTTATTTGATAAACTCCCATATTGTATGTACTCTTAGTGTGAATTTGTTTCACTGTGATAGTTTGTAAGTTTTATGTTGATAAACATTAAGTGACTATAGAGGAGCTACTATTCAATAAAAACAAAAATTAAACGTTTTGACTTTGTTTGACTGTGATAGTGTATAGAAACAGTGTATGTGTTAAACACGAATACTTATATTCTGACTTTATTGGTGATATATACTACTTCAACAACAACCATCTTATTTTATGTGTTCTTCTCCTAATAGGTAACAAGATTGGCATGTTTAAAACATGTTGGTTTATTTAAATATCTCTTTCTACGGAATGTTACTAAGTTAAAATGATTTGCTATTGAAAGTGAATAGGTTTTGACTTTGAAATGAAAGAGCAAGAATCTCCCCACCCAAGTATAATGAAAAAGCATGTATTATTTCTAAGAGCAAAATCAAATTTCAATCAATGGGAAAAAAAATTATCATGTTGAGGTTAGTCCTCCCGATCCGAAAATCAACAATATTCCCTCCCAAGTGGTGTTTACTAATTGTTGGAGATAATTTATAGATTATTTTAATTGAATGGGGTTCAAATTGACAGTAAACCATCTGATGTTTTGTATATTATGGATTTTACTAGGCATAGTCTATAATAGATGTTAAAATATTGCACATATCCTATTAGTGTATGTATAATATGTGTATTTTGAATCTTATTACAAATTTGGGCATCTTTTGCAAACAGGTATCGTATCTTTTTACGTTTGATTTCAATACTTGTTTTAGTTTTGGTGTTTTAAATATTGGATTTTAACATGTTTTTAATTAACAAATGTTATCATGGTGACTTCAGCGAGTTTCCATGTTGGCTAATATCCAGCAACACTGTGTGGATCATCGAAAACCATGTGAAAGTGTAAGAACCTCAATGGTATGCGAACATAGTTATCTCTCTCTATATTTAATTTCAGTTTTTGCCTTTATTTGACGTTGAGGTTCAATTTGAAATTGAACATGTTTTTACCTTTGTATGAACTTATCTGTTACTTTTCTTGTCCTGTAGGATCCCTTTGCTCATGTTAATGATATTTTTTTATAAAGATTCCTACAGTTGTCCCACAACTGTGATTACAAGGTTTATACCAGAGGCATACATACTTTAAAGCGCGAATACTTTGTCGCAGGCCTTCGTACAAATGTCGAATACTCTAGGACACGGGAGTGGCATACGCCAGACCATGAATATGTGTCCAACTTTTTCCACATGACGTGTCAGACAAATTAGGTGAGACACAATGGGGATGTGGGGGACATGGCACGAACACGCTAGGACATGATAATGACATGCGATGGACATGGCAAAACTATACTTATCCTTATTACTTTGTGTACCATGTCTCCTTTTACATTATTCATTTAGTTTTAGTAGCATTAGATGTATTACATATGTTCTACTTACGATGGAAGGAGTATGTGTCGAGTTTGTGGGAACTTTTTTTTCAATAAAATAAAATATTGTAACAGTTGTTTTGGATGAATTAAACATTTGTTCCCATTTATAATGGAAGGTTATATGATGGGATATTTTCTTAAATGTAAATTTTGCAATGATATGGTGTTTGTTCTTGGTTCTTTGGTGATGGTTTACATATCTTTAGTGATGGTTCACGTTTGTTTCCAATTGACGATTTGGTTACAATTTTTTCTGTGATATTTAGTGATGGTTGTTTACATATCTGGTGGGGTGTGTCATACCCGGGAAAATTATCATTGTGCCTTTAGGCACGCGAACGACTTTGGAAATTATGTCCAATTCTTTTAAAATTACACTTTATTTTGTTGGGGAACGAATTTTTTTTGTTTTACAATTATGTACTTTTGAAAGTTTCGTTGTTTTATGATTTCGTACGTTGGAAATTTTTGTCGTGCCTTCAGGAAAGGGCATACACTAGTATATATATATGATGAAATAGGGGTTAGTCAATAAATCAGAATAAGAATCGGGAATAACAGGCACGGGAATGCTGTAATGCACAAATTAATGGGGTATTAAATGCAATAAACGAGACTAATCATCAAGTCCCCACTACTGGTAATCCCCGACTGGGGGGATATTTTTTACTATTATCTCGTAATATAAAAAAATGAATTTGGCTTGGCCTTGGTATGTAAAAGAGGGGCAAAGTAATTTTGCGTTTGTTACGCCAACAAAATGCTCTTGGATGCTGAGGAACGTTAGATGCCTTTGCAGAAACGGATCTACACATTAGTGATCACTTCATGCAACCTAAAGCATTACTTTCAATCCCATTCCATTATTGTAATTATTTCCTTCACTTTTAAAGGAATCCTTCGCAAACCTGACCATTTAAATGGATGTCAAAGTGGTTAGTAGAGATTAGGAAATTTGATATTCACTTCCAACCAAGAATAGCAATCAAAGGTCAGGTTATGGATGACTTCATTGCAGTTTTTACTGGAGAAGGCCTCACTGACTAGGAGTTGACTGATCAATCACAATTGAACAAGCAAGCCCAAGGTATAAGCTGGACATTGTATGTTGACGGTGCCTCCAATTCCAAGGGGCAGACGTAGGAATTTTCTTTGTGACTCCAGAGAATGCAATAATCAAGTAAGGGATTAGACTGGGATTTAACACCTTCAACATTGAAGTTGAGTACGAGGCGCTCATTGTTGGGCTTCACAAAGCAAGTTTCCTCAGAGAAAGAAGACTTAGCATTTATTGTAACTACAAATTAGTATCCAATCTAGTTAGTGTGGATTTTAATGCCCCAAATGACAAGATGACAGCCTACCTCGTAGTCGTATGCGAGATAGTTACAAAATTTGAGGAAGTTCACGTTTAATAGTTACCACGGGGGCACAACAGTCATGCCAACACTCTAGAAGCACTAAGATCAATAGTGGACTCAGATCTCTAGAGAACCATTGAAGTAAAATTCCTTACTAAGCCCAGTATTGACAAGACAGTATACCTCGAGCACTGCCTTTGCATCGACAAAGGTCTTACTTGAATGGACAACATCATTGCATACTTGCAAAAGGACACACTACCGACTGATAAGAAATCAGTCCATCAGGTCGAGTCAAAGCTGTATGTTTTTACTTAAACTATGTTAGAAAACTTTACAAAAGATCCTTCAGAGGCCCTTACCTCTAGTGCATACATCCAAAATACGTCTAACAAGTTCTTTATGAACTTTATGATAGAATATGTGGAAGTCACGGAAGAGTAAGGTCCCTGGCATTCGAATCAATCAAATAAGGCTACTGGTGGCCATATATGCAGAAAGATGCAAGTATTTATGTTAGAAAGCGCTAGAAGTACCAGAAACTCCCCCCAATCCATCAACGGTCCAGTGACCTGAAATCATTGATCATCCCATGGACATTTGCATAATAGGGTTTGGACATCGTTGGACTTCTACCTACCACACCTGTAAATTTTAAGTACTTGATGGTCCGCAAATACTATTTCACCAAGTGGTTAGAGGAAGAATCACTGGCCAATATTAGGATGCCTACCTGATAAGATTCACCTAGAGGAGCATCATAATGCGCTTTGGGGGTACCAAGGACCAATAGAACTCATAACAGAGTGGATATTTTTAGGCTTTCTGCGATGAGCATAAAATCAAACACCACATCAGTTTGGTGGCATATCCCCAGATCAACAGTTAAGTAGGGGCCTCTTACAAAACAATGCTCAATTCCCTTAAGAGAAGGTTGGAAAGAGAAAAAGATGCCGGATGGATGAGCTCCCCCATATTCTTTGGGAATATTATACCACGCCCAGAAGAACAACTGAACAAAAACCTTTGGTGCCCACATATGGAATATAAGCAGTCATACCACTTAAAGAAGGCTTCTTGACCATGCGAGCAAGGTTAATCGACTAAGGACTAAACAACGATGCCTTTAGCGCTAAACTTGACCTAGACAATGAACGAAGAGAGAAATTCATGATCAAGTTGGATTTATACCAGTAGTAGTTGTCAAAGAAGTACAACAAAGGGGTCAATCTGAGAAAGTTCCAACTAAGAGATTACGTCCTCAAGAAAGTCCTCAGTAGAGCCATAAGATTGTTGGAAGGAAAGTTATGGCCCAACTGGCAGGGACCAATCAAAGTGATCAGATATGATTTATAGGGAGACTATCACTTAGAGATAATGAAGGCCAGAGAGATACCTATAGAATGGAATTCTGCCAATCTGACGAAGTTCTATTTTAGTCTTAAGATTACTTTTCAGAACTTAGTTTATGCAAATTTTCATTTCAAAACTGATGTTGCTCGCTAGTTATTATTCTTTTTATGAATAAAGTCCCTTATTTCCATATCTCAAAGCTCTTAAGTTATTTTAGTACTTAATTTTTTTTTCAAAGTAATATGATCATAATTACCTCTTAGTCTTTGAAAGTGTATTGATTAGGCTTTAACTTGATTACTACGGCAATTTTCCTAACTATAATTGAAACTAAATCCCTCAGGTCCTTGTCATAACTAACATAGGCAACCTCATGACTTGATCATTCATGACAAAAGCCCTATAGGGGATACCTAGGCAATAAACCAAATTATCTTGGTTGACCAAAATCGTGAATGGGCAGATAGCCCACAAACTAGGTGCATTTTTGCCATTGTCTTTTCTAGGCCTAAGGGAGTGTGACGACACAACCCAAAAGGTAAGAAAGATATAACAACATATGCAAGGAATAATGGATGCAAAATGAATAAAAAATGGTATAATATTGATTCATTTGGAAGAGCACGATTACAAAGAGTACCAACTACATAATAATCACAAAAATTTACAACATTTTATGGTCGACGAGCCAGGAATTGTTCAATTTGCTTCCTCCGACCATCGTCGGGGTTAGGATTGTATTCATAATCACTTTCATGTCCTTCTAGGTAGCTCTCGACAAGTTTAAAAGGAATGACATCTAAAGGAATATAGGTATCATCAATCCCAAAAGGAGGTCGATTATTCGCGGGACAATTAGTTTGGTACATATAATAGAGCTGAGAGTCTTGGGGATCTTTAACAACTTTGAGGGCATTCAGCCAACCATGCTTATAGGCAACATATTGAGCCTCCTGGAACCTCACTGGGGCATCTTTCTAACCCTCATCATAGCCTTCCGACCAAGTGTTGTCAAGTTTTATTTGTTATAAAACTACCTCAAGTGCACGGGCTATTGAAATATAGCGAGTGTAAGTACGGGTCAAATCCACAGAGATTTCATTAATTTTTATAAAGTATTGATTGTCCAACTAGACATATGAGTGTATGAAAGTGAGTAAGTTTCTAAAATAAAAATAAAGACGGAATAAATGAACAAGGGCAAGGGATAATATTAAATGTGGAAGAAACTAGGATGTCGGTTCCGTTTGTCAATTTTAATTAAATTAACACATCAATTTAATTTCGTAATTCCGAATTTATAACACAAAATATACTGATTCTCGTCGTGTACATTTCGGAGAATAAAACATTACATGCGCTCAAAATATTTTAACATCTCTTGAATTAGACGCCATAAATCCCTATTCCCTCGAAAATATCATGTTTAAAATTTTTAATGTGTAATTAAGCACGAGGTATTAAAACGTCTAAGTGCAAGCATAACCCATCAAAAATGACAACTTAATTTTTTTTAAAGCATGAATTTATAATTAATTCTTGAGGTTTAAAAATACACTCTCGTGTATTTTTAAGCCATTACCGAATTTTTTTATTTCAAATTTAAACATGTTAAAATATGTACGAAATTAAATTAACATGCATAATTTAAATAGTCATGACAAACATCACCTAAATCCTAGTAATTAAACTACTCACACATCATATTTGACACACAATTATTGCAAGATGGAAAAATCATTTTCATTAGTAAATGTCAACTTACAAAATTTTGGGTCCAATACTTGAATTACAATACACAATATGCTCCTCCAAGGTGTGCCTCAAAAGTACTCTCTACATAGATTTTTTTTTTCTCTCAAAGTGTGTCTTTTTTTTCGATCCAAAAGTCCCCTTTTCTTTTAAGTCACGAAATTGGCACCTAATTTATAACCCAAAAATGGGACAAAATTAGGTACATAACGTGTGAAAAATGGGGTGGAATTATGGGCATAAACATGGGTTGGTGGGGAGGTTTGTTCTCCTTCGGCAGAAGAAAAAGGAAGGAAAAAAAACATGGGTTTTGGTAGTGGGTTGGTGGGCTTAGGTTTTTAGGATTTTCGCCAAAAAATTGATGGGGCAGGCAGGGGCCTCACGCAGGTCTCTCCTTCTCCCAACCAGCTCACCTAACAGCTCTTTCTGATATAAATACACACCTAATTATTTTTAACAACATAATAAAACCCAAATCTCATAATTTGCACAAATGCCCAAATCGCCATAACTTCTTCATTCGGAGTTCGATTGAATTGTTGTTTGAACCGACATGACCCTCATTTTGGCCCAAAAAATTTTCAATAGTGTTTAGGTCTCGAGGTTGACTTTGGTCATTGACCCGGGGCTTTGACTTTTTTTTGAATTCGAACTTTACACGGCCATAACTTCTTCGTTTCAACTCCGATTGTCATGTCATTTGAACCCAGGCATCCCGTGATTCAAGGCCTTCAATTTCCATGGTTGGTCCGAGTTCTAAACAAGCCATTTGAATTTATAATTTAGCCCCTGAAGTTGCGTAGGTTCCCGTTTCATGTCCGAATGATGTCCTGATGATGTCCTGTCATCGCCGCTTGCCTTTTAATCCTGTGAATACTTAAAACAACCTTGCACCAGAGATTAGAAATTAATATTTAATGTCATGAATTAAAGATGTGAGCATAAAGTTCAAAAAATTGCATTATTAACCCCATTTATTATGAAATTTTTATTTTTCTTTTAAATAACAAAAATAACCCTAACAGCTCTTTATTGATGGTGCAACAAAACTAACAAGGCCTAGATTTGGGTGTAAATAATACAAAATAATGCACTCATCACCAAGCCGATCGGGGACCCATCCTGAAAAAATATTGAAGTTTTTCGTTATCACGACTTAGACCCGTCACTATGACATTGCTTCTTCGAGCTTTATTTTCAGCTATAGAAAGTTTCTTCTTAAAGTCATCATTTTTTTTTCTGGACTATAGCTTCGACCTTGCCCACATCCTTAGATTCTGCCAGCTGGGCCTTCAAGTCATTTACTTATTTTTTTACATGGAAGCACTCACATCTTCCAAGTCCTTAATATCATCCTTCAACTTGGTGACCAAAGTTGATTGGTCCTTATAGGCCTTAGTCCTCTTTCTTAGAGCCTTATAGGTGGTTAAAAATGCTCGATGAGCTTGCATGCTAGCATCTCACCCAACCAAGTTATCTAGGTTACCAGAAGGAGGAATTTCCTCGACATCAGTCTATAACATCAAAGAAGATGGGCAATGGTTTATAAGAAAATACATAAATTGACACATTCAAATTAAAATACTATTTTCATTGAACAATATAGGGAGTAGACAAAGTCATTATAATCCAAGGAAAGAAAAATATTACAATGCATGAGCAAAATATGGAAAAACCCTAGAACCATAGGCTTCGCATTATAACTCATGCCTTCCATACAACTCGAACTCATAAGGGACTCTAGTTTTCACCAAGGATTTGTCCCAACCTCTATTAAAGCTTGCAATTTGAGAATAGATAATTTAGAATCTAGCATCATCATACACCTCGTTCTCGCCTTGATCGAAGCTATTATCCTTGAGGTAATGGATCTGTTCCACTTACTTAGTCAATCGATAATTCTTCGCTACCAACTCTTCTTTATCCACCTTCAGTGGGTCATTATCAATCTTCAACGAGGTCATGGCCTCAATGGTAGCATTTTTTTCTTTCTCATAGACCTCTTATGCCTTGTCTATGGCCTCTCAGGATTTCTAAAGGGCCTCTTCAAACTCATCATACTTTTTAGTCTGGCTAGCATAACCATCCAAAAGGCTAGTTAACTCTACCACAAACTGCAGAATCAGACGTCAAAAGAAAACTTACAAATTATGTCCTAACAACTCAAATTCACAAATAAGCAAGATAGAGGAAAAAAGAGGACCCTTACCAGAGATAGAGTTTGGGATGCTCAGAGAGAAAGTGTGTCAGGTGCCATCATTTTTAACTGCTCACGATCACCCGCGAGCATTTCCCTCTCAGCAAACCATGGGCAAGGGTTGGATTTTAGGATGCATATTGGGCCTTAAAGGATAGAATGGGAAAAATTCTTCTTCTTCTAAGAAGCTATATAGGACTTCTTTTTCTCGTCCTCCTTCTTTTTCTCCTCTTCCTTATTCTTCCCTTATTCTTTCTTCTTGGTGCTCAAGCTTGGGTCTCCAAATCTCGAGGATTCATCATATGCCTCCTTTTAGGATTTGACCCTCGAAAAAAAGAGGGCATCATCATCATCAAAAATAAGAAGGACTCTCTTCCTAGTAGAATACATTAGACCCTCCTCTATCTCTAGTTGGATGGACCCAACGTCTAATGGCTCAAAATAAGAAAAAGTTTCTTCATTAGGAAGAGGAAGATTAGGTATGTCATCCACTAGGAGAGAAACGAAGTTGCTAGTGGTGTTGGCATACTCAAGAAAAAGTACTGACAATATGGGGTGTTCATCGCCAGGTAGATATATTTTTTCACCCTCCAAGCCTTTAGGAGGTCAGCAACTTTGATATCTCGAAGAGATGTCTCCTTATTTTTTTCACAAGTTGTACACAGACAACAGGAAAAAAAATTAACAACAATAGAGCAAACAATCGAGAAGAATATGAATGATTGAAATACCAAGTATTAACCTATGTAATCATCCCGAGTAAGGGAAAAAAACCTTTGTATACTTCGCCCTCAGGTAGCGATGGAGGTTTTCAATTTTTGGCAATGAAACACTCATCCTAATATCCTTCATTGGAATCGGGGAGATTTATGACCAACACCCTCTCGGACTACCTCGCCTTTAAGTAGATGAGGAAATAAAAATTATGAAACCAGGTGTAGCAATACCTTATTGTAACACCCTGCGCATTCCTGGCGTCAGCTGCCCCAAGACAACGTGGGACGTCACTAAATTAAATTCCATTCTTAGCATGTGACATATATGAGACATATGAAATTCATTCCACAAGATAATCATGAAATAAATCCCAATAAATAATAATCATCAATGCGACATAAAATCCATCACAATGCTAATCCTCAATAATATCTAACTCGAAATAATATAATCTCCAATAAGCAGAATCCATAATGAAATATCTGAATTAATATATAAAAATTGTGGAACTGAATGGCCCAACAAATCCATAAATTGTGTCTCAATAGAAATGCAAACGAATGGAAACTAAACTAAACTACTAAGCATAAAATAAATGAACTCGAGTTGCACCTCCAAGATATATCTCCAAACACTCATGTGCAGCTACTCTAGCACTAATATCAGAAAAATGTTAGTCAACGCACACGGTCAGAGCCTCCAATTAGGGTCCTTGAACCCAGACAATAGCATTATACATGATAAATATCACAATAGAATATTTTAAATTAAACAAAATATGATTAGGTGCAGGTGCAATAACAATCAATCACTAATTACCCAAATCATTCTTATTCAAAAATCCGACCAATATTATTTTAAATATCCAACAATCCCATATTGTTAATTTAATTAAATTAACCTAATATATCATTCTTATCAATTAATTATCATCCATTGTAATACTCCCGCATAAAATTCTTACTCTAATAATTCACATTATTATAGATGCCGTCCCTCCTTAGGTGGTACTCCCACCAAAATCCACATTCCCCTTGTCATTATCCAGCTAATCCATTTAAACTGTCGATCCCGGAATAGGATGATGTTCCACACATGACACGACATAAACACCAGTTGCCCCTTTAAACTATCGGCCCCCGCACATTATGTCGCCAATAAATTTTAATACCCGTTTTGTTATCTTAGGTATTTATTCTCAATTAATTTTCCTTCTCATTATTTTATATTTATACAGCCCACCCGTATTAGCGATGTGAGATCCTCAAAAACACCCTTAGTCCCATACCTAAGGGTCCCTAACACATAAGTACTTCCTACCTTAGTTATATGATGAATTTCTATTAATAATCTCCCTAATCTTATACCTACACTAGTGAATCGATTACACGACATAAAAATTAGCCCCACTCTGTAATCACCCATCCGTAAAAATCTATAGTCACTAGTACCAAACCTAGAAAGAATAAATCGCCACTAAGGCCTACCTATTAGTCCCATTCCTAGCAAGATTCCTAAAATATAGGTGAGAGCATACTACCAAGATCCCGTCCTACCCACAATGATAAATATCAATATCAATCAATCACATAATCCAACAACACATATAAGCAATCTCACAAATTTATTCGTGATGGCACATTTTAATTTAATTCAATTGATAATACCGTCATCGCTCTTAATAAAATTATTACCATTTAATCATTATAGATTAATCAACAAGCAAGGTTAAAAAAACATAATAGTCATCCACTTTTATTAACTACATAATTTTTATACACGTGTACATGCTCTGATTTCATAGAAGTAAACCCCATAAAATTTTACATTCGGTCCTACACCCATAATTACCAAAACCCACCACTCTCTCCTATGCATCCAAGGGTTTTAAGGCTTATTCCATATTTAAAAAAATCATCAAAATAGTACCAAATTTAATTATCACTTTCTCTAATTAAGTTACTAATTTATTTTAAGAAAAACATGCGATTAAAAGTTTAGGCGACACTTAAAACGAATAATACTAAAGGAAGAGAATATAGTATCCATCCCTGAATAAAAGTTGATTGAGAATTCTGATTTCAAATATGTGTTCTTGAAAAGTTGACAAAGATCCATTCTTGACACGTCTTGATAAGACCCAATTAATCTTAACAAATCTTGAGTTGAAAGTTATGTAGAATGGATCTAGGTTTAGAGGTTAAAGAAGATGTAAAAGAGGAGAGGCTACTGCTCTAAGGCTTGATGAAAATATTTTTTCAAAGTCCTAACCCCGAGTTGATTTTATACCAAAAATCAATATGAGTTTGAGTGGTAAAAAACTCCTTAGAAAAACAAGATTGTTGGGCGTAAGAGACCAGAAAATCGATCCGGCCCAAACCCCATCGGTTCCGTTCGGTTGCGGAAAAAAAATCCTATTTTAACTCCTTTTTTAATTTCAATTAAAATCCAATTTTTCAATATTAAAACTTGATATTTTAAATTAGTAAAAATTAATAAATTCCAAAATTTTCTTTTACCCAAAAATTTCGTAATTAATTTAAATAAAACATATTAAGTTTACGGGGTGTTAACTGATCTCTGGGATGTATATGTTGGTTATATAGATCTCATTTATACGATCGACCCCATTGACTATTCACCAAGTATTGGGGGAACACTGAGTAAGGACCACCCTGAAGAATTCGAAGTAAACTTAAAACAAAGAATTTGGGGAAAATGTCAAACCCCCTTGGACCATAGCCGAGGTGTGAATCTAGTGCCCCATTTGATGTCTCTGACATCTTTGGGTATAGGGGCACAGTCGATGCGCACCCAAGAAGTAATAGAGTAGGTCTTCCTGAATTCATCAACACTTTTTGCATGGATGGTCAACATTTTTTTAGAATAAAACTATCACTACCGAAGACAAATAAAAAGGAAAAAGAAGAAAGAAGATACGAAAGTAAGAAATGAGGAAGAAGACTTACAAAGATGAAGAAATGCAAAGGAGAAAGCTCTGAAGTTTTTATAGCAAAAGACTTAGGATCAAAGTGATGGTTTGGAGTTTATGCAACACAATTTGAAACCCCGTGCACAATCATAAGGTGTGATACGAAAGGAGATTTTGGCACCTCACTTATTGCTGTGTTGAGCATACCCCTGGAGCTCCTACTTAATCACAAGTTTGCCATGTCAGTTTAAATTCGTGATAACGGATAAAGACTATTTGGTACTAAAGTAATGATAAAACCTATTGGCCTAACAAATCTTAACCCAGAAGTTTTAGGGGCAATTATGGGGACCTAAGTTATTAATTAGGCCCAATTGAAAATCGACCGACCAAGCCTAGTAGCATGTGGGGCACACCTAACCCAACTTCTTAAATAAATAAGTAGAAGTATTTTTCACATGAATAGATACGAACATTTATCACGACCATCTTGATAAGCTCAATTGGTTGCCTATAACTCGAACAAGATATTCAAGAATCACCACACGAGTCAAAAATAAGATGGGAGAGTTCCTTAAATGACTCAACCATTACGATTTTACACCACTATAAATATAGCCCACATCCCATGTCCAATGGGGTGTAATTTGGAAACTGTGAGAGAACTTAATAAGATACAATGACCTCTCTGTGGACATAGACAAATTGCTAAACCATATATATTCTTATGTTGCGTGATTCGCATCTTATATTCATTATTTTATTACTTTCTAGAATCATTTTTATTGTGATTAATTTGTACTCACGGGAGTTTATGGATCAATATATATATATATATATATATATATATATATATATATATATATATATATATATATATATATATATAATGAATAATTAGAAGTGACTCAAAGAGATCTTCAATTGCTTAAGAAAAACCTTGGGGAATTTGTCAATAGTTTCATCACCAGGTGGAGAAAGAAAGCCTCCACCATAACCAATCTCTTGTTGGAGGAAGAATAGGTCATCATTATAAAGAAGAACTTCTCTTATCACATCCGTAATTTAATGGGTAACCACTATTACTCCCCATTTCAAAAACCTTCGGTAGGTTGGAGTTGAGATTGAAGGAAATGCTAAGAGTAAAAAAGACAAGTCTGAATCAAATAAGCCTGTTGGGCAACTTACTCCTCAAAAATATAATAAGCCTATTGTTGCTACAGTCAACAAAATTTCCTTTCATCCTTCTACCTCATGGGCACTAGAAGCCAATCTTGTTATAATTCGAAAAGAATATGTTGAACTTCATGATCCTCTCTCTAAAGTGTGTCAAAATCTCTTATCATGTAGACTCATCAAACCTTTGGACCCTCATCCACTTCTTGGCTCGCTTTTAGAATACTTTAAGCATGATGCCCATTATGAATTTAACCATACTTATGGGCACATCACTGATCAGTGCCATCATTTAAGGAATGTTGTCCAACGCCTCATCAACAAAGATATCATAACCCCTTCCGCAAACCCAAAGCCAAACACTACCTAAACCCCTTTATTTATGAACTAAGATGGAGTGAATGCCATTATCATAGACGTAGACCCAAATTTTAACCCATCTACCAAAATCTAACCCATCATTGGTCCTAATTCATCTAATAGCTCTCCCAAATAATCTCTTGCTCTCAAAGTTTGCATATCTTTCCTTCTGCGTCTCAAAAATACTCTTGATCAGGCGTTTCTGTTATGACAAGTGCTTTCATTGTTGTCCAAAACCGTTCATAAATAGGAAGTATGGAGTTTCCTATTGTCCAAGAACAACTCAGAAGTTTAAAAATGAAATTCCCCTTGGAAATGATCCTTGAAGGAAAGGATTGTCAAAAGATCAGTGGCACACACACACACACACACACACACACACACACACACACACACACATATATATATATATATATATATATATATATATATATATATATATATATATATATATATATATATATATGGAATCCTAGAAATGGTCCTGTTTATTCAATTATTGGTTTATACCACTGAAGGATTTCAGCTTAGATGACATCATTCAGTTTCTAACAGAAGAGTGTATCAAGAGAAAAATCTATGCGAAGCTCTCAAGTTTCTTAAGACCCTAAAGCATAAGGGATACCTAGTCCCTTCTTCCAAGAACTTATCTGTTGCATGGGAAGATATGCATGATGAAGCAGGTTAAGCTATGGAATGTATAGATTTCTCTTGGAATAGTTATAAGTCACTAATGGATAGAGAGATGACTACACTCCTTCAGATAGATGAGACAGTGAATCCAATGATGAAAACCCTATTATAATTTCCTCTTTCTATTGGTTAATATCTTTAAAAGATTTATGGGAAGAGATTAATGAAGTTTATCCTACACCAGAATTAGATTAAGACACTGGGTTCTTATTCTTCCCGCCATTAATGAACAACATGACCCGATCGGGTAAGTACTACAAAGATCCAATTCTACCATCATCAAATGCACCCTTAGACAAAAGAAAAGGTGATGGTCAGTATATCCCAATGCCCAAAATGATAATCGAGGAGAGAAAGATCCTCAAACAAGTTAAGAAAAGTCATGATAACATCATCTTGTGGGGACTCTTTATGCCTTCCCTTCTTCACCGAAGGGCTCTTATCAAGCTTAGTCGATACAGGACTCTTTATGCCTTCCCTTCGTCACCCATTTTGAAATTTGATCGGAATAAGAATCATCTCCTTAGTCGATACAGAAATCCCCAAGTTTGGTCCAAACTATAATTATGCTCTTAATATCTTAATGGAAGCCCTGGATAAGATAGTGATGTTAGTGTTCATTGATAAAGGTTAGTGTTCTTAATATTTTAGTGTTCTGCGTTGAATGTTCTCCCATTGATAACCCTCAGATGCCTAGGTTTAGAAGTCAGCGATCTCACTCCAACATACACCGTTGTGTTTGATTATGATAATACTCTATGAGTGTTCATAGGTTTGATATCTCTCACACGAGCGACTGGTTTGATATTTCCTCGGATAGAATTCTAGGTCATTGACATCCCTGCATGTTTCAATCTATTTCTTGGTCGACCATAGCTCCACAGTATTAGGGAAGTGGCCTCTTACCTCCTTGAAAAGATGAAGTTATTTAGAGACAACCATGTCATTACCATTATCAGATCGATGATTTCAATTTTGATGGCGTTGGTACCATTAATCTGGTTTTGGAGTTCTAGTAAAGTGAAAATGACATATTCCTCTCAGGCTTCAAGATTGATTCTCTTTCTCTACTAGATGGAGATAACTTTAAAGACAATGCGAGTCCCGAACATAGCCCACATGTCAATGTCAAAGTGATTCAGATATTCAATAATATGCACTTCATGCCCAGAATGAGGCTTGGCAGTAGACAATAAGGAATCCTTGAACCTGTTATTTTAAAGGAAGCCTAGCCTCCGTATGGTATGGGGTATCCACCATCTCCAGATAAGCTCATGGACCCCAATCAATAGTATAGAAAGAGAGTATTGAAGAGGAAAGAGGTCATCTTAGGAGACTCTTTAAATGGGAATTTTATTAAAGAGCATAAATAATTACCCCATTACTACTTCACTAACCCATGGTATAATGTTGCTGAGAAGAAAATGAAGAAAGGATTTGAGATCTTCTTCGAGGATAAATTTACTTGGATTGAAGGACCAAATAATAAGGTGAAACTTTTAACCATCAATTCTACTAACTCGAGCTCCTCCAACACAAAAAGCATAGAAAGTATTTAAAGCATTGACAATGACGAATCATTTGGCTTCAATGCATTGGGAATGGACCTTTACATGATCCACGCTGAGTCTGAACTGCCTGACCCTTTCTTGACGATTACTCCAACTAATATTAATATCCTCATTTAGCAAAGCGTTATAGTCAACCCAACTTTACGTATCAAAAACTATATTGTGTATCTCTTCGAGAATGAACCCAAGTCAGATTCCCATTTTTTCATTACTACTGCAAGTGAAAACGAGGCCTTCTATGATGAGGTTCTTAAAATTGTATTTCTTGAAAATATTATTAATGAAATAAATGAAGATTTTGAGTATCTTTTTGTGCCTTATATTAATTACATTGTTCCTAATCAAACAATTGATGAATATGATCTAATTAATAAATAATTTTGAACTGATCTCAATAAGGAAAAAATTAAACATAATAATTGTGACACTCCACCTAATTAATTATCAGGTGATCCGGCCTTTATTATATTAAAATAGGATTTACAAAATGGTCCATTATTATCATCACTGTCGAAAACCAAATTTATTACGAATCATCTATCAGTTAATTAAGTCGGTGCCAAATTTTATCTTATATTAAACAGACAAATAATAATATGTGAAAACATTGAATATAAAACATTCACACCATACTAAAGTCTAAATCATCTCAATTAAATGAATAACTAAAGCCTTGCCGAATAAACCATCGGCTAAAATCCCCAAGACAAATAATGAATCCAACTAATAAAATAATTTGAATACAAGTCTGAAACCAAAATATTGAATAAATAAAGTCTCAAAGGGAAACATGCCAAAACTTGAATACTAGAATAACTCCTACACTAGGAATGAAACGATGGATGCATATAATCCAATCCCTACAAGACTCCACAGTGTTGCAGCTATACATCCTAGTAGAGAATCATCACGTGTGGCGTCCACCCATACAGTACATTACCTTATTAACATCACTCGTATGCTATAATCATTCTAAGTAACATTTCTCGCATGTTATCATTTAATCATATAATTAAGTGTCTCTACTTAATCACCTTTCTATTTGGTATTATCATCTCGTAGTCTATTATCAAGGTGGCTTTCATGACAAGTTAAATTTGAACTCTCGCAGCTCTTTCCCGTGAATCACTCATCATTTTTTTAAATTCAAATCCTCACGGTAAACGGTAATTACATGCACACTTCTCCTTAAGTTTACTTACGCATAGATGACAAGATTAAGATAACAACGCCTCACCAAATTCAAATATGGAAGAGAAGTCAAACATCCATATAAACTCGTGCATGTGTGAAATGTTGGCATATATACAAAGTCGAATCAAGATGCATATCAACTTCGAAACAACCCCATATAAACTATGGTTAAGATCATTCTAAGCATCGATAATAATGACCAAATATCCTAGCCACATGGATAATGAAAGGATGGGGGGAGTCCAAGCACACCAATATGCCACATCAAACATGTAAACTCAAAAATAAAAATCGAAAATCTTTTTGGCTTTTCAAACATATTTTGACTCAAAGAAAATCAAAATCTTTTTGGATTTTCAAAAGTTTTATCAAAAACAAAATCTTTTAGTATTTTTAAAATAGGACTCAAACAAATGCAAAATAAAATACAAATAGAAAAACATATCATATCACTAGAAAATAATAAATCATGATGCAAGGGCTAGCATATGACAAAACCTGCAAGCTAGTATCCATAAGAAATAGAAAGAGATGAATCATGTGCATGCATGTGAGAATCAACCAACGAAGCATTTAACATCTCCAAAACGGATTTCCTAGCCCAAAGGGGTGTATACCTAACAAAATGGGTTTTGGGAACCAATGGGACACTACTTTTAATCTTCCCAGGGTATTTTCTAAGATAAAAAACAAAAACTCCTAAGGTAACCTTTCCTACCACAATGCGAACAAGTGAAAAAACGACGAGGAACGGGACCTTTAGGTTGACCTTTTTCTAATACCCTCGGATGTGGTTGACGCTCTAAAACAAATTATGGTTTTGGCTTTTACAATCGAACCACTAAAACAAGATAAGCCGTTACCATCACTACTCGAGTCATTTAAATCATTTTTTAACTTCAAAACTTTTGACTCAAGCAAACGATTGGACTCCTCAAACTTTCGGGACTCCTTCTTTAAATTTTCAATTACCCCTAGAAGGTTATCTCGCTCCCCCTCAATGTGAGAAAACTTATCCCTAAGAGCCTTTTCTCGTGCCACAATGTCATTAATCGAATTATTTTCCTCAACGGCACAAACACTAGAATTTCTCAAATCCTCTAACTCTTTTTTTAAAGTGAGGACTCTATCATCACTCTTCTTTTTGCCCAATTTTAGTATATTAAAATCTTTAAACAAGGAACTAAAGTGCTCACAACAAATATCTCTTTGAATTTGAAACTTTGACAAATATTCAATCTTATTTTTAAAATCGGAATTTTCTTTTTCCAAAAATTCAATACATTTTTCAAACTTTAAATTCAAACGATATAGATCATCAACGCTTAGAGAATCCATCAAGAGAAAACAAACACAGGAGAGGTAAACAAACACACGGGATCACAAAACAATTAAATAATATTTTCTAGCTCTGATACCAATTTGAAAATCTTGTGAGTGGCCCGATATGTGTGTTTTCAAACAAAACCAATTTTTCTTCGAAAAAGATCCAACTTTTAATTATGCACCAAACCAAGTTGAAAAATCCCAATTCTCACTTTACACCAATTTTATCTTGATTAATCCTAAACATGCATCTACTTATTAAAGCAAGTAAAGTAAAGAATACTCTCAACTTTTAATTATGCACCAAACCAAGTTGTGAAAAGTCAATTCTTACTTTAAACAAATTTTATCTTGATTAATCCTAAACATGCATCTAGTGATTAGAGCAAGTAAAGTAAAGTAAAGAATACTCACAACATCGGATGTACAAGGAAAAAAACCCAAAAACGGGAAAACAACCTTGGACAGCCCAAGCCAGACAATCACTATGAATAATGGTTTTACAAAGACAGATTAGCCTTACACTAAGACTCGATCCCCACGGGTCTTGACGCTCCTTCTAATCTTCAACTGTTCTTCAATAGTGCCAACTCAGAAATTCCGTCTTCTACGATCTATGTCCACAACACACGCGTCCACGTATGTCTCGGTGTCCACCGATATGGCTTTGATACGTTTACGATGTCAAACACGATGTCCGTCGCTTCTTCACCGCAAAACCCTTTGATGTTCAATGTGTAGAAAAAACAACTTTGGTGCAGCAAGATCACTTAAACATATAATAACGATAACTCGAATCTTTACAAACTCTAAGGATGTGTTTAACACTTTTAAACCTTAGAAAACATGTGCAAACAAGGTTCTGGTTTGTAAAAATGTTTTCCAGAAAACATACTGCCGAAATTATGATGCAAACACTGTTTAAATAGGATTTAAACACCGACTCGAAAAACGTGTCATTCGAACGACTTAAGCATGTCGTTCGAGCAACCTCGCGAATGTTTGACTTTCTTTGACTCTCGGATAAAAACGTCTCTTAACAAAGAGATTCAAATTAGACAAACTCTATTTCGAGATTATCATCATAAAAAGAAGTTTAAACCATTAAAACACTTTTAAAACATTTAAAAACATGTTTCTATATAAAAATTACATCCTTATCTTTTATAAAATAATTCCAAGCACCATTAATTATACGCATTCATACCTGAGTGATCTCGGAATGAAATTAACTTTGAAGACGATTAAACTTGCACCAAATAAACATCGACGTGATTATTTCTTTGAAGCTTTACCGCAACGTCTTCAATTTCTTCAATACGTCATAGACCAAGTTGGATCGTGACAAAATAAAATTCTCCCTATGACATATTACAAACACAATTTTGTTCACGGAATTAAGTCAAAACAATACAGGGACTCAATTGGAAATTTATGTCCTTACAAATCAGTGCCCTACAACCCTCCATGGTGCTACATCTATATGTCCGAGTAGAGAATCATCACGTATGGCGTCCCTGTGGATGGACACCTGAAAGGTTTTTTAAAAATATTTTATAGAAAGGTACCCAAAACATTTTGAAAATATTTTGCAAGTATTTATCACAATTTAAAATCAGTTATTGATTACACATGTTAAGTTTTGCGTACACTCACTTGAGTTTCCTCACTTCTCATCTATTGTGCAAGCCCAACGTCTCTACTTAGCCCACCTAGCTATTCAATTCAAGCTAACTAGGCATAAGTACTTCATTTCATGAGTAACACTTCCAAGTTTCGGCACCACCCATACAGTACATTACCTTATTAACATCACTCGTATGCTATAATCATTCTAAGTAACATTTCTCGCATGTTATCATTTAATCATATAATTAAGTTTCTCTACTTAATCACCTTTCTATTTGGTATTATCATCTAGTAGTCTACTATCACACATAAGCAAATTATTTATTGGGTATATATTTCACACACAATATATACTATAAGTTCATACTTAACTAACATGTCCATGTATCACACATTAAGGACTATTGGTTCGAAATGTTACCTTGAACCCAATATTTATTTCATATATTTGTCTGGAATGTTAACTCAACCCCAATATTCATTTCATATATTGGTTCAGAATGTTACCTCCACCCTAATGTTTTTTCATGTGTTGATTCGGAATGTTACCTCGACCCTAATACAATCAAGTACACTATAGGTATCCACCCCACCTATAGATATTCAGTAGGTATATACACAACCTAAATATCATAACTTTGTCCATAGTATATATGACTCTAATACTCACCATACTTACAATTTATAATTATTCTCACTATCGCATTTAATGCAGTATCACTCTCTACTCTAAGGGTCCTAATTACCCCTTGATTTATTTTAGTATCTAAGTCCACATTACTCTACTAGTCCATACCCAAAGCTCACTCACACTTTTTTGTAATTACATTCTCATTCTCACGTATTAATTACATTATCGTTTAATCCCATTTTATTATCTTCTTAATTCTCTCAATAAGACTTAATTCCCATAACCCAATCATAGCCTACTGCAATATAATGGATCCCTCATTACATGCTAACAATGTCCTAAAAGTTTTCCCGACAATAATTTGGCGTTTTTAGCTTAAAAGGAAAATTTTCATATTTTCTAGGCAACTGAATCGATTCGCCTTTTGGCCGAATCGAATAAAAAATATGGTGTATCATCCTCTTCCTTACTGAAGTGGGTTTTCTCCATTAACACCCACAAAACTTACATTTATCTTCACCAAATTTGAAACCAATTGTCCCTAACAATTTCTACATGCATTAGGACAATTTTTAACGTAAACAGAACATCAAAATCTTATAATTTTGCATTCAAGAGGGGATTTAGTCATCTAATCCTCAAGAACCCTAGGTTTTCATATTCTCCATTAATATTCAATACAAACCCAGATTAAATTCATGGATAATGACACATAACCCCTGATTTATTATCATCTGCTGATATCCATTACTTCTACATGGAATTCATACCCAAAAATGCATTTAAATTGTTCTTTTCTTCCAAGAATGTCAATTAAATCCAAATATATTGAAACCCTAGTCACATGGGTATTATAACTTCAAATAACTTTTATATAAGCCCTTTTCCTTTGATCAGTAGGGTCTGATTTCGTGGCTTGGTGATGGATTTGATTGTTTCCTCCTCTAATCTTCCTTCCAAATCGATCAAAGCTCCAAGAATCTCTTCAAAGGCTCCAAGAACTCTCCCCTTTTGTTCTCAAATGGACTCAGGTTTTATTTTATGTTTCTAACCCTAGACCCTATTATCAAATAATATGATAAAGGAGTTAGAAATTTGTAGGTCTCCTAACCGTCATTTTCGAAATGACTGAAACGCCCCTATAGGGTGTTGGTTTAGCCTAAAAATACCCCGGGACCCAATTGGCACCCTTGGGTATACTTTTAACTATTTCGACCCTTTCGGAGTCATATGTCACCTCGAAATCTTCATTCGAGTCACTCTATGTAATTATTCCATCTTGACCTCAAATTAGTCTACACGTGACTCCCGATGGAGATAATTTCAATTACGTCAATATCAGTCACTATTACACGTAATAATTTCCATACGTTATTTACTATTCACTTATTAAATTAAATTCATAATATTAATCATTATCTCACTCTCGATTAATATTTAATAAATACATTATTACTCAATTCAATTAAACTACTTCTCTTGCGTAATTTAAAATAAAACTAATTAATTACCGAATCAATTAAACTAAAATATGAAAAAATACGGGGTATTACAATAATCATGTTCAAACTAGTTATGATGATAATTGTATTACTATTCTTCATTCAAATAGCACTCCACACGAGATTAGGATAGGGTCCACTATTAACGAGCATGAGCGATCATAATTCAAAGTGATCCTAATGGATTTTGTATACATCTTTGCATGGTCTTATAATGAAATGCCTGGGATCGACCTAGAGATCGTGAAACGTGAGATTCCCACAGATCCAAAATGCAAGCCTATCAAGCAAAATATAAGAAATCTCCAGCACGAATGGTCCCTCAAAGTTAAATATGAAATGGTTAAGAAGTTAAACGTAGTTTTCATATGTATAGTTGAATATTGAACTTGGCTCGCCAATATTATCCATATGCCAAAATTACGAAGGAAAGTCCATATATGCATCGACTATTAGGATCTGATCAAACCTTCTCTAAAAGAAGATTATCCGCTGACCAACATCGACAAAATCATCGATAACACTGCCAACCATGCTCTCAAATCATTCATTGAGTCCTTTATAGGGTATAATCATATCAAGATGCATCCCTACCACCAAAAAAATACTACTTCCAACACCTTGTGGGGTACCTTTTATGATACTCTCATGCCTTTTCGTATAAAAAATGCTAAAGTTACATATCAAAGAGCGATCACAACCATTCATCGAGATATCATCCATGAAGAGGTCAAAGTCTACGTCGGCGACATAAGCATCAAGTCCAAGACTCGATAAGGTTGTGTTCCTACCATGAGAAATTATTTGAATGATTACAATAGTAACATATGCATCTCAACCCATATAATTGCATTTTCAGTGTCACGAAAGGTAAAATCCTTGACTTTATTATCAATGAAAGAGGGATCGAAGCAGACCTTGCTAAACTCAAGGAAATCCTTGAAATGCCATCACCTCGGATATAGAAAGAAGTTTTCGATTTTTTGGGTAAGCTCCAATACATCATCAGATTCATCAGTTAACTCACTTCCATTTATTAACCCATCTTCAAACTCCTCTAAAAGGATTCGACCAAAGTCTATAATGAGGCGTGCCAGTAAGCCTTCAATAAAATCACGCAATACCTTGCCCAACCTTTGGTGCTCATGCTACCACAACTTAGTTTACACCTTCTCTTATGCTTAGCTGTCATGAACACTTCAACTGGGGATATGTTATCCTTATACATCAAAAAATTGTTCAAGGAGAGATCTATCTACTATGATAGTAAAAAACTAACAGGGTATGAAGTAAACTATACATTGGAGAAGGCGTGTTTCACCCTGGTTTAGGTCACTTAGAAACTTCTACATTACAAATTGGTGTTCCCCATCAAGCTAGTGTCTCTAATAGATCCCATAAAGTACCCACTAGAAAATCCTACCTTCTCAAGTCATATATCTAGTTGGCAAATATTGCTAGCCGAATTCGACATCATATACGTCATACAAAAGGTCATCAAAAGAAGGGCTATCTTTGATTACCTAGCTGACAATCCCATAGGGGAAATCGACATATGGATTTTTGAATTCTTAGATAAAGATATTATATGTACTTCTCGATGAGAGATTTAGTGGTGGATGTTCTTTGATAGAGCTCCCAACAAGAAGGGGTATGGAAATAGGATACTTCTAATCATACTGATGACTCTCACACTAACATTGCTATTATTCTAGACTTTACTTGCACCAATAATATGATATAATATTAAGCATGGACTTTGAGACTCAACCTTTCCCTCGAGAAAGGAATTCGTTACCTCGATGTCTATGGAGACAAGACCCTCACTATAGGAGAAGCCCTTAAAAAATGAAAAGTCAAAGATGTGAATGTGCAACGGTACCTCTATGTGTGTCCTTTACGTGAAGATAATTTTTCTTTTCAAAAAAACTTTTTCAATTTTACCAAGCACCAATTTTGTGAACCAATTTCAGTCAATTTTAATCTTCTTAACCCTAAACACGCATCTAGTGTGATTGAGAGAGATAAAGTAAAGAATGCTCACAAAACATACCATTGTATGAGGAAACTATAACGGGAAAAAACCTCAGACGACCCAACCAGACAATCACTATAATAAAATTTTATAAAGGAATATTACATTCTTACTTAACGACTCAATCCCCACAAGCCTTGACGCCTCTTTTACTCTTAAATTCCTCCACCATAGTGCAACGCTTGAGTCCACTTATTACAAGTCCACAACCCACAATTCCACGTGTACCTCGATATCCACTGATATAATCAGTAACTGTTATGAATTCCACTAAATGAAACAGGTTCTTCGAATGATGAAGAATGAAACAATGGTGAAAACACAAGATCTCTATGAAATATGGTATGCACACTTGGATCTTGTAAACACAAAGGATGTTTTTAACTATGGAAATCTTTGGTAAAAAAATGCAGAAAATATATGGGTTCTATGTAATTCTGTATGTTTTGCACACTGATTTTCTAAGCAAAATTTGCCTTAAATAAAAAACTTTGAGTCGGCACGTCGTTAGAACGAAATCATCAAGTTGTTAGAACGAGAATCCATGTCATTTAAACGACTGTTAAAGTCGTTTAAACCATTAAAACTCAAGGGAAAGTTCCATACGGCTCTAAACAAATTTAATCTCTCATCAAGGTCTCAATCTCTCAAAGTTAACGTTACTTGAATCTCTCGATATCTCATCAAGATCATTAATCCTAGACTAGAGAAAATTCCTGGACTCCTCAAACTTTATAATCTCTTTCTTCATAGCCTTTATCAACCACGAAGACTATCTCTCTCACCCTCAACATACTTCAGTTTCTCCCAAAGATCCCTCTCATGTACCCTAAGATCCTCAATCAATGCATTATTATTTTCTACGACACACTCTTTCAACTTATATTGAAACTTAAAGTTTTCCTTCTTCACCTTCATCGTTTCCTCATAAAATTTACGTAAATCAAATTGCAATTCACTTTCCTTAACATCCTCATCCTCACTCTCTTCACCCTCACTTGGGACTCACAAACTATGGCCTTTGAAGTGCCATTCACATGAGTATCTTCATGAGAAGATTTATCGTCGTCGCTAACATGATAAACCATGAACGCAGTGTGGTTACGCTCAATGTGGGGATATCCTCTCCCTCTTCTGGTTCACTAGCACTAAGGGTGTCATTATATGCAATTGGTTTGTTTTCCCCCTTCTTAAGTCTAGTAGGGCACTCTACTACCCTATAGGTGCCACTTTATGAGGAATGAAAAAGTCATACAATCTTTTATAAATGGTTCAAATGTTCAGATATTTTTGAGAGAAAGTTCAAGGAGTTAAAAAGCTAGATGAAATATCAAAAAATAATGAGGGTTGATGTGGTTAAGGCAACAACTTTGATTAGATGACTCTACCTTTGAAAATTGGAAACAGTTTCCCATCTTAGTAATAAAACAGTGAAAGATGCCACATGAAAAAACTTTTCGAACAAATCAATGTTTCAAAGATATTTATCTATGCAAAATGGAGTAACATCAAGGATGTTAAACTAAAGGTTTTAACAAAATCACTTATTGAGAAAGAGAAGAATGTTAGTTGAAAATATTAAAAAAAAGGTGTTGGAAATTTCACTTTTATTGGAGCTTTAAGTCAGTTGTTCTTGAATCGTTATTCTTAATTGAATAAGATCTAGGTTTTATTCCTTTAATAGTGTCTTTTGACTTTATTTTCCACGATAGAGATATGATCTTACATTCTTAGTTAATGCCCTCATCATGTAATTAACCTTTTATGAATAATATTTTCTTGATTATCAAAAATAAATATAATACTTATGGACACCCCATATTAGTACCCTCCAAATACCTCCTTAGGTCCTTAGCACTTCTCCTCCCACCCTAGGACCCCTGGTCCTTATCTAAGCCTTGATATAGATGCCACCAGGTGCCACTAAGCCCCATGTAACACCTCGCTCGCCCGGGGAGAGCGAACGGAGCGCTAATACGATAAAACTAAACTAAATCTACAAATAGCAGGGTATAGAGCATCTAAATAAACCCACAATAATATAAATCCACTAATATAAATTCTTCAAATACAACAAGTCTCTCGAATTAAAATTACAACCTCTAACTTGAAAATAAAATAAATCTCTAATGCTCTATACATCAAAATAATACAAATCTTTCCCAAACAATCCTCACTAAAATTAATCTCCATAGCGCCCCAAAATCCGCGCTAACCTGCCACTAAAAGAAAACATGGGGAAGTACACAATACAACAAGAAAGATGCTCAACAAATATATGTTAGCGATGAAGAAAATGTAACAACATGAGTACGAATATTCAAATCAAATGAAAATCTCATAAGCATTTATCAATAAATTTTTCAACAACACATCAATGGGTCACCAGGCCTCACCCCATTCACATATGCTTTATCAAGCCATAGCCGGGAATAGGTATTTTGGCGGGTGCCCAACATCCGTGCCATATTAAAATCTCATGACAACATGCTCATCAACAATATAATGATACCACATGAATCAAAATAACTTCAACAATTATTTTCCATATTTCAATGAATTTATCAATTCAAATATGAGTTTAATTAAACAAGAATTCAAAGAGAATGACACTCGCGAGATTTAAGGAGCATATTGTGTAAAACCCCATACCTCAAACCATGATGAGAAACCAATGATCACATCCTCAAGATCAACACAAAAGATCTACAAAATCTCCTCCAAGAACCTCCAATAAAATAGCCCCAAGACCACCTCTAATCTAAGGTTGGAACTCACAAATCTCAAGGGCCAATGTGTATATAAAAAGAAGAGGAATATAAAATATATTTGCTGCCAAAAAGTTGTGCCAAAAGTAGGTTAAAAGGCTTGCCCATGACTTCCTTTTATAATGCAAAGAAATGAAGAGTTGGAATCCAAAAGACTCCTTTAAATAAGGCAAAGAACTGAAGAGTTGGAAGTCAAAACAACTCTTGAAAATTAATTAATGTTTGTCGACTTAGAATTCCAAGAGTTAAAAATATTTAAAAATCATTTTAAAATCCGTTTTAACTCCGATTTCAAAACCGTTCGAAATTCTCGCCTTTAAAAATAATATTCAACGTATTTGAGCAATAAAAATAATTTTATCAAAAACTTTATTTTCCTCCATTTTCCAGAAATTAATTAAAATAGCCCAAAATTACGCGGGTTGTTACACTTCCCCACTAACAATGGAATTTCGCCCTCGAAATTCACCGAATGCCTAACTCTAAAAAATTAGGCTAACAATTTAAAAAAAATCTCGTCTCCAAAAATAATTCCTCACCTCTAATCTCGAAACCTAACACGAATATCACCTAAAATTTTCTATCTCCAAAAATTGCTAACCACGCAATGAACCTGTAACACCCCGCCTAATTAAATACCGGGTGGCCAGTCCCATACCAAATTAAAACAAAATACACAGTTGGCTCATTCTTAGCATCACTGTCGAAAACATTTACAACTCACCCAATACTCAATTAAGCTGGTGTTAAAAACTTTTCAAATTTTAATTCAACAAAATTCATTTCTAGTTTAGGAATAACACAACACATTTTATTCCACAACACTGATAACCAAATAGATAACATAAAAGAATTTAAAAGCATTTGGAATAAACATTCCCAAATAATATTAATCCATTACAGTAATCCCAACAATATCAAATGTATTAAAATGACACGAATACCATAGTATCTGACCCCGATAGAAGAAGATAACTGAATCCTTTGGGAGACCTGCCCTACTAAGAGAATACTGTGAATCAAATGATGATAGGCGTCTAAGCAAAACTCCATAAATCCATAGCATGTCATAATCCGCTAAGGTTGGCGTCCCTGTTGCTGGACACCTGATATAGAAGATACAATAGAAAAGAAAATATGCAAGGAAACGGGTCAGAGCCCGATTGTGTAAATGATTTTTAAAACAACAAGTATTTAATAAGTGCAATAAATCTTTTATTATGTACATGTTAGACCCAACTCTCACTTGTCATTCTCACCTCTCAACTAGAGTGCACACTTAATGTTTCCTCTTAACCTCCTACTTAATGGTTCCTCTTTTCTAGTCTCCATATTATAATTCCATCCCAATATCATAATCCCCATATATCCCCTACCATACGTCACATTATTATTCATTTACATTTCTCATCGTTTCTCATTAACGTGAATCATTTCTCATTAATATGAATTAAGTTTTTCAATTCTTTAAGAATAAACATTCATTAACTTAATTCCATTATCTTTTTTTATTCACCGTTATCTACAATTATCACCGTAGATAGATTTAACCATAATAAATATCCATTCGTTTATTTAATCCATTATATATATATATATATATATATATATATATATATATATATATATATATATATATATATATTCATATATAATATAGCACCCCGAGTCACAGCTGCGGTGCAATGCATTACTCTGCTATCATGTCCCAATATCGCTGGTCGCCGAATAAGAGACAAAAGGTTCGGTGAGGATACCCCGAACCATTAACAACAACACAATCATTGGAGGCGAACATAGTTCTCATACCCATGGGTCATGCACATACCTACGTACCCATAGTCAGCGAACTTATCAACTCCTCGATAAGTCTTTCATAGACCTATGTTCTCGAGCGACAAATCAAAGATCCCATGAATTCATCAGGATATGACTGCCCTCACGCGCAAACCTCCCACCGATAGCAAGTAAGCTAGGTATGTCATACACATAAATCATCAATCAATCAAATAGGTATTATCATACCTATAATATAATATCAATAAGGTAATATCACTACCCTAAGATAATTCCCATACGTAGCATTATATCTCTTTTAAATTCCACGTATTAAAATATTATATCTTTACTTCATAATTTAATTATCCTCGCATCCTATAACATCTCTCCACTCCCGACGTCATTAAGGTTCATGCGCGGAGCATCTCGCAAAGCGAAATCCAAACAAGGAACCCCTCCAATACACTACTACTTAACTTTATCGATCGAGGAGGTTTGTCAACTTTAAATACGTGATTGGGATAACATCATACCCTCTTTCAACCAAATGTGTTCTAAACTCCCATCTCTATCCAGGAGTCATACTGCTAAGCGCTCGTATTACACTTAGTCCTTGCACAATCAATAATGAGCTTAAACTCAGTCCTTGATGTTCATATTGTAATCCTAAGGCTACCCATGTGTTACATTCAATGACCACTACTGGACATATCCTTAATCCTCAAGCAAACCAATTATAATCCAACAAATGAGTCTAGCAACCGAAATTTCTTTAATTTAATTATCATCATTCTAATCAATTTAAATCCCAATCAAATTAATTCAAATCTTATCAAGGGTCTACTGATATTTTCTACGTCCCATAATATCCAATTAATAATCACCAAAGATCTACAAATGTTTTGGGATAAGAACCAACATTAAAAAGAAACAACATCATGAATTCTCATATTTTAAATACTCAAAAAAATCAGATCCAAAAATTATTCGAATCATCAATCTGACTTCAGATTTTGATTCTACACGAAAAATTGAGTCAGGTATGTGTTTTGTGTTTTTCTTAAGTCTCATCCAAATGCACTCGAAAAGAAGATCTAAACATTCTAAATTGGCTCTTCTCATTCCACTCGTTTTTGCCTCTTTTTCCAGAAAATTATCAACATATTATCTTCAAGAACACTAAATTATTTTAAGAATTTCTTCCACAGATTGATGAATATTTATTGGATTACTAACTACCTACAACATGAGTTTAATTCCTATATATTTTTAGATTCCAAAAATCCATTAACAACTATATCCTTTCATCTTCCAAGCATGAAAATCATCTCTTTTTATAACTATCCTAACATGGACAATATACGAACTTAAATTGCAAATATCAAACACTTGCCTCTAATGAAGATCTGATCCTTTGGAGTTGAATAACACAGGTGGTGATGGTGGTGGTGACCTTTGACCTTTGGTTCTCCTCCTTCCCAAGCAAACTTCTTTTTCTTTCCAAGCAACCTTCCACTCTCTCTAAGAAGATGACTTTTCAATTTTGTGTATAAGAGATGAAATGAACCTACATACACTAATCTCCAAATACTTATAATAAGACAAAACCCGAAATCACTATTCATCCCTCTTGTAAAAATAACCAAAATGCCCTTTTGGGTTGTCTTTTCATTTCCAAATGACCCGAAACTCAAATCCAACATCCAAATAGACTTTTCTGACTATTTCAACCCTTCCGGACGCAACGACGCAGTCGAAATGACTATAAGGTCGATAGAAAATAAATTTTCTTTTTAATTTAATAAATTAGTCTCTACACGTCCCAAACCGCGTCTGACTAAAAAATCCAAGTTACCGAAATTATGTCACGCCGTCATAATAATGACATCATATTCATATATTACCTAAATATCTTTAAGTAATATTCAGAATCATCCATTTTAATATCCACAATTCGGATAAAACCCAAATGAATTAATTTATAATAAAATTCAATTAATCCATTAATTTAAAATATAACCCATTTTAAAAGTCATTAAAATCACGGGGTATAACATACTTCCCCCCTTATAATATAATTTCGTCCTGAAATTCAGGAATATAAATCATACCGGGAAGGTCAACTCCGAGTATACATCTCACATCGCAAGAAACCTAAAACATACCTCCCATACAGTACATTAACGAAAATCCCTATCGATGTTATACGCCAAGCCTCACCATATAGTTTCAACTGAATCGAATTTAAACATTACCCAATCTTCCTTATACCATTCACATAACCAAGTTCATAAAAATGATCCTCAATCATCAAGTAAATACATCCTGAAGTCACAACTACTCACTCTTTCACAATTATGAAAACTACTACAATCCAATCATCCAGGGCGCCCATACACCCTATCGTACAACTTTCATTATAATAGCAAATGTTATAAATTCATATCCTAAAGACCTATCTTATTTCGAATCCCAACGGTTATTAGTTTCATGCGTGGGGTGTCTCGCAAGCGAAATCCAAACAAGGAACCACCCCGATACACTACTTCCTAAAGTAGTCGGTCATCGAAACTCCTAAGGTCCTTATTCAATAGTGTATAAAAATTTGGTTTATTGAAAAAAAATATCAGGTTTATCAAATTAATAATTTTTTTTTAGGTTTTATTGATTTCAAATAGAGTCTACGCATCTACTCTCTTATAGAAGACAAGATGCATGACAGTAGTAGTACATACGCTCTCATATACCACAAGTCAATGCACGCTGATAGTCAAATCACGCTCGGACATGCCCAAGGTAAGTAATCCCATGATAAAAATCAAACCCACGTGATAACATGTAATATAAAGGTGTCCCACACCCCTCAGTGAGTCTACGTAAATAACGATGCTATAGGCTAAATTTAGCAACCCTTTTTTTCCCACACAATATTAATTGCTACAAAAATCAATACGCCTCATAATTCCTTAGATAGGAAACATACCCTCATTTGTGGGTGACGGTTTTTGAATCCCACTATTATAACTTTGCTCTGATAAGCCAAGAAAAATTTTACCCCCAAATTTTCAGTTCTAGTTCACCACACTCCACTATATGCCCAAGCCTTTGAATATATTGCCTTCGTTAGGTAACACACAAAATTCCCGCATTTCAAGAACTTCTAGTGATGACTCTCCTCAATTTTTCCATAATAGGGGTGACCTCGACTACGGTCATCATACTCGAACATACTTCATAACCTCATAAGTACGATCTCCGCTATCCATCCAATGGCCCTCATCTGCCATACTTCTTTGTTCGATCACTTCCGAACATAAATAAGATTCACTGATATATACAGAATCTTACCAAAGAGATCAACAATCCTAAACATAGGGCTCTATATCAAAGAACGCTAAGCTAAAAATACAGTAAGCCGTACAGATCCTAAAGGACACTAGAACCTGATGCTCTGATACCACCTGCACACCTCGCCCACCCGGGGAGAGCGAACGGAGCGCTAATACGATAAAACTAAACTAAATCCGCAAATAGCAAGGTATAGAGCATCTAAATAAACCCACAATAATATAAATCCACTAATATAAATTCTTCAAATACAACAAGTCTCTCGAATTAAAATTACAACCTCTAACTTGAAAATAAAATAAATCTCTAATGCTGTATACATCAAAATAATACAAATCTTTCCCAAACAATCCTCACTAAAATCAATCTCCATAGCGCCCCAAAATCCGCGGTAACCTGCCACTAAAAGAAAACATGGGGAAGTACACAATACAACAAGAAAGATGCTCAACAAATATATGTTAGCGATGAAGAAAACGTAACAACACGAGTACGAATATTCAAATCAAATGAAAATCTCATAAGCATTAATCAATAAATTTTTCAACAACACATCAATGGGTCACCAGGCCTCACCCCATTCGCATATGCTTTATCAAGCCATAGCCGGGAATAGGTATTTTGGCGGGTGCCCAACATCCGTGCCATATTAAAATCTCATGACAACGTGCTCATCAACAATATAATGATACCACATGAATCAAAATAATTTCAACAATTATTTTCTAGATTTCAATGAATTTATCAATTCAAATATGAGTTCAATTAAACAAGAATTCAAAGAGAATGACACTCGCGAGATTTAAGGAGCATATTGTGTAAAACCCCATACCTCAAACCATGATGAGAAACCAATGATCACATCCTCAAGATCAACACAAAAGATCTACAAAATCTCCTCCAAGAACCTCCAACAAAATAGCCCCAAGACCACCTCTAATCTAAGGTTGGAACTCACAAATCTCAAGGGCCAATGTGTATATAAAAAGAAGAGGAATATAAAATATATTTGCTGCCAAAAAGTTGTGCCAAAAGTAGGTTAAAAGGCTTGCCCATGACTTCCTTTTATAATGCAAAGAAATGAAGAGTTGGAATCCAAAAGACTCCTTTAAATAAGGCAAAGAACTGAAGAGTTGGAAGTCAAAACAACTCTTGAAAATTAATTAATGTTTGCCGACTTAGAATTCCAAGAGTTAAAAATATTTAAAAATCATTTTAAAATCCGTTTTAACTCCGATTTCAAAACCGTTTGAAATTCTCGCCTTTAAAAATAATATTCAACATATTTGAGCAATAAAAATAATTTTATCAAAAACTTTATTTTCCTCCATTTTCCAGAAATTAATTAAAATAGCCCAAAATTACGCGGGTTGTTACACCCCATTTGAATTTGTTCAACTATCCACCTTGAGAGAAGCTCATAAAACCTTTATAGGGATCTGAATACCCTTTTGAATGGGCCATACTGTGCTCGGATCGTCCTTGCAGTTCCCACTTACTCACCTTTTTACTCTAAACCCTAATCTAGATTCTATTAAGCGCTCTTGATCCCCATTTGACTTTATTCAACTCTCCACGTCTAGAGAATCTCATAAAACCTTTATAGGGCTCTGAATATCTTCTCCAACTATCCATATTGTGCGTGAATCGACCTTACAGTTCATGCATAGTCACCTTTTTACTCTAAACCCTGATCTAGAGGCCACCTAGCACTCTCGAGACTCGTTTGACTTTGGTAAACTCTCAAACCCAATTGAAGCTCATTTCACCTTCATAGGGATCTAATTATCCTTTCCACTAGTCCATACAATGCACGAATTGACCTTACAGTTCATTCATACTTGCCTTTTACTCTGAGAACCCTCGTTTAAAGGTCATCAAGCGCTTTTAGGTCCCGTTTAACTTTAGTCAACTCTCAAACCCGAGAGTGGTTGCATATATTTTATAGGGGATCTAAATTTCATTTCCAATGATCCCGGATATGCATGATTTGAACTTTTGATTTGCATTTTGTTCCTATTTTTTCGAAAAAAATCCTTTCAGGATTGTCTATAGGCACATCAAACCCCCTGCCTATAGGCAGGGGTGTACTTTACTTTGCCTGCAAGCCAAGGCTATGTTGATATCAGGCAAGGGCCTATGTCGATCATCAGTCTCCTGGACCCTAATTTTTACTAGCATGACCTCATTCCCAAGGACCCCCTTTTAGTAATCAAAATATTCCGTGCCTCGAAATCAGTGCACTTTCACTACAAAAAATATAAATTTTCAAGATTCCTTCCACCTTTCTTACCTTATTTCATACCACCTTCCTACACTTACCTAAGCCCTACTTCACAATCATTTTACCACCATAAAATCAACATATTCTCCTTTAAAAACTAATAGCAAAGTTATCTAGGAGGTCTACTCTCACACTCTTCTATTTCACTCAATTAGGGTTGTTTATTTACTTTTCTTCTACTTTTTACATATTCTGGTCTTACTCCATTATCTCACATAAACTAATACCCTTTTTTATTACAAGTATTCACATAATGTATTTTCGTAAAACCAAAAAGATAAAAAGAGGGTTCACCTATAAATCCCTAAGTAGGATTTCCTAACTTTTTCTACACTTTTACACTTCAGCACCAATTTCCAAAACAACTAAAGAGGAGTCCTAAATTCGGGTCTATAAGTTAAACTCCACCCTTATGATATGTCGAACTTCATGGACTTTGATGCCTATTTTAGCTACATAGGTATCCTGAGTTATTATGAGGATTTGAATCCTATTTTACTCATTACGCAACCTTTGTTTATATCTCATATTTAGTAATATTGCGCGTATTCACACGCCTACATATTAGTGTTCTCACTCGGCATGCACATTCACTTTCTCATACTGAATTGTGATTTGGTGGGAACTAACATCGTATTTTCTATTATTCTCTTTTTTCGTTTACTCCTTAGAATGACTCTTCTCTATCCTTCCCACGATGTGAGTAGGATGACTTTTCTTTCTCACGTATTTTGATATCACATACATTATGCACATGAGTCACATCTTGGAGAAAAAGGATAACATTACTCCCATGAGAGATGAAAAGGAGAAATGGGTGCCTAACACTTTCCCATTTCGTAATTTAGGTCATGGACCCTCAATTCATTTGGTTTGTAGGCATTAGTTTATCTTTTGATGTCGTTCATTTGGGAAGGGCTACATTCTTTTTCCTGTTTTGAGCAAAATAGGTTGGCAACTCCATTTTTATATCCCCCCCCCCCCCTTGACGATGACCAATTTATATCCATGTTAGCCTGTAAAGATTATGTGAGTGGCAGAAAAAAGAACTCCTACCCTCGAATCTCCACACACACCGAGAGAGATTTCTCTATTTTATCTCCCTTTCAATGCCATCCCGCACCGTAGAATCCCGGATGGCCATAGTGGCGACTCCGCTGGGGACTTGTTTTTTAGAAGACTAGACTCTATTTCACATGGGTTTTGTTTCATTATCTCTCACTTCTCTTTATTTTTATACATGCGCACATAATCCTACACTTGTATATTCTTCTTGCTCTCACACTTACATGTTATATATATGCTTTGTTCATATCATGATGTTATATCGTTCTCTCCAATATGATCTTTTCTCATCACTTGTATATACCATCTCCCTATCACATGCTTTACGCTTTACTCATACCATGTTTCACTCCACTTACTCACACTTGTACATGATTCACATTCCTTGTAGATATCCATGCGTAGTCTCACTAGCACACACTTCCACATTTTTTCCACTTATATATATCCACATATATTCTTCACCCGCACATGTTCCCATGACACTCTTATTTTACACATACTTCTCACTCACTTGTGTATATTTACAGGCCTCACCTTTGAGTGGCAAATCACTCAAAACCATTTATTTTTAAAACTCTATATATTTCATAAATATATATTGTTCATAAATTTGTCAATATATATTTCGTATATTTGATATATTTTAGTACTATATTTCTAATATTGCATATATTTCGTATATGTATTATTTTATATGTTTAATATATTTCTTACATTTATATATTTCATATATTTTAGTATATATGTATATTTCGTATATTTCATATATGCATATATTTCATATATTTAATTTATTTCGTATATTTACATATTTATATATACACACATTATATTGTCTCATATATATTTATGAAATATCGATGTGTATATATATATATATATATATATATATATATATATATATATATATATATATATATATATATATTTCTTATATTTCGTATATTTAATATGTTTTTCAAATATTTTGTATATTTTTAAATACATCGTATTTTTTGTATATTTTCTTCATATATTTCATATATATTTTTAAATATTTCATATATTTCGTATATTTTTTAAATTAATTCATATATTTTGTACACTGAGTATATTTTTTTTATATTACATATATTTATATATTATTTTTATATATTTCATATATTTCGTAATGTGTGTATATATATTCCAGAAATCGTATATATATACATATACTACTCTTGTTTGGACCAGTCCATATTTTGAGAGTGTGGATCGGATATGTGTCACCTAATGGTGAGCCCAAAAAATAGAGAGAGTGTGCCTATAATTTTGCCGATAATTTTCAAGCTCACCGATGGGTGACACATGTCCAGTCCGCACTCTTAAAATGCATAATGGTCCGTACAAGAGCAGTATATATATATATATATATATATATATATATATATATATATTTATTCCTTAAATAATATATATTTTGTATATACATATTCTGTAAAATAAATATTCCGTAAATAATATATATTTTGTAAATAATTTTTTCATATTTATTTTTATTTTTCAACTTTTATGTTTGATCGAAAATGTAGAAAATTGATGATTTTTCAACTTGTATCAAACAGACGCATGTTGAAAAATACTCATTTTCCTTGAAATTATTGGCCTTAGAATCAATTGCCCTAGAATCATTTGCATTTTTTCATTTTTTTTTATCAAATAAGTCCTAGATGATTTTTGGGTATTTTATAATGGTATAAATATGTAAAATAGACAATTTTGAATCAAATGGCAATATAGTAATATGCGTTAACTTAGGCTCCAAGCTAGGTTTTGAGGGAGAGACTTAATAAGTAATATTAGGGGTGATTTTAAGGAAAGGAAGATGAAAAAAAGGCTAAAACCGAAATCTAAAGAGGCAAAAACGAGAGGAATAAAAAGAGTCACTTTGGAGTGTTTTAAATCTTCTTTTGAGTGCTTTCTGATAGATTTGATAAAAACTCAATGCACATATCTGAACAAATTTTTTGTGTAGAATCCAAATCGGAAGTCAGATTGAAGATTCAAATAATCTTTTGATCTGATTTTTCTAGGTTTCTAAAACAGGCCTACAAATGTGAATTTTGGCTCTGTTAAGGTAGTTTTGTGCTCCCATTGTCATGTGCTACATTTATTTAACCCTAATAATATATATTTATATCCATGCTATGTGTTTCATTAATTTGTATTATATGCTCGTATACTATATTCATTATTGCACCCAATTTGTATGCGTTATTTTCATGCCATGTAGTTTGGGTAACGAAACTAGTTGATTTTACGAGTATGTTGTGTTATAGAAATTGGGTAGAATACATGTACACTGGATTCATGAGAATTGAATATGACATTTATTTTAATTGATAGAATGGTATTACGATGATTTTTATTAGAGAATGCATAGGAATTCCTTAGCCAAACCACCTGTTGGATGAGGTGTGTTGTTGGATACGATTTTATTTATTATCCAACGATTATACCATGGAACTCGGTTGACGAGTGTGCCAAGATTTTATGGCGGTGATTCCAGGATTTTGGGCAATGATGACAAATTTATGTTATTTATTTTGGGGGCCATTGGATTGTTCAAGGGATAATTTCCAGGATAATGGATGGTAGTCCATACCATACTATGGGAAGTGAGACGAGAATTTTAATATGGGGTCTTAGCTTACGTAGTGACTGCGGTGAGATCTTGGGTGATGATTATCTTATTGGGACTTTAGTTTGAGTATTTATATTACAACACTCTTGTAAATGATTCACCCACACACAATTATGTGTAGTTACACTTGGAGCATTTTACAAGCTACCGAGTTTCCCACTCAGCCCCCATAGTTTGTTGTATTTTAGGTTTGACGTGAGATGATATTTATGGCACCGTTGGGATTGGAATTATCATTAGAAGCTCTAGATATTTATTTTCAAAATTTAAAGGTACCTCTTTGTTTATTCTAATTTGTATTGTAAAAGGACATTTTGAGATTGAATAAAATTGAGATAAATTATTTAGTCGATTTAAGTTTTTATGCTTCCGCAAATATATATATATATATATTTTGTGTGTGCGTGTGTGTATGTGTGTGTGATATAATTGTATGAACATACCACTCTAGTGCTATCATCGAAGGTTGCGCGGTGTGGATAATCTTCTCTGGAGAATGTCAACAGGTTCAGTATCAACCCCAGATCATAGTGCCATGCATGTGCCCTTGTGAGGTTGAAGTTCAAGGTGAGGTAATTTTGATATGTTTATGACTCATTGTCGAAGGACTATAAGCGCGTCCAATATATGTACGATTTTTTGGATTTGGAGTGAGATTCTGACTTGGTTGCCCAGGATGATGTGTGTATGCCCTAGAGCATGATAGCATTTTAGAGATGCGCATCGAGTGAGCTATTACTATGAGGGATGGTGGTTATATTCTATACATGTGTGCTTGATGTATTATGGAAACTACGTCTATAAATGTGCCAAAAAATATATACGGGCTTAGGGCATTAATTGTGGATGATTATGTTATAACTAGTGGAAGTTACCGGAAATTAATAGAATATAATTGAGAATTATAATTATTAAACGGACGTGAAAATTAATTTTATAAAATATTCGTGACACGTGGTAGCGTATGGACTTAAGGATATTAGGGATAACATAGGTAGGAGACTAAAATGCATAAGTTAAGTGCGTACTATGGTTGAGGGGTGAGTATTATCTCATGAGACTATGATACCGATGTAAATATGGAAGAATGTATTCATAATTATTATTCATTTTAGTTCCTTGCAAAATATTTTCAAAAGATTTTGGGCTCTGACCTGTAGAAAAATATTTTCAAAAACTTTTAGGTGTCGAGCCCAAGGGACACCAAGCATGAGGATATTTCCAGGGTATCGAAGCTGCAATAGCTGTGGAGTGTTGTAGGGCTTTGCTTTAGTCACTTATTAATTTGAAATTCTAGACAGGGTTAGTCTCTTTACTATTCAGGCATGCTGCCCATATCTGATAATTTTATTCCATTTCTTTGGAAATTATTGTATGGATGTTATACCGATAGTTTATTCGTTAAATTTTGGCATGTAATAGATTTTAGTTTTTGGTCTAGTTATGTGATTGTGGAATTCAATTATTTATCTGAATGAGTTATGGTTTTGAGTATCGTGTTGTTATGTCACTTTAATAAATAAAAAAAACAAATTGACACACGGCTTAATAAACAATAGGTGTTTTGTAATTAATTTGTTCTCGACAGTGATGTTAAAAATGAACCAAATGAGATTCTTGTTTTATTTTAGTAAAGGGCTATCCACCCGTTATTTTAATAAATGTGGTGTCATAGAGGTATATAGCAGGGAACATTTTCATGTACGTCGAGTATATCGAATTCTCTCTCATAGGTACCATCTTCACGAGGTATATCATGAGGCATTTCATGTATACTCAGGTATATCAATTGGCTTATCCTCACGTACCTATGAATGATTGCCCTTATGCGCATGAGGTATATCGTGGAAATCATGCTAAAACGGGTAACCTTTCCACTAACCCACTAATGCATCAACCTTATATAGGAGTCTGCCATAGCGCACTCATACCTAGTCTACCGGTTCCGATGCAAAACTCTGTCGAAATTTTGTGCCATCTCACCACTCAAATTTTCTCTAGTTCGCCCATTTTTGTAATAGAACTCTGTCCATGAGTCTGGAAATAAGTCAAACCGTTTCTTGCATCGCATAACCTATATTTTCCCCAAACACGAGTCATGTCTGAAATTTCACTTGCACTCTAGGCAGAACATAATAGAAGTGGAACCTAATAATAATAACTACACTAAGGATTTTAATTTTCCCCTTTTCAAAAAACCAAAAATATTTTCTCTCTTGTTTGAAAAAAAAAAGAAGAAAAACATATATGCACAAAAAATTCCTTTTTTAAATAAACACAAGCCACCCCATAGCTCTACTGCTTCCACAAAATTCAAGCAATCCCTCCAAAGACTATTCATTGAGAACATTGACCAGAATGCAAACCTCCAGCCAGATCTGATGGTAGTCCTTGCTGAGGTCAACACAAAGATTGAAAATCTTTAGGAAGAAGTCTAGGAAATGCAACAACACTTGGTTCGAACTCCTAAGGCTTCCGAGATCAAAATTTTCTTTCCCCGTGCTATGGGTTTGCAAGCTCCAGAACCAGTAAGGGTCCCAAATGAGTACCTACATATCCTGCATGTCCCACTTACTGATAGTCCACTACTAGCTCATCTCCCAATATCGAATCTTGCCCAACCAAGGGGTAATCTGTCAGTACTTGTTTATCCCAAATAAGAAGATTTGAACAAAGTTAAGGAAGACCTCGGGATGTTATCTATAATAGTCAACCAAGTCAAAATCTTGGGGAACTACAGGGATTACACCCACATGTCTCCCTATTCTAAAGCCCAACTACTAGATAAGTTAAAAATGCTAGACATCGTTAAGTTCAGAGGCAGTGGACCTCTAATTGTGTACCTAAAATCTACCATCGTGTCATGACTCTTTTAGGAGAATAAAATTAGATAATGGATCAAATGTTCCAATAGACTCATAAAAGTATTCCCTCCGATGATTCATGTCCCTTAGAGAATCTAGAATCCATAGTTGTGAAGATGTAGCCCCAGAATTCATGAATCAGTACAAGTATAATGAAGACCTAGAAATAACTTATCGAGACCCGTAACTTCTTAAGAAAAACCTGAGAGAATACATTAGCAGTTTTATCAAGAGATTGAGGGAGAAAGCAACTACTATGACAAACCAGCCATTAGAAGAAGACTAAGTAAGCATTATGGAAAATAATGTATTGATCCATCTGAAAACTTCAATTAGAGGACAATACTACTCTTATTTCAGGTCCCTCTTGGCGGCAGGGTAGAAATAAAAGAAGGGTCACAGGTTAGAAATTGAATCTGAGCCAAAGAGGCTGAACGGGCAGTTCACACCTCGAAAGTATGATAAGCCATCCAATACCTCAATCTTAACCATCAACAACATCACCAAACCTGCTACCTTTTGAACACTCGAAATCCATCCTAATCTAGTCAGAAAGAAATATACCAAACTTCATACCCATTTGTTAAAAGTGTATCAACCCCTTCTAGCTTGAAATATTATTAAAACCCTAGAACCCCAACCATTTCCAGATCCCCCTTCCTTTCAAACACAACGCTCGTTGTGACTTCCACCAAATCGTCGGACACACCATGTATCAGTGTTTTCACCTCAAGAATGTTATCTAAAGCCTCATAGACAATTGGATCATTTCCCCCACCAGCCAATCCAAAGCCCAATACCACTCAGAACCCTCTCCCAGCACACTAACCCTAGGTCAATGCCATCCCCTATAAGAAATCCCAGAATTTGACCCTTACACTAGAATCAAGCTCGTCAAAACACCTAATCAATCCACTAGTTCACCCAAACCCCTAAAAGTCTTCCCTTCCTTCCTCTTACACCCTGAGAATCCTGTCGAACAATCTATATCTCTCCTCACCAGGGCCTGCATATCCATTCGTACACATTAAGAAGGGGGAGGCATGTAACTATCTTTAAATTTTAGATCGACTTCAAGAATTTGGGATGAAATTTCCCTCAGAAATGACCCTCGGAGAGGACCATTGTGAAAAGATTAGCACCATGTTCATAGAAGTCAAAAAGTATGCTCAAAAATTTGATGAATGGTTTGTACTAGTGAAAGAATTCAGTTTAGACAGCATTGTGTAAATCATGTATGATGTGTTTGTCAAAACGCAGGAAATGTGTATTGTCTCCAAGCTGCTCATGATTTTAAAACTCCAGGGGTGTTTAGTCCCCCTTCCTTCCAACTCTTTCTTGTTGAATGGTAAGAATTGTACGAAGAGGTCATGGAGGTTATGGAATGCATTGAATTTTCATAGAAGAATGATATTGTTTCAACTGGTTAGGGCGATGACTAACACAACTTCAGCAATGAACAAGAAGGTGAAGACTTCTTTTTTATGGATTTTCTGAGCTATCGTGTGTCCCCGTAGAGAAAAGGATGAAGCCTAGACTAAAGATCTTCTTTGAAGTTGAAGTTAATTAGGAAGAAGAACATAAGCATGAGGTGGAGCCTCTAATAATCAAAGCCTTGGAAAGAATCGAGAAATCTGAAGGTAGTGATGCTGATGAGCCATTAGACCTACATACACTGGGGCTAGATATCTACATAATGCATCTAAAATTTGGGCCATCTGACCCATCCAAAAAAAGCATTACTACTAATAAGCCACTCTTCATCTAGCATGCATTCCTTCGAAGCCTGGACCAAGTTAATTTGAACCCTATTGTTCATCCTCTCCTAGAAACACCTAAATCTATCATTTTTTTCTTCTATATCTGATGTATTTATGAACGAGGACTCCTTTGATGAGGTTCTCGCTGTCGTATTTCCAAAAATGTTTTCAATGAAATGAATGATGATTTCTAGTATCTTGTTATGACTTACATTAATTTCACTGATTCTAATCAAACGATTAATGAAGATGATTTAATAAATAAATAAATCTTAACTGATCTCAATAAGAAAAAAACTAAAAAAAATATGATCGCGTTCAAACTAATGATGATGAGACTATCATTATCAATCTCAATTCTAGTAGTCATCTGCACAAAATTAGGATAGGGTTCACTCTCAATGAGCAGAACAATCATAATGTAAAAAACTAATGAAGGAATTTATGGACATCTTTGCATGGTCTTATAATTACATGCCTGGTATTGATAAAAAAAATAGCACAACATGAAGTTCCTACCTTCCCAGAAAGACCACCTATCAATGAAAAACTGAGAAATCTCGGGACATAGTGGTCTCTCAAAGTCAAAGATGAAGTGGTAAAAAAATGAACGTAGTCTTCATTTGCATGCTCGAATACCCTACATGGCTCGCAAATATTGTCATTGTGCTAAAATCGGGAGGAAAAGTATGAATGTGCGTCGGCTATCGAGATTTGAACAAAGCATCCCTGAAGAATGATTATTATCTACCCAGCACTGATATGATCATCGATAACACTGCCATTCTTGCCCTCAAATCATTTGTTAACTATTTTTTTAGGTATAATCACATCAATATGTAACCCGACCATGAGGAAAAAACTACTTTCATCACCCCGTAGGGAACCTTTTACTACACGATCATGCCATCTAATAAAAAAATGCTAGGTCAACCTACCAAAGGGTCGCTACGACCATTCTGTACAATCTTATCCACGAGGAGGTTGAAGTTTATGTCGAGGACATGATCATCAAGTCTAAAACTTGTGAAGGTCACATTACTTCCCTTGGTAAATTCTTTGAGCGGATACGATAATACAAGATGTAACTTAACCCACAGAAATGAATCTTCAGTGTCACGTAGGGAAAACTCCTCAGCTTTATGGTTAGTGTAAGAGGGATCAAAGAAGACCTTACCAAAATTAGAGCAATTCTTAAGATTCCATGACCCCAAATGGAGAAAAAGTTTGCGAATTTCTCGGTAAGATCCAATACATCAGTCGACTCATTAGATAATTGACCTCTACCTCAGAGCCCTTTTTTAAGATTCTCTAGAAAGATTCAATCAAAATTTGGAAGAGTCATGTCAAGAATCCTTCAATCAGATCAAATGAAACCTCACCTAACCTTCGATGCTCATGCCTCAACAGAAAGGTATTCCCCTCCTCCTATGCCTCACTATCATTAACACCGCAACAGGTTCTATAATAGTCGAAAGGAGGGATCTATCTATTACACTAGTCGAAAGCTATTTGGGTATGAGTTGAACTATATTACATTAAAGAAGATGTGTCACCCAAGTCTGGGTCATGCAGAAGCTCCAGCACTACATGACTACATACCCCACCAAATTAGTATCTCTAATGGATCTAATAAAATACGCATTCGATAAGCTTTCCTTGTCTTGCCGCATAGCCCAATGGTTTATGTTACTAGATGAATTTGATATCACATAGAAAGCCATGAAATGAAGAATAATTTTTTACTATAATACCGATAATCCCATGGGGGAGCTGAGGTTTGTATTTTAGAATTCCCAAATGAACATGAAGATCTCAGATGGCAGATGTTCTTCAATAGAGATGCTACCAAGAAAGGATATAGTATTGGGATACTTATGATTGCTCCCAATGGTTCTCATACTCCCATAACCATCAACTTATACTTAATTTTCACCAAAAATAAGACTGACTATGAGGGATGTACCATAAGGCTTAAGATCGCCCTAAAAAGAGGAATCAAGCGCATTAATGTTTATAGGGATTCAACCCTTATTGAGGTTAAGATCTTCAAAAAATGAAAAGTCAAAGTTGGGAAAATCCTACCCTTTTATGCTCATCTCAAAGAGATCTCCTTCTAATTTGAAGATGTCACCTTCCATTACCTCCCTCGCTCGACAAACAACCTAGTTGATGCACTGGAAACCTTACCATATGTGTACGACATGCCAGAGGGGATAAAAATAGCCCCTTTTTAAGTTCGAAAATAGGAAGCACCCACTCACTTCTACCTCATTGAGATCATTACAAAAAAATATCTGAACATGGAAGGGTTATGGAATCATGACATTTGGTACCTCCTCAAGAATGGTAAGTATCCTCAAGATGATGATAAGAAAGACCACATGACCTTTCGTAGGTTGGCCAGTCAGTACATCATCTACGATAAGGCACTCTTCAAAATAAATTTCAATGGAACCCACTTGCATTACATAGCAGGGGCTTGGGTCGAAGATGTGATGTAGAAAATCCACAACAAGGAATGTGGACCCCACATAAATAGTCATATGATTGTCAATAAGATCATCTATCAGGGATACTATTAGACGACCATGGTTCAGGACTGTGATACTTACGTTAGAATGTGCCTTAAATTCCAACAGCCCTGAGAGTTGTATAACATGACTTCTCCATACACTTTGGGGAAGAGATATTATTAGGAAGTCATTCCCAAGGAAAAAATGGGCATGAATTCATTCTAGTAGCCACTAAATACTTCACGAAATGGGTTGAAATCGAGTCATACGTAGTAATGAATGCAAATAAATTTGCTAAGTTCATCAAGAGAAACATCATTTACCGCTTTGGAGTTCTGTACGAGATGGTATTAGACAATGGGCTCCATTTGAAATTTGAAGTCACAGAATTAATTAATGAGTATGGAATCCAAATTCATAAGTCTTTTCCTTACCAACTACAAATCAATGTAGTTGTCAAAGCTACCAACAAATGTCTCAACACCATTATCAAAAAGATGGTCAAAATATGCAAAAACTAGGATGATCGGATACCATATGCCATCTGGGGCTATCATACCTCCATTGGAATGTCCACTAGGGCTACTCCTTACTTTATGGTATATGGCATGGAGGTTGTATTACTTGTCGAACTCGAAAACCCCTCCTACGAGTTATGCTCGAGAGTCAAGTTGGTGAAGGAGATTGGCAACAAAATCGTTATGATAAAATTGTACTCTTACATGAAAGAATATTAAAATCTCTATATTATATACAAAGGGACCATCTATGTATTTCGTTATCATTCAATTAAATATCAAGGAGCGTGTTGTCCAAGAAGGCGATCTTTCTCTCAAAGATATCATAGAAACCATTTGATATCTGAGAGAAAAGTTCAAGACCAATTGGAGTAGTCCCTACATCGTAAAAATCATCTTGTCTGATGGTGCCATTATGCTCACAAACCTCAATGGAAATGAGGTGGCGCATCCAGTTAATTATGAACATCTTAAGAAATTTTTCCCCTACTCTGAACTCTCGTCGCACTACGACTCTTCTCACCTCCCTTCAATTCTAAACAAAATTTCTTCCCCCTCTCTACTCAGAATTACATAGGGACTGATCCTCTCATAAATCACCTTTTCCAAAGAGTAACTCGTAATTTTCAAACCCCACAGAAGTACGTAGGCATCCCATAAGATACTTTAGGCACAGTCCTTTATCTTTCACAAAATATTATTCTTTTCATCCTTCGAGAACATTATTCTCTCTCTCAACATTCAAACGAGCAACAAGATTATGTATTCCTTAGCGATCGGTATAGATTGTTCAAATACAAAAAATCCTCAAAGTCATGACAAAATACGTTAAAATCATCATCATCTTTTACTAAAAAAGAAAATATGGTAGTTACACGACACATCAGTAACAAGAACAAAAAAAAACCAACACCTTACAAACACTTCACAAACCAAACACCTCAAACTTAAACTACACATAAAACCCGCACATTACAAACACTGTCCCCATATTCAAGACCATCTTCAACTTCCAGGTGGACCCACCTCATCATCATTTCTAGTCCTTGAAGGACCTCAAGAATCCCCATCCTAGTTACGATTTTATACCCACTCCATGCGATGGTATAACTTGATCAACATGGATGAAAATAAGACACCCTCCTCTAAAGTATCAAACATCACAAGCCACCTTTGTCTAATCTCTTCAGCATAAATTTTCATAACCACCTTCTTCCATAAATACTATAAATAGTTCATGGATACAAACATATCCTCCCCAACAGTCTGACACGGATGGGTAGATGGTCAGACCCTCCACTAGAAAGAAGCTGGTTATATGAGGAGGAAATATCTTCTCCCAACCCACTTGGTGAAAAAATTGCCATGGAAAATATAAAAAACGTCAAGGGAAGACCCACCAATCTCACATTCTAGTAGTCACCCAATTATAGAACAGGCTGCAGGTTTCCCTACTACGGCACGAATAAAAAAAGATTCATGGTCCCATGATCCACAAGATAATTTACCCAGTTCTCCATAGATGGACCAAAATTAAAAAAGATCGGGTGAAGAATTTGGGAACACCCGCCAGAGGGTACTCAGGATAGGCCGGGAAGGCTTCCAGCGAGGTCTTATGGGCCTCTAGGCATAGTCTCTCTAGTAACTACATGAAAAGCATTACGGGGCTCCCCAGTATAAAATCATCGTGACCTTCTTTTCAGGCATCAAGTCCATTCAGATTCTTCGTTAGTTTGACGACAGTAAGATTACAATAATAGGACATATGAAGGAGTATCGTGGCCACTTGGGGATACAACTCCATGTCACCAATCACTAAAATTAGTCTGTCAATCAACCCCAGCATTAGTAAAAGTGTCATTGGTATAGTCTCTTCAAAACCGTTAGAATGATGATACTCCCTCGGGTACTAATAAGCCAAAAAGTAGGCCAAGGGGTATTCTTGACATTCCCTATTTTGGTAAACCCCCATTTTCCTCCTACTCTTTTCATTTACACTACACCAAAAACAACATTTTGGCACACCCTGATATTAAAAATCTGGCACGGTTTAAAACTGTGCAAGATTTTGTCACGGTTTAATAGAAATTTGGCACACTTTAAAGCAGTGCCAAAATTTGGCACTGCTTTAAAGTGTGCCAAAATTGAGTACACTTTACTAGGATATAAAATACCTCAAAAATTTGGGACATTTTAGTTTCCCTCTTCTCTCTCCTTCTTCGTCTTCTCCCCCGCTCTCCCCTCTCTCTCCACCAAAAACCCAAGCCCTACCATCGGGTCACCAAAAACCCAAGCCCTAACATCCGCTCTCCCCCTCTCTCCCCTGCTGCGTCGGCCCTATTCCTGCCGTCGCCTCCCCCCTTGGGTTTATCCCCTGCCGTCGCCCCTATTTCCGGGTTTATCCTCCTCCGGTCACCTCCCCCGCTCCCCTGGTTTCGGGTTTTTGATATTCCGGTGTCGTGGTGTCCCTTCCGGCGACCTCGTGTTTTCTCAGTTTGAGGTATTTTATCTGGTTTCGTAATTTCTTTCCTTTATAAGTATTATATATATATATATATATATATATATATATATATATATATATATATATATATATATATATATATATATATATATATATATATATATATATATATATATACTTATTTATATACTGATTTATATCATATATACTGATACATAAATATAAAATCATATATATTATATATATACTAATTTATATACTGATTTATATCATATATACTGATATATAAATATAAAATCATATATACTGATTTATATATATATATATATATTCGATTAAACTCTAGAATTAGATTCAATCTAGAATTATTTACAATTGTCTAGAATTATTTAGAATTATCTAGAATTAAATCTATTTTATTAAATCACTATATATTAGATTTAATTCTAGATAATTCTAGATTAAATCTAATTCTAGAGTTTAATCTAATATATATATATATATACTGAGGTGGAATTAAATCTAATATATACTGATTTTTGCAATGTGGAGATAACTTTTCAATAGTCCAGTTTAGGAAAGAGAGAGCCATGTGCAGCTAAAATTTTCAGTCTTGAGGTGGGTGATATAAGAGGTGATTGTGTTTTCTTGGCAAGATCTGATGGAGGTGATGGGATTTCCAAGAACTTGAGGTGATTGTGTTCTCAAAGGCCCAGTCAGGGCACACTCCCTCCAAGGTTGTTGTCGCCCCTCTAAGGTATTTCTCATATTAATTATTTGAATGGGTCTTTTGTTTTGCAACAAAATGCATTTTTTTTTTGGCACAAAAATGGTTCAATGTGCACAAAATGCATTTTAGGGCATAATAATCTCATATTAATATTTAAGTGTTTAAATGCTAATTGTGCCTATGCATGTTTGTGACAATGTTAATGTGCACATAGAGGGGTAAAGCTTGGATAGTCCAATTGTTAGATGTGGCCTGTTTCTCGCTAGCAACAAAAATGGAGGAGATTGAAGTGCCTCCCATTGTTGATTTACAGGTGAGAGAAAAATTAATGTGAATATTTATTTATTTCATTATATATTGATCCATTTTCCTTTCTGATATGTTCTTATATGTAATGGACATATGGATTTTTGTGAGTAGGTAGGAGATCCCAAATTTTTATTTGAAGGCAAAACCATACAAAGAATGGCGCTTCTTGTTTTGAGAACCTTGAATGGAGATCCCAAGTTCTTTCATAGACTACTTTCTTAAAAAGATTAACTATGATCATCTTCCATCACAATCTTTGATCTCTAGATCAATTCAATACATCTTAAGCACAATCAAAGGTAGATTATTCACTATATATATAATAAAGCACAATATAACGCGTGTCCTAATGGCACATAATTATACCTAATTATACTCATAAAAGGGACATGTTATCAATTTCACACACGTGTGTGTATAATCATATATGGGTACTGTAATACTAAAGAGTTTGATCCAGTGCTCGATGGGAATTGAATGCAGGTATTGGGGAGGTTTGGAGATCAAAAGGCCAGCATAGGCTGCTAGTGATTTGTTTGGTTTTGTTTTACAAATGTTCAACTCAGGCCAGTTCCATCCGATCTTAATCAAGTTACTACAGGTAACTATTATTTAGTACCCATTCATTAACCTTTTAAAATGCAATAAATTATTTCTACTCAATATTTATAGTTTATCTTTTTCATTCTATATCTGATCATTCCTTTTAAAGTTTGAAAATCACTTCATGGCTTACTTTATGAGCTTATTTAGTTAAATTGGTGGAAAGGACTTGCTGGTGGTTTGGTTTTGGAATTTGCTATTGCTGTTGAGTTTATATTAAATGTTAAAACATGTTGGATTTAACGAATAAACAAATGAAACTATGTCAAAATTTTCTAAAATCCATAAGCCTTCAAAATTGATTAAAAACATACCGTTAGAGAATATGACGATATATGACGATATAGGAGGCACGAACACCTCGCACGGGACCAATGTAACTTGTAGGAACTGACCGCGTAGCCCCGGGTCTCCCGGTTTGAGAGTATGACGATAATCTAGAAAAATCACACTTAGAGTTAAAAACATGCCAAATAAGGGTGAAAACCCAAACCAACCCCCAAACGATCCCGTAGGAGGCACAAACACCTCGTACGGGACCAATGTAACCTGTAGGAACTGATCGCATAGTCCCGGGTCTCCCGGTTTGAGAGTATGACCATGATTTGCAAAAATCACACTTAAGACTTAAAAGCAAGCTGTTAAAGGGTGAAAACCCAAACCAGCCCCCAAAACAACCCCGTAGGAGGCACGAACACCTCGCACGGGACCAATGTAACTTGTAGGAACTGACCGCGTAGTCCCAGGTCGCTCGGTTTGAGAGTATGATGATAATCTGCAAAAATCACACTTAGAGTTAAAAACATGCCGTTAAAGGGTGAAAACGCAAACCAGCCCCCCAACGACCTCGTAGGAGGCATGAACACCTCGTACGGGACCGATGTAACTTGTAGGAACTGACCCCGTAGTCGCGGGTCTCCCGGTTTGAGAGTATGATGATAATTTGCAAAAATCACACTTAGACTTAAAAACATGCTGTTAAAGAGTGAAAACCCTAACCATCCCCCAAACGACCTCGTAGGAGGCACGAACACCTCGCATGGGACCAATGTAACTTGTAGGAACTGACCGCGTAGTCCCGGGTCGCTCGGTTTGAGAGTATGACGATAATCTGCAAAAATCACACTTAGAGTTAAAAACATGTCGTTAAAGGGTGAAAACCCAAACCAGCCCCCAAACGACCCCGTAGGAGGTATGAACACCTCGCACGGGACCAATGTAACTTGCAGGAACTGACCGCGTAGTCCCGGGTCGCTCGGTTTGAGAGTATGACGATAATCTGAAAAAATCACACTTAGAGTTAAAAACATGTCGTTAAAGGGTGAAAACCCAAACTAGCCCCCCAACGACCCCGTAGGAGGCACGAACACCTCGCACGGGACCCATGTAACTTGTAGGAACTGACCGCGTAGCCCCGGGTCTCCCGGTTTGAGAGGATGACGATAATTTGCAAAAATCACACTTATACTTAAAAACAAGCCGTTAAAGGGTGAAAACCCAAACCAGCCCCCAAACGACCCCGTAGGAGGCACGAACACCTCGCACGGGACCAATGTAACTTATAGGAACTAACCGTGTAATCCCAGGTATCCCGGTTTGAGAGTATGACGATAATTTGCAAAAATCACACTTAGACTTAAAAACATGCTGTTAAAGAGTGAAAACCCTAATCAGCCCCCAAACGACCCCGTAAGAGGCACGAACACCTCGCACGGGACCAATGTAACTTGTAGGAACTGACCTTGTAGTCCCGGGTCTCTCGGTTTGAGAGTATGACGATAATCTGCAAAAATCACACTTAGAGTTAAAAACATGCCGTTAAAGGGTGAAAACCCAAACCAGCCACCAAACGACCCCGTAGGAGGCACGAACACCTCGCACGGGACCAATGAAACTTTTAAGAACTGACCGCGTAGTCCCGGGTCTCCCGGTTTGATAGTATGACGATAATTTGCAAAAATCACACTTAGACTTAAAAACAAGCCGTTAAAGGGTGAAAACCCAAACCAACCCTCCATCGATCCCGTAGGAGGCACGAACATCTCGCACGGGACAAATGTAACTTGTAGGAACTGGGCGCGTAGTTCCGGGTCTCTCGGTTTAAGAGAATGATGATAATTTGCAAAAATCACACTTAGACTTAAAAACAAGCCGTTAAAGTGTGAAAACCCAAACCAGCCCCCCATCGACCCCGTAGGAGGCACGAACACCTCGCACGGGACCAATGTAACTTGTAGGAACTGACCGCGTAGTCCCGGGTGTCCCGGTTTGAGAGGATGACGATAATTTGCAAAAATCACACTTAGAGTTAAAAACATGCCGTTAAAGGGTGAAAACCCAACCAGCCCCCCAACGACCTCGTAGGAGGCATAAACACCTCGCACGGGACCGATGTAACTTGTAGGAACTGACCCCGTAGTCTCGGGTCTCCCGGTTTGAGAGTATGATGATAATTTCCACTCATATATGTAATTTTATAGTTTAAGTAAATTTTTTTTGCAAATTATTGGGTTACTAATATCGTATCTTTTTTGTATCCTATTTTTTTTGCAGGATAACAGTTTATCGTTGGCATTTATTCTCGTAGAACACACAGAGAACTCAATGGTTTACAACAAGGGATTTATTCATGATTCCATTTTTTTGTGTCATGGCCGTGCGTTCTTTTGTTGGTTTATTGTTGAGTTTTATGGCCGTGCAGGCTTTTGTAAGTTAATTGTTATATTTTGTGGCTGTGCGGTCTTTATATTAGGCAGATTTTGTATTAACAGATTTTGGAATGTCCAAAAAATAGAGGAAACTCTGCCCAATTTTTTTTGGGCATGTAAACTATTACAGACTTGTAATATTTTGAAGTTTGTATGTATATTAATTTATTAACAACGTGCAATATTATTAATTTGTGAATTTTGTGCTTTCAAATAATTTTTTTTTTTATAAAAAATTTGGCATAGTTCAAAATCGTGGCAAAAGTGTATCATATTTTGGCACGATTTTGAACTGTGCCAAAAAAAATTTAAGTGTTCTGAATCTGGCACAGTTAAAAATTGTGCCAAAATTGTGCCAGAAATATCAAATTCTGGCACGGTTTAAAAGTGTGCCAGAAGTGTTCCTATTTGTCCAAATATGGCACAGTTAAAAACTGTGCCAAAAGTGTGCCAGAAATATCAAATTCTGGCACGGTTTAAAAGTGTGCCAGAAGTGTTCCTGTTTGACCAAATCTGGCACACTTTTGAGCCGTGCCAGAAAAAAAATTGCCATTTTGGAACACCTGATTCTGGCACAGTTCAAAATCGTGCCAGATTTGATCTGGCACAGTTTTAAACCGTGCCAGATTCCTGTTTTTGGTGTAGTGTTATAAATATGTCCATTCAAAGGGAAGCCCTTTGCAACCAAGCCTCCAAGGCATTTGTTCGTTCAAATATTCTAAAAACCTATTCAAAAATTCCAAAAAAAACATTTTTCCTAATTTTTTTTCTCAAAATAAAGTCCCAGGGAAAAATTAATGTGCATGTAGAGTAATCCTCTAAGTCAAGATAATCAAACGAAAATGCATCATTTTTTCCTTTTTGAGCGGCTTTTCAGGTACTAAGAAAATCCACTAAATCAGGCATATAACATCATCAATTCCAAGCTCCTCTAGCCATAATTATAATCTATGTGAAAATATTGAAAGGAAAGAACCAGAAGTAGAAGTCATCATTACTCCTCAACACCAACATACTCCCTACTAGGACCAAAATCAAAGTGTGTCATCGCTCATATTACCATCACATTCCCCAGTGAGATAAGAAATAAAATGTTCCAGCACTCACAGATTCCTAATTAAGAACCCTCCCTAATGAAATTAGAATTAAAGAATGTCCTTCGTCATCAAAGCTCTTTTGATACGCAGAATTGACCTAGATCCGCAGAATAGATCTTGACCCTTTGAATTAATCATCTCAACTCCTTCAGTCCTCACAATCGACCTTGACTTTCTAAATCGGTCATCTCAACTCCTTAGGTCTATAGAATAGACCTTGACCCTCTAAATAAGTCACCCAAACTCCTTAGGTTCGCAGAATTGATATCGACCCAATAAATCGGTTACCTCAACTCTTTAGGTCCATGAAATTGACCTACATCTATAGAATTGACTTTGAACCACCGAATCGGTCATCTCAACTCTTTAGGTTCACATAATCAACATTAACCCTCTGAATTGATCATCTCAAATCCTTAGGTCCACATAATCAACCTCAACCCTCTGAATTGGACACTCTCAAATCCTTAGGTCTATAAAATTGACCTCGACCCTCTGAATCGGTCACCTAATTTCCTTAGGTCCACATAATTGACCTCGATCCTCTGAATCGGTCACCTTAATTTTTAGGTCCGCATAATTGATCTCATCCCTCTAAATCGGTCACTCCGAATTCTTTAGGTCCACGAAATTGACCAAGTTTCGTAGAATTGGCCTCAATACTTGAATTGGTCATCTCAACTCTTTAGGTCCATAGAGTTGGCCTAAACCCCTTCACTCTCTCAAATACCCAGTAGAAGCCTCTACACTCCAAAACTCTTAAACATTGATGAGTTTTTTATCTTTCTATGACCTCCTATTACTCCATGATTTCTTGTTGAGGGGACCTATAAACACCCCATCTTGATACCCTCCAAATACTTCTTAGGTCCCTAGCACATCTCCTCCCACCCTAAGACCCTAGTCCTTCTCTAAATGTTAATCTAGAGTCCATCTGGTTCTCTCAAGACCTATTTGAATTCGGTTAACTCTCCACCTTGAGTGAAACTCATTACATCTTCATAGGGCTCTGAATACCCTTTCAAACGATCCATACAATGCATTAATCGGCCTTACGAGTCGCCCGTAATCACCTTTTTACTCTAAACCCTTATCTAAAGGTCACTGGGCACTCTCAAACCCCATTTAACTTTGTTCAACTCTCCAACTTGAGAGAATCTCATTACACCTCTATAGAGCTCTGAATCCCCTCTCTAACGGTCCATATCATGCGCTAATTGGCCCTACGATTCAAGCATACTCATCTTTTTGCTCCAAACCCTGATCTAGAGGCCACCGGGCGTACCCAAGTCCATTTTAACTTTGTTCAACTCTACAACTCGAGAAAATCTCATTTCACCTTCAAAGATATCTAAATCTCCTTTCCAATGATCCATACTATGCACAAATCATCCTTATGTTTTGCGCATACTTGTCCTTTTACTTTGAGAACCCCCGTCTAGAGATCATCGAGTGCTTTCGGGACCTATTTGACTTTAGTCTCGAATTCGAGAGTGGACTAATATATTTTCATAGGAATCTGAATCCCATTTCTAACGGTCATATCCATGCACAATTCGAACTTACGATTTGCATTTTATGCCCATTTTTTTGAAAAAGTCCTTTCTAGACTGCTTATAGGGACCCCAAACCCCCTTCTATAGGCAGGGGTGTACTTTAGTTCGCTAGCAATCCAGGTATATGATGATAGGTAGGCTAGGTCCTATGCTGATCGAACGTCCCCTGAACCCAATTTTTTTTTATTTAAAGTGGCCATCACTTCATTCCCAAGGACTACTTTTTCAGCAATCAGAATAATCACTTCCTTGAAATCAGTGCGTCGTCACTCTAAAAAATTAAAGTTTCCAACAATCCATTCACCTTTCTTACCCCATTTTCATATCACCTTTTGCCACTTACCACACCCATACTTCACCATCATTCCACCACCATAAAATCAGCCATTCTCCTTTACAAATCAGGAGAAAAGTCTTCTAGGAGGTTTATTCTCACTCTTTTATATCTCATTCAATTACTGTTTTTTATTTACTTCTCTTCCACTTTTGATATCTTCTAGTCTTAATCCATTATCCCACATCAACTAATACACTTTTTATTACTAGTATTCACATAATATATTTTCGTAAAACTAAAAAGAGAAAAAGAGGGTTTACTTATAAACCCCTAGGTAGGATTTCCTCACTTTTTCTACGCCTTTACACTTGAGCACCTATTTCCATTACAACTAAATAGGACTCCTAAATTCGAGTTTATGGGTTAAAACCCACCCTCTGATATGTCAAACTACGTGGACTTTGATGCTTATTTTGACTTTTTAGGCGTCTCGAGTAATTATCGACATTTGAGTCCTATGTTACTCATTGTGCTACCTTTGTTTATATCTCATATTTAGTAGTATTGTGCGTATTCACACGCCTACATGTTAGTGTTCCCACCCGACATGCACTATCACTTTCTCATAGTGAATCCTAATTCGGTGGGCACTAACATCATATTTTGTATTATTCTCTTTTTTTGTGAACTCCTTAGAATGACTCCTCATATCCTTCCCATGATGTGAGTAGGATTATTTATCTTTCTCACCTATTTTCATATCACATACATTATGCACATGAGATACATCATGGAGAAAAAGGAGAACATTATTATAGCCCGTGAGAGATCAAAAGGAGGAATGGGTGCCTAACAATTTCCCATTCCGTAATTTAGATCTCGGACCCTCAATTCATTTGGTTTTATACGCATCACTTTATCTTCTGATTTCGTTCTTTTGGGAAGGGCTACATTTTGAGAAAAATAGGTTGGCAACTCCATTTTTAAATTTCCCCCCCCCCCCCCCCATTAACGATGACCGATTTATATCTGTGTCATCCGGAAAAAATTGCGTGAGTGGCGGAAAGAGAAATCCTACCCTCGAATCTCCACACACGCCGATTTTTCTTTCTCACATATTTTCATGTCACACACATTATACACATGATTCACATTTTGGAGAAAAGGATAACATTTTTATAGCCCATGAGAGATCGATATGGTGGAATGGGTGCCTAATACCTTCCCATTCGTAACTTAGTCCTCGGACCCTCAATTTATTTGGTTTCGTATGCATCAGTTTGTCTTTTGATGCCATTCTTTTGGGGATAGATATATTTTTTCATGTGTTGAGCAAAATAGGCTAGCGTCTCTGTTTTCTATATTTTCCTCCCCCTTTGATGATAGTCGATATATTTTTATCATCCCGCAAAGATCACATGAGTGGATAAAAGAGGACTCCTATCCTCTAATTCCCACACATGACGAGAGAGATTTACCCATTTTCTCTCCCTTTCGAGGCCAGCCCACGCTGGAGGAATCCTGGAAGTACTCGAATTTTGATAAGTGTGATAATATTATTTATATTCTTTTCTTATCAGAAACTATTTAAGATAACTTAAAATAGGCTAAAATTTGAATCATTAGCTTTGGATCTTATTACCTTTACCCGTGTAGTATATCTTGTACATTTCTTAGAAAGATTCATATGAAATGCATGTTTGGTGATATTGTTCTTTGTTGAGTAATACAGTTTGGTATATACTCTCTCTTATTGAGTCTTTATTGTGTTTAGACTTGATGTTGCCTATTCATGTTCTTAAAGTATGTTGTATTACCTTGACTTTGATAATTATACAATATTTCCACATATTCCAATATCATTTTTTTTTCATTTGGAATTAATATGCCACATCTAAGTTCTATTTTGATCATTTTTTGTCTTCATCGTATTTGATTGGATACTAGAATCATATGTCATTATCTCTTAGTTTATCCTATTTCCATGGTGGCTGTTAATCGTTGTTTGACCCATGATTGATCTTTGGATATTTTTGTGAACAAAGGCTTGTCTTGTTCATAATATTGGAAATATTTCATAGATGATTGATTTTTCATTCTTTATCATCTAGTTTCTATTAGTATACTTTCTATGTTTACGTTTGATGAGTTAGGATTAGAAACTTTGATTTCTCATTTGGTATCATTTATATCATATACTCTTTGCTCGTTGTGTTTAGCTTGACAGTTAGTAAATTTGGAGTATTTATGCTAAAATCTTAATCATGGTTTATATATATTTGGTTTATTATATCATTATTGATCATTTGTTCCTTTATATGATATACCATGTTATTCTTATCCCATATTCTATCATCTCATTGTGCTTATCATGTTACATAGCATGTTGTTCACACTCTAAGAATATTTTCTCTACTTATTTCATATAGCTTGTGTTTTTATTGATTCGTTTTCTTAATCTTTTCATCTTTCCTAAAATAGTGAGACATTTCTCATGGAAAGAGTACGCTTAACTAAGGGGTGGAATAAATTTTTTTATATCTCAAAAATACTTTGTGAATTTATTTTGAGTTGCCAAACACTTTTATACACTTCCCTCAACCTTTAGGACTCTCACATCCTATGAAGTAGATCTTCATTTGTGGCATCTTACTTGTTCCATTGGAACAACATCGAGTTTTCTTCAAACTTTAAACGAATAAATTTGTTGGCAAAGGACTTTATGGCATTAGTTGCGGACTAAAATCGATAGCGGTTGTGTAGTGTCCTCTAGCTTTTGTCACTCTCTACAGAGGATATGGTGGGAAAGAGTTGCTAACTAGTCATAGCGTCAAGAGGTTGTAAATATTTATCTTCAAGTTATAAACCTGTACTATCCTCGCACGCCTTGGTGTTGTGCTATATTATTTACTTTTTTTGCACTTAGAATAAATAACCTAATATTGAAGAAAAAATTTGGTGTAACATATTTGGTAAATAATTTATCACGTTGACCTTAGGTGATATCATTTTACCCATATTTATAAATTAAAGGAAACCTTGTCTCTTTTTGACAAAAAAATTTAATTGGGTATTCTTCATCCATCAGGGTTTCGAGCACATGCACTCTTAGTACCAAATACTTGTATAACGCCCTACCTACCACATACACACATATCTAAACCCGTTGCGTAGCCTACCCAAATCCATGACCAAACAAAAAACAAATACATAAACTTGCAAGTCAATCATCAAATACCCCAACATACACAAACCATGATTCCTGAAAACATCATCAGCTCCCCTCGACTACTAGAACACCATAAGTAACCATCATCATCATTGCCATGAATGACATTATCCTCCAAAGCCCCCCCCCCCCCCCATAAATCCTAATCCTAGTTGCATTTCTTCATACACTCAATGGGGTGATACACCTTGAACAGTTTGAACGGCATCACCACACCCCCTTCCAAAGCCTTAACCATTATGAGCCAACTCTGCCCTTCCTCCTTAATGAAAACCTTCATAAGCAAGTCCTTCAATAAGCACCTCAAATAATCCCCTGACACAACCGTTGCTTCCCCAACAGACTGGGTCGAACGAGTAGATAGCTTACGATGCAGCCACATAGGCCCCAAAATCATCCTCAATAAGTCATTCAAGTACAGCACAAAATAAAAATCGGTTATGTACAAAAAAACATATCTCTTAGCCCATTTGGTATAAAAGAATCTAGGGAAAGTATAAAGAGGTATGGTAGCAAAACTCATCCAACTGCAAAACGGGTTGCAACTCACCCCACCAGGGCATAAACCATCGGAGACATCTAGCCCCATTTACTAAGAGCCGATCACTCTAGTTATGCACCGATAGACCAAAATGCATAAGTTCCTAAAGAAAAAAATGGGGAGCGCCAGTTATAGGGTACTTGGGGGTACAAATAAATAGAGCCTCTCTGATAAATACGTGTACAACATCACAGGGTTACCTCACTGAAATATATAATGGTTATTCTTCCAATCATCAAGACCATTGAACGTTTATTCTAGTATAGTAGTAAGAAAGTTTCAAAGATAATTCATACATAGCACAATATTGCCTACCTCGGTGTCCATACTCAGACCTCCTATCAATAAGATAATTTTCATAGTCATGCCCAAGGCCAGCATGCCAGCAAAGTTGTTGTCCCTAAAGTCCCTTTGATGTACAGAGTCCAGAACTGTAGGTATATTGATATGTCCCCACCACACAAGTGGTCGAACAATAGAAGGGGTGATATGCCGTAAATCATCCAAAACCACCCGAGGAGAATGAGAAAAGTTGGGCATAGTGGCAAAAAATCGAGGGTTGACACCCAGCATGGCAGAGAATTCTTCGTAATTTTGGGGACACCCCGCCTAACCAATAATGGAACATGTGATCCTACGGGTGACAAAGTAACGGATTCACCTCTATTAAAATCCAATTGATTTAGTGGTTACTCCACAAAGTGGCAGAGCATAGGTGGAAAGCTTCATAATTTATAATGTATAAGGGCATAGCTTCCAGGCCTTCGAGGTAGGCAACAAATGTCTCTATTATGGGAATAGCCATTTAGGAAAAATAGAACTCTATGAAAGAAAGAATATAAAGAGTTGAGGTATGATTCAGACCCTACCCCAAGCGCCTTTTTATTCTTCAATTCTCCCCAAAAATGATAAAATCAATGAAAGAATCCTAATACCAAGGGTTCAATAAATGTGCAAAAAAAGCTAAAAAATAATTGTACGTGTGTAGGTGCGCCTGTAGGCAATCTAGGGGGTATGTCGGTCGGCACCCCTTTATTTGGGAAGATTCCCTTTTCCTCTTGTGTTCCCTTCATTTACAAATAAGCCCCTTTCAAAGTTAACTTATTATAAAAATTAAAAAAAAAAGTTTTTCGGACACTCCTCTCTTTAAACATTCAAAAGAGCACAAATTTAAAGTTTTCTAAACACATTGTCTTACTTTTCATTCAAATAAAATCCCCATTGAAAAATTAAAGGGCATGTAGAATAAGTCATTAACTCAAGATAATCAAAAATGGAAAATGAATCATTATATATATATTCTCTTGCATTTTTTGGTATAAATAAAAACCAAAAAGATCAAAATTGTCAAGGCACACCCCGATCCTTCTAAAAACCTAGGAAAAATAATAGCCTCAAGGGTCTTAACGAATGCACTTCCTGAGAAGATGAGAGGTGGACCCCAACTTTCAAAACTCTAGACCGACAAGGAATCAGTAACAATCGTCGGTGTTGCAACAAAAGACTGAGTTGGCATCCACACGCACTCATCCATGGAGGCCATCTAATCTCGAACTTCCTATAGCCAAGATCTCGACACAGTCACAACTTGTAAAAATGAAAGAATCAAGCAAAGAGTTTAAGTTAATATCAAGATGACTCAAGAATTAAATATCAAAACTAGAGAATCAAAGTGCAGAAGTCAATAAAGGACATAATCATACCTACAACTGAATATTCTCCACTGGGAAGAGATGGAAATTATCTAGCTCTTCTTGTGGATGATGAGGCACCTGAAAGGTGCAACCCCCTCTGAACTAGCTATAATAAGAAGGTGTAGGATAGTGATGGAGTGGAGGTGCCTCTATAAACCTAGCACCACTCCTATAAGACTAAATCGGGGAACATGGAATGCTTCAACCATTTCTAGCCTCTATCGATACGGGAGGCATTTCGTTTATTTCATAAATCAATGGAGGCATCAACCAGCTAGTCACGAAGTACAAATTTGTCATATTGTGATGCCGTGTCAGTGTGGAGTGTGTATTTATCCCCCTCCATCGCCTCCTCCCTCCTAGCGTCTGATATCTTCCTAACACTACACATGTGAAAGGGAGGGATTGCTGATGGATCCTCAATATTGTTGTCCATCACTAGGCTAACCACCCTCTTAACTAGGTATTAGGTGTACCCGAACTCATGTGTCAACAACCACCGTAAATGGGCATGTAATCCCGTGCCCCCTATGTCTTTAGAAGCCTAATGCCAAGGGTAGAATGTCACATGTCCCGAAAAAGTCAATTATCTATATCTAATAAAAAACAAAATACACAAAATCCACATAATCCAAAAATCAAATGAAGTATAGTTTGTTCACTTGTGAGAGAATTTAGCACGGATCTTACATCCTTAAGGGCCAAGAACTACTATGACACCCTATAATCCTTCCTCCACTGACTCATCCTCAACCACACATAAGCCTCGTTCTCTACCAGAGGCATCAACCCCATGTTGTTACTAATTGCCTCATTGAACCACACAAGCAAGAGCAACAAGATGTTTCAACAAAAACTCCAAAAACAAAAATAATATACTTATTAGAAAAAGACAAAATATAAGAGCAACAAAAAAACAGCATAATAATAAAATCACCTCCGATGGCATCTATGAAGGTCAATCGATGACACTTATTGAATACGTCTAGAGGAACATAAATAGAATCCAAGGTAAGTCTCCCCCAATCATATTTGTCGACCTCGAAAATAACTCGGTCATATGGTAGGAACCACAAGTGGATGTCATCTCCACTCTTTACCACTAAGATGCCCCCAATAGGAGAAGAATAAACTTACGAGTTTCTTGTCACAACTGCTAGCCTTCCATTACATCAATCATCCTCTTCATCAAGGTTTCCTTCAGTAGGGACATCTTCACTAACCTTCTAGAACCCACACGTCCAAAGGGACCCAATGCCTCCTGAATTGGCACCTCAGTCAGACGAATTGATCGGTGCACCACTATCTATTCCCCTCCCAGTCTAGACCCAAAATATGATTCACATATATCGGTGTGATTATCATCTCACCCATGCACAGATGGAATGCGTGGGTTGTATCCCACCACCATTCTCCTAGGGAACACAACACTGTGGTCGACCTCGAGGTATCATCCAACGACCACGTCAGGTAGCCAAACCCGGTAATGTCCACCATTAGCCTCACCTCCTCGGGAAGTTTGTCCCACACCACCTCCACCCTTGTAGAACCCCGAGAGTGAACACTCGTCAAAGTGACATATGTCTATAAAAATTCAAATCAATAACATGAATCCCCAGCGAAAGATAAATCAAAATTCAAAAACAAAAGACAAAAAAAATATTAAATAAATCAAAAAAATGTACTCACCGAGCCCTAAAGAATTCTCACCCAAGTAGAACGATGGAGGCCAAGCTCCCATAATAAGATCCTCCCATCTTCCACTGCCTTGGATTAGAGGCAAGCATTCTCTAACCCCGTCATTATTATCTCAACACGATCCCACTCAATGTTGTCCCAGCCATCGACGTCCGTAATACTGACAACCAATTTTCATCAAAAGCTCACAAAAATCGCTCAAGAGAATTTTCTAAAGAAAGGGAGAAATTTTATTTGAGGTGTTAAAATTAGGCTTCCCATAACCCTTTTATAATAAGCTAAGGGGTATGTCGGTGGGCACCCCCTGGGTATGCCAATCGGCAGTGACCCTCGAGAACCCTCAAAATCCCTTGATTACATGTGAAATGCCGATTATCATTGTCATCTAGTGCCTTTCGGCATCCCCACAAATTTTGTAACAAACCCTTGAAACAAAATTCCAAAAAAGTATTACAAAGGCACAAAAAAACTCCTAAGAAATTCAAAAATTCACAAAATCTCAAATTTCATCAAAATCACATTTCTTCCATAAAAAATCACCCAACTTCAAAATTTCTACAAATGTTAAAAAATTAGTCAAAATTCCTAAAAAATCCCAAAAAGAATACAAATTTTGTCAAGATTACGCACTTTCCAAAAAAATCTCATAATTCAAAAATATGCGAGCATTTAAAAATCATAAAAAATTGTAGGAAACTCTCAGAATAATCTGAAACTTTTCGAAAATTTTCATATCATCACACATATTTTCCAAAACTATTTCTCACTCTTTACGCTTGTTGAATTAACCTTCCCAGTCTTTAAGTCCTCAAAATTTATTTACGCCCTTAGAATTAGGTCGCGATCCTCTAAATTAATCACATATACTCATTATGTCCGCATAATTGATCTTCCTACTCTTTAGGTCCATAAAATTACCTAGGACCTCATAATTAGGCTGAAATCCTCTGAATCTAAGTTTGTGTTTTGACTAGATCAAATCAAAAAATGCCACTTTGAAAAAATTCATAGTTTTTTTAAAATAAAATAATTATTCCAATTTTTGATCTGATTTTATCAGAATATTAAAAAAAATCCGAATTTGGAAAAATTAAAAAAATGAAAAAAATAAAAAAAATCGGAGAATATATAAAAATCCATAAATTTTAAATATTCCCAAATTTTGAAATATTAAATTTAGGATTTTCTGTTACTCGAAATTCTCATTTTAAAGAAACGAAGAAAAAGGTTTCACCCAATATGTAAATACATGGGGATTTGACCCGTTTTATCACTTATGTAGAGGTTAGTAAGAGAATCTCTTTTTATAGAGCACTACTTGAAACCCGTAATCCTCTCCCAATCAATATGGGATATGAGAAACTTTAAAAAAATCAAAAAGATTGAAAAATAATTCGATAAAAATGCTAATAATTTGGAAAAATCAGATTGGCATAGTTTCAGAAAAATTGGTTGAAAATTGGAAATTCTCAATTATTTCTAATTTCAAATTTAATTTTTTAGGATTGATCAAAATTTGACAAACTGAAATTTCATTCCAAATTTGGAATAAATCACATAGAAAATCAGAAAAAATTGAAAGTTAAATATAATACCCCTATTTGAATCGGTCGCATATACTCTTTAGGTCCGTAGAAATGATCTTTCCAATCTTTAGGTCCTCGAAATTGACCATGCCCTCAGAATTAGGTGGCGATACTCTTAATCGGTCGCATACACTTCTTAGGTCTACCGAATTGACCTTCTCACTCTTTAAGTTCGCATAATTAACATTCCCACTCTTTTAGTCCTCAAAATTTGACTAGGTCGTCAAAATTAGGCCCAGGTCCTCTGAATCAGTCGCATACTCTCCTTATGTATGTTGAATTGTCCTTCCCACTCTTTTGATCCTCATAATTGGTCTAAGCCCTCAGAATTAGACTGTGATACTCTAAATCGATCGCATACACTTTTAGGGCCACCATAATTAACCTTCTAACTCTTTAGGTTCTCATAATTGACCAAAGTTGTCAAAATTAGGTTGTGACCCTCTGAATTGATTTCATACGCTATTTAGATAAGCGTATTTAACCTTCCCACTCTTTAGTTTCTTAGAATTGACCTTTTTAGGTCCTCAAAATTGACGGAGGCCCTCAAAATTAGATTGAAATCCTATAAATCAGTCGCATAAACTCTCCAGGAGCTCATAATTGACCTTGGCCCTTAGAAATAGTATGTGCTCCTATGAATCAGTCACATGTACTCTTTAGATCCTGAGATTTAACCTCGACCCTCAGAATTTACCTCGACTGCATGAATTAGTCACTTACACTCCTTACGTCCTAAGAATCATACCTTTATCCCCATTATGATCAAAGTTTAAACATTGCCATCAAAATTTTTTTTTTTTTGAAACACAATAGCCTTAACTTCCATCAAGTTATCTATCTTTGGACTACATTTGTTTATCCTAAGATCGCCCATCGAGGGGCTCAGTAGACACCCTGTTATAATAACCCCCTCTTACACCTCCACAGGGTTCAAACATAGTCCCATCGAACCTCCCCCAGTCCTCCTTCAAACCTTAACAAGAGGTCACTGGATCCTTCTTAAGCTCCGTTTGACCTTGGTCAACTATCGAATTTGAGGGTATCTTAACTCACTTCCGTATGGATTTGAATCCCCTTTCCAATGTCCCTTTTATACGTGAATCAGACTCACCGTAAACATTTAAAAACCTTTTTATCCAAAATCCATAACTAGAGTTCACAAGATGCTTGTTCAGCTTCATTTTACCTTGGTTAACTCTCAAACTCGAGATTATCTTACTTACTTTCATTGGGATCTAAATTTCATTTTTAAGGGTGCCTATCTTATAGGAATCAAACTCACAGTTTGTATTTAGCAACCTTTTACCCATAAACCCTAATCATAGGTAACTGGACATTCCCTTAGCTCCTTTTGAACTTGGTCAGCTTTTAGACCCAATAGTATCCTATAAACTTTCATATATCACTAAATCCTCTTTCCAATGATCACATCCGGATGTAAAATAGACTTACAATTGGCATTTTACAATTATTTTTCCAAAAAAAATCATTTTCATCCTGCTTATAGGCGCCCCTCCCCCTGTTTGTATGCTGGGGAGACTTTACTTGTCCATCATGTCTGGAAGCCCTACTGATTAGAAAGCAATTTTCCATGACAATTGGTCCCCCTCCCCCGAGAGGTATCCTAATCTTTTTTTCCCTTTAGGATTTCTTATTCAAGGAAACCCTGACCTCATTGTTTAAGGACTTTTGTCTCAAAATCAGTGCGGCAGCTATCCATTACATCACTTTCAAAACATTATATCTACGTTCTCTTAACTCATCCATACCTAACCTTTTTGCCACCATTTACCACCACTTTCTACTATAACACCACCATCCACAATCGGCTTACGCCTCGCCAAAAATCAAAATTCAAGTTAATTAGAACGTCCAAATTCTACTAATCTAAGTTCATAAATTTAATGTCATTTCTTACTTCTTAATACTTTTAGTATATATTTCCACTTAGTTTTCATTTTCCCAACACTAATCACCTTTTTATTACTTATACACTCACAAAATTATTTTTATGAACTCAAAACCCAAAAAAGAGGGTTTAATTCATAAACCTCGTATTAGAGTTTTCTTCAAACTTTCTTACATTTTCACCATATGCGCACGCTCTTTCACAAACTAAAGTAGAAAACACTAGTTCTGAATTTATGGGTTAGACCCCACCTTTATTCTCCTTTCAAACTATGTGGACATTAATGTCGGTTCCAGCTATGTAGGCATCACGGGTTCAACTTGGGATTCGAGTCCTCTTTTTCCTTACTTTACTCTTCTCATTCCATTTTCACTAGTATTTTACATATATATTAGTTTTTCAATCTTTACACTTTAGGTGTCCCGTTGACATGTGTACTCACTTACTTATGGTGAGTCATGATCTGATGCATCACTCATAGTCAATATATTATTAATTTTTTATATATATTTTCACTCTTTAGTGGTCCCGTTGATATGTGTACTCATTATTATTTATTTTTATCCATTTTTTCTTACTTTCTTCTTTTTAGCGGTATTGTTGACATTCATACTCACTTATCCATACGGAATCATGATCTGGTGCATCGCTCATAGTGTATCCACTTTCATTCAATTTCCTTGACTTTTTTAGTGGTCTCGTTAGACATCCGTATTCACTCTTTCACAGTGAGTTACAATCTCGCATATCGTTCATATTTTGGCTACCTTTATATTTTTATTTTAGTTATACTCCTTTGAATGATTCGTTCCTATAAGATCAAGACTTATAATTGCTCATATTTTAATTAGTTTGGCTAATCCGGTTACACCACACTTCACCACCATGAACATTCTTAAGACTTCAAGTGAAGACAAGCTGGTGACTGAATGTAACAATCAAATATCGATCGTCACTACATTTATTGGAAAAGGTTTATGAGGTTGTCTCTATAAAACCTTTTTGTTCAAGGGTATTTTTAAAGAGTTTGAAAGATTGAAATATTTTCCCAAAATGTTTTAAATGTTTTTAAAAAAAAATTCTAAGTCATTAGAATGACATTTGGATGTCGTTCGAATAATTTCCTATACCTCGTTAGAACAACATTGACTTCATTCGAATGATATTAACTATTTCATCTTTTGGCAGGCTCTCGAATATTTTGGGATCATTCATATGGCGTATGTTCGAACAAGAAAGGGTAATGCGTTCGAATAAGATGTACCTTCATTCGAACGAGTATGCTAAAATTTATTTTTACCATATTTCAAATGCAATTTTCAATACCTCTCTCGTGGATATTCTTCTCCCTGTATGTAGAGATGCGGGACTACATTTTATTCTAATCCTTTTAGACTTCTTTTAGTCATCAAACACTTTTATTTTTTCAATCCAAGACCCTCGGATGATTTGAGATCACTTTTCCAAACCATGAAGAACACCATACTTGCTTATAACCTTATAGAATCAACACTCTACTACTAAAGATAAAAAAACTAATTTATGAGGTTGATCGGCGAATACCAAAGCAAGTGGAGCTTGTTGTGGGAAGGTGCTATATATACATTATTTGTTATGGACAACAAGAAATGAAGACATTACTGCGTCTTTTAGTTGAGCTCTAAGTTTTATAAGTTTGTGTGTGTCTGTCTATAATACCTAGATGGAAACGATGTTGAATATAGGTTTTGCCTAAAAGGGATTTTTCCTCATCTTCTATTTTCTTTGGTTTATGGTTGATGTTCTTGGATTCATTTATTTTTCAATAACTTACATGTTCACATAATTTAATCAAGATAAAATTTGGATTAAATATATTTTACTTGTGTGTGTGTGTGACATACTCTACGAATTATACATATAATTGGACCACTCTATGGTGCTTTTTTTTAGTTTTCCACTTTTCTATTACACGGGCACGGTGATTTATCTCCTCACTCACTTTTCACGTACATACATATTTTTCACCCCTGCTCACATTATACACATGATTACTCATTTTAGGAGAAGTAGAACATTTTTACAGACCATGAGAGATCGAAAGGGAAGAATGGGAGACTAACACCTTCTCATTTCGTAACTTAGTCCCCAAGCCCGTGATCTATTTAGTTTCATATGCATCAGTTGTTGTTTATGTCAACTCTTCGGGGATGGCTAACTCTTTTTACTATGTTGAGTAAAATAGGTTGGTGACTCCAATCTTTAAAAATTTTCCTTTGACAATGGTCACTTTATGTCCTTTGTGACCATGCCAAAATGTTGGGTAAGCGACGGGAGGGAGTTTACCTCTTCATTTCTCCTTCACGACCACGCAACTTAAAGATGGCAACAACAATGACAAACAAACTCAGTTACATAAGCACAAATAATCCAAATAATGAAACATATGATGCCAAAGTGATAGAAATATCAATCATATGATATCAATGTAATCAAATAAGACAAACATTGATTAAAAGCAATGCAAAGACTCAAAAAAACCTACCCTATATATATACGCATGTATAATCAACAACGCACATCAATATATAGGTATAAACACCACAAAAACACGCATATAAGCTTTCCACACTCATATGGCATGAATGTGTCGAAACCAAATGTGGTAAAGAATAAAGAGTTATGAACTAGAAAATGAAATAAGCATGTCATAACCACTCAAGAAATTCCAAGGAGTTCTATTTGATCTAATTAACTTGTCAAACTTAGATTTAGCCTCAAGTGACATATAAAGTCAACTCATAAAAGAGAAATATACAATGTGCACATTATCCAAGAAAATATTGATGATTCTCAAATCAATAGCATCAAACATTAATGATTAACTAGGATTCAATATGCAAACCCATTGATGTTCAAATTATAACACCCTCAAAATACGCATTTTCAATTTTTCCTCCCTTTTATTTTTGAAGATATCACACTTTTGATGATCAATTTCTAAACTTAGCCTTGGCACATATTTTCTTTTCTAAGGCTCTTTACAATGGTACCCTTTCTTAAAAAGGAGATTTACTCTCTTTATATCCCTTTGCATTGCACACTCTTATTTTTTCAAATCTAAAAGAAAAGTTAGTGTAATGGTTCTTACATGCCCAAATCCCCTATCTATAAGGATATGTATTAACAAGAGTGATAGGAGACCACCTCACTTAGATCATGAAACCTAAGTAATTAAAATCCAAAAGATCCCATGCAAGTGTGTGTGGAGGCATATGCAAACATAAATGCATTAAGAAAAAATAAATTCGAACAACTCAATCCAAGGATAACTAAGAGACAATCCATAGAATTGTAAACCGTACTCTAATATTCTAGCCACATGGAAAATATAAAATGAATGGGATTTAAACACACCAATTTATCACTAAAAATCTGTAAAACTAACTACACAAAACAAATCAAACATCTTTTTGAGTTTTTAAGAAAAATAAAAAATGACTCAAAATACAAACAAAATATTTTTATATTTTTCTCATATAGAAATAAAAAAAAAATAAAGAATCAAAATAAAAAGACACAAACATCATACAACTAGTCAACACATATATCATTAAGCATAAAAACTAGTTAATGAAAAACATGCAAACACAATGACTCATAAGATATAGCATGTGACGAATCACGTACAAGCATGAGAGAATCAACAAGTCTAACATTTAGCCCCTCCAGGTCGGATTTTTCAATCCGCATAGGTGTAACGTGATGAACTTGGGTTTTGAGAACCTTAATGACACAAGATATAAACTTCCTAGGACCTTTTCTAAAATCATAACAAAAATTCCTAAGGTGACCTTTTCTACCATAATGTGTGCAAGTGTAAACACGACGAGGAATGATACCTTCATATTGATCATTTATAACATCCATGTCAATAGTTGACTCTATTAAAACTTTTGTCATTGATTTAGGAGAGGAAGCATTGTGATCATCAAACCTAATTCCAACCTTGTCATTTTTTATTTGGACGGTGACTAAAATCTTATCCAACTTCTCTGACCTAGAATCAAAATCAAATTTGATGTGACTCGACTATATTAGTTTATCTTCAAACTCCATAATCTTAGACTCAAGTAAAATCCCGGACTCATAAAACTTTAAGGACTCCTTCAAATTTTCAAAAAAAATCCATGAAGGTTATCTCTCTATTCCTCAAAGTATTCGATCTTCTACTTAAGAGTCTTCTCACGTGCCCTTAAATCCTTAATAACTTAAGCATCATTATTAGTTACGGCACGCTACTTTAACTTAGCCTCCAATTCTAATTTGGTATTTTTCAACTTCAATGACTCGGTATACAACTCATGAAAGGAAACTTCAAGATCACTTTCCTTTTCTTCTTCTTCCTCTTTATCACTCTCTTGGGAATCACTAGACTGGGCCTCGAAAATATTATGTATATGATTATCTTTATTTGAATATTATTCATTAAGGCTCACATTACCAGCCGAGAAAGTGGTGTAGTTACTCTCCATGGAAGAATCAAACTGCTCTTCTGACTCACTATCACTAAGGTAGAATAGTATGCCTTAGGCTTCTTTTAATTTTTCCTTAGTATAGTGGGACACTCATGTGCACGATGACCATTAGAATATTCTTTAGTTTTTTACCAAAAATCTTACCCTCTCTAAGTTTAACAAACTTTGTGAACTTCTTAGCAAACCTAATTATCTCTTCAGGATTTAACTAAAACTCACTATCGGAATCCTACATTTCCACGTTATGGGCTTTCAAAGATATGTTAATTTATTTCTTTTCTTTCTTAGGACAACACATGTTTATATCATAGGTTTGGAGATCATTTCCAAGTTCTTGGACTCTCATAGTGTCTACAGCGCTAATAGAATCTAAGATAATGACCTTGGCATTAAATCTTTCAGGAAATGTTTTTTAACCACACTTGGTTCAGGGATAGGCTCACCTAAGTTAAAAAATGAGTAGACAATTTCTAACAACTTAGCATAAAACTCATCAAAAGACTCATGCTCTAACATTTTTGTTGTTTCAAATTTAGTTGTCAAATTTTTAACTTTGAAACCCTAACCGTGTCAATGCCCTTATGTGTGGATTATAAAATCACCTAAGCATCCCTCACACTCTCACAAGTCATAATTCTCCTAAACTATTATGTGGTGATAGAGCAAAAAATAGTGATCACTCCCATGGAATTAAATGTCGAGGCATCTTCTTCATCCTTTATCTAAGTGGAATATGCTTTAGACAAACCATTCTCCGTCGAAGTCCACGGAGTTCTAAACATTATCATCGATTAATTTTAAGAAAAACCGCATCTTCCAATAGGGATAGTTTGACCCATAAAACATAGGAGGTCAGGCAATGGAACGTCCCTCATGGTTAAAATCCATCCAAAAGCCCTAAACGCATGAAGTAGTGATCTAACATGATAAATAGTGTAATCCTCCCTGATACCAATTTCATAAATGTTAGTGTTATGGTTATACTAAATTTTAAATTTAATGTCAATTAATTTTAAACTGAATAAGAAAATAATCTAACTTTAATCATGCACTAATTAGACTAAACATTGTGTAAACTTGAATCAATTTTATCTTGGCCTAAGCATGCCTCTAGCTAATATAGTAAGAATAAAATAAGCAGTCACACTTAAAGCCATGATGTATGACGAAACCCCACAATAGGAAAAACCTCGGACGGTCTAACCACACAAGTACACTATGATATATGTCTCATACAAGGACAAATTATACTTAATCAAAGACTCGACACTTTTAATACTTTATGCTCTCTTTGCTCCTCATTACCTTCTTCATAACCACCACCAAATGCCTTCTAATAGCAATCACAGGCAGGCGCCTCACGCGTCTCGGTATCCACTGATTTTACTTGCTTATTGACTAGTCCAGCCATCACCCAATATACAAACACGGTATCCACCGCTCGAACAAGCATATTAAGATGATTCTTGGATCTTAAACATATGGGTGTATATTAAGGTTTAGAACGCTCTAGTTTTGTCAATGAAAAATATTTTTTCAAAACTGTTGTGCCAAACCTTTTATTTATTGAAAAATAATTTTTAAAAATGGTGGCACACATCCCTAGGCAAGTCATTCAAATGAAAACCACACACTTGGTTGAATGATATTATACATTTTGTGTGAACCAAAACAAAGTCATTCAAATGACCTAGATAACCTCGTTTGAATGGGGATCGAACAAGAGTAGAACATGAACATTCTACCAAGTAGAAATTTTTTATTAAAGGTCATTACAATCTCTTTTGAACGAGATGATCAAACTTGTTGGAACAAGGTAAATCACTCGTTCAAACGAATCCCATGAATTCATTTGAATGGCAGTAAATTTCGTTCGAACAAATTTAAAAAAAAAAATCTTTGAAAATAATTTTTTATGAAAAATAGCCTCGTTAAATTTAAAAACATAAAATATTGAAACTAAATACGAGGATCAAACATAATATGAATACATATCTTATTGATATCGTATGGAATGAAGAGGAAACTCAGAATAAAGCTCATAATGATGTTATTGCCGCTTTACTTGTTGCTACGGTCTTCAATGTGCATCATAGGCTTTAAGGACAAACTAAAATAAAATCCTAACATATCACTCAAATAGTTTTATCTGTGGCCATCCCATCTCCCGGTCTGCGGGTGCGTGGGGGGGGGGGGGTCTAGCGCCCTTCCTCGAGGCGCTGTGGCCGTCGTCAAAATGTGTGGGGTGATGTATAGAAATAGAGTCACCAACGTATTTTGCACAAAATAGGCAAAAGAAATGTTGCCACCTTGAAAGAATGACATAAAAGACATACTGATGCTTGCAAAACCAATCAGTTCAAATATTTGAGGGCTAAGTTATGGAATGGGAAGGTGTTAGGCACCCATCTCGCCCTTTCAGTCTCTCATGGACATGTGCTATTTTCTCCTTATTAACACCGTGAAGTGTGTGTGCGTGTATATATAAATGGAGAATGGAACTACTCAACTCGCGTCATGGAGAAAGGAGGAGTGAGTTCATCCATAGGAATGTTCCCAAAATAGCAATTAAAAATATAATATGTGCATTTGTCATCACCGATCGTTAATATAAAAACGATTTAAATTGGACAAAATGTGAGCATGGATCACAAATATAATATTTGGAAATAATATATGGACAAAAATAGAAAAGGAAGACTCGAATCTCGGATCTTACCCGAGATGCCTACATAGCCTAAAAAGGAATCAAAGTCCACATAGTTCGTATGCAACACATGGACCATAAATCCAACTGGGGATTTTATTATTTTGGTGTGTGTGCGAAAAGGATGTTTTAGTGTGAGAACTTGTATTGATAAATCCCCATTTGGAATTTATATGCAAATCCTCTTTTTCTTATTTTTGGATTTTTTATAGAAAATATAGTATGTGAAATGATACTAATAAAAAGTTGGTTATTAATATGTCTGAATTAACAAAGATGAAATGCTAAAGTAAGAATTAAATGACTAATGTGAAAATAAGGAAATTTATTGAGAGACTGAAAGATTTGGACCTTCTTCGAAATATTTGAGATTGATCTTAATTGTTTAAGGGATGACCTTGCAAGTGGATGGCGGTGGTAGCAGGAGAGGGAATTGAATTTTCTAGATTAGGTAAGAAAAAGATAGAAATGGAATGTGGGGGAGAGGTTTCAATATCGAAACCATGCTCATTTCGAGAGAATATTGCAGAGATCACTGAGAGGGAGGTTTAGTGAACTCATGCAACCTTTATATAGGGTCAAGGGTTGTTCCGATCGACATTGTACTTGACCAGTCTATCAACAGGAAATCCCAGACACACTACCGATAGGCAAGGAAATGGGTTTGACATTCGGCAGTTTCATGCAAATTGTTTGGAAAAATAGTCATAAAAAGCAAACATTATGTCTGAATCATGAATGGAACATGCCATTGGAAAGCGTATTCATAGAACTTTAAGAATCCATTGGGTCTCTCCCAGGTTCAGGAATTGATTTTGGTCAAACGGGACTTAAAATCACCCGACGATCTTTTGGACAAGAGATTCTCGGAGGAAAACGGATCGTTCATTTGAACCATAAGGCCAATTCATGCACAGAGTAGATATTTGGAAAGGGTTTTTATATCCCTTAAAAGATTCATTTAGTCTCGTTCGGTTTGGAGAGTTGACCTTAGTCAAATGGGGCTCGAAAGCGCCCCATAACCTTCAAAGTAAAATAGGTCATTTATCAGTACCGTGAGGATGATTCGCGTATGGAGTGGACCATTGGAAAGGGGATTCAAATACCTTTAAAGATTCATTCAATATCATTTGATCTAAAGAGTTGAGGTGAGCCAAGTGGAGTTGGAGAACACTCGGTGGCCTTTGGATCAATTTTTAGGGAAAAATTGACCGTTTATCTAAATTGTAACACCAATTCACACACGGTGTGGATCATTTTAAAGTGTATTTAGTTCCCTTCAAAGATTTCATTGAGCTTCCACTCGATCAAGGAAGTTAATTGGGTTAAAACAGGGCCTGAGAGCTCTCGATGGCCTCAAGGTCGATTTTTGATAATAAAACAGAATGTTTGTTCAAACCATAAGGTCAATTAGTGGATGAGGTGAACCATTGGAAAGGGGATTTAGAGCCCTTCGAAGATTCTTAAGCTTTTGCTTGAACGAGAAAGTTGACTAGAGTCAAACGGGGCCCAAGAGTGCTCAAAGGCTTCTAGATCGGTACTCAGAGTATAAACTAGGGTTTATGGTCAAAGAGGAAGTGTTAGGGGCCTAAGGAGGTGCTTAGAAGGTTCCTAGAATGTAGTTTCCATAGAGTTCCTCGATGGATGATCTTGGGACAAGTGAAGGCCATTGAATAGACAACACATTATCGTTTTAGGGAAAAGGGTCAGTTCTGAGGACCTAAAGGGATGAGGATGACCGATTCAGAGGGTCGAGGTCGAATATAAGGACATAAGGTAATGCTGGGGATGATCGATTCTGCGGGATGAAGTTAATTCTGAGGACTTAAAGAAATGATCAATTTTAAGGGTGGAGGTCGATTCTGAGGACCTAAGGTTTAGGGGACTGATTATATGGGTCAAGGTCAATTCTTAAGTCCTAATGTTATAGTGACCAATTCTGAGGTTCGAGGTCAATTATGAGGACCTAAAGAATAGAGAGGTCAATTCTGAGGACCTAAAGTTGCGGATATAGATTCTGAGGGCCGAGATCAATTCTGAGGACCTAAGGTTATGATGACTGATTCTGAGGGCCGAGGTCAATTATGAGGACCTAAAGTGGTGATGACTATTCTGATGGACGAGGTTAATTCTGAGGACCTAAAGTTATAGCTACCAATTCACAAGACCAAGGTCAATTCTGAGGACCTAAGGTTGTGATGATTGATTCTGAGAGTCGAGGTCGATTCTAAGGACCTAAAGTTGTTGCGAACAATTCTATTGGCCGAGGTCAATTCTGAGGATCTAAAGTAATGATGATAGATTATAAGGGCCGAGGTTAATTTTAATGACCTAAAGTAATGATGACCAATTATGCGGGTCGAGGTCAATTCTGAGAACGTAAAGTTAAGGAGACTAACTTTGCTGGTCAAGGTCAATTTTGAGGACATAAAATGATGATGACCAATTCTGAGGGCCGAGGTCAATTCTGAGGGCCAAAAGTTATAGAAACTAATTCTGAGGGTCGAGGTTAATTTCAAGAACCTAAAGTTATGACGATTGATTCTACAGGCCGAGGTCAAATCTAAGAACCTAAATTTGTAGAGACCAATTATGTGGATCGAGGTCAATTTTAAGGACCTAAAGTTGTTATTAGCGATTTTGCAGGTCAAGCTAAATTTTGAGGACCTAAATTTATGAGGATCGATTCTGAGGGTTGAGGTCAATTCTGAGGACCGAAAGTGGTGATGATCGATTCTAAGGGCCGAGGTTAATTCTATGGACTTAAAATCGTGACGACCGATTTTGCGAGCAGAGGTCAATTATGAGGACCTGGAGTTGTGAGTTATTTTATTGGGGAATTTTTTAACTTCCTTGGGGATGTGGATGCACCTGTTATTCTACTGAGGATTGTGTTGTTTTGAGACTCTATTGGGGAAGGTTTTACCCCTTGAGGCATTTGGTTAAGGATAGTTTTTGTTGGGTAAGCTGTGAAGGATTTGGAGAAATATTATCTTGGAAATTTCGCTGAGGAATTAGGAAGGTATTATTTCGCAATCTTGCTGGGAAGGTATTTTGGGTTCCACTGGGAAAGACTTGAAATTTGAGATTCCGCTAGGGAATTGTAGTTGGACTTAGGATGCGAGCGTATTATTGGTTTGTAGGATATTTTTGGGGTAAGAGCCTAATATCAATCCTGGTGGGGATTTCGAGAGTGTTTAAGGGATTTAGCATTCCAAAAATGGTTTTCTTGATGAAGAAATGTTCCAATATTTATTTGGCATTTTTAAGAATTTTTTTGGTAATTTTTGGATTTTTCTTGCATTTCTGGCATTTTTTATACAAAATTTTTAGGGGGTAATGATCGACACATTATAGGGGTTTCTGTTTGGCAATGGCACAATCTCCTGAGCATCTTTGGGTAGAGGAACGGGCACATATCGATCGGTATGTGAACGGGGTCTGTCAATCGGCTTATCGTTTAATCTCCTATTTTTCACATCTTGAAGAGTTTGAATCTTCTGATTCCTCTCTCTAAAAATCGTTCTTAAGTCCTTTCTTCATTAAGAATTCAAATGGCGGGCGTTTCTAGTGAGGAATACAACTTGGAGTGGTTGAGCGTTGATGAGTGGTTTGGTCGGGAGTGGTAGGCTAGGTTGCCCCATCGTCTTACTTTTTACTTTTGAAGATATTTTTTTTAATAGTTCAAAACTTGTATATGTCATTAGTCAAATACTTTATAGGAACTACCCGTAATAACGAACTTGCAAAATGGATCTGTTTATCATAAAGAGATTCGTCGTTCGTGACCCTGCTTCACCTTAATTATTATTTGAATAAGTAAAGGTTTTGTCTTGGTCTGAGTGGGGATAGCATTTCTCTTCTGCATGTCCATGAGAATGTGTTTGATCTATTTGAGCCAGTTACTGATGATTGCATTCATCTACGCAAGCCTGTGCACCACCATTCGTATAGGGTGAAGAACCATATTGGCTATGTAAGTATGATGACCTTTGTTATTCTTTTCGATTTTCTCTTCATTTTTGTGTGCTGATGAAGGTTTTTTTTCCTCTCTTTGGCTTTAGCAGACTGACATAGCTCCTTCGAGCATGTGTTCTAGGGTGATGACTGGGTTGAATGACGTTTAGGCCCATCTTTCGGTGGTGGTGCACTTAATGGTTACTTCTGCTAGCTTTGGTCGTTTGCATTGGCCTTGGATGAGACACCGTATTCTACTACGTTGTTGTATTTTTTGGGAGAGAGGTGGTGGTATACTACCCACACCTTTCATTTTGGTTTTGGGGAGATGACTATTACTCCCATCTATGTACAGTATCTGTTGGGATAGATTGGGAGGGTGCGCAGATTAAGGTGGACCGTACTGCGAGGGTGATGCCGGAGGAAGTTTAAGCAACGTTAGGGGATATGGGTAGGATCATTTCTAGGGACTCTATATTCATCTCTTCTGTTCGAGAGGTGTACTTGAGTCGGAGTATTGATGAGACTGACGGTCCGTAGGTGAGACAGATGGCTCTGTTTTTTATTCTGCTTTTGTTAGATGGATTCTTAGTAGTGACATCGTTCATCTTCGATTTTTTTCCATTTTTGAGAATGTTTTTTATGTCCCACTTTATGATTGGGGGAGCTTGACTTTGGTAACCCCTTATTCTTCTGTGAATGCATTCAGTTGGTGTTGTCGATAGATTTGTATGGGGGCCACATACCTTTTGGAGGTAAGCTTCTCTTTTCCTTTTCTTTCTATACATTTCCTTGCATTTTCCTTTAGTTTTTTTATTTTTGCCTTTTTGTACACGTAGTTCTACGAGGTTATAGGTCTCAACGTGAGGTTGATATCCCTAAGGGATGATGACTTGGTTACTTCTGCTGGATGTACCGGTGGCGGAAGTCCAATAGGCGATCCAACCACTCTTTGTCCCTGGTGGCGGTGCGGCAGGCCCTAAACATGCTGACGAGTGATTAGGTTTTTTTGTTCATCTCTTTTAATCCTCTTTTGGAATTATTGAATATTAAATATTTTGTTGGGGCTTGTAGATGACCTTTTACCTATGGGGGACAGCTCCTCAGCATACGAGGGTAATGGGTATGCATGCACAGATGCGGAGTTTTATGGAGCATGAGTTTGTGTAATCCCGGTACTTGGGAAAGAGGGTGGTGCGGTAGATCGTGGAGGCTGCGATGGCAATACCACCATCTATTCCCTCGATGTATATGAGGTGGGTGAGGGAGATGTCTGCCAAGGATAGGGCAACGATGATGGTTGGTGAGGCTCATATGCTCCATATGGAAATGACGGTGAGTTATGTCTACCTGGAGTTCGTGATGAGCTGGTTGATGCCCTCTTGCATTTATTATGTGGTAAATATGCCTACACCTCCTACGGCTTCGGGCAGGGATACGAGTAGTTCGGTGGGATCTTCCCACAACACGGGTGGGACATTGTCAGTTGCGATAATGGTAGAGGAAGCTCCGCTTATTTAGGTCACTCCCCCTTCCAATAATTTCTGGTTGTCTATCGGGGGCTACTGAACATGTTTCACCACCCTAATGTAGCGGTGCTGGGATTGATAGGGCTTACGGATGATGTCCTTCTTCCTGAGGTATATTTTTCTCTTTTCTTGTCTCCTTTTGATTCTTTCTTTGACGTTTATTGACTGACTTGCCTTTTATTTTTGTGCGTGCACTATGTTCAGGTGTTGACCACTTGGCTGGAGGATATCAAGGACTGAGTCGCCTCTGCGACTGCGTACATCAGTACTCTGTTCCATCTTGCCTGGTTCCATCTACCACCTCGAATGAGGGATCGGGCTCTGGTAGTGGAGTTTGTTCTCTTATCATCGAGAGAAGTGTGTTCTCCACGGGTGTTGAGGGTTTGAAAGAGAGATTGTGGGTTTGGGATGAGTCCCATTGTTTTGGTTTTCCTAGTTTTTCTTCTTTCCTACAATGATTTAATGCAATGACAGCAAATATATATAGGATTTTTTCTTTTAATTCTTGTTTTAATGACTTATCGTATATGAACTTTTACTTTGAAGTTGATACAGTAAAAATGAGAGGATGTTTATATAGAAAATAAGAGCTTAGTTAACTTGAGGAAAAGATTTATTTTGGGAAATGATAAATAGAAATGGATAAGTAAAAAGAAATAACTCGGGGGTTTTAAAGTAAGGATTTCTTTTTTGAGAATTTAATTCTGACATAAAAGGAAAGATGGAATCTTCTAAAATAGGAGGGTTGCCAATCTGCATACCCCTTGTCCTGCATATCGGTATATGGGTCAAGTCAAAACACCCTAAGGCTTTGATTACACTCCCTCTATATTAGAGTACTTTTTAGGGAAGGAATTCATTCGGACTCCTGAGATCCATTGTCTTTTGTTAAGACATTTGTGTATAAAAGAGGAGGTAAGAAGTGTTGTTTTTCCATCCATATCGACTTTCTCCTTCTTATTCGTTGCTTCTTTTTTTCTGTTCCATTATTCCCCAAATGGCCCTTCCAATGCATGAAAAAAAATTCCTACCTCTAAAGTCTTGAAGCAATGTGTTTGTACAATTTGGACTATGAGGCTTTCAACTTGCGTCGGGTATCCTTGTGACGAGACAGGACCATTGAATGGAATATGTTAGCGACAACCTCAAAATTTTGGTATCCTGAAGACCATGTTTTTTATTTCGATTTACATGAGATCTGTCCAAACTATGAACAATTCTCATCCATGTTGGGAATTAATCCTAGAGTAGTGGTGGTTATGCTTGAATCTTTTCGATCTCCCTAAGCGCTATTAGCGAAGTTGCTATATATTTCCCCTTTCGCATCTCGATCATTGGTTATTGGGGGGTGATATCTCTTTCAGATGTCATGTATTCTGTGCACTTGAGGTATCTTAATGATGCAGTCTATACCATAGTTATTGCCCTGGACCTAACTTCGAGGCTCTTGTTGGTGATGGGTGACTTAATGGTAGACCTTTATTTGGATATAATCACAGCATGGATGTCTTACTGTCATAGTCCTATGGTGGTGATACTAGCGGAGTCCCTAAATGGACTTCATGCTTAGAGGTAAGTTCGCTCTAATTTTTTGAGAGGGAGTCTGACGATGTTGTTTATGTTGTTGGTTGAGAGGTTTTTTCTGGAAGTTCCTCCTAAGTATCCCTTGGTAGGCGTGCCAAATTTCATTGCTCCATATAGTTCCTCTTGAGTATCCCTTGAAGCCTATTCTAAAATTGGGAGAGTACCACTATACTCAATTAGTTGGCCTTCTGTCTATTTCCCTTTGCGGCTTCTACGTCAAGTTTGATGGGAGCAAATAGTGCCTCCTAGGACACTAGACTTCTTTCATGATGAATACTTAACTGAATCCCTGCGCGTGAGGTTAGGTTCTCTATGGGAGAATCATCGATCGTCGATGCATCCATCTCAATCTGTAGGAAGGGTTCGGCATGTGTTCGGAGATTATCTGAAATGGATGTGAAGCGAGTTGTGGTGAAGATCATGGTGGAAAAGACCGGCTCAAAGTGGTTTGTCTTTTTTGACATCATTGAAGGAGGCGTTGTGGTCTTTTCCAAGATGGTCAGGGCGTACCACTCTATGGAGAATATCCAAAACAAAAATTAGGCGTGGGAAGTTTGGGACCTAAGGGGGCGAATGATGATGGGGTTGGGTCTTTTGGCAGCTGCCGATAGGGTTTTTGTGAAGCTGGGATTATTTCATGTGAAGATTTTGGTGACTTTTGTGATACTTTTGTATTTGGATTTTCGGGAATAATTTTGTGAAGTTTGGTTCAGGCTTGTTTAGAAATAGTTTGGTCAGCGGAGAAGGTTTTTATTTTGACTCCCTCCGCGATACGTTGTGTAATGGTATTGAACTTCCTTATCTAAAATAAAAAAGATTTTGTTTATATTATTGTGCCTCTTAATGATTTTTACATTTGAGTTATCTGTACCAATCGCTAAGTTATACATAATCCTTTTGTTTATGGAAATGATAAAATGAATTGTCGTTATCGAAGGTAATATTAGAATAGCATTTTATGGAAAAAAAAAGGTATTGTTCCCATGTAAAGTGTATGAGCTGCCTACATACCTCTGGGGGTTTTGAAAAAATTTTATTTCTATATTTAAAGCCAAATGTTTTTAAGAGGATCAAGCCCCACATAGTTCTAGGTAGAGAGAAATGAAGAGATTTATTTTTAGAATAAAAGAAGGATGCGAAGAGTCATACCGTGCTGAGATTTCGAACTAAGAATGGAACTTCTTAAGACGATCCAGTTTGATTGGACGGGCCAATTATTCTCCATCAAGGTTTGTGAACGTAGCGAAGCCTCCTAAGAAAATCTTCTTCACTATTTACAAGCCACTCTAGTTTGGCTTTAATTTCCCTCTAGGGTCCCAGATAGGTTCTATGATCTCTTTTAGGGCCAAGTCTCCTTCTTGAACACCACAGTCCTTGACTCTTAGATTAAATGATTACACTATCCGAAGATGGTACCGTTTTATATGGTATAGATCCTTCCGCTTTTTTTCATCTAAGAGTGACAATTCATCAAAGCAATTCTGATACCAGTCTTCCTCGCTGACTCTGCTCTCGAGCATAATGTGTAAGGAAGGTATTTCTAGCTCAGCATATAGAACTTCTTCCATATCGTATACCAGAGAGTAAGGGGTAGCCCTATTATATGTCCTAAAGTGGGATAGCTAAAAAGGGCGTAAGGGAACCCATCATCCCAATCTCAATAACTCTCGATCATTTTATTGATTATGGATTTGATGTTCTTATTGGCGGCTTCGACTGCACCATTGGTTTGATGTCGGTAGGGAGAATATTTATGCCTTTGAATCCCATATTCAATGATCATTTATGTCACCTCAGCCACGAAATGTAATCCATTATCTGATACTAGCTCATGGGGAATCACGTATCGATAGATGATTCTCTTTTGGATAAACTTGTCCACCTTCTTGGCATTCAGTATCGCGTATGACTCATCTTTGACCCATTTAGTGAAGTAATTAATGACCACTAGGATGAACTCATTACCATTTAAAGCTTTGGGTGTGACTTTCCCTATGATGTCAATGACTCAAGTGGAGAACGGCCAGGGAGAGGTCATATTGTACAATTCCAAAGGGGGTAAGTGTTGGAGGTTAGCAAACAGTTGGCATTTAAGGCATCTTTCGACATAGGCGGTACAATCATGGACCATAGTGGTCCAATAATACCCTTGATGGATGATCTTTTTAGCAAGCATATGATCGTTCATATGGTGTCCGCATTCCCTGCTTTAGATTTTTTGCATCATTTCTTCAATGTCATCCCCTGCGATGCAGTTTAAATGGGTTCCATCGAAGTTTCTCTTAAACAGTGTTTTATCACACATGATATATTGGGTCGCCAGTTTACAGAGGGTTGCACAATCTTTATTATTGGTGTCTCGAGGATACCTACCGTGCTTGGGGAAGTGCCAAATGTTATAGTACCAGCACTCGACCATATCATAATCTTCCTCAGTAACGAGCTCAATGTGGTTGCAGTGGGTTGGCATAACTAGTCTTTAGACTAGTTAAGGGGACATAGTTATCCCCTCGAGCATGTCGAGCATGGAGGACAGAGTATTAAAGGCATCAACTAAATTATTCTTTTTGCCGGGCAAGTAGTAGAAGGCGATATCTTCAAACTAGGAGGCCAACTCTTCTAAGTATACGCGAAAGGTTAAGAGCTTTTTGTCTTTGACTTTCCATATTTTAAGCACTTTGTCGATCATGAAAGCATAATCCTCGTAGACATCTAGATTCTTGATACCTTTTTAAAGGGAGACTTTGAGGCCTACAGTGCATGCCTTGTATTCGATCATATTATTGGTTCAAGAAAAATCTAGCTTAATGGCAATAAGGGTGTGCAAGTCATTAGGGGCGATTAGGGGTATCCCAATGCTATATCCTTTCTTGTTGGTAGCACCATCAAATAACATTTGGCATAGTATATATTCTTAATAAGTGTAGAGGATATCTTCATTCGAAAATTCGGAGACCCAAACGTTGCTTCCCTCCATAGGGTAGTCGGCAAGGTAGTCAAAGATGTCTCTCCCTTTCATGTATTTATGGGTGACATACATGATATCAAACTCAGATAGTAACATCAACCACTGAGCCATTCAGCTAGACAAGGCGGGTTTCTCAAGAAGGTATTTGATAGGATCCATTTAGGAAACAAGTCTTATGTAGTGTCGTAACTTTTGAGTGACCTATACTAGGGCAACGAATTTTTTCCAAGGCGATGGAGTTAACTTCAGACCTGTCCAATTTGCAACTGGCATAGTTGATGGCCTTTTATTTATGGAATTCTTCGATATATAGGGATAGAAAATCCCCTACTGTAGTGTCTTTTACGGTCAAGTACAGGAGTAGAAGGAGACCTGGCTACTGAGGCATAAGTACTGTAGGTTGGGTAAGATATTACTTGATTCTTTCAATGGCTTCCTAGAAGGCCTCATTATAGACATTGGTATAATCCTTCTAGAGGAGTTTAAAGATGGTCTCGCAAATAGAAGTTGGATGGCTAATGAACCTACTAATGTATTGTAATTTTCCCAAGAATCCCTGGACTTCTTTCTTTGTTTGGGATGGTGGTATTTCGAGTATATATTTTATCTAGCGGGATCTACTTAGATTCCCATTTCACTAACCATGAATCCTAAAAGTTATCATTTTGTGACACTTAAAATTCATTTCTGTGGGTTTGGCCACATCAGGTATCACCGTAGTCATTCGAAGAAATTTCGAAGAGTGGGAATGTGAACTTCTCAAGTTTTAGATTTAATAATCATGTCGTCTATGTAAACTTCGACCTCCTTGTGTATCAAGTCATGCAAGACGGTTGTGGCATCCCTTTGGTAGGCATCCCCAATGTTTTTGAGTCCGAATGGCATAACAATGTAACAAAAGGTTTCCGAGGGGGTGATGAATGTGGTTTTCTCTTGATGATTAGTGATATGCCCAAGTATAACCTCGGCCCAGGGACACCTACCTCAGCCGAGATGATGGCTGAAACATTGATCGACCCTATGAAGGCCAGGGGCCCGCGATACCATCCCTCGGCCAGACCTACCTCGGCCCAGGACGACACTACCATCTACACTACCAAGGGGAATTGCGCGCATCACAGGCATCAACAGCACTCTCGTACACCTGGGTATGGCAACCTCGGCCAAGGGTGGACCGAGGTGACAGCGAGCCGACCCTCAACTTGGAACCGGTTCAACCTCGGCTTGGGACGAGGTCACAAGAGGCCTTAGTAATCACCAGTATGGGACTATCCCTACCTCGGTTGGGGCCGGCCTAGCATAATGTCTCGGCCGAGATCGGGCCGAGACTCCTTATGACACTTCTCGGATTGAACGGACATCAAGCCTTTACAGCTCGGCCTCTCCCAGGCCGAGGTCATTCACCAACATGACTGCTGAGCATCTGTTGACATTTGGATAAGGACACCTGGGCACAAATCAGTTGTAACAAGATTATTCTCCACATGTGGGAGAATATTTCATCATCATTACTTACATGTGACAGTGACAGATGGCATTCCCACATTGGTGAGGATATCACACACATGCTCATTGCATGCATGGGGGGTACATTACGCCCCCTAGGCACTATATATAGGGGTCATCCCCTACCTTGCAAAGGGATCCCAGTTATAAAACCCTAGTTGAAACTCTATCTAAATATACAGTAGAGAGAGAGAGAGAGAGAGAGAGAGAGAGAGAGAGCTTGAGAGAATTGTATCCATGGCCATTAGTGCCTTCATTCAGTGATAGTACTCACACACTCACAGTGGACGTAGGCCAGATTGCCTGAACCACTTAAGTTCCGGTGTTGATTCCTCATATCCTCACCTCCTTCTCTTATCTCTTTATATAGTTGTGATGCCATTGTTATTCACATATTGAGCTTGGAAACATCTTACCTGGTGGTGCTAATTCTTAGCATCATCATTTTGGCGCCGTCTGTGGGAAGCGAGAGGCTATCTCTTCCTCTTTTTCTGCTTTACCTCACCGGAGACTCTGATGGTGAACCAGGAACCACCCCTTGTGTGGAGCTGTTTCACCATTGAAAGAGGTCCTTTAAGTTATTAAGCTCACTTGCTGCACAAGCTCTTTATTATTAACACATGGCACCAGAATTACCACCGCCTCTTTCGCCGCCCGGAGGTGGAGGGGCTAGCTCCAGTCAGGCTCCTCCCTAGTCCGAAATGGCGGAGGTGGCATCGGCCTTGAAATCTTTATCTGCAACACAACAAGCCATGAAGGAGAAATTTGCCCAGCTCAGCCAAACCATGATGATGAGGCCACCTGGGGTATCACCGGACATGATAACTCCGATGGCAGTTCAGCCTCATCCTGATGTTAGGGGACCACCCCAGGCGCCCATGAAGGACCAACCTGCACCTCAACGGAGGAGGGACGTTGCTGAACCTAGGCACTTGCGCCTGGGGAGGCAAGGAAACCCTTGCCCAAAGGACAGGTATGATGACCTAGAAGCTGAAGAGGCCCCGGAAGACTGCTGGGAGCCGTATGAGGTGTCAGATAACACCGTACGACCTCTTAGGCAGAGCCAAGGATGTGTCGGCCAAAGAAGAGATGAGGCCCAACAAAGAGGGTTGGCCTTTAACAGGCTGAACAGAGGGTCGGCCTTCGAGAGGCTAGGCCCAGTCAATGACCTGAGACAGAGGCTATCGAGGTCAAGGAGCGCGGCAGGCTCTCAAAGAGGGAATAGGCAGGCTCGGCCAGATCAAGGCCGACCCTTGGAGAGAAGAGCCAGGGAGCAGGAAGAGGTCAACAGTCAACGGGTCTTGGCTGGGGAACCCTCTGTCCATCGCAGAGAGGTGGCAGGGGATAACCTCGGCCAAGTTGATGAGAGAAGACCCTGGAATGACTCAATCCAACGTCTCGAGGAGAAGATAAGGGACCTCATAAAGAGCAGGGACCCATTACAGAGGGGCTACTCGGAGGGCTCCCCATTTGTAGCTAGGATAGTAGGGTTCCCAACCCCAGCTATGTTCAAGCCTCCTACAGTGACTCCTAAGTATGATGGCAGCACTAACCCAGTGCACCATATTGAGATGTATCAGTCGGCGGCAGATATTTACTCGATACTCGATGAGATGAAGTGCAGGGCCTTCTCAGGAACCTTGACAGGGGCTGCGCATAGCTGGTTCACCTCTCTTCCGAAGAACTCGATCGAGAACTTCAAAGGCTTAGCTGAAAAGTTCATCCACAACTTCTACTTTGGGGTAAGACCTCAAAAGAAGACTACCCACCTCCTATATGTCAAACATGCTAAGGGTGAAAGCCTAAGAGACTACATAGCAAGATTCAACAAAGAGAAGTTGGAGGTGGAGGATTACAAAGAGAGCATAGCCATGACCGCCCTTATAGGAGGCCTCCAGAAGGGAAAGCTACTGTGGAAACTGGCGGAAGACCCTCCTAAGTCTATGGAAGAGCTGCTGGCAACCGCAGGGAAAGTGATGAATGCGGAAGAGGCAATGGCCGCCAAATATGAGGAGGAGAACCGTGGTAGCACTGGGAGGTCCCAAGGCAAGAAGAGGTCAGCAGATGACAAGTTCGCTCATTACACTCCTATGACTGTGAGCTGTGAGCACATCCTTAATGAGATCAAGACTGACCGGACTCTGAGGTGGCCAGAGAAATTGAAGGCCCCACCACATAAGAGGAATAAAAACCTCTGGTGTGAGTTCCATCAGGATCACGGCCATGTCACAGATAGATGCTTCGCTCTGAAGGATAAGATTGAGAAGATGCTGAAATCCGGGAAGCTGAGAAAGTATGTGGATGGAAAGGCCCCAAAGGGTGGAAGAGAAGACCCGAAGAAGAGAAGAAATGACCGATGCCGTGGCGATGTCCCGTCCAGAAGGGATGATGACTCAGAGGGAGATAATGGAGATGACCCGGATCTCCCGCCAAAGGATGACAACACCCCGGTGAAGAGGGTAGGAATGATCTCCTTTGGTGTTAGCACCATATGTAGGGGATTCGCAGGAGGTGGCTCTGAGGTAGCCGGCAGGAAGGCTCATGTAGCAGAGGCTAAGTCAGTGGCCAAGCCTGAGGTTGTGAATCTGACGTCTTCTGATACAGTGCAGAAGAGAAAGAAGGTAGACATGGACACCCTCGTGGTGGGGTTCTCCAGACTTGACTTCAAGGGCATCTTAGCCCCCCATGATGACCCTTTAGTCATAACAACAAGGGTGCATGGGTGAGATGTAGGGAGAATCCTCATAGATGGGGGAAGCTCAGCATATGTGATGTTCTGGCCTTGTTTCAAGAGCCTGGGTCTTAGCAGGGCGAGGCTAGTGCCCTACCATCACCCATTGATAGCCTTCAGTGGTGAAAAGGTGCACCACTTAGGCATGTATGAAATGGATGTACGGATGGGGGATGAGTGGCCTAAGAGTTTGACCAAGAAGATCAACTTTTTTTTTATGGATGAAAATGTCTTCTCGGCCTACAACCTCATCATCGGAAGAGTGGCCCTCAAAGAGTTTGAAGCCGTACCGTCGACGATCCATCAGATGCTAAAATTCCTGACTCCTTATGGAGTTGGGGAAGTGCAAGGGGATCAGACCACGGCACGGGAGTGTTACTTCAACTCGGCCGAAGAGAGAGAGGCCCATAAGAGAGCAACCGCCACTTACAACATTGACACTCTTGACCAGAGAGATGAAACAAAATTGAAGAAGGGCGAGGCCGCGGAAGAGGTAGAATCCATCATCCTCAATGAGTATGAGCCGGAAAAAACCGTCCAGGTCGGCAAAGCCCTAGAGCCAAGGATCAAGGAAGAGCTGATAAACTTCCTCAGGAGGAGGCAGAGTGTCTTCGCATGGTGATTGGGCATAAATATTGTATATTTATCCCCCTAATTTCAGTACTTTTGTGAACCCGAATGATGTAACATATATGGATTTGATTCACTTTTATACTTCTAACCTTCTTGGCGAGTATTACGTGTTTCGTGCTTCTCCTATTGGTTTTACAGGTTAATTATGCAAGCAGTGCAAAGGAGGAAACAAGACTGTGCAAGAAAAGCTGAGAAGGCAAGTTCAAGGGCATGTCGGTAATTTTGCAGCCCGATCCGGAAGAAGAAGTCAACTGGGAAGTTGAATAGCTCGGAACAACGAGAACACTGGAAGAAACGGCACCCAAATCCGAGCTACGGTTGAAAAGTTATGCTCAGTTGAAGTTGAAGAAAAATCCAAGAAAAGAAGAGAAACCAGAAAAAAATCTAAGTGTTGAGAGCAAGGCCAGGCTGGTACATGCGACCCCACCCCGAACCGGTTCGGAGGGGCGAACCGGTTCGCTGTACCTCCGAACCGGTTCGCTGTACCTGACACGCGAATTTTTGTATTTTATTCTGATTTATCCCCAAGTCTCCTAATAGGTTTTAAATACTGAATACTTGTGGGGAACGTAGGCATTAACCTAGGAGCAGCTTTTAGGGTTATTTTGAGAGAGTTTTTGATAGAGAAAAAGGAGAGGAACATCTAGGAACATCAAGGGCACAAATTACTTCAAGAATTCATTGTTTCGGGTTTGTTTTTGCAAGTTTTAATTCAAGATTCTTGTTTCTTATTATTGTTCTTGCATGCTTTGTTTTCCCATTAGATTCAACTTGTTTTCGCATTCATAATACGTATTTACATGTTTAGATTTAGTTTTACCATGAATTCATACACATGCAACGTCATTATTTCATGCATTAGTCAATTTAACATGTCCGGCTAGGTTTTTCAAGGTTGGGATGCATGAACCCAACCTGATGTGTTAGTGCATGCGTATAACGTCGATCCGCTGAATTTAATGATTAATTTTGATTGTATCGCGTAATTTCATAAGAATTGTAGATCTTTATATCTCGTTTGCCTATGGGTACTCGTGATGATTTAGAGTACAATTTGAGTGTAATTATCGCGATACCGATTTACTCATCCTCAAATTAGGTATGACGCGGGCTTGAACCTCGTATACATAATGCTTGGGAGTACTAAATTCCGGGTTTGAATTAATCGGATAAATTTATGATCAACGTTGTCACTGCATTACACTAGGGTTGGGGGATTGTATTCCCATCCTGTTTTTCTCATCATTTAAGTTTAGCAATTTCAATTTAATTCTTCATTCTTCATTTAGATAATTTAGTTAGTTGCATATTTTATCATAGTTTCATAATTGCATTTAGTGTAATCAATCCCAAAAACCAAAATCAAATCTTTTCCTTTCTTTTTAGAGTCATCGTTAGGATTCCTCCGTCTTATCCCGTCGTCACAACCCCGTTGTCCTTTTTCCCTGAGGATCGATACCCGACTTGTCGGATTATTACTTGAACGACAGGCTTGCACTTGAGCCTAGAGAGCACACACTTTAGAGACACATTCTGAGTCGTGTCAAGTTTTTGGCGCCGTTGCCGGGGAATTAGGTAGACTTAGGATTAGATCGAGTTAATCCAAAGCTTTGACCAAAAATTCAAAAATCCAAAAAAAAAAAAAAATCAAAAAAAATAAAATAATAATAATAATAATAATAAAAAGCACAAAAAGATTCACCACCATCTCTCACAAACTTAATGCAAAATTCTGAAACCACTCCCACACCCCATAATACTCCAACCAGCATTCACGAAAATCCACTTGTTGAGTATAATCCCGATAGTCCCCACACTCCGAACGCCCCACAGTTCTGGATCCCACCTCCCACACCGTCACACTCAATCTCTAGCAACACTCCCTTCTCCTTCGTAGGACACACGTCACCCAGTGAGAGCGCCGAATCGTCGAGTGAGAGAGATATGTCGCAATATAGCAATGCAGCTACCGGTGAGGACGAGCCCCCGTACCGCCCGTTGAGAGAATTTTTATATCCCGAGCGCACTGTCACTCCGGGATGCATTATACTCCCGTATAATGCCGGGCAGTTTCGTTTCCAAAATGGGATGATCCAGATGCTACCACATTACCACGGTATGGATTCTGAAAAGCCATACCTCCACATAAGGGAATTTGAGGACGTGTGTGATACTCTCAATGATCAAACCTGCACACAAGAGGTAATCCGCCTCAAACTCTTCCCCTTCTCGCTTAAAGATAAAGCTAAAGCTTGGCTATGGTCTTTACCTCCAAGCTCGATTCCATCCTGGAATGAGCTACAGTCTAAATTTCTCAAGAAGTTCTTCCCAACGCATCGAACAATATCTAAAAAGGCTCAAATTCAAGCATTCAGGCAACAAGAAAATGAGCCATTCCATCGATGTTATGAACGTTTCAACGAGTTAGTGGCTTCATGCCCCCATCATGGATTCGATCCATCGCAAATCATCTCCTTTATCTACAATGGGTTGAATCTTAACTCTAAACAGCTTGTTGAAACCATGGGAAGTGGTCCATTTGTTGATCTAGATGCCCATGACGCTGATCTTCACATGAGGTATGTCGCCGAGACTACCCAATCCTGGGATACCTCTGATCCGAACGCTCAAAACCGAAATCGATAATCTACCACCGCTCCATCGACGTCCGGTCTATTCCACGTAGATAAGAATTCTATGTCGGACTGTCGGTTGGACACCATTGAGAAAGGACTGCGAGACTTATGTGAGGTAGTTGGATCTATCAAAAATCCTATCGTAACGTTGTGTGCGATTTGTGAGGCGGGACATTCAACTGAGGAATGCCCAACGATACCCGCCTGCAAAGTAATATTACAAGAGAAAGTTAGTGGGAAATTCATACAACCCTTCGTGGAAAAACCATCCCGGTTTTAGCTACGGGCAACAACACGCTGCAATGAACCCTCATTCGCATGTTGCCCCTCCTCCTCCACAACAATTTCAATAAGCTCCACACATGCAAGGACATGTGCAAGCACCACCACCTCATGGAAATTATATCCTGCCACAGCGGAGAACTCTCGAGGATACTGTGAATCAATTCATCGCAAGCCAGGCCGCAACCAATGCCAAGTATGATCGTCTCATTGGCGACCTAAATGCAAACCTGTCTAAGATACAATCCTCGTTGAGTGTTCAAGAGAAGGGTAAATTCCCTGCCCAAGGCCAACGACCTCCCCAAGGTCAGACTAGTGTTAGCTCCACATCCACTGAATATCAGGAGCAATGTCAAGCAGTGACCACTCTTCGTAGTGGAAGAGTCGTGGATTTATCACCTCCTCCACACGACACAACAAAAGACAAGGAGATTTCGCCCGGCACGAAAGAGGCCGAAGATGTCCCCTTGGACGAGAGTGATAAGGAAGACACAAGTGAGCCTGAGGTAGTAGTGAAACCACCCTCCGCAGCACCATTTCCTCGAAGATTGATTCCTACTCAAAAAGGGACTCCACGTGATGAAGTGCTAGAAGTACTAAAGCAAGTGAAGCTGAATCTACCCTTCCTTGATGCCATCAAACAAATTCCAGCGTACGGCAAAGTTATCAAAGATTTGTTGACGGTAAAAAGGAGGATGAAAGTTAAAAAGAACGTCTTTCTAGCCCAGAACGTGAGTTCCATTACGCTAAATGATCTCCCGCCTAAATTTAAAGATCCCGGTGCACCCACCATATCATGTATCATTGGAGATAATAAAATTGAGAAATCCTTACTTGACTTGGGAGCAAGCGTAAACATCCTTCCTTACTCCATTTATAGGCAACTTGACTTGGGCGACCTGAAGCCCACAAAGGTCACTCTCCAATTGGCGGATCGATCAGTGAAGATTCCACGAGGCATAGTCGAGGACGTGATCGTCCAAGTGGACACTTTCTACTTCCCGGTAGACTTTGTCATTTGGGACACGGAGCCCTCCTTTAACTCAAGCAACCATGTTCCCATCATCCTTGGTCGCCCTTTCTTAGCTACAGCTAATGCAATCATCAACACAAGAAATGGGCGAATGCAGCTCACCTTTGGGAACATGACCTTGGAAACCAACATCTTCCACATAGCCCAAAATGCAAGGGAGGAAGATGATCTTCACGGGGTGAGCCTCATAGATGAGGTAGTAGAAGAGTACTTCGAAGAAACTTTTTGTGGCGACGCCTTAGAGTCATGTTTAGCGACGAGCTATGAGTGTGAGGGGACGTCTACCCACTTCGAGAGGGATGTTGGAAGGTTGAGAGAATTACTCGATGAGAGTGCGTCGGACGAGGACGTGAGAGAGATTGATTGGGTTTCTAGATTCGAGGAACTACCTCCGAGGGATACACATATGGCTCCTTCCAGTGAAAAATTTCCAACCCTCGAATTAAAGAAACTCCCCTCCCATATCAAATATGCATACCTAGGAGAGGATGAGACATTTCCTGTTGTTATCTCCTCTAGCCTAGACGAAGGGCAAGAGGGTAAATTGATGAGAATTCTGAGGAAGCACCAGGGTGCTTTTGGTTGGTGTATAGCTGATTTGAAAGGGATAAGTCCTTTGATTTGCACCCACAAGATTCATCTCGAAGAGGATATCAAGCCCTCTAGAGAAATGTAAAGAAGACTGAATCCCAATATGAAAGAAGTTGTGAGAACCGAGATCATCAAACTATTGGATGCCGGGATTATCTACCCAATCTCGGATAGCAAATGGGTGAGCCCTATTCAAGTTGTCCCGAAGAAGTCGGGTATAACTGTGATTGAGAATACCAAGGGAGAGCTTGTCCCCCAACGCACCACCACCGGGTGGCGTGTTTGCATTGATTACCGGAAACTCAATGCGGGAACAAGAAAAGACCATTTCCCCTTGCCATTCATTGATCAAATGCTGGAGAGAGTTGCGGGACACCCTTACTATTGCTTCCTTGATGGTTATTCCGGATATAACCAAATTGAGGTAGATGTACTTGACCAAGACAAGACGACGTTCACTTGCCCTTTTGGTACGTTTGCCTACAAACGTATGTCATTTGGCTTGTGTAATGCACCCGCGACCTTTCAAAGGTGCATGTTGAGCTTATTTAGCGACATGGTCGAGAGAGGACTCGAGGTGTTCATGGACGATTTCAGCGTTTTTGGCACCTCTTTCGATCATTGTTTAGAAAAATTGGAAAAAGTACTTACCCGGTGTGTGGACAAGAACTTAGTGCTGAATTGGGAGAAGTGCCATTTCATGGTCACTGAGGGTTTAGTTCTTGGTCACATAGTATCATCCAAGGGCATAGATGTTGATAGGTCTAAGATAGATGTCATAGCTGACCTTCCGCCACCGAGATCGCTTAAAGACGTGCGCTCATTCTTGGGTCACGCCGGGTTTTATCGAAGGTTCATTAAGGACTTTAGCGCCATCGCTAGACCCTTAAGTAACCTTCTCATGAAGGATAACCCGTTTGAGTGGACCGAGGCATGCCAAAGCTCCTTTGATAAATTAAAGAACATGCTCGTGTCCGCTCCCATCATGCAAGTTCCGGATTGGTCCCTACCATTCGAACTTATGTGTGATGCGAGCGATTACGCGATTGGGGCCGTTTTGGGCCAACGTAAAGATAAGCAAGCTCATGCCATCTACTACGCTAGCCGGACCCTTGCCGGACCTCAACTCAACTACTCTACCACGGAGAAGGAGTTACTAGCTGTAGTCTTTGACCTTGATAAGTTCAGATCGTATCTTATTGGTTCTCCTATCACTGTCTTCACCGACCACGCGGTTTTAAAATATCTACTTGCGAAGAAAGACGCCAAGCCGCGCCTCATAAGGTGGATCCTACTCCTACAAGAGTTTAATCTCTCCATCAAAGACAAGAAAGGAGTAGAAAACGTCGTGACCGACCACTTATCTCGGCTCTCGTCCGACGTACCTAGTGATCCCATACCCATAGACGAGCACTTTCCGGATGAGCAACTATTTGCCACCTCTTCCCATCCCTGGTTTGCGGACATAGTAAACTATCTAGTCACGGGAGCCGTCCCTCCCGATTGGATACCGCAAGATAAGAAGAGGTTTCTTAATTGGTCGCGCATGTTCTTTTATGATGATCCCTTCCTTTTTAAATATTGCGCCGACCAAATCATCCGACGATGTGTACCGGATGACGAGATTCCAAAGGTCATCAGTTTTGTCATTCGGAAGCTTGTGGAGGCCACTTCTCGGCGAAAAAGACGGCCGCTAAAATTCTGCAATGCGGCCTCTATTGGCCCACAATCTTCCGGGATGCAAATGACGCTTGCAAGTCATGTAATAAGTGCCAACGAATGGGAGCCATTTCTCGACGCGACATGATGCCCCTTACCCCCATACTCATCATTGAGATATTCGATTGTTGGGGTATTGACTTCATGGGTCCCTTTCCCCCATCCTTTGGTTTCCTATACATCCTAGTCGCGGTAGACTACGTTTCTAAATGGGTAGAATCTATAGCTACTAAGACTAATGACAACAAGGTGGTGATAAAGTTTCTACAGGAACACATACTTTCTCGCTTCGGAGCACCGAAAGCGATAATTAGCGATAATGGCACGCACTTTTGCAATAGGCCATTTGAGAAGATCATGAGAAAGTATGGGGTCGTCCATAAGGTTGGGACGACATATCACCCACAAACGAATGGGCAGGCCGAGCTAGCGAATCGGGAGATCAAGAACATTCTTGAAAAGACCGTCAATCCTACCCGGAAAGATTGGTCCCTTAGATTGACCGATGCACTTTGGGCCTATCGTACCGCTTTTAAAAATCAACTTGGAATGTCCCGTTCCGTTTTGTGTATGGCAAACCTTTTCATCTCCCTGTTGAGCTCGAACACAAAGCGTATTGGGTAATTAAGCAATTGAACTATGCCTTGGACAAGGCCAGTGAAGCCCGTAAGCTACAATTGATTGAGTTAGAAGAACTACGCAATGATGCGTATGAGAATGCTAAAATTTCAAAGGAGAGGATGAAACTTGCTCATGACAGCATCATTCGAAGAAAAGAGTTTCATCCCGGGTAAAAAGTTCTTCTATACAACTCTCGGCTTCACCTCTTCCCAGGCAAGCTGCGGTCACGATGGTCTGGCCCGTTCGTCGTAAAGAACGTTTTTCCCCATGGAGCTGTTGAACTAAACGATTTAAAAGGGGAAAACACGTTCAAGGTAAATGGACAACGCCTAAAGCCATACCTAGAGGCGTTTGTGGATGAGGTCGACACGATTTGGTTGTCGGACCCTGTTTACGGGGTCAATTGAGCTAAGCGAGTGAGGTCGTCGCACCCCCGACGCGTATGGGGTGATTTTGTGTGTAAAATAGTCGTGTGTAAATAGGTTAGTTAGGAGTCCAGAGCCTGCGTTGCATGAGAAATAGGTTAGCACGTTTTTCGAGGGTGCTAGTACGCTTTTCGAGGTCGTATTCGAGGAAGTTTTTGAGAACCCGAGGGTCTAGAAGGTTTTTAGGGGCATTATGCATAAGTTAGGGGATGAGAGAGCATTTAGAAATAGAGAGAAGAGTAAATTTCAGCGATTGGACCAGCCTGGTACCCCCGAACCGGTTCGCTGTACCTCCGAACCGGTTCGGAGGGGCGAACCGGTTCGATGTACCCCCGAACCGGTTCGCATGTACCTGTCAGGTTCTTCTCCCCTTTTCCTCCAAGTTCATTCCCTTTCCCTCCATTCTTTTCCCCTTCTTCCCCCTTCGTTTTTCTTCCCTCCTTCCCAAATTCATCCCAATTCATTCCCTCCACCCTCTCCTTCCCAACCTTTCATATTTCCCACCAAAAACACACCCCTTCACACCTATAAATACACCCCACCCCTCCTCCATTTTCCACACCAAAACATTCTCCCTCACTCTCTTCTCTCCCATATTTTCTCCCATAATTTCTCCCTCTCTCTCCCTCTTTTCCATCAAAATGCCGCGCCGCACCGCTCCCCGCCCAAAGAAATATGATGAGACCACCATACTTGATGACCCGGGTAGGGAGGTATTCCGATGCATCCAAGAACGCCATTGGTCCGAGATCTACTTCTCCTCCACGCGCACCATTCACATCGAGCGTTTCGTGGATTGGGACACCCTTCCGGGCGAAGTCACCGCCCTTTTTTACCGCCGTGGGTGGTGCTCTTTCCTCGCCCCGACGTGCAATAACGTTTTTTATACCGCCATTCGTCAATTCTATGCGACCTTGGTTCGCAAGTCTTCCACACTTCACGAGGCTTATCTCGATGGTATCACTATTCCCTTCTCGGCAGCTCTTATTGCATGCAAAATGAGTGCCAAAGGGGTGATCCTCCCCATGCCCTTCCAATACCCCAACAATGGTGCCCCACACTCAAAAGATGAATGCGTTGCCCGCATGGCACCCGGGGCGGAATGGACACGTGAATCCTTCCCCATTGGTGGTTTGGCCGCCACGGTCCGCTTCACTCACATCATTGTTTGTGGTTCCATCCACCAAACCACCAATGACTCGGTGGTCCGGTCCCGTCACGCCAATTTCCTCTACTATTTTTGGACCCCGAGAGCACCATCAACCTTGCCCAAGTCTTCTACGCGGATATCCTCAATGCCGCCTATGACGAAACCTGCAAGGTGGCACTCCCATACGCCCGTTTCATTACGGAACTCTTGATGGATGCGGGAATGGATGAACCCGGAAACCAAATTCGACTTCTTCGCCCCGTAGGCGGCACGTCCACAACTCGAAGTGAGCGCTAAATGCGCGTGGCTCACCCCGACCGTCCTATTCACGAGGAGGACGTGGCCGAGGAAGCTCCCGATGACCCCATGATGGATGTAGACGAGGAAGAATTTGAGGATGAGGAGGAGGATTCTGATTTCGAGCTCCCGGGGGCAAACTTCGATAGGCGCCTTTCAGCGGTTGAGTCCCGTCTCGACGGGTTCATCAACCAATACAATCAAGATCAAGCGGCTTACCGGAGGGACACCTGGATGATGTATCAACTCCAAGTCCACCTTCACCAGCTCAACTTTGGTGGTCCTCCTCCCCCCTTCTTTTATGACCCCTATGACCCGAATGCATCGAGCTCCTCCCACCCACCTCCCCCATGAGCTTTTATTGTCTTTATCTTTTGGTTTAATTGTTAGTGGTGGTAGGGCTTTCACATTGTTCACAGTTGATTTTTCCTTTTCTTCTGTAACACAGGCTTCTATTTGTTATTATACAATCTTGCATTTTTTTTTCATATTTGTTTGTTTTATTTTTCCGCACTTTTTATTCGCCTTAAGTTAGATTTTAGTCCTTTTTGCTTCAGGACAATGCAAAAGTCTAAGTTAGGGGGGGTCACAAGTGCGTATTTCTAAAACTTCACAAATTTTCAAAAAAATGCCCAAAAAAATCATAAAAATTTGAAAAATCCAAAAATATTTTTGTTCAAAATAAATAAAAATTGGAATTCAAATTTTTCAAAAATATCATTGAAAGTCGAATTGGAGTCTCAAATTGTAAATATCCAACATACACAAAGCCGAAAGTGACCAAAGATAGAAATTGTGCGAAAAATTGGCGACTTAACGAATAAATGTGGAGATTAACAAACCCGGCGAGATTCGAGCCTATCACGTTTTGCGAGATTTTAAATCAATCCGAGTTAAATGTTAACTCAAAGTTCTTTTTAGCGCTTAATAAGTTGTCAAGGATCTCAATTCTTTCATTTTGATCGGTTTTGAAAAATGTGCGCAATATTGCCTTGAAAAATGTGCCAAATTAGTCTCTAAACTTAAATTCACCTCGAAACGCATATGGTAAGCAGTTGGCAATTCGGACAATGAAGTAGGCCATCGTTTGTCACCCCAAAAATATTGGCCAGAAAAAGTAGCGAAAAATTACCCTTTTTGTAACCCAAATTGAGCCGAATAAATTTTTCCCTTCGTTTGACAACCCAAAAAAACCCAAAATGGCCCGGAATTGTGAAAGTTGAAAAATCCCAGAATTTGAGTCCGAAGAGTGCATAAAAAGGGGCAAGAGAAAAAAATAAGAATGCTCAACAAAAATAGCAACAAAGAAAAAAAAGAAAAGAAAAAAAAATAGAAAAAGAAGAAAAAAAAATGAGCAATAGCCCGGAAAATGCACAAATGGACATCACGAATGACTTTTCCAATTCCAACCTTCCATACCTCCTCCACTTTACCCAATGCAACATTCAACCCGAAAAAGTCCTAACCGAGTCCAAATTGCGAAAATTGATTACCGCGTGGAGAGCTAAGACACCAAAAGATAATATAAGAGATGAAATATGCGCGAAATAGAGGCAATGTTCCCGTTTTTAAAATCGTAATCCATTGAAGAGATCCTTTCGCCATAAAATTTCCGTCTTTCGAATTGCATGCGTGAATTTGCTTCAATTACATTTACTCTTTATATCACGCATGCCGAGAGAATAGCCATAATCCGAGAGGTTCGTTTGAGAGAGTATTCCGTGAGAAATTGAAATCAAAACGAATTTTCGGATAAGTAACGTAATGATCAATCGATGGAAATTGGCGGTTATATTTCCGGCTTCGCACACACACACTACGGTTTGAGACTTGTAAATATGACTTGATGATGACTATTTTATGGAAAAGTTTGAATTGTACAATTTTTGCATATTTTGAATTTTCTTTGAGTCGAATTTTGTGGGTATATTCACTGCAAACCTTCACGAGACACAACTCGTCCTACTAGGGTAACCTAGAGGTTTACAGGCTTGTTGCATACGCTAAATGCAATCGCTTGCCCGCGAAAGTGGTACTCTATCCCAATAAAGTCCTTGAAGTGTCCTTAACTCTTACTTTCATTCTTTTACATTGCTCGGGACGCGCAAAGTTCTAAGTTAGGGGGGTTTGATTGGGCATAAATATTGTATATTTATCCCCCTAATTTCAGTACTTTTGTGAACCCGAATGATGTAACATATATGGATTTGATTCACTTTTATGCTTCTAACCTTCTTGGCGAGTATTGCGTGTTTCGTGCTTCTCCTATTGGTTTTACAGGTTAATTATGCAAGCAGTGCAAAGGAGGAAACAAGACTGTGCAAGAAAAGCTGAGAAGGCAAGTTCAAGGGCATGTCGGTAATTTTGCAGCCCGATCCGGAAGAAGAAGTCAACTGGGAAGTTGAAGAGCTCGGAACAACAAGAACACTGGAAGAAACGGCACCCAAATCCGAGCTACGGTTGAAAAGTTATGCTCAGTTGAAGTTGAAGAAAAATCCAAGAAAAGAAGAGAAACCAGAAAAAAAATCTAAGTGTTGAGAGCAAGGCCAGGCTGGTACATGCGAACCCCACCCCGAACCGGTTCGGAGGGGCAAACCGGTTCACTGTACCTCCGAACCGGTTCACTGTACCTGACACGCGAATTTTTGTATTTTATTCTGATTTATCCCCAAGTCTCCTAATAGGTTTTAAATACTGAATACTTGTGGGGAACGTAGGCATTAACCTAGGAGCAGCTTTTAGGGTTATTTTGAGAGAGTTTTTGATAGAGAAAAAGGAGAGGAACATCTAGGAACATCAAGGGCACAAATTACTTCAAGAATTCATTGTTTCGGGTTTGTTTTTGCAAGTTTTAATTCAAGATTCTTGTTTCTTATTATTGTTCTTGCATGCTTTGTTGTCCCATTAGATTCAACTTATTTTCGCATTCATAATACGTATTTACATGTTTAGATTTAGTTTTACCATGAATTCATACACATGCAACGTCATTATTTCATGCATTAGTCAATTTAACATGTCCGGCTAGGTTTTTCAAGGTTGGGATGCATGAACCCAACCTGATGTGTTAGTGCATGCGTATAACGTCGATCCGCTGAATTTAATGATTAATTTTGATCGTATCGCGTAATTTCATAAGAATTGTAGATCTTTATATCTCGTTTGCCTATGGGTACTCGTGATGATTTAGAGTACAATTTGAGTGTAATTACCGCGATACCGATTTACTCATCCTCAGATTAGGTATGACGCGGGCTTGAACCTCGTATACATAATGCTTGGGAGTACTAAATTCCGAGTTTGAATTAATCGGATAAATTTATGATCAACGTTGTCACTGCATTACACTAGGGTTGGGGGATTGTATTCCCATCCTGTTTTTCTCATCATTTAAGTTTAGCAATTTCAATTTAATTCTTCATTCTTCATTTAGATAATTTAGTTAGTTGCATATTTTATCATAGTTTCATAATTGCATTTAGTGTAATCAATCCCAAAAACCAAAATCAAATCTTTTCCTTTCTTTTTAGAGTCATCGTTAGGATTCCTCCGTCTTATCCCGTCGTCACAACCCCGTTGTCCTTTTTCCCTGAGGATCGATACCCGACTTGTCGGATTATTACTTGAACGACAGGCTTGCACTTGAGCCTAGAGAGCACACACTTTAGAGACACATTCTGAGTCGTGTCACATGGAGTGACGCAGACATGCCTGGTATCGACCCTGAGATCATGACCCACAAGCTCAACGTGGACAGATATGCCAGGCCTATTAAACAGAGGCGAAGAGTCTACTCCAGGGAGAAGTATGAGGTCATCCGGGAAGAGGTAAAAAAGTTGGAAGAGGCTGAGTTCATAAGAGAGGTTACCTATCCGGAATGGCTCTCAAATGCAGTCATTGTGCCTAAGGCCAATGAAAAGTGGCGAATGTGTGTAGATTTCACAGACCTAAACAAGTCTTGCCCGAAGGACAGCTATCCCTTACCTAGGATAGACCAGATGGTGGATGCAACGGTAGGGCACGAGCTCATGAGTTTCATGGATGCTTATTCAGGTTATAACCAAATCTTCATGGATGCCGAAGACTCTGAGAAGACAGCCTTCATTACTGACAAGGGGACGTACTGTTACAAGGTGATACCCTTTGGTCTGAAAAATGCGGGGGCAACATATCAACCTCTTGTCAATAGGATGTTCGAGGAGTAGATAGGTAAGACCATGGAGGTGTATGTGGATGATATGCTAATGAAGAGCCTGAAAGCATGTACTCACGTAGCAGACCTTGAGAAGACCTTTGATGTCATGGACTCATACAGGATGAAGCTCAACCCAGCGAAGTGCGTCTTCGGGGTAGGAGCCGGGAAGTTCTTGGGGTTCATCGTTAATTAGAGGGGGATTGAAGCAAACCCTGAGAAGATCAAGGCCTTTCTCGACATGAAGACTCCTAGGACTATCAAGGATGTCCAGAGACTCACTGGAAGAGTTGCTGCCCTTAACAGGTTTGTTTCCAGGACTATCAAGGATCTTCCGTTCTATAAAGTTCTGAGGAAGGCCTTCCAGTGGGACGAAGAGTGTGAAAAAGCCTTTGACCAACTCAAGTCCTACTTGGGGTCGCCCTTGTTGCTGTCTCGGCCCATCACGGAGGAGAGGTTGTTTATGTATCTGGCAGTCTCTGAGTCAGCCATCAACGCAGCCATCGTACGGGAAGAGGATGGAATCCAGAGGCCTGTGTACTTCAATAGTAAGGCCCTTCAAGGGTCTGAACAAAACTATCCCCGGATGGAAAAGTTGGCTTATGCCCTGATACATGCCTCAAGGAAAATGAAGCCTTACTTCCAAGCGCATTCCATGATAGTCCTCACTGACTCCCCACTAAGGCAGGTTCTACAGAAGCCTGAGAAGTCCAGAAGATTGATGACCTGGGCCATCGAGCTAGGAGAATATGATCTTACCTACCAGCCTAGGACAGCCATCAAGGGGCAGGCCCTCGCAGACTTCGTTGCAGAGTTCACTTGGGAAGAGGCCGAGACAGAGACGGGCTTGGATGGCGGTGAAAAGACGAACCGAAGTGTCTTATAGATTCGGAAGAGACTTCCCCGTACGTCTTCCGAGGCCGAGAAGAGTTTGTCCCAGGCAAAACTCGGAGCAGAGTAGAAGAAAATGAAGAGGATCGATACCTCTTCGAAAAGGGGGTTATGAGAGAAGGGGTCTTCTCATCATATACAGACGTATGGAGCCTCTTCATTGATGGCTCTTCCTGTGACAGTGGAAGCGGCGCGGGGCTAATACTCTCGGCTCCAGATGGCACCAACATTGAGTACGCCTTGAGATTCAACTTCCAGGCCTCCAACAATGAGTCTGAGTATGAGGCCATGATAGCAGGTCTCTTATTGGCAACAACTCTTCGAGTAAAGCGACTCCTACTCCATAGCGACTCAAGGTTGGTTGTCAATCAAGTGTTGGGGGCATACGAGGCCATACGAGGCCAAAGATGAAAGGATGGCCAAATACCTAAAGAAGGTAAGAGGGTTGCTAGAGTATTTTGAAGAAGCAAAGCTGAAGAGAGTACCTCGGCTGAGTAACAACCACGTTGATGCATTGGCAAGGCTGGCCTCGGCAATGAAGACAGGTTTGGGAAGGACCATTCCAATCGAGGTCTTAGGAAAAGCAAGCATCGAGGAGGATGAGGTATGTATCCCTTATCACAATGTGAACCTAGGAGACTCATGGATCGACCCGCTCGTCAGATACCTAAGAGAGGGAGAGCTACCTGAGTCCAAGATGGAAAGGAGAAAGTTGAGATACAAGGCTGCAAAGTTCTCATTAGTAGGAGGCGTCTTGTACAAAAAGGGGTTTCTACTGCCTCTCCTCAGATGTGTGCATCCTGTGGAAGTACCCCAGGTCTTTCAGGAGGTTCATGAGGGTTCTTGCTCTAGCCACATAAGGGAAAGACCCTTAGCCAAGAGGATCATCACTCAGGTATATGGTGGACTACCTTGTCTAAGGACGCTGCAGACTATGTGAAGAAGTGCGACAAATGTCAAAGGTTCGCCACCATCCCCCATCAACCTCATCAGCCTATGACGTCAATCTCTTCTCCATGGCCATTTGCGGTATGGGGAATTGACTTAGTAGGACCTTTGCCAAGAGCTGCCAACAACTATAGATTCTTGATAGTTGCCATTGACTACTTTTCAAAGTGGGTGGAGGCGAAACCGATGATAACAATTACAGAGCAGAAGATCTTCCAGTTCATTTGGAAGAACATCATATGCGGATATGGCCTCCCGAAAACTCTCATCTCAGACAATGGCACCCAGTTCAAGAACTCCTCCTTTGAAAAATATTGCCTAAGAGTGGGGATTAAGCAGTTCTTCTCATCCCCTGGTCGTCCTCAGGCTAATGGCCAGACCGAGGTCACAAACAGAACCATCTTGGACAGGATCAAGAAGAGGTTAGAATATGCGAAGGGTAGATGGACAGAAGAGGTCTACGCAGTGTTATGGGCCTACAGAACTATGGCAAGGACACCAACGGGAGAAACCCCATTCATGCTGGCACATGGCTCAGAGGTCGTCATACCAACGGAGGTAGGACTGTCGAATCATCAGATTCAGACCTACGACCCTGACAGCAATGGGGAAAAGAGAAGGCTAGACCTGGATCTCATCGAAGAGAGAAGGGAAGACGTAGAGGTCAGAAAGGCAGCCTACCAGCAGAGGGTGAAGTCAAGACCCATTGCAGTAGGAGACGTAGTGCTAAAGAAGACTCTACAGAAGGCAAACAAGCTACACCCAAACTGGCATGGCCCCTACAAAGTAACGGAAGAGGTTGTTCCTGGAACTTACAGGCTAGAAAACCTAGAAGGAGAACCCTTCACTAACCCATGTAATGCTGACCATCTCAAGAGATATTACATATAATGTATAGAATTTTATGAAAATGTACTTTCTTACTGAGAAGTGGTTATTAATAAAGATCAATTTCCATATCAAGTTCTTGTTTCGTTCTTTAGACCAGATATTTATTATGAGGCTAACCTCTTAGGTGATGACCTCAGACCCTCATAACATCACTCGATGGTGACGAGGTCTGAGCTCAGACACCTGGGTTAGACGACCTCAGACCCTTAACATCATTAATTTAGTGATATTTATTATGAGTCTAACCTCTTAGGTGATGACCTCAGACCCTCATAACATCACTCGGTGGTGACGAGGTCTGAGCTCGGGCACCATGGTTAGATGACCTCAGACCCTTAACATCATTAATTTGGTGAGATTTATTATGAGGCTAACGTCTTAGGTGATGACCTGAGACCCTCATAACATCACTCGGTGGTGACGAGGTTTGAGCTCAGACACCTGGGTTAGACGACCTCAGACCCTTAACATCATTAATTTGGTGACATTTATCATGAGGCTAACCTCTTAGGTGATGACCTCAGACCCTCATAACATCACTCGGTGGTGACGAGGTCTGAGCTCATACACCTGGGTTAGACGACCTCAGACCCTTAACATCATTAATTTGGTGACATTTATTATGAGGCTAACCTCTTAGGTGATGACCTCTGACCTTCATAACATCACTCGGTGGTGACGAGGTCTGAGCTCAGGCACCTGGGTTAGATGACCTCAGACCCTTAACATCATTAATTTGGTGATATTTATCATGAGGCTAACCTCTTAGGTGATGACCTCATACCCTCATAACATCACTCGGTGGTGACGAGGTCTGAGCTCAGACACCTCGGTTAGACGACCTCAGACCCTTAGCATCATTAATTTGGTGACATTTATCATGAGGCTAACCTCTTAGGTGATGACCTGAGACCCTCATAACATCACTCGGTGGTGACGAGGTCTGAGCTCAGACACCTGGGTTAGACGACCTCAGACCCTTAACATCATTAATTTGGTGACATTTATCATGAGGCTAACCTCTTAGGTGATGACCTCAGACCCCCATAACATCACTCGGTGGTGACAAGGTCTGAGCTCAGACACCTGGGTTAGACGACCTCAGACCCTTAACATCATTAATTTGGTGAAGATGGTTATGAGAACAGCATATTAAGTAATGACTTCAGAGATCATATACCATTCAGAGACATTCAGAGGTCAAAATAAAGGAAGAGATTGGCATTCAGTAAGAAAGATAATATAGCAATCAGAGGCATCGATTACAAATATTCATTATAAAGTACTGATGTTACAAATTACAAATTTCAAGAGTTACAAGTTAAAAAGGACTAAGGCTCTGAGAGGGGAACATTAGTAGTCTCGACTGGGTTGACCTGATCAGCATTGGTTACCTCAGCCACATCATCAGCAGGGTCAATCCCTCCGAGATCAGTCCCTCCCAGAGTAGCAGTCTCACCAGGGGCAGCAGCCTCGTCTTCTACCTCTTGCAGTGACTGGGCAAACTGAGGGTCGGCGAAGTCGAGGCCCACAAAGTCAGAGGCCTTTATAGTGTCAACCTCCTTCTCTCTGACCTCGGCCCATTTGGTAGTGGCTTTGATACCTCTTTCGAGGTATTCAAAACCAAAACCCACGAACTCCTTAGAGACTTTGTAGTCAGAAATTATTCTCTCTGAGGCATCTGCAAGGGGAGCCTTCACAGCCGCGTTGACCTTCCGCTGCAGAGCATCATCCTTATCCTTTAGGGCCTTGGCATGGTTTTGGACGAGCGCAGAGATATCTTTTTCCAAACTCTGGGCCTTATTTTCTGAGTTCTTGGCCTTATTCTCAGAATTCTGTAACTCTGACCTCAGACGGTCAACCTCGGCCTTCAGGGCGCTCTCGACCTTCTCAGGCTCCTTCCCCTTCTGAATGAGAGGCAGCTTCCTCATGGCCCAGTTAGACAGTTGGTACATGGCAGTCACACCCTGCACAGTTAATGAAGAGGTTATATGGGAGTAAAATCAGACGTTGCACTTGTAAAATTTTTGACAAAAGGAACAAGTCATACCTGAACGGATCTGTGAAAGCTGAACTCAACCATCATGAAAGTGTCCATGAATCTGTAAAAATGCTTGTCTGCCTGGTCATCACATTGGCGAGTGCGTCCATGGCCTGTCTGCTATTGCAGACCACGCTATCAGTAAGCTTCAGCTGGTCCAGACGAGCCGACAGGGTGTCGGCTGAGATGGGGATCGCAGCGTCTGAGGTCTTCTTTTGCCTTGAGGTCGGCCTCTGATCCTCAGAGGCCGGGACCTCAGGGGCCCTCTTCTTGTATTTGGATGTTAAAAGGGCTGGAGGAGGAGCGTTCAAGCCCGTCTTCTTTGCAAGTCTTGTCAAACTCGGAGCTTCCATCTCCCACAATTCGTTTGGGACACCCGGTGGTCTCTCTGCAAAAGTGAAAAGATAAGAGTCAGAAATCAAACATGAATGATCAGGGGTTAGACTTGAAATAAAAATAAAAATCCTTACCAAAGTCAATAAGGGGACTTCCACCTAGGCTCGTCCCCGAGAGATACTGGGGGGTCAGCAGATGTTCGAACTTGACAAACAGACCATGTACCCCTTGGTCTTTCAGGGCCTTCACCTTTTTGATATTTTGAAGACTTAGGCCAGGATCGGCCCTGGAAGACATGGTGACCTTACCCCATCTGAGGGGTATCCTCGGCTCAAAAGTGGAAGAGGGAACAGATGAGCCAAATTCCCATGGCCCTGAGGTGAAAAAGTACCGGGGCTTCCAATTGTGATTCGAGGTCTGAGTTACCTGGAGCATCTTCTTCTCAGGCCTCCGAGCCACGAAGTGATAGTAGCTCGGATGGTTTTTGGCCGAGGTAGGGACGTAGCAACCAGTAAAGACCTGAACTGGGAGGTCAGAGTGGTGGACGTCCCTCCACAAGATGATGGCCCCAATAATGACTCTCCAAGCATTGGGAGAGAACTGCGAGGGGGCCAAGTTGATGAAGGAAAGAATGGATCTGATGATAGGATGAATGGGTAGGCGAAACCTTAACTTAAACATCTGCTCGTACAAGCATATTTATCCATCTCAGCCATGATAGTCCCTCTCTTCCCTCAGAGGTCTCCTTAATCTGATTGAGGGACTGATGGAGTATAAATATCTGAAGTGCAAAAGATCCACTTCAGTGACTGTGCTCTCAAACTCAGCTACTTCAGAGATGTCAACATCACTTTCAGCATCCTCATCCTCTTCAGGATCAACGTCGGCTGGAGCAGATGTAGAGGGGTGACTAGGGAATCTCTGAGCAAACTCAGCCCCTGTAACGGCCGATAGATGGATGGCATCAAGAATGGGTGGCACAGCTACATTTGGCTCAACAAGTTCGACCTCTGAAGAAGAATTTGAGGTGCTTGAGCCATTTTGGGACGAGGCTCGGCTGGAGACCTCGTCCTGGTCAGGGACCTGACCAGGCCGAGGTGTAAAGTCCATGGCCTCTTGGAAAGAGTCCACAGACATGGGGTCTGAGGTGGAGGACTCAGACTCAGACATCAGCAATGGGTTAGCAGAGACGTCTGTCTGATAAAAGTTCTCAGGAGGATCAGGATATACCACCTTGAGAGGTGGGGGAAAGAGAGGTCTAATAGGGAACCCCTAAGACCTACGAGCTTCTTCCTGAGCTCTCTCTATTTGCCTAATTTTTTCTAAGGTCTTCTCTCTAAGAGAAGGGAAGTCCTCAAGAAGTTGGTACAGGGGTCTGAGCATCAGAGGACGACCCAAGACTTGGGACGACCCTAAACTTGGGAAAAATCTCTAAAGTTACAAACATGCTTGGCTTATAAAATGAAGAAGCCTAAAGATCAAACTAAGAAGTTTTCAAGAAAACCTAGTTCGCCTGAGTTAATGGAACTCGCCGGAAAACTCAAAGAACTGCCGGAAAACTCAAAAATACGCCGGAAAACGCAAACCAAATAGCATTAATAAAGGAAATGAAAAGGAAGAAGTACCTGGAAAATGAATCGACGAGTGAGATGAGGAATACTTGCGAGAAAATCGATGAAATCCTCTGCAGATGAGTGTTGACCGAAGAAGTTCAAGAGAGAGAAATTTGCAAGAAACAGCGTGCGCGGGAAAGAAAATAGGAAGAACAAAGAGAGAGGAAGGGTTTAACCCCTTAAATACTTGGGCACACTTCCCAAGGCCCATCATTGCCTTGGGAAAACCCAAGTGACAACTACTGACAGCACACGCCAGCCAAGTTGGCATGCCCTAGATTGGGACAGGTTTCATGCATGTATTAGCCTTGGGACGGACAGGCCTCGGAGGTGAAGCAATCCCCTAGCCACTTGCTCTTGCATATGACTAAGGGCTGGGGGTGATTGATATGCCCAAGTATAACCTCAGCCCAAGGACACCTACCTCGGCCGAGATGATGGCCGAAATATTGATCGACCCTATGAAGGCCAGGGGCCCGCGATACCATCCCTCGACCAGACCTACCTCGGCCCAGGCCGACACTACCATCTACACTACCAAGGGGCACTGTGCGCATCACAGGCATCAACAGCACTCTCGTACACCTGGGTATGGCAACCTCGGCCAAGGGTGGACCGAGGTGACAGCGAGCCGACCCTCAACTTGGAACCGGTTCAACCTCGGCTTGGGACGAGGTCACAAGAGGCCTTAGTAATCACCAGTATGGGACTATCCCTACCTCGGTTGGGGCCGGCCTAGCATAATGTCTCGGCCGAGATCGGGCCGAGACTCCTTATGACACTTCTCGGATTGAACGGACATCAAGCCTTTACAGCTCGGCCTCTCCCAGGCCGAGGTCATTCACCAACATGACTGTCGAGCATCTGTTGACATTTGGATAAGGACACCTGGGCACAAATCAGTTGTAACAAGATTATTCTCCACATGTGGGAGAATATTTCATCATCATTACTTACATGTGACAGTGACAGATGGCATTCCCACATTGGTGAGGATATCACACACATGCTCATTGCATGCATGGGGGTACATTACGCCCCTAGGCACTATATATAGGGGTCATCCCCTACCTTGCAAAGGGATCCCAGTTATAAAATTCTAAATGAAACTCTATCTAAATATACAGCAGAGAGAGAGAGAGAGAGTGAGAGAATTGTATCCATGGACATTAGTGCCTTCATTCAGTGATAGTATTCACACACTCACAGTGGACGTAGGCCAGATTGGCTGAACCGCTTAAGTTCCGGTGTTGATTCCTCATATCCTCGCCTCCTTCTCTTATCTCTTTATATAGCTGTGCTGCCATTATTATTCACATATTGAGCTTGGAAACATCTTACCTGGTGGTGCTAATTCTTTGCATCATCAATTAGGGTGCATCTTGATCTGATTATATTCAGAAAATCTATCGATGAATGACTTGAGGGCATGACTAGCCGTGTTTTCCATAATCATGTCGATGTTGGGAAATGTGTAATCATCCTTTCGAGATCCTTTTTTCAAATATTGATAGTCGACACACATACGGACTTTTCCTCTAATTTTGGTATGAGGAACGGATGAAGCCTACGTTCAATTGAGTGATTACCTCTTCCTTTACTTTGAGTGACCATTCGGTGCAGAGCTTGTACAGCTTCTGTTTAATCGAATTGCATTCAGGAGAGTTAGAATTTTGTGCTGAGGTATTTCAGGATCAATGTTGGGCATGTCGTCGAAGGACCATATGAAGACGTCCATAAAATCCTTTAGCAGTTTTTTTAATTGCGCGCCCTCATGATTGTTAAGGGTGGACCCTATCCTAATCACGCGCTGTTGGCAACAAGGACCAAGATTGATAACAATAGTTTCATCTTTATTAATTTGAACGTGGTTATGTTATTTGTTATTCACCTTATTAAGATCAGTTAAGAATTGTTCATTTACAAAATCATCATCATCAAGAGTTAGATTAGAACCAAGATAATTAATATAATGCACAACAAGATACTCAAAATCCTCATTTGCTTCACTTCCGAGAAAAACACTCTTGAGAACCTCGTCGAAAGAGGTCTCGATTACATTATTATCGAAAAAAGAAGGAACAATAATAAATGAAGAGATAGGGTAAACAGCAAGGTTGGGTTGCATCTCAACAGGTGGGACTGGTATAGCATTCCAGTTAAGAAGAGGCATGTCAGTATCCTTTATCATAGTGGATGGGTTCGATGGTATAGAGTCTGAATGGATCATACATAGAGTCATCCCCAGTGTCTATAGGTTGAATGAGTCTTAGAAATCACTCTCTTCAGATACCTCAGAAATGGCTATGGCTTTCTTGATGGAAGGTTCCATTTTATGCTGGAAGTCTTGGGCCCAGGAGTATTTGTATTGAAAGAAGGTTTCCATCTCCATCTTCATATTCTTATCAGCGTGGTCATACTACGGTTTAATAAATCCATTAAAAGGGAAGTCCTAATCCTCCCTGATGAATATACTGTTTAGATAATCCCTCGATATAATCCTGTTATCTTTTAAAATCCTTTTTAGTCATGGTTGGCGTAGCATTTTGAGTTCTTCTGGTGAAGGCTGATAACCAGACACACCTCTTTCAGGACTATGGGCTTAAATATCCCTTATTAACATCACCCATCCACAATTCGGGCATAAAATGCATGTTCTTTAACCTTTGTATCACATTGACATTATCGTAAGGGATATGCTCTAGACAGACTCGATCATTGAAATTATCCCCTGCTGGAAGGGGAAGTGGATCAACCCTAAAGCCAGAGATAAGCATGTCATTCGTCCCATGTTGTATTTCTAGTATCGAATTGCTGGTGCTAGCATTTTTTATACCATCATCAACCACTAAAATGGTAATAACTTTCCCTTTGGCAAAGAATTTCAACTTCTGATGAAGGGAGGAAGATATCCCACGGATGTTATGAAGCCATAATCGTCTAAGTAGCAGGTTAAGCATGCAGGAATGTCAATAACTTTAAACTCAGTAATCAGATTGATAGGTCCAGCCCTTATCGTGAGTGTTATGGATCCCATCACCTCTCGGTGAGTATTATCATAGGCACACTCTGCGATGAAAGTAAGAGTTAATTCACTTACTTTCAACCCCAATCAATTGAAGGTGCTTAGTGGCCAAATAATAAGGGCGAATATATTATCGATGAGAAAGAGCGGGATTGTCTTTCCCATCACTTCAATGGAGATATTGAGGTCATAGTTGTGGTCAGGTTCGACCTTCAAATTTTCTTTTTCAGAGAAGGAAAGAACTCTAGTGGTGGTTAAGGATCCAACCAAGTTTACAACTTCTTCTGGAGTAGTGGAAGGAGGGACTGTGGACTCAGTTAGAAGCTTTATCGGAGAATTTCAATGTAATTAGGAAGACATAAAGATTCCCCATAAAGTGATGTTATCTTGAGTCTTCTTCAGTTGGTCTAAGATCTTTCTCTCTTTAATGGTCATCTCCGGCATGGTAAGTTCTTCGGCAGCTCCCTTTCCTTTATCTATTTTTTATGACTGAGGACTCAGATTTTGGTAGTGTATTTCTGATTTGGTTATATAGTTTACGAAGGTCGAGAAGAATAAGAACCCCTTTGTTTTCATCTATTTTTGGATGAATGGATACTTTACTGATTTCCCCTAAGAAGTCCTTGAAAGATATCATTTCGTACATGCTGACTATTGGACTAACTTTTTCTTGACTCGTTTCATCATCTGAGCTGTCAAATTTGTCCCCTCATCCAGTATCAATGATGTCTTACTGTCAAGAAAATTAATGCATTCTACGACCTCAACGGCTTCCTCATATAAATTTTCCCACACAATGGAGAGGTGCAAGAGTGAAGGGACCAACCTCCCTTACAACTTTAAAGCAGTGAGTAGTTTAAAAATGGTGAATATCTCACTGGTCTGTCGAAACATATTTGTCATAATTTATATCATGCCGTCTAAGCTGACTTCATCAATGGGTACCACCCAATTATCTGATTCTCGAGCCCATTTTCGGGCTTCTATGAATAAGCCATTGAATTTTTGATAGTCGATGGTCATTTTGGTGGGAAATTTCAGCCTGAAATCCAAGAGTTGGTTCAAACTAATCGGTAACTCCATATCTCTCCCTTCAGATCAGGTACAAACGATAATACAATCCCTCCTGAGGAGTGACAGAGCTTGGTCGGTAAAGCGGGTAGGGTATAGGAGAAAGTATGGCAAAACTTTGAGCGGTTTGGGTGAGATTACGTGTATGGTGGGTTTTTTACTAGGCAAAATTTGGGTAGATGGATTGAATTCCTGGTCATTCTCTCAAAAGATGGCATATGTGTGGGTTAGAAGTGGATTATGAATGTTGTTGGGTTTAGGATTGGCTGGTGGGGAGATGATATCCTGATTAATTAAACCTTGGAATACATTTTAGAGATGAAAGCACTGATCGGTAGTATGACCGAAAGACTAGTGGAAGTCTCAATGGGCAACGGCCTTGAAGTTCTTGGGAAGTGGGTTTGGTAATGAGTGGGAATCCAAGGGTTTGATGAGATTTCAGCTTAACAAGGCTTCATAGACTTTGGACAAGAGAGCATGGAACTCAGTGTATTACTTTTTAAGGAGATTAGGGTGGCTTTCTGGTGCCCAAGATGTAGCAGGCTAGGAGATATTATTGACTGTTGAGAAATTAGTAATGGCAAAATTCTCATACTTTTGGGTAATGAATTGTCCAGTCATCTTCTTCTGCTCTAATTATACCAAGGTAACACTTTCTCTAATTTTTACCTTTACTTCTCGAAGAGCTCAAAAATTTGGATAATACTCACCTCCCACAGTTTCTCGGGTATGGGGCACAAAATTCTTCTTCACTATGATAGTTTGTTCTTCTTCAGAGGGCATGTTGGTCATGGTGGAAGCTTTATTCCTCCACCTTACTATGAAGTTGTTGACTATTTCTCTAGAATTTTCTTGAGAAGCTTTGATCATGGTGTGTAACATCTAGTTTTTTGTTGTACTTGTACTTTGGCATGAATTCTTAGATGACATCTTCCCAACTGCAGATTCTGGATTCTTCGAAGGATATAAACCATCGGAGGGCGATGTCCTTCAAAGTTTGCTGAAACATATGGGTCATTATCTCTTCAGAGGCGCCAATAATGGTCATGGTTCGGTGATAGCTGCGAGGTGAATAATTTGGGGGCCACTGCCTCCAAACTTCTCAATGGCTGGCATCTTGAATTTCTTTGGCAATCTTGTTTTAGGGTAAAAAGACATATAGGTGTAGTCCATGTAGTTCCTAGATATCTTAACTCGGTAAAACTTCTTTAACAATGGCTTGAGGTCTTCCTCGACCTTGTTCAATTCTTCCTCCTTGCGATTATTGGGTAGTGGCAAGTTAGCCCCTGTTTGGGCAAGGTTTGGCATAGGGAGCTCAACTAGAAGCGGCCCATTGGCAGGAGGGGTCTGAGGATCATGCTAATAATCTTCCAGGACCTAGATAGGCTCAGGATTAGGTGGACCCATACCTTGAGGAAAGATAACCTTGGGTTCATCGCGAACTTGGATCCGATTTTACTGTAACTCATGAACCTCGATTTAAAGGTTGTCAATCTTGGCACTGAGTTGGGCTAGGACTGCCATCATATAAGGCTATACGTTCGGAGCTTATCAGCATTTTCTAAGAAGGACTGGAAAAAGGTATTTTCCAGACTTGGATGAAGTATCAAGGGAACTGGCAGATCTTAGGGGCGGTTTAACGAAAGATTGAAACCAATAAGGAGACAGGCCAAGAATAGGGCATGCGATCGACCTGAGAGCAAAAATTATTATAATTTATTTTTGAATGGGGGAAGGAAGGATTGTTTTTTTAAATGAGGAAAAACATTTTTGACATTTTGACAAAAAGGAGGAAAAATGTTTTTGGTATTTTTGATTAAAAAAAGAGGAAAAATGCTTTTGGTATTTTTGATAAAAAAGAGGGAAAATGTTTTTAATATTTGGTTTTTCGAGAAAGGGGAGAAAAAAATGAGAGAATAGTTTCAGCATGATTATTATTATATTTATGTTTTCACTTGTATTAGGTTTACCTAAATGCAAAATAAATGCCGAAAAGGACCCGAGCCTAGGAAAATTGGGTTTAAAAAAATAGGTAAGATATGGTTTGACTTGTTTCCAGGCTCATGGATAGGGTCTTGTTTTGAAAAATGATGAAATAGTGCAAAAATTTGGGCGGCATGTTGACCCGACATTTCAGTAGAGTTTCATGTGGTAACTGGCAAACTAAATATGAGTGACCTAGGTCTGATGCCTATATGAGGTTTAATAAGTTCTTGGGTTAGTGGAACGATTCCCCCTTGGAATGACTTTCATGATATACTTCTTGCCTTTAAGCGCAATCAAAACGTGTGAAAAAGACATTTGATATACCTGAGTTTACGTGAATTTCTTCACTATGTACCTCATGGGGACAGTACGTGTGGAAGCTAATTTGATATACTCAATGTACATGAATGAGTTCCATACTATATACCTCCCGTCGTGAGTTTGGTCAAGCAGTACGATGCGGGGGGAACCGTTCCATATACGTCAAAGTTACTAGGCCAATGGAAGGTGAGAGTCATACTACTTAGGATAATTATTACTTGCCGCACCAGTGCCCATCACAAAGTGATCCCCAGTACGGGACAAAATTTTAGTCAATAGCCATGCTCTTAGTGATGTAGTGTGAAAAATTCATGATTCTTGATTAGTACATTATGGAGAGAGTCTTTTATTTGGCATGATGAGTAAAAGAAGTATTATGCTAATAAGGAAAGAATGTACAAGTCTTATAATATGGTTCATGAATATTACACTAAGCATGGAAACATGTGCGTGAGTGATGTGTGAAATCTATAAGTGAGTGTGTGGTAGTGAGCTTAAGTATGGATCAACTACGAGTGATATTTGATACATTCAAGTGAGCATGGATATATATAAGTGTGATAAGTGGAGGTGTGTGACAATGAAACCTAAGCATCGATATTAAAAGTGATGTGTGTAACATGTGGATATAAGTCAACCTACGTACAAGTGTAAGTAGTGTGAGGTGTACATGGAGGATATTTACAAGTGCATGAAGGTGAAAAGTGAGTGAGAAGTTATATAAACATGAGGTAGATATATATAAGAAGTAATTGAGGAAAAAGGGAACATATAGGTTGGTGCATACTCACACATGCAGATAATGATAACACCTTGTAAAAATAGAGTTTTGACCTTTTATAAAATTCTCTCTAACAAAGTTGCCACTGTGGCCATCCCAATCTTTTCGATTGGTATGCGTGCACGGGGTGTGTCGTGCCCTTCCTCGGGGCATGTCGTTCGTCATCAAAATCTGTGGGGTGATGTATAGATTTAGAGTCGCCAGCTTATTTTTCACAACACAGGTAAAAAAATATTGCCACCTCAAAAGAATGACATAAAAAACATACTAATGCTTGCAAAACCAATTAGTTCAAGGATTCGAGGGCTAAGTTACGGAATGGGAAGGTGTTAGGAATCCATCTCATCCTTTCTATATCTCATGCGCATGTGTTATTATTTTCCTTAATAACACCATGAAGTGTGTGTGCGTGTTTGCACATCCTAGAGATTTTCCCTCTCGTGCAGGGGTTAGTGGTTCTGACAGTCACGCGAGCGCCACATCAATGATTTTGAGGTGATGTAAATAGATAAAGTAGCCAACTTATTTTGCACAAAATAGGCAAAAGAATATGTTTCCGCCTCGAGAGAACGGAATCAAAGACAAACTTATGCTTGCGAAACCAATTAGTTCAAAGGTTCGGGGGTTAAGTTATGGAATGTGAAGGTGTTAGGAAGTCATCCTTCCCTTTCAGTCTCTCATGGGATCATGTTGTTTTTTTCCTTAATCTATCCGTGAAGTGTGTGTGTGTGTACATATAACTGGAGATCAAAATTGTTCGAATCGCGTCATGAAATAAATACGGAGTGAGGTCATCCATAAGAGTGTTCCCAAAATAGTAATTAAAAATTTGATCTGTGCACCTATCAAGATATCGATTGTATTATGAAACAATAATATTTTTTATATAAGATGCGCATATGAATCATAAGTATAATATAGGTAAATAATGTATGGATAAAATAGGAAAAAGAGAAAATGAAAAAATAGGACTTGAGTCTCGAGTTTTAGTCCGAGATGCCTACGTAACATATAAAGGCATCAAAGTCCACGTAGTTTGTTTGCGACACGAGGGTGGGGTTTATCCTATAAATTCAAATGGGTTTTTTATTATACATGTGTATAAGAAAAAGGTGTTTTTTAGTTTTGGGAGAATGTGGTGAAAAATCCCATTGGAATTTGTAGGTGTAACCCTCTTTCTCTTATTTCGAGTTTTTTTATAAAAAATATATTATGTGCAATACTACTAATAAAGGATCCAATATTAAAATCTATATGATCTAAAATAAAAAATAAATTAAGAACTTATATAATTAATGTAAAAATAAAGAAATTTAAATAGAGAGAAGAATGTTTGGGCCTTCTTTGGAGACTTGGAGATTGATATTGATTGTTGATGAGAATCCATGTAAGTGGGAGAGGAATGTAGGGAGGATTTTTCTAAATTGAGTGTGAAAGTGATGTAAATGAAAGTGGAGAGAGGTTTCTAATAAGGAAACTTTGTTGATTTTAGAAGAATGTTACTAAGATCATTGAAATTGATGTTTCTGAGGTGCCTCTCAAGATGAGCTCATGCTCTACTTATATAGGGTCAGGGGACTGTTGATCAGTATTTTCCTTGTCTTACCTATTGGTAGGTAACCCTAGACACACTGTCGATAGGTAGGGCCAATCAATTGGAAGTCTCGTGTAAATTTTCAAGGGAAAATGGTCGTAAAATGCAATTCAAAAGTCCAAATCGTGCATCGATCATATCGTTGGATGGGTTATTCAGAGACCTTTGAGATTTCATGGGTTGCTTACGTGTTCGAGAGTTGACTTTGGATTAAATGGGGCTTGGAAGCACCCACTGATCCTTTGGCAGGAGATTATCGGATGATGATGGATCATTCGTCCAAACCCTAAGTCCAAAACGTTTAAAAGATAGATCGTTGGAAAGGTTCTGTAAGACACTTCGATGTTTTGAAGTTCTTTGCTCAGTTCGAAGAGTTGACTTTGGTCAAACGAGGCCTGAAAGCATCCAGTGACCCTTCGGAGTAAAATGAGTCATTCGTCCATACCATAAGAATGATTCGCACACGAGGCGGGCCGTTGGAAAGGGTATTCAGCGCCATTTAAATATTCATTTTGTCTCTTTTGAGTTGAAGAGTTAACTTTGGTCAATCGACGTTCGGGAGTGACCATTCTCTACAAATTAGTTTTGTGGGAAAAATGCATATTTCATCGAACAGTAAGTATAATTTTTGCACGGAGTGGACGATTGGAAAGGGGATTTAGATCACTTTGAACATTCATTGATCTTTTTCTCTGACGATGAAAATGATTAGGATCAAATCGGGGCCGGGAGTGCCCAATGGCCTCCAGATCGATTTTTGATAGTAAAATAGACCGTTCGTTGTAACCATTACGCTTATTCATGCACGAGGTAGACCGTTGGAAAGAGAATTCAGATCCCTTTGAAGATTCATTAAGCTTTAACTTTAATGATGAAGTTAATCGGAGTCAAATGGGGATCGGGAACGCCCAATGGCCTCTAGATCGAGAATTGGAGCCTAGGATTTATGGTAAATAAGGAGGTGATAGGGACCTAAGGAGAGTCTTAGGGGGTCCTAGAATGTGGTGTATACAGAGTCCCTCGATGGGTGAGATTAGAATGGGTTAAAGTCGTCGAATAGACACCACATGGATGTTTTGGGAAAGAAGTCAATTATGGTGACCAAAGGGACGAGGATGGTCATTTCAGAGGGTCGAGGTCGATTATGAGGACCTCAGGTTGAGGGGACCTGTTATGTGGGTCAAGCTCACTTTTGAGGAACAAAAGCGGGGATGGACAATTCGACAAGTCAAGGTCAATTTTGAGGACCTAAAGTAGGGGTGACCAATTCTATGGGTCGAGGTCAATTCTGAGGACCAAAAGTTATGGTGACCATTTTTGCTGGTTGAGGTCAATTCTGAGGACTTAAAGTTTTGGAAACCAATTATGTGGGTCAAGATCAATTCTGAGGACCTGAAATTAGGGCAACCAATTCTGTAGGTCGAGGTCAATTCTGAGGACCTAAAATTGGGGAGACTAATTTTACGGGTCAAGGTTAATTCTGAGGATCAAAAGTTGTGGCAACCAATTCTATAGGTTGATGTTAATTCTGAGGACCTAAAGTTGTGGCAAACAATTATACGGGTTGAGGTTAATTCAGAGGTTCTAAATTAGGGGTGACCAATTCTACGAGTCGAGGTCAATTCTGAGGATCTAAATTAGGAGCGACCAATTCTGCGGGTCGAGGTCAATTTTGAAGACCTAAAGTTATGGCAACCAATTCTTCAAGTTGAGGTCAATTCTGCATACCTAAACTTTTAATGAGGGGGTTTTCATTATGGGGAGTGTTATCTCATCTTTGGGAGTTTGGATGCACTTGTGGTTTCACTGGGAGTGTGTTTCTTTGAGGTGCCGCTGGGGAGAGATATCTAACTAGGGATTTTGAATCTATTGCGAAAGTTGGTAGAAAGTTTAATTTGGAAATTATGCCGGGGAAATCAATAGAATATTACATAGTCCAGCTAGGGAAACATTTTGATTTTTGAGGTGTTGAGTTCCGCTAGGGATTACTTGAGGTTTTGGGATTCCGTTAGGTAATTATAGTGGACTCCGGGATGCGAACGCACCATTTTAAGGTTTAAATTTGGGATAAGGATGTAGTTTTAATATGCTCAGGAATTTTGAGAGCTTGAAAAATGGTTTTTTTTGGTGAAGAAATGTTCTGATATTTATTTGGCAATTTTATGAATTTTTTGAAGAAATTTTGGAATTTTCTAGTAATTTTTTGTACAAAATTACCGGGGGACTACCGGTCGATGGGTGGCAGAGGTTATCGTTTGGCAGTGGCATGATCTTCTAGCTTTCCTTAGGAAGGGTAAGAGGTAGGTGCCAGTCAGTATGGGGTTCAGCAGTTGCTGGGGATTGGTTGCTAGGTTTTTCAAATAGAGTTGGATCGTATGCTGAGGGTGATGCCGGAGACGGTAAAAGTGGCATTGGGTAGGATTACTGAACCTCTGTTGGGGATGTAGGTGACCTTTTACCCTTAGAGAATAGATCCTCGGGATACATGGGTATGGGTCAGCATGCACAGATGTGGCGGTTGATAGCGCGTGAGTTTAGGTATGTCTGGTACCTAGGAGAGAGGGTTGTAGGGAAGATGAGGTGACATCCAACTATGATTTTTTCCCTTTGGGATTTTCTTGCAAGTTCATCGTTGAATGTGGGAGCTTGGCTTTAACCATATTATATGTTTGATGTAGCATCATTTCACCAAAAAAGAGACTCAAAAAAGGCAAAAATAGATGCATATTTTGTTTGATTATCTTGATTTAATGGCTTACTCTATATGCACTTTTATTTATTGCTGAGTTTTTGCTTTGAGAAAGAGTATGAAAAGTTTGTTTTTTTGGAAATGAATATGTTTGAAGATGTCCTCGGAGGCTTGGTTCAAAAATACCTTCCCTTTTGAAGGGATTTATTTTGAGAAAAATAGGGAAATGAGTTTTTTTGAATTTTTGGATAGAGGAAGGCCTAGGCATCTTGGTTGTAAAGTGGGGATTTTGTGCCTTTGTTGGATTGTGTTGAATTCAGTGTATTAAACCGACTGTACTGATGTTGGAGTTATTGCCTTGGGCCTAACTTTTAGGCTTTTGCTGGTGACGAGGGACTTAATGATGGACTTCCAGTTGGATGCAATCAAGGTATGCATGTTCTATTATCGCAATCCTATAGCGGTGATACTAGCGGAGAACTTGAATGGTCTTGATGATTGGTGGAAGGGTCATTATGAGTTCTTGAGAGGGATCCCATGACGCTATTTATGTGGTTGGCCAAGAGATTTTATTTGTCGGTCCCCATGAATATCCCTTAGCAACTGTGTTGAATTTCTTCACTCATTATTTCATCAGTTTTGGCCCATCTATAGATAATCGGGTAAACTTGTTCGTGGAGCAAGGAGCTTGATGACAGCACTGGTCGGTGCCATGGTGGGGGGATCTGCAGCCCATTTTGGAACTGGGGGAAAACTGGTATATTTAGTAAGTTGTCCTTCGGCATACCTCATCTATTTCCCCTGGTGGCTTCCACGCCAAGTTGAATGGAAGAAAATTGTTCCTCGTCGTACCCTGGATTTCCTTCCAGTTAAGGATTTAACTGAAGCCCTACACATGCGATTGGTTTCTATGTGGGAGAATCATCGGCCATCAATCCGTCCTTCTCAATCAGTCCATAGGTTTTGACATGTTTCTGGAGATTATCATAAATGGTTACGGAAGCAGGTGGTGGAAAAGATATTGGCAGAGGAGATCGGACAGAGATGGTTTGCCCTTTTTGATTCTATAGAGGGGGCATAGTGGTTTTCTCTAGGCTAGTGAGGTCATATCATTCTATGGAGCACCTTCTGAATACCAATCAGGCTGGGGAAGTTTGGAGGCCTCAAAAAGAAGATGATGATGAGGCTGGGTTTAGGGTCTTAATGAAGTTGGTGTTCATTTCTTGTGAAGATTTGGTGATTGAGATGTGTTTGTATTTTTCGTTTATTTTTTGTTCTTGGGAATAAATTTGGGAAGCTTTTCTTAGTTTTATTTAGGGTAAATTTTGTTAGCGAGGGGTATTTATTTTGACTCCTCAAGCTGATATTTCATCTACTTGTACTAAATTCTCCCATTTATGGAATAAAAAAGATTTTTGATCGTATTATTGTGCCTCTTAATAAGTTTTACATTTGAATTATCTATACCAATTTCTAAGGCATGTATAATCCTTTTGTTCATGTAAATGATAAGATGAATTATCGTTCTCGGAGGTAAGAAAAGAACAGCATTTTGTGGAAAAAAAGGGAACCATGCCCCTATAAAGCGTATGATCGGCCTACGTACCTCTGGGGATTTTGAAAATTTTCTAAGTTTCATCTTGAGGGCAAACAATTTTATAGAGGATCAGGCCCCACATACTTCTGAGTAGAGAGAAATGAAGAATTTTTTTAGAATAGAAGAGAGATGAGAGGAGTCGTAGCGTGCCAAGATTTTGGACTGAGGGTAGAATTTCTTAAGTTGATCTAGGTTGACTAGACGTACCATCTCTTCTTTATCAAGGTCAGTGATTATAGCAGTACCACCGGATAGTATCTTTGTCACGATGTAGGGCGCACTCCATTTTGGCTTGAATTTCCATCTGAGTCCCACATAGGTTATATGATTTCTTTAAGAGACAAGTATCCTTCTCAGACAGCGATATCCTTGACTCTTTGATTGAACGATCACGCTATTTGGAGATGGTACCCTTGTATATTATATAGAGCCTTTAGTCTCCTTTCATCTAAGAGTGACAACTCATCAAAATGGTTTTGATGCCAGTCTTACTTGATAACTTTTCTCTTAAGCGTAATGTGTAATGAAGGTAATTCTAGTTCAATGGGTAGGACTGCTTCCATGTTGTATACTAGAGAGTAAGGTATATCCCCAGTAGATACCCGAACATAAGTGTCGTAGCCCCAAAGGGCGTAAGGGATATAATCGGTCCAATCTCAGCAAGTCAGGATCATTTTGCTGATGATTACTTTAAGGTTATTATTGGCGGCTTCAACTGCACCATTGGTTTATAGTTGGTAGGGACAATATTTGTGTTTCTAAATCCCATACTCGTCGGCCAATTCTGTGACTCTGCCTCGAAATATAACCTATTATATGATACTAGCTTATGGGGAACCCCGTATCGATAGATGATGTTATTTCGAATGAACTTGGCTACCTTTTTGGCCTTTAACATTGTATATAACTCTACTTCAACCCATTTGGGAAAGTAATCTATGGAAAGCAGGATGAACTCGTTCCCATTGGAGACTCTAGGTGTGACTTTCCCTATAATATTGATGCCCCATGTGGACAATGACTAGGGAGAAGTCATGTTCTATACTTCTCAAGGGAATAAGTGTTGGAGATTGGCAAATTGTTAACATTTGAGGTATCTTCGAACGTAGGTGGTGCAATCATGAACCATGGTGGTCTAATAATACCCTTGATCGATAATCTTCTTAGCAAGCATATGACAGTTCAAGTGGGGTCTGCATTCCCCACTTTAAATCTTTTGCATCATTTCTTAAATGCCAGGCCTTGTGATGAAGTGCAAGTGGATTCCATCAAAGACTCTTGAACAGTGCTTTATCGTAGACGATGTATTAGGCAGCCAATTTGCGGAGGGTTGCATAGTCTTTCTTATTGGCATCCTGTGGATACCTATCATTCTTGAGGAGGCGCCAAATATTGTAATGCCACAACTCGGCCATATCGGAATCCTTTTCCATGATGAGCTCAATGTGGTAGCAATTGGTAGGTTTAACTTGTTTTTGGACTAGGAAAGGGGCCATCGTTATTCCCTCGATCATGTCAACTATTGAGGAGAGAGTATCACGAGCATCAGCTAAGTTGTTCCTCGCTCGGGGCAAGTAGTGGAAGGTGATATCTCAAAACTGGGAGCCAAACTCTTCTAGGTGGGCGTGGAAGGGTAAGAGATTTTTGCCTTTGAATTTCTATCTTTTATGGACTTGGTCGATGATGAGGGAAGAGTCCCCGTAGACATCTAGGCATTGGATACCTTTTTAAGAGTGACTTTCAGGCCTATGGTTCACGCCTCGTATTTGGTCATATTATTGGTGCACATAAAATCTATCTTGATGGCAATTGGAGTGTGAGAGTCAGTAGGGGAGATTAGGAGTATCCCAATGCCATATACTTTCTTGTTGGTAGCACCGTCAAAGACATTTTCCATGAGAGTTCTTCCTGAGAGGTGCAAAGGATATTTTCATCCGAGAACTTGGAGATCCAAACATCGGCTTCTTTTGTAGGGTAGTCAGTAAGGTAGTCAGAGATGGCTCTTCCTTACTTGTTTTTCTACATGACATACACAATATCGAACTCGGCTAGCTGCATCAACTATCGAGCCATTCGACTAGATAGGGTGGGTTACTCAAGCAGTTATTTAATAGGATCCATTCGGGACACAAGTCTGATTGGAATAGAGAACATGTAGTGCCGTAATTTTAAGTGACCCAGATAAGGGCAGTGAATGCTTTATCTGAGGAAGTGTAGTTGACTTTATACCCGTCTAATTTACAACTGGCATATTAGATGGCCCTTTCTTTGCAGGATTCTTCAAGGTATTAGTCTAGGAAAGACCCAACTGCAATATTTGTTACCATCAAGTATAAGAGTAGAGGGATACCAGGTTGTGATGGCATGAGTATCGTAGGTTGGGTAAGATATTTCTTGATTCTTTTAAAGCCTTCCTAACATGATTCATTTCAAAATTCGGTAGAATACTTTAAGAGGAGATTGAAGATGCGTTCTTTAATGGAAGTCAGTTGGTTGTTGAACGGGGTGATATACTATAATTTTCCCAAGAGTCCCTGAACTTCCTTCTCTATTCAGGGCGGTCGAATTTCGAGTATGGCTTTCACTTTGGCAGGTTCTACTCAAATTCCTTTCTCGCTAACCATGAATCCGAAAATCTTTCCATTGGTGATGCCTAAAACACATTTATTTGGTTTAAGTCGCATCTGATATCGTCGAATTCGTTCGAAAAACTTTGGAAGGGTGGAAACGTGACCTTGCTAAGTCTTAGACTTAATGACCATATCATCCACATAGACCTAGACCTATTTTTATATCAGATCATGCAAAACGGTTGTGGAGGACCTTTGGTAGGTATCCCTTGGAGTTTTTAGCCCGGATGGCATAATTGTGTAACAGAAGGTTCCCCATGGTGTTCTTGATAATCAGGGTGCATCTCGATCTGATTATATCTACCAAACCCATCGACAAATGATTTGAGAGTATGACTGGATGTGTTGTCCATGATCATGTCGATGTTGGGTAATGGTTAATCATCTTTCGGAGATGCTTTCTTCAAATCTCGAGAGTCAATGCACATGTGGACTTTTCCTCCTAATTTTAGCACGGGTACAATAATGGCTAGCTATAGGGGATATTCAATTACCCAAATGAATCCCACATTCAAAAAGTCGATCACCTCTTCTTTAACCTTAAGCGACCATTCGGTGCGGAACTTTTGAATTTTTGTTTGACCGGTTTGCATTCTGGAAGAGTTGGGATCTCGTGTTGAGATATTTTAGGATCGATGTCGGGCGTGTCTTCGTAGGACCATGCAAAGATGACCACAAATTCCTTTAACATCACTTCAAGTTGCATGTGCTCATTCTTGTTAAGGGTGGACCTTATTCTAATGTCGCACAATTGGCTACTAGAATCGAGATTGATAACAATAGTTTCATATTTATTAATTTGAATGCGATTATGTTATTTGTTATTAACCTTATTAAGATCAATTAAGAATTGCTAATTTTCAAAATCTTCATCATTAAGACTTTGATTAGAATCATGACAATTAATTTAAGGCACAACAAGATACTCAAAATCCTAGTTTATTTCTCTTTCAAGAAAAGCGGAATTGAGAACCTCGTCAAAGGAAGTCTTGATTACAGTGTTATAATAAAAAGGAGGAACAATAAAAGAGGAAGAGATAGGATAAACAACTGTGTTGGGTTCATTTCAGCAAGTGGAACTGGTATAGCATTCTAGTTGAGGAGGGGTTCATCAGCGGTCGTGATTATAATAGACGGGTTCGATGATGTAGCGCTTAAGTGGATCATGCAGAGTGTCAACCCCGGTGTCTGCAGATTGAAAGAGTCCTTATAGTCACTTCCCTCAAGAACCTCAGTAACAGTTATAGCTTTCTCAACGAGTGGTTTCACATGATGTTTAGAGTCTATGACCCAAAAGTAACTATCTTAAAAGAATATCTCCATCCCTAGCTTCATTTTCTTGTCCACATGATCATACCATAGTTCAAGAAAGCCACGAAAGGGAAAATATAAAGTGAGTCATCCGTATGAAGATATAAGAATAGTATTAGAAGAATAAGATTTACGCGATTACCCCTACGTTGGTCGTTATAATGGAACGATGACGCATGTGGAGTAATACATTACAAGTATATAGAATATAAGAAAATTAGCTTTAGAGAAGATAGGAAAATAAGAGAAAAAGTGAGAAAAAGAAGTCGAGTCTCGGGTTTTACCCCGAGATACCTACGTAGCCTATAAAGGCATCAAAATCCATGTAGTTCGCATACAAAACGAGGGGTGGGGTTTATCCCATAAATCTAAAGGGGGGATCTCTTATTATTTTTTTTATTTTTTTTTTTTGTGTGTAGGAAAAGTGTTTTAGTTGTGAGAAAAGTATGAGAATACCTATTTGGAATTTATGATCAAACCCTCTTTTTCTTGTTTTTTGGGTTTTTATTTACATGAAAATAAGAGATGTGCAATAATACTAAATAAAAATTATATTAGGATGTGTGAGATGAGATAATAAAAAGTGCTAAGTAATAAAACAAGTTATTGCGAATGTAAGAGAATTTAAGAGAAAGTTGAGAAAGTTGGACCTTCTTGAAGATCTTGAGCTTGATCTTGAATGTGGGAGGGAAGGTCTTGCACTTAGATGATGATGGAGAGTGGCTAATTCACCATGCTTGATGAAAAGGATGATGAAAAGTGGAAGTAAAAAAGGGATTTGGAAGTTGAAATCACGCTGCCATCGAGAGAGGTTTATGGGATTCGCTGAGAGTGATTTTTATCAGATATGGGTTCATCTTACAAATGAGGTGAAGGCCTCCTTTTATAGGCTCGGGTAACTGCTAATCGGTATAGACCCATTCTTGCCTATCGGCACCTGCCGATAGGCAGGGTCTGGAACCTGCCATTTGGTAGTGTGTTTCAGAGCCTTTTGGAAAAATGGTTGCCGAGGGCAAACCATTGGTCAGAATCGTTCACGCGGTAGACCATTGGAAAGGTAATTTAGAGACCTTTGAAAGTCCTTGGATCGCTCCCGGGTTTGGAGTTTACTTTGGGTCAAATATGGATCGAAAGCGTTTATCAGTCCATTGGACGTGGAATCGCTCGGACGCGAATGGTACGTTCGTCCGCATGGTAAGTCCAAATCATGCACGGGGCAGACCATTGGAAAGGTTAGGAGATGTACTTAGACATTCCAAAGAGTTTAACCCGGTTTGGGGAGTTGACTTTGGTCAACCGGGCTCTAGAAGCATTCGGTGACCTCTTGGAGTCAAACGGATCATTCGTCCGCATGGTAAGTCAGAATCGCGCATGGGGCAGACCGTTAGAAAGGGTATTTAGTGACCTTCAAAGATTCATTTAGCCTAGGTTGAGCTAAAGAGTTGACTTAGGTCAAACAGAGCCGGGGAGCACCCAGTGGCCTCTAGGTCAAGTTTCGGACGCAAACGGATCGTTCGTCCGCATGGTAAGTCAGAATTACGCACGGGATGGATCGTTGGAAAGGGTATTCAGTGCCCTTCGAAGATTCATTAAGTCTTGGTCGATATGAAGAGTTTTACTTTTTAGTCAAATTGAGCCGGGGAGTGCCCGATGGCTTCTAGGTCAGTACTCGGGATATGACCTAGGTTTATGGGGATGAAGGGAGGTACTAGGGACCTAAGGAGAGTTTGGGGGGTAACGGAATGGGGTGTCTACAGAGCCCCTCAACGGGCGAGTTTGGAACAATGATGACCGTCGAATAGACACCACATAATGCTTTTGAGTGAGTATGATCGATTCAGAGAGTCGAGGCCGATTCTGAGGACCTAAGGAGTGTTCTGGGGATGGAATGATGATCCAAGGTTTAGATCGATTCTGAGGACCTGAAGTGGTGTGGGGGGATGACCAATTCTACGGGTCGAAACCAAATCTGCGGGCTTAGGGTGGAGATCTAATAACTAAGGTCAATTCTGACCTAAGAGTGGTGACGACCGAGGACCGAGGTCAATTCTGACCCAACTCAGGTGATGATCCAAGATCGAGGTCAATTCTAACCTAAAGAGTGGTGATGATCGAGGACCAGGGTCAATTCTGACCTAACTCGGGTGTCAATCCAAGATCGAGGTCAATTCTGACCTAAAGAGTGGTGACGACCGAGGACTGGGATCAATTCTGACCCAACTCAGGTGACGATCCAAGATCAAGGTCAATTCTGACCTAAGAGTGGTGAAGACCGAGGACCGGGGTCAATTCTGACCTAACTCAGGTGACGATCCAAGACCAAGGTCAATTCTAACCTAAGAGTGGTGACGACCGAGGACCGGGGTCAATTCTGACCCAACTCAGGTGACCATCCAAGACCGAGGTCAATTTTGACCTAAGAGTGGTGACGATCGAGGATCGGGTTCAATTCGGACCCAACTCAGGTGACGATCCAAGACCGAGGTCAATTCTGACCTAAGAGTGGTGACGACCAAGGACTGGGCTCAATTCTGACCCAACTCAAGTGACAATCCAAGACCGAGGTCAACTATGACCTAAGAGTGGTGACGACCGAGGACCAGGGTCAATTCTGACCCAACTCAAGTGACGATCCAAGATCGAGGTCAATTCTGACCTAAAGAGTGGACGAAGATTGGATTTTGATTTTGCTAGGAAAAGTTCTTTGTGATTTTGATTTGAGCTGGGGAAGATTTTGTTTCATTAGGAGACCTTGCGGGGGGAACAACCTATTTTGGGTGCTATAAGAGAATTCCGCTGGGGAAGTGATCAGGTGATCCTTAGAGATCCTCCAAAGATGTGCCGAGAGTAGTTTTCACTTGATTTTTGAGGGTTTTGCTGGTAAAGAGGGGTTTCGCTGGAGGGAACGCAAAGTTTTCTTGGTGAAAAGGCTTTCAATCCTTCCTGGTATTTTTAGGAATTTTCCAAGGATTTTTTGAGGATTTCTGGTATTTTCTGGGAATTTTTGTACGTAATTTAATGGGGGTGCCGATCGGCATAGTATGAAGGGTGCCATTCGGTAGTGGCACAAACTTTTGGGCTATCACGGGAAGGAAAGGGGTCAGTGAGATCGGTATGGTAGGGGGAGGTGCCGATCGACATGGGGCTTGGAATCCTATATAAAGGGGCGAATCCCCTCATTTTTTCACAATTTCTTTGCTTTCTCTCTCTTTGCGATTCTTCTGTAAATCGTTCTAGCATTCCGATCTTCAATAAATGGTCGCTTTTGTGAGCACTACAGTCCACCGGGAGTGGTTGACCGTTGATGACTGGACGAACGTGGAGTGGAGGGCTAGGGTGCCTCTTTCTTTGGGGAGTGAGAACTCCTTTGATGCGTTTGAGCCTGTTGTGGGTGAGCGGTCCTTGCTGCCGGAGCCATCGCATCATCTCTCTTCGAGAGTGAGTCCCGACGGTTATGTAAGTAACTTGACCTTTGGCATTCCTTTCTTTTTGGTGATTTTTCTTTCTTTCTTGACTTTTGATGAGACTTTCCTTTTTGCCAGTCTGATATTTCTTTGAAGAACATGACCGCTCATGGGATGACGAGGATCAAGGATGTCTGGGAGCATCTCCCACCTGTGGTGCATTGGGTGGTATCATCAGCGGGTTTGGGGAGGTTGGCATCAGCGCTAGATGAGATGCCTCGTTCTACAGCGGTCTTGTGCTCTTTGGGAGAGAGGTGGTGGGATACTACCCACACCTTCCATTTCAGCTTCGGGGAGATGACTGTGACTCCCATAGACGTTCAGCAGCTCTTGGGGATGGATTGTGATGGAGAGCAGATAGAGGTGAATCGCTCTTTATGAGTGAGACCGGAGGCAGTGCGTACGGCACTTGGTGATGTAGGGAGGATAGTTTCTGGGGATTCTATCCGGCTATCCCTACTGAAAGATATTATGTTGAGCAGGGTGATTGATGTGGAGGATGGGCTGCAAGTGAGGCAGATGGACCAGTTATTTATTCTGCTGGTATTGGGAGGTTTCATGGTGGTGTCGAGCGGCGTCGTCATTCATTTGTGGTTTTTGCCATACCTGAAGATGTTTTTGAACATCCATTTATATGATTGGGGGAGTCTAACTTTAGCGACCCTTTACTCTTCTCTTAATGCATTCAGCCGGTACTGCCGGTAGACCTTTACTGGAGCCACGTACCTTCTTGAGGTATTCTTTAGTTTGCGCATTTCTTTTCATGAACTCTCATTTTCCTTTCATGCATTCGCATCTTCCTTTCATGCATTCGCACTTTTCTTTTGTGCATTAGCATTTTTCCTTATGCATCATCTTTTTTTCTTATGAATTAAGGCATGGTTCTACCAATACCCCGCTGATCGCTTTGAAGGACGACACTGTTGGGGACTTCTGTCGATTGTATCAATGGCGTAAGGCTAATCGACAGTCAAAGGTATCTCTCTCCCTAGAGGCGGTGCATCAGGTCTTGAATGACCTGACCAGTGGTAGGGTAAGACTCTTTCCATTTCAGTGCTGGTTTTTGCACCTTCTGATCTTGTATTGATTTATGCTCGCTTGGAGATTTTTAGGTGACCCTTTATCCCTGGGGGACATCCATTCAGGATGTGGGGTGACTGGGGTGAACACGCAGATGAGGCGTTTGATGGCACATGAGTTCTTCCATTCCTGGTATCTAGGGGAGAGGGCGGTTCATCAGATTGCTGAGGAGGAGGTGGTGGTGCCACCTGCGCAGCCTCCTACGTCTATGAGGCGGGAGCGACTGCTGTCAGAGGATGAGAGGATCGCGGGTATGATTGGCGATTCCTACTTGATATACACTGATACGACTGCGTCATATGACTATATGGACTTTGTGATGAGCTGGTTGATGGCTCCCCGCATATATGATGCCCTGCCTTTCCCTCCGGCAGGTTCAAGTCGGGCGGTGGGATCTTCCCACAGTGGCGGTGTTTCATCGGCATTTATGGAGGCGATGACTTCAGAGGTTCCTTTTGTGCGGCTGCATACCCTTTCATACAACATTCGGCAGGCTGATGGAGGGATGGTGCCTATGCTTCACCGTCCTCATGCGATCGATCCGTAGGAGTTGGGTTTGACAGAGGAGGTCCTTCGACTTGCGGTATACTTTTATGTTCCTCTCTTTCTTTCTTTTCTATTTTGGTCATTTCTGCTTTGATACTGATTTGGCCTTTCCTTGCAGCAACACTTGGCTCAGGGACATCATAGACTGGATATCTTCGAAGACTGCCCATATTCGGGACGCGGTTCTCGTTCCTTCTTTCTTGGTGCCATCTACCTCATCTGGAGAGGACTCTGGCTCGAGAAGTGGTGGTGCGTCATCTCGCCGTAGGGGGAAGAGAGCACGTCGCATGGGTGGAAGCTCTTAAGAGGGGGAGAGAGAGAGAGAGAGAGAGACAGAGAGAGAGAGAGAGAGAAAATGTGGGTTCGGGCTGAGTCCTGTTGTTTTTTCTTTTTCTTTTTATTTCCTGCAAAAATGATGTAACATAGAAAACAGATATATGCAATGCAATGGAGTTTTTTTATTATCTTTTATTAATGATAAATGAATGTATGTACATGCACTATTTACTTTGCTGCTGAGACCGTAAAAAGGAGTATTTTTGGATTTTTTTAAGGAAAGTTTTTTTATCAAAAAGGGGAAATTTAAAGGGATTTTGAAATTCTTTTGAGAATATCAATTTATTTCTATTGAGTTTTCTAATTTTGACAAAAGAGGAAAAGAGGAAATTTCCAAAATGGGAGGTTGCTGATTGGCAAGCACCCTAACCTGCCTATCGACAGTTCAGTCCAGTCCCATCAATTCAAAGTTTTGATTGGTACCCTCTTCAGCCTTTGGTACCTTGTGGGGTAAAATTCCCTCTGATTTTTTCAGGGATTATGTCTCTTGTGAGGGTTCTTAAGTATAAAAAAGGGGGAAGGGTGGAGTGTTTTCATCACATCCTTTGCATTTTCACTTACTTGCCCATTATTTATTAGCCTTGCAAGAGGCTCTCCCTGGTAGCATTGAGTTTTCCAAATATCTCGAAGCCTTGGAAGCAATGTGCTCTTATAATGTCGACTATGATGCTTTCAACATATGTCGAGTCTCCTTGTGGTGCAATCGGCCTCTTGAGTGGAACGTGCTGACGGCGGCGATACAATTCTGGTAACCCGAAGACCATGTATTTCGCTTTGGGTTGGAAGAAGTTTGTCCTACCTACGAGGAATTTTCTGCCACACTGGGTGTAAATCCTAGTGTTATTGTGGCTCTGCCCGAATTTTCCCGCTCTCTTAAGGATTTATTGGTCGGGTTTCTTTATATTTTTCCTTCGACGGCTAGATCATTGGTTGCTGGAGGAATGATCTCCCTCTCGACGGTGCTACAGTCCATGTATTTACGGAAAGTATGTGATGTTGGCTATGCTGGAGTCGTTGTTCTGGGTCTGGTTTCAAAATTGTTACTGGTGACTGGGGAAGTGCAAGTGGACCCACAACTTGCGGCCATTACTTCATGGATGTCATATCATCGTAATCATGCGGCAGTGATACTGGCGGAGACCCTGAATGGCCTGGATGCCTAGAGAGAAGGTCGTTCTGACTTTTTGAGAGGTAGCCCCATGATGCTGTTCAAGTGGTTGTCTGAAAGATTCCGCTTAGCAATTCCTCCAGAATATCCCTTGTCGACTGTACCCAACTTCTTTTCACGCTACTTCATCAGCGTTGGCATGTATGTTGAGAACTGGGAGCATTGGTTTGTGGAGCATGGGGCTCGTGGGCTGTATTAGTCAGTGCCTTGGTGGGGGAAGTTGCAGCCCGTTCTGGAGCTAGGAGTGCATTCGTATGTGTAACTGTTTGGTCTCAGACAGACCTCCTTTTATTTCCCTTAGCGGCTTCTATGCCAATTTGGCTGGGCACAAGTCGTGCTACGGCGGACCTCAAATTTCTTTCAGGTAGAATATTTGACGGAGCGCCTGCATCTGTTGCTTAGATATTTATGGGAAAATCGATGTCTGTCGACCCATCCCTCCCAGTTTGTCGGGAAAGTTTGGCATGTCCCAAAGATTATATGAAGTGGTTGTGGAGGAAAGTAGTTAGCAAGATGTTGGCAGTGGAGACTGGACAAAGATGGTTTGTTTTATCTAACACCATGGAAGGTGGTGTTGTGGTCTTTTTGAAGATGGCTCGGGCTTATCGATCCATGAAGTGTTTACGGCACTCTATTTAGGTAGGGGAAACTTAGGGACCTCAAGATGTAGATAATGAGGGTTGAGGCTCCTCTAGTAGCTGTGGGTAAGACTCTTGGAGTGTTTATTTGTGTAATACATGCAGGGATTTTATTTGGCTTTTTATGGTAGTAGGGGGAAGGGAGTTATCCGTTCCTTTTGATAATGTAATCCATGCTGAGTTTTCTTATTAATGAAATAAACAAGTTTATGATCATCCAGCTGTGCCTTTCGATGAATTTTGTAATTTTGAATTATCTAAACCGATCGCTAAGGCATACATAATCCTTTTGTTCAAGTATTCTTTAGAATGAACCGCCGTTCTCGTAGGTAAGAAAAGAAATGGTATTTTGTAAAAAAGAAAGGGGTCGCACTCATGTGAGGTGCATGAGCTGCCTACGTACCTCTGGGGTTTTTTGAAAATGTTTTTATCTGTTTGAAAATAATTTTTTGCAGAGGATCAGTCCCACATAGTTCTGGGTAGAGGGAAATGAAGAGTTTTTTTTTAAGAATAGAAGGGGGATGATAAGAATCATATCACGCCGAGATTTTGGACTAGGGGTAGAATTTCTTGAGATGGTCCAGATTGACTGGATGAGCCATCATTTCCCCATCTAGGTCAGTGAGAATGGCGGTACCGCCGGATAAGATTTTCTTCACAGTGTAGGGTCCTCTCCAATTGGGTTTGAATTTCCCTCTGGGGTCCCAGATGGGTTTTATTATCTTTTTGAGGGCTAAATCCCCCTTCCGGACGTCGCGGTCCTTGACTCTCTTATTGAATGATCGTGCTATTTGGCGATAGTACCCCTGTATGTGGTAAAGAGATTTTAATATTCTTTCATCCAGGAGGGCTAGGTCATCAAGACGGCTTTGGCACCAGTCTTCTTCACTAACTTTGCTTTTGAGCATAACGCATAGCGAGGGTATTTCAAGCTCCACAGGTAGGACTACTTTCATGCCGTAGACTAGGGAGTAAGGGGGTAGCCCCAGTAGAGGTTCGGATTGAGGTTCGATAGCCCCAGAGGGTGTATGGGATCCGGTCGGCCCAATCCTTACAACTTTTGATCATCTTATTGATGATAGCCTTAAGGTTTTTGTTGGCGGCTTCCACTGCACCATTGGTCTGAGGTCGGTGGGGAGAAGATTTATGTCTCTGAATCTCATACACGTTGAATACTTCTGTGACTTCTGCTTCGAAATGCAACCCATTATCTGATACCAACTCGTTTGGGACCCCATATCGGTAGATGATATTCTTCTTGAGGAATTTGGCCATGTTTTTGGCGTTCAATACTACGTATGACTTAGCTTCGACCCATTTGGTGAAGTAATCAATGGCGACTAGGATGAACTCATGTACGTTTGAAGCCTTTGGCGTAACCTTTCTAATGATGTCGATACCCCAGGTGGAGAACGGCCAGGGAGAGGTCATGTTGTATAATTCTCACGGAGGCAGGTGTTGAAGATTGGAGAATTATTGGCATTTGAGGCATCTCCGAACATAGATAATGCAGTCCTGGGTCATGGGGGTCCAGTAGTATCCCTGTCGGATGATTTTCTTGGCAAGCATATGACCATTCAGGTGGGGCCCGCATTCCCCGTTGTGGATTTTCTGCATTATCTTCTTAATCTCAGCCCCTGCGATACAGTGTAGATGAGTTCCATTGAGGCTCTTCTTGAGTAGGTCTTTATGACAGATGATGTACTGGGCGGGAAGTCTTCGAAGGGTCGTTCGATCTTTCTTGTTGGAACCCTCGGGATACATATCATGTTTGAGGAGGCACCAGATATCATAGTACCAGCAATCGGCTAGTTCGGGATCTTCGATGGAGATAAGTTCAATATGGTAGCAATGGGTTGGTTTGTCTTGCTTTTGAACTAGGAAGGTGGTCATTGTTATTCCCTCGGGCATGTCGACCATGGAGGCCAAGGTAGCGAGAGCATCGGGTAGGTTATTCTTTTCTCGGGGTAGGTAACGGAAGGTGATATCTCATAATTGGGAGGCTAACTCTTCTAATTGGGCATGAAAGGGTTGGAGCTTTTTTTCCTTAACCTTTCACTTTCTGAGCACTTGACCGATGATAAGGGCAGAATCCCCGTAGACGTCAAGGTATTGAATACCTTTCTTGAGAGAAACTTTGAGGCCCACTATGCATGCCTCGTATTCCGTCATATTGTTGGTGCAAGGGAAATCAATTTAATGGCGATGGGAGTGTGGGAGTCATCTGGGGAGATCAGAAGTATCCCAATGCCATATCCCTTTTTATTGGCAGCACCGTCAAAGAACATTTTCCATCGAAGGCGGTCTTGAGTGGTACAGAGGATATTTTCATCTGGGAATTTGGAGATCTGGACATCTGCTTCGTCTATGGGGTAATCGGCTAGGTAGTTAGAGATGGCTCTTCCTTTAATGGCTTTTTATGTGACGTACACGATGTAGAACTCAGTTAGGAGCATCAACCATCGGGACATTCAACTTAATAAGGCGGGTTTCTTAAGCAAGTATTTGATGGGGTCCATTTGGGATACAAGTTTGATGGGTAAGGCAAGCATGTTATGTCGTAACTTTTGGGTGACCCAGAAAAGTGAGACACAGCCTTTTCCAAAGCAGTGTAGTTGACCTCATACCCAGTCAATTTGTGACTGGCGTAATAGATGGATCTTTCATTATGGGAGTCCTCAAGGTATTGGGCTAGTAAAGCCCCAGCGGCAGTGTTGGTTATGGTTAGGTACATGAGCAAAGTGAGACCAGACTGTGGTGGCATGAGCACTAGAGGTTGGGTCAGGTATTGGTTGATTCGGTTAAAAGCTTCTTGGCAGTCCTCGTTCCAAACCTTGGTTGAATCCTTTCGGAGGATATTAAAGATCGGTTCACAGATGGAGGTTATCTAGCTGATGAACCGGCTGATATATTGCAATTTCCCAAGAAAACCTCGGACTTCTTTCTCTATTCGAGGTGGTGGCATCTCAAGTATAGCCTTCAGATTTGCAGTATCTGCTTCTATCCCCTTTTTCACTAACCATGAATCCCAAGATTTTTCCCTTTGTAACGCCAAAGACACACTTGTGTGGATTATGTCGTATCTGATACCGTCGCAGTCGTTCGAAGAACTTTCGGAGAGCGAGAACATGACCTTCTCTAGTTTTGGACTTGATAATCATATCATCCACATAAACCTCGACCTCTTTGTGAATCAGATCGTGCAGGATGGTTGTGGCAGCCCTTTGGTAGGTAGCTCTAGCATTCTTGAGACCGAATGGAATAACGGTGTAGCAAAAGGTTCCCCATGGGGTGATGAATGCGATTTTTTCTTGGTGGTCGGGGTGCATCTTGATTTGGTTGTATCTAGCAAACCCGTCGATGAATGACTTGAGAGCATGACTAGCTGTGTTATCCACGATCATGTCGATATTGGGTAGCGGATAATCACCCTTTAGAGAAGATTTGTTTAAATCTCGGTAGTCTACACACATTCTAACCTTCCCTCCTGATTTCGGCGCACGTACTATATTGTCTATCCATATGGGATATTAGATCACACGAATGAAGCCCACATTCAACTATTTGACCACCTCTTTTTTGACCTTGAGCGACCATTCGGTGCGAAGTTTTCTCGATTTTTGTTTAACCGGCTTGTAATCTAGGAGAGTGGGGATATCGTGTTGAGCTATTTCAAGATCAATGTCGGGCATATCATCATAGGACCATGCGAAGACATCTACGAACTCCTTCAGCAATTCTTCAAGTTGTGCACGTTCATGCTCGTCAAGGGTGGCCTCTATCCTAATCTCACGCAGTTGGCTACTAGAACCGAGATTAATAACAACAGTCTTTTCTTCATTAACTTGAACGCGATTATGTTGTTTATTATTAACCTTATTTAGATCGATTAAGAATTGTTCGTTTGCAAAATCATCATCATCAACAGTCTGATTAGAATTCAAGCAGTTAATGTAAGGCACATCAAGATACTCAAAATCTTCGTTTATTTCATTGATAGGAAAAATAGCATTGAGAACCTTATCAAAAGAGGTCTCGATTTCATTTGAGCAAGGATAGACAACAGAAGAAGAAATAGGGTAAACATTGGGGTTAGGGGAGATTTCAAGAGGTAGAATTGACGCAGCACGCTAGTTGAGGAGAGGTGTATCAGTAGCTTTAATCAGACGGGATGGATCCATTGATGTAGTGCCTGAATGGACCATGCAGAGTGCCAGCCCTAGTATCTGTAAGTTGAAGGAATCTTCATAATCACTTTCCTCAGTCTCTTCGATATCTTTGATGAGTGGTTATACGCGGTGTGGGAAACTTTCGGCCCATGGGTAGCCATCTTAGAAAAAGATCTCCATTCCAGGCTTCATCTTCTTATCTGTGTGGTCATACCATGGTTCTGGAAAACCGCAAAAGGGAAAGTCCTCACCTTCTTTGATGAATCATCCATTTAAGGAGTCTCCTAGGATAGTTGGGATGCAGTCTAATATTCTCTTTGGTCGAGACTGGTGGATCATTCTGAGCTCTTGTTCTGATGGTTGATACCCCAAGCCATAAGGAGGGAAATCGTTCTTCAGTTTGATGGGCTCAAGTATCCCTTGATGCCTTTGCCCTAGTCCCAGTACGGGCATGAAGTTCATGTTTCTGAACATATGAATAATACTGGCGCTGCTATGAGGGTCATATTCTGGACAAACCCTTTCTTTGAAACCGTCCCCTGTCGGGAGGAGGAGTGGCTCAACTCGAAATCCTAACAGGAGCATATCATTTGACCCGTGTTGTATCTCAAGAATTAGACTGCTGGTGCTTGCACCCTCGACATTTCCGTCGTCGCCCAAAATGGTGATGACTCACCCGTTGGCGAAGAACTTCAATTTCTGATGGAGTGAGGAAGACACACCCTTGATATTGTGGAGCCAGGGTCGTCCGAGAAACAGGTTGAAACAAGTTGGGATGTCTATGACATGGAATTCAATGACAGGGTTTGTAGGGCAAACCCCTATTACAAGTTTTATGGATCCCATCACCTCACGACGGGTATTATCATGGGCACGTACGATGGCAGAGGTTAGAGCGAGGTCGCTTTCTTTCAGGCCTCAACACTTGAAAGTTCTCAGAGGGCAAACATTCAAGGCGAATCCGTTATCGACAAGAGATAGTGGCACGACCTTCCCCATAACTTCAACAGAGATATTGAGTGCATGATTGTTATTTGGGCTAAATCTGGGGATTTCTTCTTCAGAAAATGATAACATTCGGGTAGAGGTCAAGGATTCGACCAGATTTACCGCTTGTTCTGGTGAGGTGGAGGGAGGAACTGTGGGTCTAGTGAGCAATTTGATTAAAGCATTTTTGTATAGATAGGAATACATTAAAATTCCCCATAGAGTGATGTTAGCTTGAGTTTTCTTCAGTTGATCGAGGATCCTGCTCTCCTCAATGGTCATCTCTGGCATAAGAAGGTTTTCAACGTCCCTCCCCTTGTCATTTGCTGGTAGTGATCTTGGAACTTGGTAATGTCTCCCTGATCTGGTCATATAATTTATTGAAGAAGGAAAGAACATGAATCCCATTTCCTCTTCAATCTCAGGTTGTTCTGCCACCCTGTTTATTTTTCCGAGGAGCTCTTCAAATGGTATCATCCCACATATGTTGGCTACTGGGCCAACTCTTCCTGAAGCTTGTTCTTCGCTCGAATCTTTGAACTCATCCCCCCATTTGGTGGAAAAAATTATGTCTTTCCATGTAAAATCAATGCATTCCACAACTTCAACAGCTTCTTCATACAGGTCCTCCCATTCTGTGGGGATATGTGTGATTGAAGGGACCAAACGCCCTTATAGCTTCAAAGTGTCAAGTAACCCGGTGATACTACAAATGATGTTGGTTTGTTCGAATAATTCTTCCATAATTTGGACAACATCATCTAGGTTGACTTCGTCGGTTGGTACCACCCAATTGTCTGAATCTCGAGCCCATTTTCGTGCTTCCAAGAACAGTGTGCTAAACTTTTGACAATCGATGATCATCTGTGAGGGACATTTCATCCCGAACTCTAGGAGTTGGTTTAACACCTCTGATAATTCCATACCTCCATTTTCAGAATGGGTACGGACAGCGATGCATGCTCTAGTAAAGAGTGACAGTGCCTGATCAGCGAGGCTAGTAGGGTGCAGGAGGAAATATGGGCAAATTTGAAGAGGTTTAGGAGAGTATATGGGTGTGATTTGAGTTGAGGGATCGAAATCTAGGTTTTCTTCTAAGAAGATGGCATTGGTATGATTCGAAACTGGATTGTGAGTAGTGTTTGGCTTAGGATTGGCTGTTGGGGCGATGGTACCCCAATCAATGAGATCTTGGATTATGTTCTGAAGGTGAAAGCATTGGTCGGTGGTATGGCTGGCAGTTTGGTGAAAGGCGCAATGAGCATCGGTCTTGAAATTTCTTGGGAGTGTATTTGGCAACGGACGTGGATCCAAGGGTTTGATGAGGTTTTGGCTTAACAGGGCTTGGTAAACTTTAGAGAGGGGAGCATGGAGCTCAGTGTATTCCCTTTGGATGGGGGAAGGGGGCTTTTTGGTGCCCATGATGTGGTTGGTTGAAAGATGTTGTTGATGGTTAAAACTGTAGCAATAAAAGGCTTGTCATAATTTCTAGGGGTGAACTGTTCGGACACCTTCTTCGGTTCAACCTCTGTTTTAACAAGGCTTTCCTCGATTTCCACTCCAGCCTCTCTGAGACTTCGGAAGTGGGGATATTATTGTCCTCCTATCATCTCTCGGACATGGGGCAAAAAGTTCTTCACTATGTTGACCTGTTCTTCCTCGGATGGTCGATTAGTCATGGTAGCTTCCTACTCCCTCCACCGGGTTATGAAGTTACTAACTGATACTCCTGGATTATGTTTGAGTAGATCTAAATCACGATGGGTGACCTCAAGATCTTCGTTGTATTTATATTGTGACATGAATTCTCGGGGCTACATCCTCCGAGCTACGAATTCTGGATTCCTCAAGGGATAAAAACCATCAGAGGGCACTATCCTTCAAAGTTTGCTGAAACAATTGGCCCTTAACTTCTTCAGAAGCCCCTAGTAGAGTCATGGAACGATGATAACTTCGAAGATGAACAATCGGGGGTCCACTCTCCCTGAACTTCTCGACATTTGGCATCTTGAACTTCTCGAGCAATCTCTCTTTAGGATAAGGGGACATGTGGGTGTAGTCCATGTAATTCCCACAGATCCTAACTTGCTTAAACATCTTGGTGAGAATCTTGAGATCCTCTTTGACTTATTCAATTCCTCCTCCTTTGGATCAGCAACCATAGGCAGGTTAGCCACAGGCTGGGAAATGTTTGGCATTGGAAGTTGAGCAGGTGGCTGCCCATTGACAAGAGGGGCACGTGGAGCATGCTGATATTCTTCGGGAACCTAGATAGGCTCGAGTGGACCCATAGAAAGAGGGAATAGGGCCTCGGGCTCTTGAGCAATTGGAACCTGGTTTCATTGCATCTCTCGGACCTCGGTTTGGAAGTTGTCAATCTTGGACACGAGTTGAGCTAGGATTATCGTCAGATTTGACTGTATAACTGGGGTTTGATCTTTATTCTCCATGGAAAGTGAATGGATTTTGGACTCGGAAGAATTAGTAGAGGAATGGACGAAACTCCGGGGTGATTTGACTGAAGATCGAAGCCAGTAGGGAGCCAGGACAAGGGTTTGCAATCGACCTGAGAAGGCGTAGGATGAGATTTATTTTTGAGAAAAAAGGAAGAACTATTTTTAGATCTTTGATAAAGAAGGGATAAATGTTTTTAGATTTTTGATAAAGAAGGGAAAAATGTTTTTGGATTTTTGATAAAGAAGGGAAAAATTCTTTTGGAGATGGAACTCAACATGATTATTATGATTATTATATTCTCACTTGTATTTGATTCTCCTAAATGTAATACCGGACAGGACCCGAGCCTAAAAAAGTGGGGTTTTCAATATATAACCAGGCTCACAAACAGGGTCCCGTTTTAAAAATGCGTGAAAATTAGGCGGCAGATCGACCCGAAATTTCGGTAGAGTTTCGGGTTGAAACCCGTAATCTAAATTATGTGTCCTAGGTTTGACACCTAAATGCGGGTATGCAGTTTGTTTGGGTGAATCGGCATGGGTTCCCCCTTTGGCGTGACTTCCACGATATACGTCTTACTCTTGTGGGCAATCGGTACGTGTGGACAAGCCATTTGATATTCCTGAGTGTACGTGAATTTCCTCACCATATACCTCATGGGGACGGTATGTGTGAGAGCGAATTCGATATACTCAGCGTACGTGAATGAATTCCCTGTGATATACCTCACGTCATGACTTCGGTCAAGTGGTACGATGCTGGGGAATTGTTCGATATACGTCAAAGGTACTTGGCCAATGGAAGGTGAGAGTCATATCGCTTAGACTAACTGCGACCTGTCGGACCAGCGCCCATCATGAAGTGACCCTCCAGTTACTGGGTAAAATTTGATCAATAACAATGCTCTTTGGTGATGTTGTGTGAATCATGCATGATTCTCTTATTAGTATCTTATGATGAGAATTCCTTTCTTGATTATACTAAATAGGGAGCAAAGTACAAGTACCCACGGTACACCAAGTATGGATGGGTGATGCGTGCAATATGTGGATATATGTGATCCTAGGTGCACATGGTGTGAAGTGTACATGGAGAAATTTCTACAAGTGTGTGAATATAAGCATAAGCATGGGATACACATGGAAAAGGGGAACGTGTAGATATTATGGAAACATAAACAAATATAGCATCCATGCAAATAGAGTCAAGTCCTCAAAATACACATAGTCCCCAGCAGAGTTGCCACTGTGGCCATCATCGATCCTCGCCGCGCAGGGGTGGGCGCGCGAAGGGGAGAGGATCCCTCGGGTCCCGCGCATCCCTCTCGGGAGCGCTTCGGCCGGCGTCGTTTGAGATGAGGTGTAAAAATATAGAGAGATTCAGAGTCGCTAGTATGTTTTACTCAAAATAGACAGGAGAAAAAGGGGAAGCCATCCCGAAGGATGTCCTCCAGAGACATACGAGTGCGTGCGAAACCAATATGATTCAAGAAGGGTTCAGAGGCTTAGTTACGAAATGGGAAGGTGTTAGGCACCCATTCCGCCCTTTCGGTCTCTCATGGATATTTGCTATTTTCCTTTATATTTCCCCCCGTGATATGTGTGCATGTGTATATATATAATGGAGGTAGGAATCCTCGACTTGTATCGTGAAAAAGATAAAGTGAGCCATCCGTAGGAAGATATAAGAATAGTATTAGAAGAATAAGATTTATGCGATTACCCCTGCGTTGGTCAATATAATGGAACGATAACGCATATGGAGTAATACGTTACAAGTATATAGAATATAAGAAAATTAGCTTTAGAGAAGATAGGAAAATAAGAGAAAAAGTGAGAAAAGGACTCGAGTCTCGAGTTTTATCCTGAGACGCCTGCGTAGCCTATAAAGTCATCAAAGTCCACGTAGTTCGCATACAAAACGAGGGGTGGGGTTTATCCCATAAATCCAAATGGGGGATCTCTTATTTGTGTGTGTGGGGGGGGGGGGGTGTAGGAAAAGTATTTTAGTTGTGAGAAAAGTGTGAGAAAAGTATGAGAATCCCTATTTGGAATTTATGAACAAACCCTCTTTTTCTTATTTTTTGGGTTTTTATTTACATGAAAATAAGAGATGTGCAATACTACTAAATAAAAAGTATATTAGGAGGTGTGAGATGAGATAATAAAAAGTGCTAAGTAATAAAACAAGTTATTGCGAATTTAAGAGAAAGTTGAGAAATTTGGACCTTCTTGAAGATCTTGAGCTTGATCTTGAATGTGGGATGGCAGATCTTGCACTTGATGATGATGGAGAGTGTCTAATTCACCAAGTTTGATGAAAAGGATGATGAAAAGTGGAAGTAAAAAAGGGATTTGGAAGTTGAAATCACGTTGCCTTCGAGAGAGGTTTCTGGGATTCGCTGAGAGTGATTTTTATCAGATCTGCGATCCTCTTGAAAATGAGGTGAAGGCCTCCTTTTATAGGCTCAAGTCACTGCCGATCGGCATAGACCCGTTCCTACCTATCGACACCTGCCGATAGGCAGGGTCTAGAGTTTCAGGCCTTTTCAGAAAAATGGCTGCCGAGGGCAAACTATTGGTCAGAATTGTGCACGGGGTAGACCGTTGTAAAGGTAACTCAGATACCTTTGAAAGTCCTTGGGACTGATCCCGGGTTTGGGAGTTGACTTTGGGTCAAATATGGCTCGAAAGCGTTTATCGGTCCATTGGACGGGGAATCGCTCGGACGCAAACGGATCGTTCGTCTGCATGGTAAGTCCAAATCGCGCACGGGGTGGACCATTGGAAAGGTTAGGAGATGTACTTCGACATTCCAAAGAGTTTGACTCAATTGGGGAGTTGACTTTGGTCAATTGGGCCCTGGAAGCATTCGGTGACCTCTTGGAGTCAAACGGATCATTCGTTCGCATGGTAAGTCGGAATCGTGCATGGTACAGACCGTTGGAAAGGGTATTCAGTGCCCTTCGAAGATTCATTTAGCCTCGGTCGAGATGAAGAGTTGACTTAGGTTAAACAAAACCTGGGAGCTCCCGGTGGCCTCTAGGTCAAGTTTCGGACGAAAACGGATCGTTCGTCCACATGGTAAGTCGGAATTGCGCCCGGGACGGACCGTTGGAAAGGGTATTCAGTGCCCTTAGAAGATTCATTCAGTCTCGGTCGAGATGAAGAGTTTGAATTTTTGGTCAAACTGAGTCAAGGAGTGCCCGATGGCTTCTAGGTCAGTACTCGAGACATGACCTAGGTTTGTGGTGATGAAGGGAGGTACTAGGGACCTAAGGAGAGTTTGGGGGGTAACGGAATGGGGTGTCTACACTCTCCAATTCACCCAACCAACTGCATACCCACATATAGGTGTCAAGCCTATGACACATGTTAGATTTCCGATTTCGACCCAAAACTCTGTCAAAATTCTGGATCGGTTGGCCACTCAAATTTTTGCACATTTTTTAAAAAAAGGACCCTGCCTGTGAGCCTGGTTACAATTCCAACCATAGCTTTGCATATGTTACAAACCCAACTTTTCCAAGCTCAGGTCCCGTTCGGCATTTCATTTTGCATTTAGGAGAACTTAATAAAAGTGAGAACATAATAATAATAATAATAATAATAATAATAATAATAATAATAATAATAATAATAATAATAATAATAATAATAATAATAATAATAATAATCATGCTGAGACCCGTCTCCCAAAAAAATTTCTCCCATGTTTATTAAAAATCAAAAAATATTTCTCCCTTCTTTATTAAAAATCCAAGAATATTTCTCCTTCCTCTATCAAAAATCCAAAAATATTTTGTCTTTCAAATCTCAAAAAGAAAAAAAAATATGTCAAAAATATTTCCACCCTTTTTGTCAAAAATAAATCCCATTTTACGCCTTCTTAGGTCGATCGCACGCCCTTGGCCCGGCTCCTTATTGGCTTTGATCTTTAGTCAAATCGCCCCAGAGTTTCGTCCGTTCCCCTGCTACTTCTTTCGAGTCTGGAATCCATCCACTTTCCATGGAGAACACAAATCAAGTACCAGTTGTGCAGCCAGAACTGACGACAGTCTTAGCTCAACTCGTGTTCAAAATTGACAACCTCCAGACTGAGGTCCAAGAGATGCAACGAAATTAGGTTCCTGTTCCTCAAGATCCTGAGGCCCTATTCCCTCGTGTTATGGGTCCACCCGAGCCTATCTGGGTTCCCGAAGAGTATGATCATGCTCCATGTGCCCCTCCTATTAATGGGCCGTCGCTTGCCCTACTTCCTAAGCCAAACCTTGCCCAGCCTGGGGCTAACTTTCCTATGATCATTAATCTGAAAGAGGAAGAATTGAACAAGGTCAAAAAAGATCTCAAGATGTTAACTAAGAAGTTAGAACAAGTCAGAATCTTTGGGAATTACTTGGATTACACCCACATGTCTCCTTATCCTAAGGCGAGGTTACCCGAGAAGTTCAAGATGCCAAATATTACGAAATTCGGAGGAAGTGGACCCCCGATTGTTCATCTTTGCAGTTATCACCATTCTATGACTCTCTTAGGGGCTTCTAAAGAAGTGATGGCCCAATTATTTCAGTAAACTTTGAAGGATAGCGCCCTCCAATGGTTTCTGTCTCTCGAGGAGTCCAGAATTCGTAGCTAGGAGGATGTAGCCTGTGAATTCATGTCGCAGTACAAATACAATGAAGAGCATGAGGTCACCTGCCGTGATTTAGAGCTGCTCAAATAGAACTCTGGGGAATCAATCAGTAATTTCATAGCTCGATGGAGGGAAAAAGAAGCCACTACGACCAATCGGCCATCCAAGGAAGAACAAGTCAACATAGTGAAGAAGAATTTCTTACCCCATGTCCGAGCAACCATGGGAGGAAAATACTATCCCCACTTCCGATCTCTCAGATAAGCAGTAGTAGAAATGAAGGAAGGTCTTGTTAAAACAGAGGTTTAACCAAAGAAAGTGTCCGGATAGTTCACCCCCAGAAAATATGATAAGTCTGTCAGTATTGTAGTCTCAACCATTAACAACATCTCTCAACCAACCACCTCGTGGGCACTAGAAAGCCTCCCTATCCCAGTTTGAAAGGAATACACCGAGCTCCATGCTCCCCTCTCCAAATTTTATCAAGCCCTGTTAAATCAAAACCTTATCAAACCCTTGGACTCCCGTCCATTACAAAATCCACTCCCAAGAAACTTCAAGGTAGATGCCCATTGCACCTTTCATCAAATTGCTGGTCATACCATCGACCAATGCTTTCACCTTCGAAACATAATCCAAGGTCTAATTGATCGAGGTACCATTGCCCCACCAGCCAAACACTATTCACAACCCACTCCCAAATTATACTAATGTTATCTTTCTATAAGAGAACCCAGAATTTGATCCCTCAACTCAAATCACACCCATATACTCTCCCAAACCTCTCCAAACCTGCCCATATTTCCTCCTACACCCTATTAGCCTTGCTGATCAAGCACTGTCACTCCTTAACAGAGCATGCAACGCTGTTCGTACCCATTTTGAAGTTGGAAGTATGGAATTATCAGAAGTGTTAAACTAACTCCTAGAGTTCGGGCTAAAATTGCCCTCATAGATGATCATTAATTGTCAGAGGTTTAGTGCGCTATTCTTGGAAGCAGGAAAATGGGCCCGAGCATCAGACAGTTGGGTGGTACAAACCGATGAAGTCAACCTAGATGACGTTGTCCAGATCATGGCAGAATTATTTAGGCAAACCAACGATAGTTGCAGTATGACCGAGTTACTTGATACTCTGAAGCTACAAGGATGACTGGTCCGTTTACCCTTACATATCCCCACAGAATGGGAAGACATGTATGAAGAATCCATTAAAGTTGTGGAAGGCATTGACTTTACATGGAAATATAGAATTGTTTCCACCGGATGGGGGAAGAATTGGAAGATTCGAATGAAGAGCAAGCTTTCGAGAAAACTGTCCCTATAGCCGACATGTGTGGAATGATATCATTTGAGGAGCTCCTCAGAGAAATAAATAAAGTGGAAGAACAACCCGAGATCGATGAAGAAATAGGGTTCATATTCTTCCCTTCTTCAGTAAATCACGTGACCAAATTAAGGAGGCATTACCAGATCCCAAACTTACCACCATCCAATGACAAAGGTAAGAGCGTTAAAAACCTTCATATGCTAGAGATGACCCTTTAGGAGAGAAAGATCATCGATCAACTGAAGAAAACTCAAGATAACATCACTCTATGGGGACTTTTCGTGTCTTCCCATCTACACAAAAATGCTTTGATCAAGTTTTTCACTGAACCCACAATTCCTCCTTCTACCACACCAGAAGAAGCAAAATTTAGTCGGATCCTTGACCTCTACCCGAATGCTATCCTTTTCTGAAGAAAAAATACCCAAAATTGGGCCAACCCACAATCATGCACTCAACATCTCTGTCGAAGTTATGGGGAAGATCATACCACTCTCCGTTGTCAACAACGGACCCCCCTTGAATGTTTGCCCATTAAGAACCTTCAAATTCTTAGGCCTGAAGGAAAGTGACCTCACTCCAACCTCTGCTGTTGTACGTGCCAACGATAATACCCGTCGGGAGGTGATGGGATCCATAAAGCTTGTAATAGGGGATGGCCCTATAAACCCTGTTGTTGAATTCCAAGTTATCGACATCCCAGCTTACTTCAACCTGTTGCTCGGACGACCTTAGCTCTACATTATCAAGGGTGTGTCTTCCTCACTCCATCAGAAATTGAAGTACTTTGCCGACGGACGAGTCATCACCATTTTGGGCGACGAAGATAATACCGAGGGTGCAAGTACCAACAATCTAATCCTTGAGATACAGCACGGGTCAAATGATATGCTCTTATCAGGATTCTGAGTTGAACCACTTATACTCCCGGTAGGGGACGATTTCGAAGAAAGGGTTTGTTTAGAATATGACCCTCATGGCAACGTTAATGTGATCCATATGTTTGGAAACATGCACTTTATGCCCGAACTGGGGCTAGGACAAAGACAGCAAGGGATAATTGAGCCCATTGAACTGAAAAAATCTTTACCTCCTTGTGGTTTGGGGTATCAACCATCAGAACAAGAGATCAGAATGATCCGCCAATCTCGACTAAAGAGAAGACTAGACTGCATTCATACTATCCCAAGTGACTCCTTGAATGGACGATTCATTAAAGAGGGCGAGGACTCCCCCTTTTCCGGATTCCCATAACCATGGTATGACCATACAGACAAGAAGATGAAGCCTGAAATGGAGATCTTTTTCTAGGACAGATACCCATGGCCCAAAAGTTCCCAACACCATGTACAACCTCTCATCGAAGATATCGAAGATTCTGAGGGAAATGACTTCGGGGTTTCATTCAACTTACAGACACTGGGGCTGACACTCTGCATGGTTCATTCAAGCACTACATCACTCGATCCATCCCACCTGATTAAATTTGTTGATACACTTCTCCTCAACTGGCATGCTGCACTAGTTCTACCTGTTGAAATACCACCTAACCCCAATGTTTACCCAATCTCTTCTTCTATTTTATATCCTTACTCAAATGTAATCGAGACCTCCTTTGATGAGGTTCTCAATGTTGTTTTTCCTATCAATGAAATAAATGAAGATTTTGAGTATCTTGTTGTGCCTTACATTAATTGTTTAGACTCTAATCAAACTTTTGATGATTATGATTTTGCAAATGAACAATTCTTAACTGATTTAAATAAGGTTAATAACAAACAACATAATCGCGTTCAAGTTATTGAAGAATAAACTATTATTGTTAACCTCGGTTCTAGTAGCCAGTTACACGAGATTAGGATAGGGGCTACCCTTGACGAGCATGAGCGTGCACAACTCAAAGAATTACTGAAAGAATTCATGGATGTCTTCGCATGGTCCTATGACGATATGCCCGGCATTTCTCAACATGAGATCCTAACTCTTCCATATTACAAGACGGTTAAATAAAAGTTGAGAAAGCTCTGCACCGAATGGTCGCTCAAGGTCAAAGAAGTGGTCAAACAATTTAACATGGGTTTAATTTGTGTGATCGAATATCCCATATGGCTAGACAACATAGTGCATGTGCCTAAATCTAGAGGGAAAGTTTGGATGTGTGTAGACTACCGGGACTTGAACAAAGCCTCCCCAAAGGATGATTATCCGTTACCCAATATCGACATAATCGTGGATAACACAGCCAGTCATGCTCTCAAGTCAATCATTTCGGATACAACCAAATCAAAATGCATTCAAATCACCAAGAAAATACTGCATTCATCACCCCATGGGGAACTTTTTGCTACACTATTATGCCATTTGGTCTCAAGAATTCTGGGGCTACCTACTAGAGGGCTGCCATAACCATCCTGCATGATCTAATTCATATAGAGGATAAGGTCTTTGTGGATGATATGATTATCAAATCCAAAACTAGAGACGGTCATCTCCCCACTCTCCGAGAGTTTCTCGAATGACTGCCACGATATCAGATGAGACTTAATCCACATAAATGTGTCTTCGGAGTTACAATGGGAAAACTCTTGGGATTCATGGTCAGTGAAAGATGGATAGAAGAAGATCCTACCAAACTGAAAGCCATACTTGAGATGCCACCTCCCCAAACGAAAAAAGAAGTCTGTGGTTTCCTTAGGAAATTGCAATACATCAATCGGTTCATCAGCCATCTCACCTCCATCTGCGAATCTATCTTTAAAATACTCTGAAAGGATTTAACCAAGGTTTGGAAGGAGGATTGCCAAGAAGCTTTTGACTGAATCAAACAATACCTAACCCAACCTTTGGTATTCATGCCACCACAGCCTCGTCTCCCCTTGCACCTATACCTAACGGTAACCGACACTGTAGCTGGGATTTTGCTACCCCAATACCTTAAAGATTCCCACAAATAAAGATCCATCTACTACGTCAGTCGCAAATTGGCTGGGTACGAAGTCAACTATACTTCTTTGGAAAAAACATGCGTCGCGCTTGCTTGGGTCACCCAAAATTTATGACACTACATGCTCGCCTTCCCCATTAAACTTATATCCCGAATGGAACCCATTAAGTACCTCCTTGATAAACCCGCCTTATCCAGTCGAATGGCCTGATGGTTGATGCTCTTAGCTGAGTTTGATATCGTGTACGTCCTGCAGAAAGACATGAAAGGAAGATCCATCTCTGACTACCTCGTTGACTATCCCATGGAAGGAGCTAATGTCTGGGTCTCCGAATTCCCAAATGAAAACATCCTTTACGCTGCTCGAGACGACCCTTGATGGAAAATGTTCTTTAACGACGCTGCCAACAAAAAGGCATATGGCATTAGGATACTTCTGATCGCCCCAGATGACTCCCACACTCTCATCGCCATCAAATTGTATTTCCCTTACACCAACAACATGACTGAATATGAGGCGTGTACGGTAGGCCTCAAGGTTTCTCTCAAGAAAGGTATTCAACACCTAGATGTCTATGGGGATTCTTCCCTCATCATTGGTCAAGTTCTCATAAAATGGAAAGTCAAGGACGAGAAGCTCCAACCCTTCCATGCCCACTTAGAAGAACTAGCCTCCTAATTCTAAGATATCACCTTCCACTACCTACCTCGAGCAAAAAATAACCTAGACGATGCCCTTGCTACCCTATCCTCCATGGTCGATATGCCAGAAGGAATAACAATAGTCCCCTTCCTAGTTCAAAAGCAAGACAAACCAACCCATTGCTGCCACATTGAGCTCATCACCAAAGAACATCCTGAGATAGCTAATTGCTGGTATTATGATATCTGACACCTTCTCAAGCATGGCAGGTATCCCGAGGGTTCCAACAAGAAGGACTGGGAAAATCTTCAAAGACTGGCCACCCAGTACATCATCTGTCATAAAGAACTGTTTAAGAGAAACTTCGATGGAACCCATCTACACTACATCGCAGGGGATGACATTGAAGAGGTAATGCAGAGAACCCACAGCGGGAATGCGGACCCCCATGAACGATCACATGCTTGACAAGAAGATCATTCGACAAGGCTATTACTGAACCACCATAATCCAGGATTGCTCCGCTTATGTCCGGAGATGCCTCAAATGCCAATAGCTATCTAACCTTCAACACTTGCCTCCACGAGAATTATATAACATGATGTCGCCCTGGACGTTCTCCACCTGGGGCATCGACATTATAGGGAAGGTTACATCTAAGGCCTCCAACGGGAATGAGTTCATCCTGGTTGCCATTGATTATGTCACTGAATGGATTTAATCCGACTCATACGCAGTCCTAAACGCCAAGAAAGTGGCCCAATTCATCAAGAAAAACATCATTTGCCGATATGTGGTCCCGCACGAGCTAGTGTCAGATAACGGGTTGCATTTTGAGGCAGAAGTCATAGATGTGGTCAACGAGTATGGGATTTAGAGTCACAAATCTTCTCCCTACTGTCCTCAAACCAATGGTGTAGTCGAAGCCACCAACAAGAACGTCAAAGCCATCATCAGTAAGATGACCAAAAGCTGTCGAGATTGGACCGATCAAATCCCATACTCCCTATGGGACTACCGAACCTCTACTGGGGCTACCCCTTACTCTCTAGTCTATGGCATGGAATCAGTCCTACCCATGGAGCTGGAAATACCCTCGTTATGCGTCATGCTTAAAATCAAGGTCAGTGAGGAGGACTGGCATCAAAGTCATCTTGAGGAGCTGTCACTCTTAGACGAAAGGAGACTGAAGGAGTTATATCACATACAAGGGTACCATCGCCGAATAGCGTGATCATTTAATAATAGAGTCAAAGACAGCGGTGTCCAAGAAGGGGATTTATCCCGAGAAGGGGATTTATCCCTCAAAGAAATAGTAGAGCCCATCTGGGATCCCAGAGGGAAGTTCAAGCCCAATTGGAGCGGCCCATACATCATCAAGAAGATCTTGTTCGGCGGTGCCGCCATGCTCACTGACTTAGATGGAGAAGAGATGGCTCGTCCACTCAACCTGGACAATCTAAAGAAATTCTACCCCTAGCCCGAAATCTCAGCGCGCTACGACTCTCTTCATCTCCCTTCTATTCTAAAAAAAATTAAAAAATTAAAAAAATCTTCATTTCCCTCTACCCGAACTACGTCGGACTAATCCTCTGCAAAACCATTTTCAGAAAAATTAAAAAATTTCAAAAATCCCAGAGGTACGTAGGCAGCTCATACATCTTACATGATCACGGCCCTTTCTTTTTCACAAAAAACTATTCTTTTCTTATCTCCGAGAACGATAATTCATTCTAACATATACTTCAACAAAAGGTTATGCATGCCTTAGCAATCGGTATAGATAATTCAAAAATACAAAATTCATCAAAAGGCATAGCTAGATAATCAAAAACTTGTTTATTTCACTAATAAGAAGTTACAGTGCAATTACATAAGAAAAGGAACGGATAACTCCCATCCCCTACCTTCCTAAAAAGACAAATAAAATTCCCAAATTTATTCCCCATTACAAAAATAAACTCCCCCAAGAGTCCTACCCACCGCTACCAGAGGAGCCCGCTCCATGATCATCATCATCATCTACATCCCAGGGTCCACAAGATTCTCATGCCTGAATAAAGTGCCACAGACGCTCCATGGACCTATAAGCTCGAACCAGCCTAAAAAAAACTACCACACCTCCCTCCATGGTATTAGATAAGATAAGCCACCTTTGTCCAGTCTCCACTTCCAACATCTTGATAACTACTCTTCTCCATAACCACTTCATATAATCCACAGGGATGTGCCAAACTCTCCCAATAAACAAAGAGGGACGGGACGACGAACGCCGACTCTCCCATAAAGAACCAAGTTGCATACGCAAACACTCTATCATATCTTCTACCGAAAAGAAATCATGTGTCCGAGGTGGCACGATCTGCTCCCAACAAAATTAGTGTAGAAGCCACCAAGGGAAATAAAAAGAGGTCTGTCTGAGACCAACCACTCGGACATACGAGTATTCTCCCAACTCCAGAACAGGCAGCAGCTGTCCCCACCAAGGTACTGACTAGTACATATTTAGAGCCCCATGCTCCACAAATCAGTTCTCCCAACTCTCAATGTCAAGGCCCACATTGATGAAATGGCGTGAAGAGAAGTTGGGTACAACTGACAAAGGGTATTTTGGAGGAGTCACTAGGAGAAGTATTTCAGACAACCACATGAACAACATCACAGGGATACCCCTCAGAAAGTCAGAACGACATTCTCGCCAGGCATCCAGGCCATTCAGAGTCTCCGCCATAATCACCGCTGCAGGATTGCGACGGTATGACATACATGAGGTAATGGCTGCAAGTTGTGGTTCCATCAGCAGTTCCCCAATCATCAGCAGTAATTTTAAAACCAAGCCCGGAATGACGGCTCCGACATATCCAGCATCACCAACCTCCTGCAACTGCACATACCGTAGCACCGACGGAAGAGAAATCATTCCTCCGGTGATTAAGGATCTACCCGTCGAGGGCGAGACATGGAGAAATCCAACCAACATCTCCCGAGGAGATCGAGAAAACTCAGACATAGCAACCACTATAATAGGATTTACTCCCAATATGGCAGAAAATTCCTCATAAGTCGGACAGACTTCTTCCAAGACAAAACGGAATACATGGTCTTCGGGGTACCAAAAGTGTACCGCCGCCATCAGCACGTTCCACTCTATGGACTGATTACGCCATAAAGAGGCTCGACGCATGTTGAAAGCATCATAGTCGACATTATAGGAGCACATTGCCTCCAAAGTCTTAAGGTAGTTGGCAAAATCAACAGTACCAGGGAGATCCATCTCGCAGAATGAGAAAGTAAGAATGTGAAGGTATGATGAAAAGACTCCACCCTTACCCCTTTTTATACTTGAAAACCCCCACAAAAAGATGTAACCCCTGCAGAAATCAGAGGAAACCCTTCCCCATAAGGTACCAAAGGCTGAAGAGGGTTCCAATCAAAGCTTTGAAATGATGGGATTGGACTGACCTGCGATAGGCAGGACAAGGTGCTTGTCGATCGGCAACCCCCTGTTTTTAGAAATTTTCCTTTTTCCTCTTTTGTCCAAATCAGAAAACTCAATAAAAATAAATTGATATTCTCAAACAGAATTTAAAATTCCCTCTTTCATCTTTATATAATTCCTCTTTATGAATAAAACTTTCCTTCAAAACTTCCAAAAATATTTGTTTTTACAATCTCAGCATCAAAGTAAAAAAGTGTGCATGCATGCATTCATTCATCATTAACAGAAAATAATCAAAAAACTTCATGGCATAGATATTTCTCTGTGTTACATCATTTTTCCAAGAAAATAAAGAAAAGCAAAAAAAATGGGACTCAGCCCGAACCCACATTCTCTCTCTCTCTCTCTCTCCTGAGAGCTTCCACCCCTGCGACGCGCTCTCTTTCCCCTGCAGCGAGATGACACACCACCAATACCCGAACCAGACTCCCTCCCGGATGAGGCAGACAATACAAAGCAAGAAGGAATAGGAACCGCATCCCAAATATAGGCAGTCACCGAAGATATCCAGTCTCTAATGTACCTCAACCAAGTGGTGGACACCCGGACTTGCTACAAGAAAAGGAAAAATTAGTATCAAGTAGAAAAGGTCAAAAGAAACTAGAAAGGAAAAAAGGAAAAGAGAAGAACGGAAAGGTATACCTCAGGATGAAGGACCTCCTCTGTCAAGACCAACTCCTCCAAATCCATCACATGCGGACGATGCAATATAGGCACCGTCCCTCCATCAGCCCGTCGAATGTTGTATGAAGGAGTATGCAACCACAAAAAATGGACTTCTGAAGTCGCCGCCATCGCTGTGGGAGGACCCCACTGGTCGACTCGAACTCATAGGAGGGAAGGGTAATGCATCATATATACTGGGGTCCATCAGCCAGCTCATCACGAAATCCATATAATAATACGGCATAGCCGTATCAGTGTAAAGCAGATAGGACTCGCCAATCATCACCCTGATCCTCGCATCCTCTGGCAACATCTTCTCCTGCCTCATAGACATAAGGGGCCTCGCAAGTGGCACCTCCACCTCCTCCTTGTAATCTGACGAACCACCCTCTCCCCGAGATACTAAGAGTGGCCAAACTCATGCGCCAGCAAATGCCTCATCTGCGCATTCACTCCAGTCAACCATGTGTCCTGAACAGTCATCCCCCAAGGGTAAAAGGTCACCTGAAAAATCCTCAATAGATATAAGTCAATATGGAATCAGATCACACAAAGACCAAAACTGAAGAAAGGAAAAGTCTTACCCTATCACTGGTCAGACCATTCAAGACCTGACGGACCGCCTCCAGAGAGAGAAGCCTCCTCTATTGTCGATTGTCCTTCCGCCACAGATACAATCGACAAAAGTCCCCAAAAGTTTCATCCTTCAAAGAAATCAGCTGGGTATTACACCCAATCACCTCATAGAACCATGTCTGCCAAAGACAAGAAATCCACAATCAAAAAGAGACTCGTAAGGAAAATGTGAATGCATTAAAGGAAAATGCGCAAATTAAAGAATACCTTAAAAAGATACGTGGCTCCAGTAAAAGTCTACCGGTAGCACCGACTGAATGCATCCAAAGAAAAATAAAGGGTCGCCAAAGTCAGGCTCCCCCAATCATAGAGAGGTATGTTCGAAAACATCCTCAAGTATGGCAAAAACCATAAGTGGACGACATCGCCACTCGATGCCACCAGAAATCCCCCCAGCAATAGCAAAATGAACGACCAGTCCATCTGCCTCACCTGCAGCCTGTCCTCCACATCAATCACCCAGCCCAGCAAAACATCCCTCAGCAGCGATAGACGGATGGAGTCCCCAGACATTATCCTCCCCAAGTCACCGAGAGCCACCCACACTGCCTCCAGCCTCACCCATAAAGAGCAATCCACCTTTATCTGCTCTTCATCATAATCTAGCCCCAGCAGCTGTTACACATCTATGGGAGTCACAGTCAACTCCCCAAAGCCAAAATGAAAGGTATGGGTAGTGTCCCACCACCTCTCCCCAAAAGCGCATAAGACCTCCGTCAAACAACATGTCTTATCCAGCACAGATGCCAACCTCCCAAAGCCTGTTGCTGATACCACCCAATGCACCACAGGTGGAAGATGCTCCCAGACATCCTTGAGCCCCGTCGTCCTGCAGGCACGCATAGTCAACAAAGAAACATCAGACTGTCAAAAGAAAAAACCTTATCAAAATTTAAGAAAAAAGGAAAAACACAAAAAAAGGAATGCCAAAGGTCATTTTACTTATATAACCGCCAGGGTACACCACCCTCGAAGAGGGATGATGCGACGGCTCCCACAGCAATGTCTTCCCATTCGTAATCGGCTCGAATGAGTAAAAAGATTTCTATCTCCCTAAAGTAAGAGGTGACCTGGCCCTCCACTCCATGTTTTCCCAGACGTCAACAGCCTGCCACTCTCAGTTTACTGCACTGCTCACAAAAGCGGCCATTTTTTATACTAGGGAATGTTAGAATGATTCGCAAAAGAAAATCGTAGAAAGAGAGAAGGCAAGAAGCTGTGAAAAATGAGGGGAACTCGCCCCCTTTTTATAAGATGCCAAGGGTCATACCGATCGGCACTAACCCTAAACCTACCAATCGGCACTGACCCTTTACCTTCTCGAGGCAGTCCAAAAGTCCATGCCATAACCGAATGGCACCCTCCACACCATATCGACTGAAAGCCCCCTTAAATTTTAGTACAGAAAACCCTGAAAAATCCTTAGAAAATTCCTACAAATCCCAGAAAGGATTTAGAACATTTTTCACCAAGAAAATTTCACACTCCCTCAAGTGGAACCTCTATTTTTCGATCGGAACTCTCAAAAGCCAAGTGAATCTCCTCCCAGCAACGTCCCCGTAGGACCTCTAAAAGTATCCAAAATTCCCCAAAGGTCTCAGGCCTCCCCGAGCAAAGCATGGACCACCTAATCGTTTCCCCAGTGGAATTTATAGCATCAAATTGGCCATTACATGGCAAAATCTTCAGAAGATACAAAAGTTTCCCCAGCATTCAGCTCTCCCGCTCAAATCAAAACCACAAGGTAATTTCCCCGACAGAGTTCCCCGAGAACATCGCAACTTAAGCCCTCATAATTGGCTTCGACCCGCAGAATTGGTCATTTCAACTTAATCCCTCAGAATTGGCTTCGACCCGCAGAATTGTTCATCTCAATTTACGCCCTCAGAATTGGCTTCGACTCGCAGAATTGGTCATCTCAACTTAAGCCCTCATAATTGGTTTTCACCTGGAGAATTGGTCATCTCAACGTAAGCCCTTAGAATTGGCTTCGACCTGCAGAATTGGTCATCTCAATTTAAGCCCTCAGAATTGGCTTCGACCCGCAGAATTGGTCATCTCAACCTAAGCCCTCAGAATTGGCTTTGACCCGCAGAATTGGTCATCTCAACTTAAGCCCGCATAATTGGCTTCGACCTTCAAAATTGGTCATCTCAACTTAAGCCCTCAGAATTGGATTTGACCCCAGAATTGGTCATCACAACTTAAGCCCTCAAAATTGGTTTCGACCCGCAGAATTGGTCATCTCAACTTAAGCCCGCAGAATTGGTCATCCCAACTTAAGCCCTCAGAATTGACTTTGTCCCGCAAAATTGATCACCTCATCTTTAAGCCCGCATAATTGGCTTCAACCCATAGAATCGGTCACCCTCACCTTCAAGCCCTCAGAATTGGTTTTGACCCGCAGAATCGGTCACCCTCATCTTTAAGCTCTCAGAATTGGCTTCGACCCGCAGAATCGGTCATCCTCATCCTTATGTCCTTAGAATCATCCTTAACCCCATGAATCGGTCATCCTTATCCCTCAAGTCCTCAGAATCGACCTCTTTCAAAGGCATCATGCGGTATCTATTCAACGGCTATTATTTGTTCCAAACTCACCCGTTGAGGGGCTCTATAGACACCCCATTATAACACCCCCTAGCCTCTCTGTAGGTTCCCTAGCACCTCCCCTCATCTCTACAAACCTAAGTTATACCCCGGGTACTGACCTAAAGGCCATCGGGCACTCCCACGCTCCGTTTGACCAAAAATCAAACTCTTCAGCGGGATCGAGACTGAATGAATCTTCTAAGGGCAGTGAAACCCCTTTCCAACAGTCCTCGTGTGCGATTCTAACTTGCGATGCGGACGAACAACCTGTTTTCCCCCGAAACTTGATCAAGAGGTCACCGGATGCTCTCAGGCTCTGTTTGACCAAAGTCAACTCTTCAGCTCGACTGAGACTGAATGAATCTTCAAAGGGCACTGAAACCCATTTCAACCGATCCATCCCATGTGCGATTCTGACTTACGATACGGATGAATGATTTGTTTTACTCCGAAAGCTCACCAAACTCTTTCAGGCCCCGCTTGATCAAATTCAACCCCCTAAACTGATTCAAGCTCTTTGGAATGTCAAAGTACATCTCCTAACCTTTCCAATGTTCTACCCCGTGCACGATTCTGACTTACCAGGCGGACAAACGATCCATTTTCGTTTGACGATTCCACGTCCAAAGGACCTACGAAAGTTTCCAAGCCACATTTGACCAAAAGTCAACTCCTGGACCCGGGAGCAGCCCAAAGGACTTTTAAAGGTCTCTGAATTACCTTTCCAGCGGTTCACCCCGTGCCCGATTCGAATCAACGGTTTGTGCTCTACGGCCGATTTTTCGAAGCAACCTGAAAGAGACTGCCAAACGGTAGGTTCCAAACCCTGCCTATCGATAGTGTACCTAAACACATCTGTCGATTGGTAGGACCAGGGCTATGCCGAGGGACTATAAAAATGAAGGCCTAACCCCCTTCTAAAGGGACAAAAGATCTGAAATCCATCACTCTCAACAAACTCAGAAAACCTCTATCGAAGTTAGCATGATTTCCACATCCAAATCCCTTTTCAACCTTCACCTTTCATCACCTTTTTCACCAAACTTGGTGAATTAAGTACCCTCCATCATCACCCAAGTGCAAGGGCCGCTCTCCAACATCCAAGATCAAGCTCAAGATCTCCAAGAAGGTCTAACTCTTTCAACTCTCTCTTTAAATTCTCCTAAATTCGCATTAACTTGTTTTATTACTTAGCACTTTTATTCTCTCATCTCACATATCTTAAAATACTTTCTATCTAGTATTATTGAACATCTCTTATTTTCATATAAATAAAAATCCAATAAACAAGAAAAAGAGGATTTGCTCATAAATTCCAAACGGGAATTCTCACACCTTTCTCACACTTTTCTCATAACTAAAATAGTTTTTTACACACACACGCATATAAGAGAAGTCTCCGATTGGATTTATGGGATAAACCCCACCCCTCGTTTTGCATACGAACTATGTGGACTTTGAGGCCTCTATAGGTTACGTAGGCATCTCGGGGTAAAACCCGAAACTCGAGTCCTTTTCCTACTTTTTTCTAATTTTTTTCTATATTCTTTAAACTTAACTCTCTTAGATTCTATATATTTATATATACGTATATTTGTTCTTAGTGGAGTATTATTCCATATGCGTTATCGTTCCATTATAACGATCAACGCTAGGATAATCGTGTAAATCTTATTTTTCTAATATTACTTCTAAGAACATTCCTATGGATGACTCGCTTTATCTCTTCCATGATACAAGTCGATGATTTCTATCCCCACTACATATACACGTGCACATATATCCCGGGGAAATAAAGGAAAATATCAATAACCCATGAGAGATCGTAAGGGCACCTTCCCATTTCGTAACTTATCATCATTTTTTAATTTCGTATGTATCAATATGTCTTTGGATGCTATCCTTCGGGGTGGCTCCCTTTTTCTTTTGTCTATTTTGAATAAAATAGACTGGCGACTCCATCTCTCTACATTTTTCACCTCATCGCTAACGACGACCGAAGCGCTCCCGAGAGGGATGCGCGGGACCAAGATCCTCTCGACATTGAAGACGCCCTCTCTTCTCTGTCCTACCCGCCACGAAGATCGGAAGGGATGGCCACAAAATGTTTTCGACATTTTTTTGGTAAAGGGAAGGACAAAATGATTTTAGTATTTTTTGATAAAAGGAGGAAAAATGTTTTTGACATTTATGATAAAAATGATGAAAAAATATTTTTTGGATTTTTCGATAAATGGAGGAAATAAGAGAGTGAGGGAAGAAGTTCAGGATGATTATTATTATGTTTTTACATGTATTAGGTTTACCTAAATGCAAAAAGAAATTTCTGAAGGGACCCAAGCCTGGAAAAAATGGGTTTGAAAATATTTAAAACATGATTTGACTTGTTTCCAGGCTCGTGAACAAGGTCCCATTTTGAAAAATGATGAATTTGAGAAAAAATTTGGGCGGCATGCCGACCCGACATTTCGACTGAGTTTTATGTAGTAACTAACAAACTAAATATGAGTGCCCTAGGTTTGATGCATGTATGAGGGTATGCAGTTGTTGTGTCAGTGTAAAGGTTCCCCCTTTAGCATGACTTACATGATATACTTATTTCTTTTATGGGAAATTGGTACATATTGATAATCCATTTGATATACCTGAGTGTACGTGAATTGCCTCACTATATACCTCGTGGGGATAGTACGTGTGAGAGCGAATTAGATATACTCGACGTATGTGAACGATTACCTTGCTATATACCTATAGTCGTGAGTTTGGTCAAGTGGTACGATGGGGGGAACCGTTCGATATACGTCGAAGGAACTAGGCTAATGGAAGGTAACAGTCATATTGCTTAGGCTAACTGCACCCTGCCGGACCAGGGCTTATCACAAAGTGACCCCTCCGTACGGGATAATTTTTTGTCAATATAACAATGCTCTAGGTGATGTAGTGTGAAAAATGCATCAATATTGATTAGTATATTATGGAGAGAGTATTTTATTTGGCATGATGAGCACTATAATATTAAGGAAGAATGTACAAGTATCATGAAAATTAAATCTATCTTGGAGCATGAAGATTACACTAAGCATGTATACATGGGAGCTGATGTGTGAATATACATAAGTGAGTGTGTGGTAGTCAATCTAAGGATGAATCAACTACAAGTGGTGTGTGATAAGTGCAAGTGATCATGGATATGTGCAAGTTTACATGGGTAAGTGTGATAAGTGGAGGTTTATTATAGTGAAACCTAAGCATGGATATTATAAGTTGTGTGTGAAACATGTGGATATAAGTGACCCTCTTTACAAGTGTAAGTACTGTAAGATGTACATGGAGAGTATTTACAAGTGTGTTAAGTGAAAAGTAAGTGAGATGTGATACAAACATGAGGTAGATATATACACAAAGTAATAGAGGAGAAAAGAAAACATACAAGTAGGTGCATACGTACACAAGCAGAATATGATATCACCCATGAAAATAGAGTCTAACCCTTTTATGACAAGTATGTCCCCAGTGAAGTTGTTCGAGTGTCCATCCCTCAGATCTTCCCTCTTGTGCAAGGGTTGGTGGTTCCGACGCTCGTGTGCGAGGGGAGATAAATGTCTAACGCCCTTTCTTAGGATGCTTTGGTGGTCGTCGATTTTGGGGTGATGTAAAGAGATAAATTCACCAACCTATTTTGTGGATGTATTCGCATGGTCCTACAACGACATGTTAGACATTGATCTTAAGATTGCTCGGCACGAGATTATAACTCTCCCTAAATGAAAACCGATCAAACAGAAACAGTGAAAGCTCTACACTGAATGGTCGCTCAAGGTTAAGGAAGAAGTGGTCAAATAGTTGAACGTGGGTTTCATTCGTGTGATCGAATATTTCACATGGATAGCTAATATCATACCCGTGTTGAAATTCGAAGGAAAGGTTCACATATGGATTGACTATCGAGATTTCAACAAAGCCACTCCAAAGGATGATTACCCGTTACCCAATATCAACATAATTGTGGATAATATAGCTAGTCAAGCTCTCAAGTCATTTGTCGATGGTTTACCGGATATAATCATATCAAGATGCACCTGGATCATCAAGAGAAAGCCGCATTCACCACCCTTTGGGGAACATTCTGTTACACTGTTATGTCGTCTGGTCTCAAAAATGTAGGGGCCACCTACCAGAGGGTTGCCACAACTATCTTACATGATCTGATACACAAAAAAGTCAAGGTCTACGTAGATTATATGATTATAAAGTCTAAGACTAGGTAAGGCTACATCCTCGCTCTCCGGAAGTTCTTTAAAATGACTACGATGATACCAGATGAGACTTAACCCACTGAAATGTGTTTTTAGAGTTACCAAAGGGAAGCGCTTGGGATTCATGGTTAAAGAAAAAGGAATAGAAGTAGATCCTGCCAAACTAAAAGCCATACTCAAAATGCCACCACCATGAACGGAGAACGAAGTCCGTGGATTCCTTGGAAAAATACAGTATATATCATCCGGTTCATTAGCCAGTTGACTTCTATCTGTGAACCCATCATCAAACTCCCACGGAAGGATTCAACCAAAGTTTGGAATGAAGCTTGCCAGGAGGAATTTGACCAAATCAAGCAATACCAAACTAGGACTCCAGTACTCATGCCACCACAGCCTCGTCTTTCCTTACTCTTATACCTAATTGTAACAGACACCGTAATTGGTGCTTTGTTGGCCCAATACCTTGAAGAGTCTCGCAAATAAAGAGACATCTACTATGCCAGTTGCAAGTTGGTCAGGTATAAAGTTAACTATACTGCCTTGGAGAAAGCATATGTCACCCTTATCTAGGTCACCCAAAAATTACAGCAATACATGCTCATTTTTCCCATGAAAGTTATGTCCCGAATATATCGAATTAAATACCTACTTGAGAAACCTAACATGTCTAGTAGAATGGCTCGATAGTTGATGCTCCTAGCTAAATTTGATATCGTTTATGTCTCGTAGAAATCCATGAAAGGAAGATCCATCTATGACTACCTCACTGGCTACCCTACGAAAGAAACCAATATTTGGATTTTTGAGTTCCCGAATGAAAATATCCTTTGCACCTCTTGAGAAGACCTCCATTTGTAAATGTTCTTTAATGGTGCTTCTAATAAGAAAGGGTGTGGCATTGGGATACTCATAATTTCCCCCGATGACTCTTAAACTCTCATTGCCATCAAGTTAGATTTTCCCTACACCAACAACATAACTGAATACGAGGCATGCACGGTAGGCCTCAAAGTCACTCTTAAGAAAGAAATTCGATGTCGTGATGTCTACGGGAATTCAACCCTCATCATCGGCTAAGTACTCAGAAGATGGAAAGTCAAGGATGAGAAACTCTTACCCTTCCATGACCACCTAGAAGAGTTAGCCTCCCAGTTCCAAGATATAACCTTCCACTACCTGCAATGAGCAAAGAACAACTTAGTCAATGCCCTTGCTACCTCAGCCTCCATGATTGACATACCTGAAAGAATAACGATGGCCCCATTATTAATCCAAAAGCAAGATAAAATAATCCACTTCTACCACATTAAGCTCATCATAGAAGAAGATCCTAATATATTCGATTATTGGAACTATGATATCTGGCACATCCTTAAGCATGGTAGGTATCCCCAAAATTCTAATAAGAAAGACCGAGCAACCCTTCGCATACTTGTTGCCCAGTACATTGTTTGCGAAAAAGAACTGTTCAAGAGAAATTTTTATGGAACCCATTTACACTGATAATATGGAAGAGATAATGCAGAAAATCCATAGCGAGGAGTGAGAACCCCACATGAATGGCCCTATGATTGCCAAGAAAATCATACGACAGTGTTACTATTAGACTACCATGGTTCAAGATTGCATCGCTTATGTTCGAAGGTGCCTAAAATGACAACAATTTTTCCAATCTCAAGCATTTGACTCCACGGGAATTGTACAACATGACTTCTCCCTGACCATTCTCCACATGGGGAATCAAGATTATAGGGAAAGTTACACCCAAATCCTCTAACGGTAATGAATTCATCTTGGTTGCCATTGATTACTTCACCAAGTGGGTCAAAGTCAAGTCATATGCAGTACTGAATGCCAAAAAGGTGGCCAAGTTCATCCTGAAAAATGTCATCTTTCGATATGGGGTCCCGCACGAGATATTATCAGACATTGGTTACATTTTGAGGCAGAAGTCACAGAATTGGTCATTGAGTATGGGATTCACAGACATAAGCCTTATCCCTACCGACCTTAAACCAACGGTGCAGTCGAAGTCGCCAATAAGAAACTCAAAGCAATTATTAGTAAAATGACGAGAGTTATAGAGATTAGGCCAATAGGATCCCTTATGACCTCTGGGGATACTGCACTTTTGTTCAATCATCTACTAGGGCTACCCCTTACTCTCTAGTATACGACATGGAAGCAGTCCTATCCATCAAGATAGAAATTCCCTCACTACATGTCACATTTAAAATCAAAGACAGAGAGGAAGATTGGCATCAGAGTCGTCTTGACGAGTTGTCACTCTTGGATGAAAGGAGATTGAAAGCTCTATATAATATACAAGGGTAAGATCTTCCAATAGAACGATCATTCAATAAGAGAGTCAAGGAATGTTGTGTCTGAGAAGGAGATTTAACCCTCAAAGAAATTATAGAACCCATCTAGGACCCAGAGGGAAATTCAAGACCAATTGGAGCGGCCGATATATTATGAAAAAGGTCATATCTGGTGGTGCCGCTACGATCACCCACATCAATGGGGAAGAAATGGCCAGTCTAGTCAACCTGTACCGTCTCAAAAAATTCTACCCTTAGTCCAAAATCTTGGCGCACTACGACTCTTCTCATCTCCCTTTTATTCTTAAAAAATCTCTTCATTTCCCTCTACTTAGAGCTACGTGGGGCCTGATCTTTTTACTTTCAAAAATGAAACTCATAAATTTTTAAAACCTCCAAAGGTACGTAGGCAGCTCATACACTTCACGTGATCACGGCCCCCTTCTTTTTCATAAAATGATATTATTTTCTTATCTCCTAGAATGACGGTTCATTTTTTATCATTTACATTAACAAAAGGATTGTGTATGCCTTAACAATTGGTATAGATAATTCAAATGCAAAAGCTCATTAAGAGGCATAACAATATAATTAAAATACTCTTTTATTCTATTATCGGGAAAACTCGGTACGATTACAATTCTATCAGAAGGGGATAAAATAACTTACCCCACTAAACTAACCTTATTTTCCTAAAAACAAAAACAAGCCAAACCACTCCTAAACAAACCTTCCAATACATAACCAAACACAAAACCATACAAAAGCTTCACAAATAAAACTCCCCGTGAATCCTACCCGCGACTTTCAGAAGAACCAGACCCATCATCATCTACATCTTGGGATCCTCAAACCTCTCCTGCTTGGATGGAATACCGAAGGCACTCCATGGAATGGTAAGCCCAGACCAGCCTAGGGAAAACCCCAACACCTCCATCCATGGTGTCAAACATGGCAAGACATCTCTATTCGGTCTCTTCGCCCAATATTTTAGCCACTATCCTCCTCCATAGCCACTTCATGTAATCCCTAGAAACATCCCAAACTCTGTCAATAGATTGGGAAGCACGGGTCAACGGCCAACGATTCTCCCACAGACAGCCCAGACGCATGCATAAATGTTCTGTCAAATCCTCCACACGAAGGAAGTCTAGTGTTCAAGGTGGCACAATCTAATCCCATCCAAATTAATGCAGGAGCCACCGGGGAAAGTAGAAAGAAGTCTGTTGGAGTCCAACTAACTGAACATACTGGTAACCCCTAATTCTAGAATTGGCTAAAACTCTCCCCACCAAAGCACTGACCAACACAAATCGTGAGCCTCGTGCTCCACAAACCAGTATTCCCAGCTCTTGACATACAAGCCTATAATGATAAAGTAGCAAGTAAAGAAATTTGGCACAGTTGCCAAAGGATATTCAGGAGGAAGCACCATACAGAATCTCTCTGACAGCCATAAGAACAACATAATTGGGCTACCCCTCAGGAAGTCAGAACGTCCTTCCCGCTAAGCTTCTAGACCATTCACGATCTATACCAGCATCATCACCATAGGATTGCGACAATATGAAATCCATGAAGCGATGGATGCAAGTTGAGGGTCCACTAAAAGGTACCTAATCACCAACAGTAATTTTGAAGTTAAGCCAAGGACAACGGCTCTGGCATAGCCCGTATCACCAACGTCCTGCAGACGCATAAAATACAACACAGTTGGGAGATATATCATTCCTTCCATAACCAATGACCTATCCATCGAGGGAGAAATATGGAGAATTCCTTCTAACAACTCCCGAGGAGATTGAGAGAATTTTGGCAAGGTCGTTGCAACACTGGGATTTATCCCCAGTATGGAAGAGATCTCTTTATAAGTCAGACAAACTTCATCCAAGACAAAGAGAAAGACATGGTCCTCAGCGTATCAGAACTGTATTGTTGCCGTCGGCATATTCCATTCAATAGGTCGGTTGTGCCACAATAAAACCCGACACATGTTAAAAGCATCGTAGTCTACATTATATGAGCATATAGCTTCTAAGTTTTTGAGGTAAGAAGCAAATTCAACACTTTCGGGAAGATACATATTGTAAAATGATGAGACAAGAAGCAAGAAGTGAGAAAAAGAAAGGAAATGTGGATGGGTGAAGAAAATACTCCACCACTACCCATTTTTTATATTTGAAAAAATTGGCTAAAAGCAAAAATCCTGCAAAATTATGAGGAAACCCTATCCCATCAAGGACCAAGTAGTTGAAGAAAGTGAAATCAATGACTTGGGGTGATTAGATTGAACTGACATGTCGATAGGCAGGACCAGGGGTATGCCGGTCAGCATCCCCTATTTTTGAAAGTTTCCTTTTTCCTTTTTTGTCAAAATCAAAAACTCAATAACAATAATTTTTATTATAAGGAATTCAAAGTTTCCTTCTCCCTATATTTTTTTACTCATCCTGTTTTGAAATAAATTTTCCCTTGAACTATTTTAAATCCTTTTTACGGTCCCAACAAACAAAGTAAAAAGTGCATATGCATTAAGTCACTAAAGCAAAAATTAATTAAAAAAACTTCATTCCATTGCATATATATTTCTTTATTACATTTTCCTTTCAATAAAAACACTAAAACAATGGGACTGAGCCCAATTCCCCACACTTCAAATATTCTCTCTCTAACCAAAATTATTTCTCTCTCTCTCTCTCTCTCTCTCTCTCTCAAACCCCACATCCCTGCAGCACGCTCGCTTTCCCCTGCGATGAGATGAAGAGCATCCGCTACCTGATCTATACCCTTCCCCAGATGAAGAAGATGGAACCAAGAAAGAAGGAACTAGGATAGAATACCGAATATGAGCCGTCGTGAAAGCCACCCACTCCCGAATGTCCCTCAGCCAGGTAGTCGACACCCGGACATGCTGCAAGAAAATAGAAAATAGTAAATCAGTTTGTCTGAGGCAAAGAAGAAATAAGAAGGACGAAATTCGATAGAAATAAAAGATATACCTCCGGATGAAGGACATCCTCTATCAGCCCCAGCACCTCCGATTTCATCGCATCGGGGTGATGCAACATACTCATCGATCCTCCATCAGTCCATCGGATGTTATAAGAAGGAGGAGCCAATGGCAGAAAAGGAACCTCTGATGTCGTTGTCGTTACCGATCTCGATGTACCACCCACACTGTGGGTAGACCCCACTACCCGACTCATGCCCCTACCTGAAATCGCAGGTGGAAGAGGCATAACGTCATATATATTGGCCGGCATCAACCATCTCGGCACAAAATCTAGATAATCATAGATCATCGACATGTCAGTGTATGAAAAATAAGGCTCGCTGACCATCAACGCCACGCTCGCATTCTTCAGCATCTCTCGCACTTGCGTGCTCCCCCGATCACCCTCGTGTGCTGAATGGTCATCCTCTAGGGATAGAAGGCCATCTGTAAGATCCCCAGCAGAAAATCAATATCTGAAAAAATCATCAAGGAAAAATGGTTTCAAGAGGAAAGAAGAATTTACTTGATTGCTCGTCAAGTCATTCAAGACCTGACGTACCACCGCTAAAGAAAGAGACTATTTTGACTACCAGTTGGACTTTTGCCACTGGTACGTAAGACAGAAGTCCCCCACCAACTCATCCTTCAAACCTATTAAATGGGCATTAAGCCCAATCACCTCATAAAACCACATCTGCAAAAGGAAAAGGGTCATCAATCAAGGAATCAAAAAAGAAATAAAATGCATAAAGGAAATAATACCTCCAAATGACTGTACCATTACCATTTGTCACCTCCTACACCCTACCGATCAGCACCTCCCTAAAATTTTGTACAAAAATACCAAAAAATCCCTAAAATTACGCCATAAATTTTAGAACTTCTTTCACTAAGAAAAATATTTTTACAAGCCCCTCAAATACCCAACTAAATTAATACCACATTTTCTCCCAAAACTACTTCCCCAGAGGAATTCCCAACTCTAATTGGATATCTCCCCAACAACGTCTCCAAGGGACACCGTAGAAATCAAAAATAATTCCCCAATAAAGCTACACACAATCCTTGGATTAATATATTTTCCCTAATAGAGTCTCCAAAAATTTTTAGGAAAACCATACACCACATTACGAACTTAAGACCTCGGCATTGGCTTCAACCCAAGAATTGGTCGCCTCTACTCAAGCCCTTAGGATTGGATTTGATCCTCTGAATTGGTTGCTCCTACTCAAGCCCTCAGAATTAGCTTTGACCATCAAAATTGATCACTTCTACTTAAAGCCCTCAGTATTGGCTTCGACCCTCAAAATTGCTCGCTTCGACTTAAGGTCCTTAGAATCGACCTCGGACCTCAAAATTGGACGCTCCCACTAAAGGTCCTCAGAATTGACCTCGACCCTCAGTACTGATCAGTTATACTTAAAGCCCTCAGACTTTTCTCTTCCCCAAAGAATTGGGCACCGCTACTTAAGCCCTCTAAATTGTCTTCGACCCTCAGAATTGGTCACTTACACTTAAGGACCTCGAAATTGGCTTCGTCCCTCATAATTGGTTGCTCTCCACTTAGGTCCTCATAATTGACCTCAGCCCTCAGAATTGATCACTCCTACTTAAGTCCTCAGAATTGATCGCTTCTACTTAAAGCCCTCAGAATTGGCTTTGACCCGCAGAATTGGTCACGCCTAATTAATCCCTCAGCGTTGTCTTTGACCCTCAAAATTGGTCACCCCAACTTAAGCCCTCATAATCGGCTTCGACCCTTAGAATTGGTCACTCCTACTCAAGCCCTTAGAATTGGCTTTGACCCTCGAAATTAGTCACTCCTACTTAAAGCCCTCGGAATTGGCTTCGACCCGCAGAATTGGTCACCCATACTTAAACCCATAGTATTGGCTTCGACCCTCAGAATTGGCCACCTCTACTTAAGCCCTCAGAATTGGTCACTCATACTCAATCCCTCATAATTAGCTTTGACCCCCAAAATTGGTCGCTTCTACTTAAAGCCTTCAGAATTATCGTCGACTCTCAGAATTGGTCACCCCTAACCTAGGTTTTCAGAATCAATCTCAGCCCACAAAATCGTCCATCCCCAACATTTCCTTAGGTCCTCAAAATCAACCTCGACCCTATGAATCAGTCATCCTCGTCCCTCTTGGTCCGCATAATCGAACTCTTTCCTAAAACATCACGTCCAGTCTATTCGACGGCTTTCACTTATTCCATGATCACCGATCAAGGGGATCTATAGAAACCACATTCTAGTATGCCTTCAGAATCTCCTTAGGTCCCTATCACCTCCCCATTTCACTATAAACCCAAGTTCATACTCTGATTGCCGATTTGGAGGCCATCGGGCGCTCTCGACCCCTTTTAAATTCGGCCAACTCCATCATTAAATTGAAAGATCATTGAATCTCTAAAGGGCTCTGAATCTTCTTTCTAACGGTATTCCCCATGCATGAATCGGCATAATGATTCAGACGAGTAGACCATTTTACCATCAAAAATTGATCTGGAGGCCACAGGTCCCCGATTTGATCCGAATCAACTTCATCGTCATAGTGAAAGGTCTTTGAATACTTGAAGGTCACTGAATATCATTTCCAACTGTCTTCCCCATGCATGGAATGGCATAACCGTTCGAACGAATGATTCATTTTACCTCAAATATTGATTCGGAGGCTATCAGGTGCTCCCGAGCTCCATTTGACCAAGGTCAACTCTTCAGCTCAAATGAGACTGAATGAATCTTTGAAGTTCACCGAATACTCTTTCCAATGGTCTAGCTCATGTGTTAATCAACCTCGCGGTACAGACGAGTGACCCGCTTTACTTTGAAAGGTCACTAAGTGATTTCGGCACCCAATTGACCAAAGTCAACTCTTTTAATTGAGCAAAGCTATTTGGAATGTTGAAGTACCTCACATAACCTTTCCAATGGTCCACCCCATGAACAATTTTGACTTACGATCCATTACCATCCGACGATATCCCGTCCAAAAGATCGATGAGCGCTTTTGAGCCCTGTTTGACCTGAAGTCAACTCTTGGACCCGAAAACGTCCCAATGACTCTTGAAGGTCTCTGAATTACCTTTCTAACGGTATGCCATGTGCATAATTTGGATCAACGAATTGTGTTCTACAACTATTTTTTAGAAAAAAACAACATGAGACTGCCAATTGGTAGGTTCATATCCCTACCAATCGGCAGTGTGCCTAGGGCCTACAGATTGGCATGAATAGGGCTATGCCGATCAGCACACCCTTACCAGATAAATAGAGGGAATGACCTCACTTACAAATCACATCTCAGATCCATCAATATCAGTGATCTTTGCAACATTATCTCCCAATCAGTGAAGTTTCCTTATGTTAAATTCATTTCTATCTTTCATTCCCATCCTTTTCAAAGACAATTTAGCAAAATCTCATTCTCTCTCATCCAACATTCATCTCAACACTCAAGGGAGGTCATCAAGAATCAATACCATTCCTAAATTATCCAAAGAAGGGCCAAAAATTCTTCTCTCTCTTTACATTCTTTATTTTCACATTAGTTAAATAAAATCTTAATCTCGTTTTTACTTTAGTTCATACACATTAATATCTCAACATTTATTAGTTATATTGCACATACTTTATTTTCTATAAAAAAAAGAAAAAAAGAAAAAGAGGAATAAATCTATAAATTCCAACGGGATTATTCACCATAATTTCTCAAAACTAAAATATATTTTCTACAAATTCATATATAATAAATTCTCATTCTAATCCATGGGATAAACCCCACTCCTTATGCCACGTGGAAACTACATGGACTTTGATGCCTTTATAGACTACATAGGTGTTTCGGGCTCAAACTCTAGACTCGAGTCCGATTTTCTCATTTTTGCATTTGTCACCTTTTCAACTATACATTATTTGAATATATATTATATTTGTGATACTTATTGACATTTTATCCAACATAGATTATCGTTTCATCATAACGATCAATATCTCGATAAACGCATACATTATATTTTCTAGATATTATTTTGGGAGCATTCATTTGGATGACCTCACTCTACTTTTTCTATGATATGAGTTGGGAGATCTCGATCCTTGTTTTTATATACACGCACACACACTTAATGGAGAAAGCCCATGAGAGATCGAAAGGGCGGGATGGGTGCCTAACACCTTCTTGTTCTGTAATTTATCCCCTGGACCTCTAAATTATTGGTTTCGTAAGCATTAGTTTGTCTTTAATGCCGCTCTCTCGAGGCGGCGACATGTTCTTTTGACTGTTTTGTGCAAAATAGGTTGGCGACTCCATCTTTTTACATCACCCCACATCGATGACAGCCAAATCTCTCCTAAGAGGAAGAAGGCACGAGACCTTCACCCCTTCCCCATAAAAAAAGAGATGGGATGGCCACAGGCGCCATCCTATTATCTTCTAAAAATGGATTCAAGTTTGTCTTAAATAGATGATATCCAATTAGAGATAATAAATAATAATTGGGTAGTGTATATGAATGAATAGAGATGCATATGAGGATAAGAAGATGAAAACTAAGAGATACGTGGTTTAGCCCTCAAGAATGAGCTTACATCCATGGGTTGCTTTGTCGTGCTAGTATTTAATTCTTATAATGGAATAATATCTTAGTCAAGAGAATAAGAATGTCGAGAATATCTCTTCTAATCAATGAGTAAGATCAATGATTGCTCGCTCTGATCCCTGTAGGGTATCCGACCTTTTATAGAAATTCCCATTGAGGGAATGGTTGCTGGCCATCATGGGTTAGGTAGGAGCCTCTAGCCAATGAAGCACTCTTAAATACTTTAATGTTTAATCCATTAGGGGGAAGTTTTGTACATGCTGGTTGGCTGACGTTCCACGCACATATTGTTTGCCAGTCACGAACGTTATAACCTATCACTTAGCCTTGCTAGCATCCACACATTCTACCCACATGGAAAGGATGCCAAGCTCTTTAATGAGCTGAGGTCCCTCAATGAAATTTATTTGGATGGGGCTGAGGTCTTTTATACTGTTTATTGCTTTCATATGATTCTTCTCGGATCAAGAATTGTTCTACAAATATGGTATAACACCACCCTCCTTCCCCCAGGGTGGATATTTTTACTAAGGTCAAGAATCCTTTTACCTTTTCTGACTCGACCTATAGAAATTTTGAGGTCGATTTTAGTTTGACCAAGTATGTTATGCTTCCATCTAGATTTTCATGCTTAACAAATCATAATGAAGATCGTCTCATCAAGTAGGAGATGCAACACTCCGTCTTGGCAATCCTCTATTTTTTATTTTAATTTTTTAAGCTAATTATGATATAGTTGACTATTCATATTTTTAATTTTTTAGATCATACAATCCCTTCAAACTTTAGCTAATAAGGTTGCCCAATTTGTAATACGCAGTGACATTTTGCATGATCAGGTCAATCACATGAGAAACCATTTCTTTGAGAGAGACAACAAGAGCATTGGTCTTATCTACTAACTTAAGGATTTAAAGAGTTGTAAGGAGTACATTCTCTAGGAGAATAAAGCCATTTAAATTTTGTACTGTATAATAGACAACAAGTTGATCACTCTATAAAAGGCTTACGATGAGCTACTCATCAAGAGGAACTTGTTGTTGCTAGAATAAGGAGCGAGGGAAAGAAGTTGAAAAGAAGGATCTAAAACAAAACTTAATATTAAGGTTGTAATGGTGGGATAAAAATTATATCATCTTAGCTCTTATATTACTAATCGATGTCCTTGTACAATGGGTGGGTATAAGTGCTTGAGAACGGTAATGTTACTAAGGGTGATAAGGCCTGCAATGATAACCCTTTTTCCTTCCCATGTTTGTGAGGAAAAGAAATATTATTTCGCTTCTATTAAAAGGAAAAAGTGGAGCATGTCACTATTCACCTTAAGACTGATGGTGAAGCAGACCAGAATGATGTAGTAGTGGAAGACCATGGGAAGATGTCTATGCAACTTGAAGTTTTTATTTTTATTTTATTATAAACTTAAGGCCAGTGACCATCTTTTGTTTTTCATTGTTCAAGATATGCTAGGCATTAGGTAATTTCACTTATTAATGAAATTTTTATATACGTTTGGGTTTGCTTTTTCCTTAATTATTATCAGGATAGTTCTAATTCCATAATAATCAAATCAAACTCCTGAGACTTCACAACATTACATAATAGGTGAAGGGTGGGTTTGTGACTAACTTCACTTACTTAATCACGAAAAAGGTTATTTAAATACAAATTTAACCTAACATTATTTTTGTATCATCATCTTAATCGAACCATATACCTAAATAGAGGATAATCTAGAGTGGGAGGTGAAAAGTAAAGTGATGTCTATCTTGGAAGAGGGAAAATTGAAGGCAAATAAGGAAGCAATTTGGGAGTAGTAACCAATCTTGTTAAATTTTTTTAAAAACAAATCATATGAATTATGGTAATTATCATATGTAAAGTTATGATTTCATGAAATTAGGATTCGTGTTAGATTGTGTTAATTAGTGTAATTGTTCTATCAAATCTTAACTCCGTAAGTTTAAATTGATGTTAGCATGGAAATCAGATGAGTTGAATATGTTGGAAATCATGTTAAGATGTTGAAGATTCATGTTAATCCATGTTTAGGATTTAAGTTGTTCATAGTGTATTATGCCCAATTGCATTGTTAATATTATTAGAATTTCTAAAATCATGAGTTTGTTCTTTTGAAATTTTGTTTTCTTGTATTAAACAATTTTCAAAATCTTGGAGACCAATATGGGTAAATTAAAATTAAATTTGAGTGAATTTTGGGACGAATTATGCAACAAATAGAAGAAAAAAATTATAGAGTTCGGGTGTCAGACCTGGATCGATCCAACCCTAAGAATTGTCTAAGTTTAGGTTGAGAGATTTAGTGGTTTAGCTAGTGTGGGACTGATCCAGGTTGATTCTAGGAGGAATGGTGTAACATGATAGAGAATCCATAATGCCACAAAACATACTTAGTGTTTGTAATTAATTAATTAATGTCCATCCTTGGGTGAGTTAGGAAGGATAACCTAGGAGATAAAATGATTTGGTAATAAGTAAAAATAATGATTTTTGACCAATAAGTTGGTTCCTTGGGCTAGATAATACATGTGACTTGCGTGTTATGATGAGGTACAGTTGCACTATGCCATATACCGAGAATGGTCACAGACATTTGGTCACGATCCAAATCCATGATCAAGGTGGTCAAGGTCCAAATCCATGACCACCATAAAATATTCATAGCAAAGAATGTGACCAAGGGCAAGGGTGACATAGACATGGGATTGGTCACGGTTCCAGACTATGACCATCATGGTCACGGCTCTAGATCGTGACCAAGCCGTAACCCTTTAGGCAAAAAATTTGGTGCCATTTTTCCTAAGAGGATGGTCATAATTTTTTACCGTGACCAATCTCAATTTTGTATAGTCATGAATTTTAACCACGACCTCTAGTAGTTACAGGAACTTAATTTGAATTGGTCATGGACCAATAGTCATGGTTTGTGTCTGTGACTAATATCAATTAATAAGTGGGTCACGGCTGGAGACTGTGACAAAGTTTGGTGACCAATTGGTTCACAGTAGTGGTCTCGACTCCCAACCATGACCAGGTTTCTGCTATAAATTAAACACACTGAGTTTTTTTTTCATTTCATGATTTCTCTCTCTCTCTCTCTCTCTCTCTCTCTCTCTCTCTCTCTCTCTCTCTCTCTCTCTCTCTCTCTCTCTATATATATATATATATATATATATATATATATATATATATATATATATATATATGACTCTCATAATCTTCTCTCCCTCACCCTCACTGATGGTACACTCTTTCTCCCTCACCCCCACCAGCGGCTACTCCCCCTCATCGGCGTTACTCTCTCTCCCCCTCACCCCCAGCTGCTATTCTCACTCACTAGTAATACTCTCCCCTCACTGGTAATACTCTCTCTCTCTCTCTATATATATATATATATATATGTATATATATATATATATGTGTGTGTGTGTGTGTGTGTGTGTGTGTGTGGGTGGGTGTTTGTGTATGCAAAATTGGGTATGTGAAATTGAAAATATGAAATTGGGTGTTTGAAATTGAAAATGTGATATGAAATTGAGTATGTGAAATTGTAAATCTTAAATTGAGTACGTGAAATTGGGTATATATGCATTAAAATAGTGAAATTGTAAATACGAAATTGGGTATATATGTGTTAGAATATTGAAATAGGGTATGTGAAATGGGAATGTGATATTGAAATTGGGTATATGAATGTGAAATTAAATTGAAATTGAATGTGAAATTGAAATTAAGTTACACGCGCACTCATCCACATATATAAACACATACTCGCACACACACATATATATACACATACGAGCATACGTACAACACATGAATTCCTATACATACATAAATTCCCTCATATACCCACACGCGCATACGTACACACCCCAACATAGATATATATACTTTTACATAATTTCACATATATATACGCACTTTGTACCATGTGATACATAAATTATGTGTTTATAATAAAGTAATTTGATAACATTATATATTTAATGATATGTTAACATGTTTTCTTCTCATTCCATGTGCACATGCAATTAGAGAACAATTATTGAAGCTCAACCGATTCTAGGTACTTTTTTTATTTAGGTAGTTTTACTTATCTTTTTTATATGTAACATAGTCTTATATATGGTTATAACTTCTTGGTTAACACGTTGTGGCCATATTCACACTCTTTTAAGTGGTTATTTTTTGGGTGAACACAAATTGGTGGAAGGGCTTGCAAATTTGGTGGACACGTAGTAATTTTAGGATTAATTTAATTATAATGAACTTAAATTGGACTTGTTGATATAGTGCATATGAATATAACTACTTGGTTAAATGTTGGTCGTGTTCACCCCTTCCTTAAGTGGTTATCGTTTGGGTGAACATAAATTGGTGGAAGGGCTTGCAAGTCTGGTGGACACATAGGGATTTTAGGATTAATTTAATTACAATGAGATTAAATTGGACTTGTTGACATTTTGGGAATGAATATTAATGCATATATGTGTTTAATTAGCTGTTGCGGCCATGTTCCCTACTTCCTTAAGTTGTTACTATTTGGGTGAACACAAACCGGTGGACGGGCTTGCACATTTGGTGAAAAATATAGTAATTTTAGGATTAATTTAATTAAAATGAACTTAAATTGAATTTGTTGATACTGCGTGGATAAATATTAATGCATATATCTATTTGGTTAGCTGTTGTAGTCGTGTTCACCCCTTTCTAAAGTGGTTGCTAATTGGGTGAACATAAATTGGTGGAAGGGCTTGCAAAATTGGCGGAGACATAGTAATTCTATGATTAATTTAATTAAAATAAACTTAAATTAGACTTGTGTATGATTAATTGGTTGAAAAATAATAATTAGTTTATGATTAATTAGAGCCATTACATCCATAACTCGTATTCACACCCTCATTCTTTATATTTTCTTTGAAAAAACGAGTCACATTAATAATTACTTTCAATAAGAGTGCAAGAAGTTGCAATTGGACCACAGTAAAGAATTTTTTATTAGTGTGCGTTATAAGGAGGGAACTCCTACTTACAAATATTGGAATAGGAAAATTGAACAATTTAATTACCTTATAAATTGTGAAGTTGATCTCTCACAAGCATACACATTCGATTGTATCCAGTTTTCCTTACCAAAATGCTAGGATAAGGTAGTAGACACCTTCATAATCCTGACAGGGCACAAACGTTGGTGACACTGTTAGAAAAGGAAGAAAAATATTCATCAATTGGGGATACAACTCCGTAAAGAGAGTATTCACCCATATGGTGACGTCTTGCGATATATGCACATTAAAAGTGAGTTTGAAAATAATTTGAAGAAGAAAGAATTTCGAGTTCATGTGATAGACTTTTACACATCAATCATAGATATGCTTCTGCCAAGTTGTCCATGTGCAAAATTTTACAAATTTTTTAAACATTAATACTGATTAAATAGAAATCAGACACATCAACTATGTTTTAAAAGTTACTGAAAAGGCATATACATATATATAGCCATAAACATGACGATCGTACATTCGTCGCTATTTTTTCTGTAGTTGTAGATAGTGTCAAACAAGAATGAAAATAATTAACCAAATGATAGAACACCGCCAACTCAATCCTCTCCTACACCCCAACCTTAATTCTCATCACCTACGGGTTGGAATTACTCTACTCTTCCATAGGTTCAGTATACCACCCCATCTCTGAGTCATCAAACTCAACAAACCCCTATTAATCCAAAACATTCGCATCTCGTTACCGTGGAATCCCATTGGGCTCTTTAATTTCGGGAATAATCACACCGGTAAAAAACTAACATCTAGATTTTTAAATCCCGTTGTATGTCTCTTAGGAAGATGGTTGTGGGCATCAATGGATTAGACAATCGGAAGAAGGTTGATCCTTCCATAAAGGATTACGTCTGGGATCAACTTTAAGGCTTTTACATTCCCATTCATTTCGAAGGCAAGGGTTTTTTCCCCAGTAACTGAGTATATAAAAACCAATTAAAAGGACTTTCAAAATATTTTTTTTTATAATCGGGCATCAAGTTATGATATTTGGGGGTTTAAAGAGAGATTTCCCCCAAATATTCAAATACCCATCAACCAATGGAACAACTTTTTAAAGAATGAGGCCTGGGAGGAAAAACTAACCAAGAGGGAGATAAATAAACTTAACGGTCAAAGAAAGTTGATGTTCATAAACTTTGGCAAAATCATATGATGATTTAAAGGGTGAATGGATGGGTATTACCAAGGGGACTCCGAAAGAAGGTAAAGATTCTAATAGGGTCAACTTCTTCTTGTGTGTCCAACTAAAAAAAGGGAACCCAAAAGCTCCTAGATAAATAGGCTCCGACTCTAGTGAATTTGAATTTAGTTATCATATATATACGCATTATTAATAAAATAATGTTAAAATCATACTCTTAAATATAATATTATACTATAGGAAATGATACAAGAGATGATGAGCAATCAATCCAAGAGATGATACAAGATATGATGACATTAAAGCAGATGCCTTATCCAAGTTAATTATTAAGGGAAAAATGGGGAGAACAAGAGGTGTGGGATCACATATGGAAAGTAGCAAGTTACAACACGCTACATATCTATTGGAAGAGGCCTCTTCGATAAAAAGTCGCATGTCGTTCCAAGAAAAAGAACATACTAGGACTGAAGAGGAAGTGTCAAAGCTTAAGAGGGACCTGGGTAAAGTTAGAAGCAACTTGGGAATACTAACGAATGAAATCAAGGGGTTTATCCAATTGTTTAGTCAACAACATCATTTCTCCTCCCAGATGCCTCCTCAGACACTCTCTTATCTTACACCTCAAGGTTTTCCCACCCAAGTTCCTCCTCCTGAAACATTCCCCTCACAAGGCCTCCTCCTGAAACATTCGATCGATCATCAACATCCATGAATGGTGACTATGGAAAGGAGTAATATTTAAGGAACTAGTCCAATAATAGGGTCATTGGCATGTGCACACTTATTTACATAAATTTCGGAACACCTATCCACAATTGCCCTTTGGGGGTGGGTGAGGCATAAATATTAGTTGATAAAGTATACAATAAAAATAGAGATGAGTCTATGCATGTTGACTACGATGAAGGGCCTATGTTAAAATATTATTAAAATTATTATATTGCCTGGAAATTCATTTATTAGTCAGGATTAAGCAATGAACAATGTTTAATTTCAAAATAAGTTTGTAGTGTTTGTTGACATCTTATGTTATTTTAATTTTAATTTTCTAGGTTTTCATGACATCTTAATTTTTTTGGTCTTATTTCATATTTATTGATTGCTCGGGTTGAATTAATTTGAATGAATTTTCTTGAATTATAAACTAAGAGTTCTTGTGTCTAACATGAACTTTGTTTCAACCTATTTATACAAGTGACTTGAATTTTAAAGACTATTTAATGGGTTTCCTATAATACAAAGAGTGGATGTGAGAGAGTAATAGAGTCTCTGATAATTATGTAAAGGGCATACGTGAATTTATTAAATATGCCAATAAAAATCTTAATAGTGAAAAGATTCCATATCCATGAAACCGTTATATGAATAGAAAATTTAACTCTTTAGAAGACGTTGTATTGCATTTATTAATATAGGGTGAGTCGCAAGACCATAAGATATGGAAATTCCATGGGGAAAATAATGTATCATATGTTTTGAAAGAATTATCAGTACCCGGTCTCATAATAGAACCCCACCAGGTGGAAGTGGTGATGATTAGGCAGCACATCGTACTTTTACCGACCTAATTGATAATGCTTATGGAGTCCACCAACGTAAAAACCACAAGCATATAGATACGGATAATGTGCATGATGACTAATTTAATGAACAAGTTGATGTTGAATTACCCAAAGATTGGGAATACACACGGTTAAAAGTCGATGCGACTAGACCTTTGTATAAGAATTGCGAAGAAGATCACTCGGTATTGTACGCAATGACCAGTTTACATAATTTAAAGAGTAAATTTCATTTTTTAGAAAACAACATAACCAAAATTCTTAAGTGGGCTAAAAACATTCTCCTAAAATAGAACATGTCACTAAATAGTTATCCGAGTATGTCGAAGATCTTAAAGAGTTTGAGTTTCAAGTACAAATAAGTTCATGCATGTAAGCATGATTGCATATTATACTGCAATGAACACGAACTGAAGGATGAGTGTCCTATATGCAATAAGCCAAGATTTATGATTTGTGAGAGTGGAAAAGACAAACCTATAAAATTTTGCAACTACTTGCAAGTTCAAAAAAAAGTGTTGAAGTATTTTCCCCTCGAGACACAATTAGAAATAATTTTCAGTGTACCATGGATATCAAAGTCCATGACATGGCATGATCGAGCCGAGGTGGGTCGAAATCTCATGCGACATCCTATTTATTCGCTCCTCTAGAAGATTTTAAGAACACGGAACCTGAATTTGTAAAGGAACAGTTTAATTTTTGTCTTGATTTATCAAATGACTGGTTTTATCCTTTAGGTAATTTAAAGCACTAATCAAAGTTATTATCTACTTCTCATGGAGCCTTTAAATCTCCCTCCAACATTATGCCTCAGAAAAGAGTTCACTTTATTGTCATTGTTGATACCCAAGCCAAAGGATCCCGATGATGATATTGATATTTTCTTAATCCTGTTAATCGAAGAACTTACAGAGTTATGGGATAAAGGCGTGAGGACATTTCATGCCAACAAGAGAGAAGAGTTCACACTTAAAGCAATGGCGTTTTGGGCGATCCATGACTTTCCTGCCCATGGAACCTTGTCCAATTGCAATCTTCATGGTTAGTATAGATGTCCCATCTGTGGAGAGGAATCTGAACCCACTTGGATGCGTCATAGTGGTAAGATGACTTATGCTGATTATCGTAGATTTTTTTCGACCAATAACCCTTTTAGGAATGACAAGTTTAATTTTTTACCTGTCGATCACGAGCATATGACGGAGCCTGCTTAGTTTTGGGCTATCATATTGGGAAAGAACTGTGTAAGGTATGTAATTGATGTGATGCACACAGAGAAGAATTTTGCCAAACATCTGATAGGAACATGTCATAGTGGTTCTCATTCGAAAGATGGATATAGGGCACACCGTTATCTAAAGGAAATGAAAAAAAAATAAAAATTATGGTTAACCATTGATCCTACAACAGGAAGATATTTGATCCCCACGGGTGTGTTCTTTTTGTATACTAGTGATAAAAAGATCCTCCTTCACACGTTGTTCAACTTTAAGACTCGGATTGGTTATTCTGATAATTTGCACAGGGTTGTAAATTACCAAACAAATGACCTAAAATAGTGCAAGTCTCACAACTGACACTTCATCATCTGATTAATACCTCTATTGTTTAGACATTGCTTTTCTGAGCACAAAGATCTTCATAGGAAAATTATGAAGATGAGCTTGTGCTTCACCATGCTGTGTGCAAAAGTGGTAAACATAAAGCACATTAAGGTTGCGAAAGCTACTTTAGTTGAGGCGACTTGTGTCTTAGAGAAATATTTTTCTCAATCGTTCTTTGACATTAGTGTCCACCTTCTTGTGCACCTATACGATGAGGTTTTGTTGTGTGGACCCATCAATTATTGCTAGATGTATCCTTTCAAGCGTTTGAAAAAAACCTTCAAAGATTATGTTAATAATGCACAGTATATGGAGGGTCAATTACAGAAGAATAAATAACAGAATAATCATGTTAGTGTTTATAGAGATAATCCAATTTTAATCCGCGTGTGACCATTTTTCGTTAAATGTTTAATCTCGTAACTTTGGATTGAATTCCTTATTATGTGATGTTTATGCTTAATTGGAAATTCTCGGTTAAATGCTTTCGAATCAGAATTCTAATTAGTAGTTGTTTAGCTCGTGTGGTAGGAATACAATCCCGACTCTCGCTTTTAAACTGTTTTGTCTTAACTTATTTCTTTTTCCTTTTTCATCATAACCACCCATCACCTTTTACACTTTTATTTTTGAATTTTGAAAGAAATTAAAATTTAAATTCAATCACTCCCTGTGGAATCTCGATACCCGACTTACCACTGTGCTTGCTTGTCAAGTGTAGTTGTAGTTTAGGTTTTTTGCATTGAGTCTCCAAATCGATAACGACGATTTTCATATCAAACGATGCACGGTTTGCACCCAATCAAAATGGCATCGTGCTTCGTGTAATACGCAAATCATTGTTATCGGTTCGACGACTCAATGCAAAAAACCTAAACTACAACTTCACTTAACAAGAAAGCACAGTGGTAAGTCGAGTATCGAGAATCCACAGGGAGTGATTGAATTTTATATTTTAATTGCTTTAGAACTTCAAAAATAAAAGTGTAAAAGGTGATGGGTGGTTATGGTGAAAAAGGAAATAGAAAGAAGTTAAGACTAAACAATTTAAAAGCGAGAGTCGGGATTGCATTCCTACCGCACGGGCTAAATAACTACTAATTAGAATTCCGGTTCGAAATCATTTAACTGAGAACTTCCAATTAAGCATAAGCATCACACAATAAGGAATTCAATCCAAAGTTAAGAGATTAAACATTTAACGAAAAATGGTCATATGTGGATTAAATTTGGATTATCGCTATAAACACTAACGTTGCGTGACAATGAGAGTTAAATGCATAATAATCCGACTTTAATAGGCGAGGTTTCAATTAAACGCAATTTTACGTGAAACCTAACTTTCGGAGCTCAACGCCCGTTAATGAAGGAAATGAAAACCCGACCCTATTTATTTAAGAGCAATACATGAAGCTAAACTAATTTAACACTAAGAAAGCAATAAATAAATGAAAAACTAATTAATAATTAAAATTAAAAATAAATAAATAAAACATTTATCTAGGCATGGAAATTAAATATAAAACAAGAATAAAGAAAGAAATAAGGAATTACTACTATATTACTTGGTAGGGGTAATTAATAGTGCACTTACAGTCCACAAATGAGGCAGGTCCAAATGAGAGAGAAAATAAGCTCTCAAAACCCTAACCCTAACCTAAACTAAGAGAAAATTATCTATATTACAAGATATATCTCTAAAATGAGAGTAAAAAGTATATATGCAAAAGTCCCAATGGCAAGCTTGTAATTAAGAGAAAAGAAAAAAATCTGCATAGCCGAATCGATTCCCTACAAGAAAATCGATTCGCCAGTGAAATATCTCGAAGGCTGCAAGTGGCCGAATCGATTCAGTTGAGAGCCAATCGATTCAAAGGAAAGGACCTAGTGCACTACATTGTAGAGAATCGATTCACCAAGGAACGAATCGATTCGGTCCTGGAAAATTGGCCACTAGTTCATAGTGAATCGATTCGCAAAGGGGCAAATCGATTCGCTCCCCTGTTTTTGCTTTCCTTCTCCTTCTTTGATTTGAAATGTTTTTCTCTTCTGCAAGAATTATCGTAACTTCTTTATTCAGATTTGGAATCGCGCACCGTTTACGACCACGCAAAGTTTGCCCAGATGGCTACAACTTTGGTGCAGATGTTGAACCATTTTCCCAAACTACAAAATGACCAAAATGCCCTTGTGCGTGCGATTGTGTACGGAACGTCGTCGAAATGCATCTAAACTTCATACTTAGTACCTAAATACCTACAAAACCCCAATCATACCTCATATAGCATGTTAACAATATAAAACAGAGGTTGTCTGGTTAAGGGGCATAAATATAGAGATTAAGGTAACTGAGTGGGCTAAAATGCATAAGATTCTAGGGTATAAGTATGTAATATTTGATACGAATCATTGAGCCCTTTAAAATAAGAATAAGATCCCAATATCATCCTTTAGGCAATAAAATTGTGTGAACTCATAGTTAATTGAGATAGCATGGGGGGATATTCACTTATATCCCAAATGTACCACATGAATTTACGCTGGGGATTGTAACATTGACTATAGTGTCTTCATCATCGAACGTGGCGTATTAGTTCATCGATAAAGTTGCTTGTCATTGTCGTGGATAGATTGTAAACAAGCAAGATGTAAGATAATCTCCAAGATAATTCAATACCAGAAAGGGTCCTCCTCGTTATCTTGCGATCAACTAAGCTAGCATGGGAATTATTAGGATTTTTCGTGCTAAACACATGAAAATTAAAGGTCGACTAGACTACTATACAACATATAAGAACAAAAACTAGAAAAAAAATAGATACTACTAGGTGAGTCAGTCCCTGTAAGGATAGCATGCCCCTTGTAGTTGATTCCCTTTCCATAGAGGGGTATAGAGTACACCAAGATGTCAAGTTATGTAATTTTAAGGAAACTCAGTATCCATTCAACCACTCTCATAAAACCTTTGTGGTATTCCAAATGATAGATTTCAGAATCGTTGTTGGTAGAGATACCATAGCATTGTCTAATGTCATTTATACCAATGTTGATGCCACACATTTTATTAATGCATAATAATACCATGATAATTTGAAAATTTATCATTCACTTGAACTTGAATAACCCCGTAGAAGTGAACCAACAGGGGGTGAATAGGGAACAAACCCCTCCTTTTATTATTGTGATCGTGAACATAGATATCTCCTCATTCTCAAGACCCTATGGATCCTCACGAGAATATAGGATTCTAATTTCCACAATATATGTTATATTACACTTAGTTCTAAAGTCTCTAAGCCTATAATAAACAAGACTTCATATTTTCCAACCATTTTTTAAAACAAAAGAAGTAGATAAAGACAATGGATTTTTATGAAAAGATAAGAAGAAAAATCTTAACCCTTGAATAGAATTGGTGAAAAAATTTAAGGAATGAGAATATGAAGAGAAAACAAAGAAGAAAAATAAGTTAACATGTCTTGAAACCCTTAATATCAAGTTGCCCCAAAATGATGCGAATTTAACTTTCTTTTAATTTTAACGTGTCTCCCTCACCGCCATTTTTAAAATAAAACTCCCTTGACATCCTGGTTCCCTTATGGAGTGAGATTTCTCATGGAAGATTAAATCACCCCACTTCGAACTAGGCAGACCTTTATATTTCAATTATGTACTTGAATAGTTTAGGATACTCTACCCAATATAATTGAATAGTCAACAATTTTTGGTTCCACAATTAATAACGGTGACTCCACGGGGGAAGATATCATAAATTGTGTCTAAGTGTATACCACCGGTTCATTTCTTTAAATTGAACCCGCTCGTGATGAACGTTTCTGTGGGTGGATCGAACTCATTCATATTCTAATTCTTACAACTATCACTTAAGAGTTTTAATGAATCCTTGTTGCCTTGATTAATTCCATCCATGGTGGGGTCAGCCTAACTAATGCAAGGGACCAATCACGTCCTTGATTTATGAAAACATAGATGGAGACTGTGCAGTTTATGTTTGAAACTCTCTCCTAATTAGTATTTTAAAACTTTGAGGGTTTTTGAAAAACATTTATTAAATTCCAAAATATCGAATTTAAATCCTTGGTAATTTTCAAATTTATTTGCGTGAAATGAATATCTTGATCTCAGATTTTAGTTTTTCTTAAAATAAAAATATAATTGAATTTTTTAATAGTAAAAATCCATTGATCTCAATTTAAATCACATCTTAAAGTTTAATTACCCTTATTTTAATTCAATCTAAAAGATAATAAAACACAACAATTTTTTTTTAGAGAAAATCAATGATTTAGGACGATCTCAAAATGAATAATCCATGTTTTCTATAAAACTAATGTTACTAATTATCTAATTAATTAACACACAAATTATGCAACATAATATAAATAAAGAGACATGCAAGAAATTAAATAAATGAATGCAACAAAAATAAATGACATAAATATCCTTTTCATCATGTCCTAAACTTCTTCTTGAAGTAAAATTCTTCAAGTCCAAGAATCCTTGTTGTAGAATACTGAATCCAACTTGAAGTAGACTTAATCTCAAATAAGAGTTCTTGATGGTCTTGATCACTATAAATTGATCCTCAATGGTCTGAAAATAATCTGGGGAAGAACCACCGTGAAAAACTACTAAAAACCACCTCAAAAGCCAAAATTCCAAGGGTATCGTGTGTGTGTGTGTGTTAGGGGGGGGGGTATCAATCGACCCTGTCAGGACAAGTCTTCTTCCTCCTCTCGGATTTGCCATGTAAAAACCTTCATAGCCATCCCAAGCCTCCATGAAAGACCATGAAACTTCACCAAACACTTAAACCAAACCTAATACATGATTATAGGTGAATAATAACATTACATCCCATATCAAACACCTGTTAATACACCGATAAAAAAATAATTACAAAATTTAATAATTATAACTATATTGAATCTTAATGTGAAAAATAACTAGGGATAAACCACCGTAAGATCCAATCAAACTGAAAAATAATACGTGATGATGATGGGAGGGATATACATGAATAATATCTGTAAAACCATGTTATTACGAAAGTATACACAAAGATAAACTATTCCACAACATGCAAAAACTAGGGTTTTCAAGTTGGACAACATGGACCATTCAAATGGATGATTAATCTAAACCAAAGGATCTAATACCAATTGTTACCGATCAATCTACACGGAATAAAAATTTCCAGTCATGGATCTTAAATTAATCAGACATTTGAAAGAGGAAAAACCAACAATTAGGTTTGAAGAACAAACCTAGTATTTTAAACAAAATACATTTGCAGATGCGATTGTGATCCGATATGGATAATGGTATTTGTTGATAATGAAGATATGCTTAAAAGCTTGCTTAACATTCTAAAAAGCTTGGATGTTCTAGTGTATGATCCTTTAAAACTAGGTCGGTGCATGGTCACTTTTGAGATGAAAACTCCTCCTTATAAGTGAGATATGGTGGTCTTTCTCTAGGTCTTTTCATAAAAATGTGAATGGTGTTTTTTCTCACCTCTATTAGACACTAATACTCACAAATCATCATTAAAACCCATTCCCACACCTTTATATACAAGTACAAAAGGTGGGCTTGGGCTATACTAGGTTTCTTAAGAGTTTGGGCCTAACTACTTGGGTATATGGACTACACTAGGAGTCCAAAATAAATAATTAAAGTGGCTTAAAATAAATACCCAATCATAAACATCATAATTTATTTCCTTTCTTTATATAACCATAATTAATTCCACTAAATAATTATCACTGCACTCCAATTTAATTATCTTAGAAAATAATCGGATATAATGTGGCACTACACCAAAATGGTCAAATTGACACCCTTTAAGCGGCAAGTCTTGTCACGGTCATTGTCTGTGATAAGAAAACACACGTTTTTTTTATCACGGTCGATGACCGTGACAAATGCTTGTTATGGTCATTGACCGTGACAATACCGAAAAGTTGTCACGGTCAATGACCGTGACAATTCTATCAGTAAAAAACCCTCCCTCTTCTTTTTTCCCACCGATTCTATTCCCTCCATCTCTCTCTCTCTCTCTCTCTCTCTCGACTGCTCACTCTCTCTCTCTATAACTTTGGTATGTTTTCTCTCTATTTCTCCTCCATTTATGTATATGTGTATGTATATGTGCGTGTAAATGTGCGTGTGTGTGCGGTGTGTATATGCGTGTGTGTATGGGGGGGTAGGGCTGGGGGGAGGGGAGGGGGTGTATGTGCATGTGTGTGTGTGTATATGTGCGTGTGTGTGTATATGTGCGTGTGTATATATGTGCGTGTGTATATTTGTGTGTGTGCGTGTGGTGGGCAGGGGATGCGGGGGGGAGTAGGGGGTGTATATGTGCGTGTGTGTGTATATGTGCGTGTGTGTATTTTTTTAATTAAATTTTTATTGGTTTCTTAGTTATTGCCCCTCATATTGTAGTACCCCTTGTAAAAGAATTGATTTATTTAATATTGATTGGTTGTTAAGTTTTTTTGTAAATTAATAATTAGTTCCCCTTTCATATGCAAGTAGGATTGCCCCTCATTGTAAATTAGTAAATTAATAATTGTATACTTCAAAAATTAGTTTAATTGATGAAAAGAATTAATTGAGAGATGAATTGTAAGGAGTACGGGATACACATTTGTTGTTTCCATTGCGTTTGGATTATAGTGGATCGATGTTGTGTTGGTTAATTTAAAAGTGGCATGACCACTGGATTATTGTCCATATGGGGATGGGATTTTTCAAAATTTTTTAAAAATTACTTTGTATAACGAACGATATATATATAGTATGATAATTAAATGAAACATACTTGAAATTACATATAGTGCGCATAGATACTAGCCTCTAGTTCTTATGCGTACAGATTCAATAGCCCTTTGTTTGTGCATTTCAAAAGGTTAACCAAGTGTTTTAATCGGAGTATATAAACAACGAGCCATGGTCAATTGTCCTACACGTGCCAAAGCATCTAAATAGTAGTGTGGATGACTTGGCTTCTCCTACCGAATATCAATCCATTTTTTATGATAACTCGAATTTGAATCAATTTTTCAATTTGTAATAAATATTCCAATTTTTACTTTATCAATCCATTTTTAATGCTTTTAATTGATTTGTACTTTATCATTTTCACTCCTGTGTAGTGTGCGTGTGTGTGGGCAGTAGGGGTGGGGGTGGGGATGTTTTGGATTTTTAGTAATTGTATATATTATGAGCTAGATGCTGTTGTTTTGGAATTCAGAATTGAGGTGTTAAACAGTAACAATTCATTTGGATTTGTAGTAATTGTACATATTTTCATGTCTTCTTCTAATTCATTTTGATTTGTGCTAATCACAACATTTTTTTTACAGCAAATGTCTCCTTCAGGTATTAAGGTGAGGATGATGTTGCTAATTATGATGATGTCGTCTGGGCATAGTGGTAGCGGAGGCGAGGAGGGCTCCTAGGCCCTTAGGCTCCCAAAAATGGCAAATTATGGATGGCCATCGAGAACAAGACAGGGCTATTAGCGAGATCCCTCGAGCTGGTAAAGACGATCATCGACCTGAGGTACACTAGTTGGAGGGAGGTGCCAAATGAGCTCAAGTTATCTATTTGGGTGGCACTACAGGTAATGAATTTATATTTATATTTATATGAATATGAATTTTTCAATTTCAATTTTGATTTCGATTTTGATTTCGATTTCGATTTTGATTTCATTTTATATTTATATTTATATTTATTCGTAACTAACATTGTATTTGTTGGACATGAACAATTCAGCCTGGATCCAAAGCTATGCGATTCCGTTTTGGAGCAGTTGAGGGAGAAACACAAGATGTGAAAGAAAAATATGCGGACCCGGTACTTTGGGAAGACCCGAGAGTCCGTTATCCGAATGCGTGAATCCGTCCTGCCAAAGGAGCCGGTCTCATTGGCACAATGGCAAAAGTTCATTGACAATGAGATCGGGGAGCGACAATTGGCATCTCGCCAATTGGGGAGGGAAAATTGGGCAAAAAGGACGGATGTGCACTACTCCGGACGGACGTCTTACGCCGAGGTAGAGCATAGGATGATGGTAAGATTTAATTTTTTTAGAACTACAGAAATATATTATTCTGCGTTATTTTACTTTGGGGGGTCGATACTAATTTTACTTTATTTTATTTCAGGGGACAGGGGGTGGCCTTGGGGGTAGGCCACATAGGCTCGATACTTATGTGGCTATTCGGACGAAGAAGGGGAAGGATAAGGAGGTGTCCTCGAGAATCGCGTCCACGATTGTGTGTAATCCGATAGTTTACTTTTTATTAATTACGTTATAATTTTTTTATTTACTTATTTTACTAATCATGTGCTTTTTATTGTTTCAGGCAAAGCTTAAGGAAGTGCATGAGTCGCAGTCTGATGCCAACAAGGCATCTTTGTCCACAGACGCACTCACCCAAGTGTTTGGCACTGATCTCAATGGGAGGACAAGGGGGTGAGATCGTGGGTGGCTAAATCTAGGATCATCGAATTGGAGATGAGTGACACCGGGTTAGCTCGAACGGTGGACTCGCATGATGCGAAGCTATCCCATTTGGAGGCGACAGCCCAAGATATGTTCTCATTCATGAAGCGTTCGTTGGGTGGAAACTGTAAGGGGAAAGGTAAGGAGAAGGTGGTGGAGGAGGAGGTTCATGAGGACCATGTGCAGGATGACGAGGATGTGGACCTCGCTGCTTCATTGCCGATACATGCAGACTTTGATGATCCACTCCCCTATTTGGCTCCCTTCGACCGACCGATGTCGACACTTGGTTGGCCAAGCGTGTTTTTATTGGACATATTTGATGGCCAGCGGATAGGGCAGGGGTTGAGGGACCCAAATATCGTCCAGGGTATGCCAGTTCATGGACATTTTCTTCAAAACATCGAGTCCAAGGTGCTCATCACGCATGTGATACTCGGGAAGAAGAACTCCCCCTTGTGGTTGCACGAATAATGCGGCATGATGTATATTGTTGGGTGTGTCAATTCGTATATCATGTGGCCTAATCACCTCCTCAGATCTAACCTTACCCTAGACATGTAGTGACATTATTTGAATTGAATTGTTTTAAGTTGTTACATTTGAATTATATTTGGATTATATCATGATGCATATTGTTTTGACTATATATTTGCATTATCTCTATTTTATTTGGATATATGATGTTTGAACAGGTACAACGTTGCTATAACAAGTACAAATATACTGCTGGACAGTGGCAGTGGCCATACTGCACAATAAATTTTTTTTTCAATTCTGCCCAGAATTGTCACGGTCATTGACCGTGACATATAAAACTTGTCACGGTCAATGACCGTGATAATTTTTTTTTATTAAAAATCACGAGTTTGTCAATGTTTATAACCGTGACAAAAATTGTCAAGGTCATAGACCGTGACATGACCATGACAATTCTATTGAACTTGTCACAGTCAATGACCGTGATTAGTCCGTGACAACAAAAGTTATCATCCCCATAATTGTCACGGTCATTGACCTTGACAAGTCCAACTTATCAAGGTCAATGACCATGACAATTAGATAGATTTTGTGTAGTGTGGTCTTATTTGCAAAGTTGACTATGGTATATAATATTATTCCCAACGTGAAGCTTCTGATACCCGATTGGTCAAATCAATTTGATGTTAATTGACTTTTACCAACACCTAATCAATTTCCTTTATTATCAGACTTAACTTATTTTGCTAGTTCCACCGGATTATAAACAATCCACCAGTGAGGTTTACTGGTGAAAATAAAATCTTATAAGTCTATCAAGGGGTATAGAAATCCATGGTATCTCGAATCAGTGGCGGATCTAGGATTTTAGGTCAACTGAGGCAAAAAATCTCGAGTGGTGTTGGGGGTTCGGGGACGGGAGCCCCCGAGGTGATTTTTTTTTGGGTTATTTCTAGTTTTATACAATTATAGCCTTATAATGCCCAAACAACTACTCTCAATCATTATTAATAATACCTAATTAATTTCAAGAAATAAACATTGCTTAATAAATATTCACAATACCCAAATTTTAGTCCTGATAACAATTATTCTTTTGATAACAAATATTCACAATACCCAGATTTTATTAGTGATAAAAAATATTCACAATACTTAAATAGTCACAAATTTGTTCTTTGTTCCGGAGAAGAGAAGAACAAATGTAAAAAATGAAAAGAGCAGAGGGAGAAACAAATTTTCTTATCGGAGTAGAGCGAAGTGGTGGCCGGAGGCAGAATAGAAGCAGTAGAGAGGGAGAATAATCCAACCTCTGTTAAACACCAACCCACCATCAATACAACCTCTGTCAAACACCAACCCACCATCAACCTCTCTCAAACGTCAATTGACAATGAACTAACCGTAATTTTTTTTGTTTTTCAAATCTAAACTGGGGCGGCTGCCCCGTTCGTCCTAACATGCATACACCCCTATCTCGAATGCAAATTTCTCCAAATTAAGATCTTATACCTAATATAACTTCCACCATATAGGCGAGGATTATTTGATTCAATCTAAAATTGAATCGTATCCATAGAAATTAAAGAGACAACTACATAAGCATCCAAATCCTCATAATTCTCGGGATTAAGAATATATGCACCCTTTGAAAATGGTGTGAGATTTCCTGAGACTATTCTAGATAACCCTTAGATTTAAATATCATGGGTGGTCCTGTTCAATACATTCTTGGAATGTACCGATCACAATATTCTTTTGAAATATAACACAAGTTCCCGAACCACCACATCAGTTCTTTGTAGTTGAGACAAACTACTAGGATTGCATAACACTCGTTCTGATAGGATGTCAAGTTCCTATCTAGGTTGTGAACATTTCAATAGTGCTAGAACCAGAATTCCAATCTCCTTGTGATCAACCCGAATTCACATCACTGGGATTCCTACTAAGATCTATTGACCAGTATTAATATGAACCAATATAGTTAAACAAATATAAATCATTCTCACAAACTTGATTATCATTTCAAAATGAGTAAACAAACATTTATTAATAAATAATTATTTTTCAACACATGGTTTTAAGAATAAACCCAACAGATGGAGCATATTATTTTGGTCACATTTTCTTTAATGGTTAAATTAAATTTTTATTATTAATTTAGTCCGTGTAGGAGTCTGGGAGTGGCTCATGGGGAAATCACATAGGATCGACTCCTATGTAAAATCGGCTAAAGAAGGGCGAGTCTATTAATTCGCTGGTCGCTGAGACTTTAGTTAGTTATATTGAAATTAACTGTCAATTTTATTAAGTTATTAATATTAATTTTTAAGCTTAATGATATTTTAAACTGTTTCAGGAGAGGCTAAAGGGGCTGCATAACAACCAAAGTGATGCCGATATGGCATCTCTAGGTACGAATGCACCGAGCCAAGTGCTGAACCAAGATAGAAAAAGGCCGTACTCGAGGTGTTAAATCCCAGATGGGAAAATAGAAGGTGACAGGCCTTGCTTGTGGTCATAGTGGGTTTTACTCTAGGGTCGACATGTACATGTCGAAAACAAATGATGAATAATATGTTCAAATGGGCACGCAATTACAAGGGGAAGGCTAAAGCAGAGGATAAAGGAAAGGGTAAGGAAAACGTTGGTGAGGGAATCACTACTCCATTCCCTAACTAATGGAAATCGACTCATCACCACCTACAATATATACTCTACCCTAAACCCCACTATCCTGATGACATTTGATCTAGCTGGGGAAAGAGTTTGTATCCATGACACACATGGAGGATCATAGATTGACAATGTCCGATAAACATTCGAGAGCCACCACAGGTGTTGTGATGTACAATTGTCCACTATAGCCTTTTGAGTCCCGGTTTAGATTGATTGAGGTGTTTTTGAGGAAAGAGGATGAGGTTGTGTGGTTGGATGATCAATACATTGTTCGACATATCGATGATGTGGTGGGGTAATTTGTCGTTTGGATAATTTTCTCCTAGAGCATAATTGAGCTTTTTAATTTTGATGCTTTTAATTTGTAATCAAATTATTGTTTTGTTGTAATTAAACTTGTATGCGATGTCATTTAGTTTGATTTATTTATATGCACATTTGGTTTGATTACTTCCATTTGCATATTATATTGTGGTTGTTGTTGTTTTGTTTAAAAAAAATAAGTTTTTTGGGTTGTTTTGAAATAGTTTTTTATTGGGAACATTATTTTTTAGGTTAGATTTTTATCAATATCCTTAACCATGAAAAGACCGTAACAAAATCAGAATTGTCATGGTTCTTAACCATGACATGACCAATAAAAGACTTGTGTTTTCACAGTCCTTAATCATGACATGACCGTGATAAGACCATGGCAAAAGAAGAATTGTCACAGCCCTTCACCGTGACACAATCATGAATAGACATGAGTTATCACGGTCCTTGACCATGATAAGACTTTGGTCACACCTATGTTTGAAAAAAATTCCAGGGTTAAAAGAACTGTGACAAAAAGGAGTTGTCATAGTCAAAGACCGTGACAAGGGGAGTTGTCACACTTACTATTGTCACGATCCTTGACCGTGATAATTCTTTTTCTATCATGGTCAAGGACCATGATAATGTGATTATTTTTGTGTAGTGTTTATATTTGAAAGTAAAAGACAAAAAATTTCTTTAAACCTCAGACCAACAAAGTAGAAAGAAGATTGTAGAAAGCTTACCTATATGTGGAGGAATGCACCATATGGGGGAACCTGTACTTACCACTAGGATCTGGAGTGGCTTAGGCTTCACCAAAAAAGAAGAACCTCTCTTTTCCCTAGTAATGGTTTTTCCCTTAGTATAAAAATACTTCAAACCTTTGCATTGGGTTTCTCTTGCTCCTGCACATTATACATGCTGAAGAACTGAGCGGGGTTGACATCTAACTTTCCCTCACTAACCTCACGAAAGGCCTTGATAATGACCATAAGAGGTCTCTAGTAGCTAGCTACAATTTATGTGGACACTACCCCATTAACGTCAAGATTTCCATCATATGATGAGGTATAGGTATCAGGCTCTATACATTAAGAAGCACTCATTGAATCAGGACCACATGGAGATAACCTTTTATTGGGCTTTACAACTCTCATAACCATTTTTTAGGGGATTACTATTATTTACGAAGGGACACTAGTTACCCGTGTATGATTTTTGAGGAAACTTGGGCCCTAGGTACCTCATCACTTGTATACTAGGAGGAAGCCCCCAAGTAGGGAGTTTTAAGGAAGAATCCACCCCTCACTCGAGGGTAGAAGATGAAGATATAAGAACATCTGCCACCTCTGTTAAAGGTATAACTGAGATATGAGTAGGACTGAGGCCTTTGATGGATAAAAATTTTAAGAAGATGTAGAGGGTTTCCCTAAATAACACAAGAGACTCAAGGGAAGGAACCAACGAGGAAACTCAATGACGCAACTCAGTGAGCAGGCTCAGCTTATTTTCATTCTTACGTAGTCATGCTATAACTTTTGTTTATATTGAGTATGATGTAATGATTGTAACTATTCAGTGTGAGGTCAAATGGTACTCGTAAGAGACCAGGTCTGACAGGGTCTGGGAGAGATTTTATGCTCTACCGAATGACCTTTCCGTGGGAAATTCAAAGGGACTTAGTTTGGAGGATTGAGAAGAGAGGCATCATTGGGGACTATCCTGACTATCTTAGATACACCTGGTAAAACACTGAGAGACCTCTCACCGTGGAAACATGTGTAGAGCAGCCTTGAGCCCCTTCGTATATTGAATTTTGAACCAAACAGCCCTCTACCTAATGTCACATCTACTTTAGGTGTTGTCACTAGCCAGCTAAGCATTGTCTAAACATTATTAGAGTAAACCACTATGGTATTGGGGTCGTCAGATGGTTTGGTGAGCCACCTCTGTGGTAACAGTCCTCTGACGCACAGTGGTTAGGAAAAAGGCATGTCTTGGCATTGAATGTTTATGACGTAGAGCTGACTAGTCCATCAAGAATTTAATGTTTATGATGTAAAGTATGGGGGGACGTCTGTTCAAAGCTGTAAGGTACTAAGGCATATCGGGAGTGGTGTGGGGATCTATTTATGGGACTCAACCACCTCTGAGAGAAGGGAGTTTTTTTAGAGATCATTTGCTAGAGAGAGACTATATCAGAGAGAAGTTATTACAAAACTAGATCTCTTACTCACCCACCATTGTCATTTATTGTGAAGATTTTAATAGCTAACTAGATATTTTTCATGGATTGTTGGTGTATTTGGCTTCCTGCCAAGGTGTATCTAGAGTTCTTACTTGCCTCACCCTTTGACTGAGTTACTTATGAGTTTCCTTCATTATCGTTTGAGTTATACATGAATGTCTTGTGAGTTCAATCTGAGTGTTGATTAAATATTATATTGCGTGCTAACTTGTGTTCATTAAAAGAGTTTCTAGGTTATCATTCGTCACCATACCTATAGGGGTTACACCTCAACTAGTATTACCACACTCCCAGGATACAAGGGGACTACCCTCTTACATTTGGCGACTCTGCTGGGGAAGTATTCTCCTAGAAGTATGGCGTAAGATAATGTTAACCGTATCATAGATTTTGACACCATTCAACATAATGAAGAACAAGTTATGAGGGATCTTGAAGCCGTCAGGGATGGGGTTTCTGGGGTTAAGTTGCCTTCGGTTCAACCTAGGGATGACACAAGCTTTTTCTAATGCTGGGATAGGAGAAACATAGATGGAACATCTCATGGGCAAGTTATTAGAGTTTCCATAGGCTCCTACTACCACAAGGATTTTGGGTGGATTTGACCCCAGTTCTTTCGTAACACTAATGGCGGCTCCAATGGCCCCGTCAATTTCAGCTCCAATGGGGACTGATCCTGCAAACACAATACCCACTCCCATTTCAATGGTGGGTATCCTAAGTATAATGGGCATTTTGCCTATGGTGGGTGGGCCAGGTGCAATGAGTATTCCACCGGTGATCCCTTAGCCTATTGCTCTAACAGTCGAGAAAACACTAGTGTTTGCCTTGGAAGAAACGAGGAAAGAGATGCAAAAGGAGATGTTGAAAATGATATCAGCTTCCCCACAATCATCTAGCAAGGTAGCATTGGTGTATGACAATTTTTATACTCATTATCCCCATGAATACAACGGTGAGCCTTACCCAAAGGACTGCATTCGTCACACCTTTGACAAATACACAGGAAAGGGGGAGAAACTGAAGGAACATATCAAATGCTTCATCGAACATCTGTAGGCTCACTGCAATAATAAGAAGCTTAGATTGAGGGAGTTTTCCATATTTCTAACTGATAAGGCTTACACCTGGTACTTTCACTTGGCACCTAAAAGTGTCTCAACGTGGGAGGAAATGCATGTGATGTTCGCCCAGAAGTTCTTTCTGGCGGAAGATGAGTTCACGTTAACCCATCTAGGTAGGGACAAGCAATGGCCGGGGGAGGACATGATGGAATACGTTCGAAGGTTCAGGAGAGGTCCCTCGACATAAGAGAAGAGGACAAACTACTGCAGCTTTGTGCAGAAGGTTTGCTCCTATAGTACATCTGCTATCTCATCAACGAAACGTGCAAAGGAACTTTCACAGCTTTACTAAAAGCAACAAGGAATATATCACTGGTTGTTTGGCCAAATCCCATCGTGGTTCCTATGATGTTTAGGTAGCTGATACACCCCGTTATAGCACAGGGTCAACCCCTATGGGTAGGGTATGCCGATGGAGGAGAAGGGGTCAAGCAGCCAAAGAAAGATAATAAGAGGAAGTTTAGTAGGGATAGAGAGGGCCCATCACATTACCTTGCACTGTTGAAGAGGCTGTCAGTTATTACAACACCATGGTCCAATGGGTAACAGTGTATGAACCCAATGGCATTCCAGCCTTGGAACCAGATGCAGCAATGAGAGGTGATCCCAAATACTACCAGATCCATCGAAAAGTAAGTCATCCAATGAAAACCTGTTTCATGCTAAGGAAAATCATCAGCAAGCACATGAAGATAGGGAATCTCTAGATCCCTCAGGAGAATGTTAATGCCGATTCCTTGACAACACATGGGGAAAATCTGGTGGTGGCTTATGATGAGGAGGCTAAACGAGGAGCAAAAGAACTAGAGACCCAATAAGAACACTTTGATAATGCCTTGGAGGACTATAATAGGGGGATGGCCAATGTGGTGATAGCGTATAATGAAGCTAGTACAAGGGATGTGGAGGATGTGTACAACTTGAAAGGAAAAGAGGTAGACCAAGGGTTAGAGTACCAGGCTGTTTTGCAGTCACCCAAGTTCTCGTGGTTCTACAACAAAGTGAGGATGCCAAAAGAGAGCTGATTAGAGATAATGTAAGCGATTATAGACATCACAAGGAAGAACGCAGTACCATCATTGAGATGGAAGGGGACCATAAACAGGTTGGTGAGGAAGTTTTTATCTGAGGTGACCTTTAGCGACGTTGACAGGGCTATGAGATTCCCACACAACAGGACCCTGTACATGACCGTTAGTATTAACGGGGTGAGTTTTGCAAGGGATTTGATGGATGGTGAGCATCAATAAACATCTTGCCTATCAGTTCATTCCAGATAGCCAACATTCTAAAGGAAGGATTGATACCAATGCCTTTAGTAATTTTTGGCTATGATAGTCAATAATCCAAGTCAAATGGATATGTGAACGTAGGGATTATAGTGGGAAACCTTACTTCACACATCAAATTCCACATGAATGAGAGTGATACTTCGTACCACCTTCTGATGGATGAAAAACCATGGTTTAGTCCCTTCAACATATCACCAATATGAAAAGGCAAATGTGAAGGGGACTAAAATCATTATATGTGCGATAGAGAAGCCTTTTGCCATCGAATAAGCTCACTTGGTTGATGTAGCTTTCTACACGGAGAGGGAGAAAAATTCCAGGGTGTTAACAATAAGGATGGAAGAAGCGAGGATTCCCTCCATCAGAGAACAGATGGGACCTGTGAATAGCCAAAGTAGCAAAAGGGCAAGAGGGAAGGAAGTGGCCGAGGAAGTTCACCTTACTGATACCAAGAAATAAAACCTCTCAAAGCAGCTCAGGGATAAAATGGGGCCCAGGATAGATCCAAGGGAGCATGAGGCTCAGCGGCAGAGTGTGCTAAGAAGGTTTTTGGGAAGCAGATTGTCAGAAGCTACGAGGGAAAGGAAGAGGAAGGTAGTTGTGACGGTAAGGAGGCAATATAAGAAGAAAATCGTGGAGGATGGAAGAGTGATTTACCAACTCTAAGGGTGTAAGCGGGTAATCGAAGGAGTTGATCTAGAAGTTAGTGAAGAGGCTAACCCGATGTATAAATGTTTCTTGATAAACCAACAGGGGAAATGTATGGTCATTGACAACTCTAAAATACAAGAGTTTGTAGAGGAAATGGGAGAAGAGCTAGAGTACATGACTGATTGACCGAAGCCACAAGTGTAAAAACTAGAGAAGTTGGACTTAGCCGATGAAGGAGAAGACCCAAGGCCCATATTTATTTTGAAAGATCTGAGTGAGGAGAAGAGAGGGGCCTTAGTTGAGCTGATTCGGGAATATAGGTAACTTTTTGCATGGAAATACACAGAGATGGAGGGGCTAGATGAAGAAGTGAGTTGCCACAAGATCAATGTTATGCCTTCAACCATATAAATGAAGCAAGCCATAAGATCTTACAAACCGAAGCTAAATTTAAAGATCAAAGAGGAAGTGGAATGGCTGCTAGAGATAGAGTTCATCGAACCAATACAACATCCACTTTGGTTATCAAGTATCATTCCGATAGGGAAGAAGGACAACAGTCAGATAAGGATCTGTGTGGACTTTAGAGATTTGAACAGAGCCTGCCCAAAGGATGAGTTCCCTCTTCCCTTCATTGATAGCTTGATTGATGCAATGATAGGTCATGAGATGTACAGTTTTATGGATGGGTACATAGGATATAACCAGATTGAGATGGATCCAGTAGACGCAAAGAAGATAATGTTCAAGACCTCGTTGGGCAATTTCATGTACAAAGTAATCCCCTTCGGGTTAAAGAATGTTGGGGCCACGTATCAGAGGACGATGATGGTCATTTTCCATAACTTCTTTCACAAGTCTTTAGAATTTTATGTGGACGATTTGGTCATCAAGTTGAATAAGTAAGAGTCCCATTTAAACAACTCGAGGAGGGTGTTCATTCGTTGTAGAAAGTATAAACTGAAGATGAACCCACTAAAGTGAACTTTTGAGGTCATAATTGGGAAGTTCTTGGGTTTCATGGTGGATCGACAGGGAGTACAGATGGACCAGGACAAGTAGAGAGAAATCCTGGAAATGCCATGTCCAAGAACGATGAAGGAGCTCATGAGTTTCCTCAGTAAAGTCTCCTACCTTAGGATATTTGTACCATGACTAGTTAAAATAACTCACCCACTGATCGAGCTGTTGCTAAAGGGCACAAAATTAAAATTGGAAGAAGCTCACTAGGAGTCTTTGACCAAATTAAAGAAGTTGCTCACTTCTCCACAAATGATGATTCTTCTAAGTGCAGGGATACCATTGTAATTATACCCCATATCTACCACCAGATCCATCGAAGCTCTCTTGGCACAGGAAGCCAATGGGAAAGAAAGGCCAGTCTAGTAGGATCATACATGGACCAGAGGTAAGGTACAGTAGTATAAAAATACATTGTTTAGCCTTGGTTTTCATAGCATAAAAACTTAGACATTATATGCTATATTTCACAATTCACATTGTGACAAGATGTGACCCAATTAAGTTTTTATTGGTAAGAACTATTTTGATTAGAAGAGAAGCTAGGTGGTTCCTCATTCTTTCGGAGTATGACTTAAAATGTGTGGTCCCTCGCACGATTAAGAGCGAAGCATATGCAGATTTATTATCAATTTTCCCATCTGGGGTATTTGAGTTGCCTCGAGAAAGAATTATAGGAGACGACTTGCAGGAAAATTTTTGGATGCCAACCTTGAAGAATGGATGATGCAATTCGATGGTTCTTCAGTAGAAAAGAAAGGAGGGGCAGGGGTTATCTTCTCTAAAGGGAAGGAAGAATTTTGCCTTCCTTACAAATTAGATTTCCCTTGATCTAACAATGAAGCAGAATATAAAGCCTTGGTACTAGGGTTACTAGAAGGCCTTCGAAGGGTCATTCGTTCACTATGCATCAAGGGCGATTCAAACTTGGTGGTCTAATAAGTGAATGAGGATATGCGTTAAAGCACCTCATCCTAGCACCTTATAGAATAATTATCTAATGACTGATTAATCAGTTCCATCAAGTCAAGATAAGAATACATCATAGAACTATGAATAAACATAATGATGCCTATGCCACTATTGCTCATAAATTGTCTATGAAAACGGATACAACTACTGTGGTGATCCAATAGAGAACAGACCCATCGGTTGTACAATCGATCCTACCCATGGAAGGTGATTCAGATTGGAGGTGCGAGATCATGAGGTAGTTGGAATCCAGAGAAGGCAAGATGGAACTGAAGGATCTAGCGTAATACTTTTCCAACCATGGAAACCTCTATTTCAGGAACATAAGAGGATGACTATCAAGATGTGTTGGTTCAGAAGAAGCAGAACAGAGATTAAATAAGACACATGACGAACACTACAAAACAAAGGAGATCCCTCTATATAAAAGAATCTGTAGGGAGGGGTACTTCTGGCCCACGATGAAGCAGGATGCACTAGAGTTGCAACGAAGATGCAATAAGTGTCAACTTTTCTTTCAGGCAGCTGAATGCCACTTCATTAAAAATCAAGAAGACTGAAGGCAAACCTACATTGATTTTATCAAAGACGGAGTCGTTCCTCTAGGAAAAATGGATACGATGGGACTCAAACGAAGGGCCCCACGATTTTATGTCTAGAGGATCAGCTCTATTGGAGAGGGTACTTCAACAGACCATCAAGATGCATCACGAAGGAGGAGGCAACATAAGTTTTGAAACAGGCTTGAGAATAGTGTGCTTGTGTTCAAATAAGGAAGTTATTTAATTAAACTCAGTTTTTATTAATTAAGTCCTAAACATGCATCTATGTGTGATTGATGATGGTAAAATCAAGTAGGAACATTCAAACACACAAGTGAGGAAAAATCCCCCAAAGGGGCAAAACCTTTTATTTTCACTATAATTTTGTAAAAAAATAACTTATACGGATTACAATGAAAATATATGACATAGAAATACCCTCGGGTGTCGGTTCTGATGTCGTCGGCTGGAAATATACCTTTCCAGTAGGGCAGCAATGAAGAAGAGAATGACTTCCTCACAAATTACTCTAGATGAGTAAATGATCCTCTTGAAGGTTTAAAGATTCACACACATATATGGGAATGGTTTTGTGAATCAAAAAGGTTTAGAAAACCTTAAAAAGATGAAGTCTTGTTCTGGGCTGTTTTCACAGAATTTTGAGATTGCAGAAAGACTTGAAAATCGTGTAGAAGGTGTATAGGTATTTATACGAAAATTGAGGCGGTGGCTCGTTCGAACGAGATAGCCATGTCTCTCAAACGAAGGACATATGTCATTCGAACGAGATCGTGCGACATGCCTATCTCACGTGAACGATAATCAAAGTCGTTTGAGCGAGCTTGATGTTCAAGGCAATTCATTTCTACACTTAGAAAAAATTCTGCTTTTGATAAAAAATTAATCCAGACTTCAAAAATAATTTTCAAAAAATTTCCCAAATATTTATGCAAATATTAAAGCTCCAATAAACCATTTTATCGATAGAGCGTAATGGAATAGTGGGAATGAGCTGAGCAGCACATCGCATGTAGCATAATGCACGTGAAGATACTGGATGCATTAAATTCGGATAAAGGCCATCGGGGATGATTGTGTTGACGTGCCGAATGTAGAGGTATTAGACATACAAACTGTGATCTAGGTAAAATAGAAAATTCCTAGATTCTACCTCGGACATTTATAAAACTATGTCCTTACAAGGCTCACGATTCAACTCACAGAATATATAATTCATTGTTCTTGGTTTCTTATGAAATAAATCAAGATATGTTCATTACTAGAACGCAACATTAATATAACCTTTCTCCCCCCTTTTCTCATGGAATTGACAAAGGTAAAAAATGATAAGTTAAGTGAATTTTATATCATAGATCATATAATGAGTTATTTCACTTGAAATTATTAAAGATAGCATATAAACTTCAAGGAATGCAGTCCAAATCACACCAATGTAATAGAAAGATAACAAAAGCTGGTTAAAACATGAATATACAAGAGTAAAAGTCTAAATTATCAAGGATAAAACAATGATAAGAAATTTTAGTCAACTTGTACTAAACATGGAATAAAGGCAACTAATACGAAATCATCTACTGGATAGAAATGATAATAATGCACAATGTGTCAAGAGAAGACACAATGAAAATGAGTAAAATACTACATAACAAAATATGCAATATACCATGTAATCCAAACTGAAAACCATAAATGACAAAGAAAATTACATAAAAAGATATCAAATGAAGACAAATAATTTTCACCCAAAGTACCACAGATACAAAGTACAAATACAAAATATTCAAACAAAAATCAGAAAAATACATATAACTGCAAAAAATGACAAACATCCATAACCACAAAAACAACATCATTTCCAACAAAAACGTACACCACACTAATCGCAAGCATAATAGTGATTGGAGTATCAACAGAGTAATTAAGCCTTAATGCTAAGGTCAATGACATCTTGATGTAAATCTTACATTTGAGTAGGCTGACAATATGGGATCTTAAGGATGAAACCATCCATAATCCATCCAAAACTATGTGTTTGGGACCTATTAATTTTGTTTGTGGGTCAAAATGGTTTGATTGATCCAATAAGTCGGTTCGTTGGTGGGTCATTAGCAGGTCAAAATGGTTTTTAAGTACTTACTTGAATATTTTTTTTTTCAAAAGTATTATACCATGTTTATCCGTATATGGTATAATAAATTTTTTTTGAAAATGGGTCAACCCCACCCGAATCGGGTTTGACCTTATCCGACCCAGGGTTGACCTGACCTGCCCATGTTATTCTGCCTGACTTGCCCTTGATCCATCCATATTTATCCGTATTCATTTTTGATCCGCTTATAACCGCCCAAAACCGTCCATTTTTCGGCATTGCATTTGAGTAGCAATCTATGTTCGGATGTGAGAGGCGATGTCAGGATGAAGTGAATCAGCAACCCGATTAGAAATTTGAGTGTTTTGATAATTGGGAATGGGTAATTCTCCAAAAGACTGCGAGGTCGCATCTGAAGTTCATAGATATAAAGAGGAACCAAGTTCACCTGCAAGTGCTTCCTATACCTCATCAACCTCATCCTCTGTCTCATGTTGAGCATACTTTTTTCTACCCGAGAAAAAATAAGAATAGGAAAAATCTTCTTAGATTTTGTATTCTTATCGTCAGAGTAGATGTAGATATTATTGACAATGAGTAGGCGGTGAATAAGACAACCATAAAACAGGGATGAACACTTCTTCCCTTATCTCGAAATAACCTCAGTGATCAACTTGCATATAATTTGTCCCAAATCCATGGACACAACTTGTCTAACTGCATATAGAAACTGGTATTTGAGAAAAGGAATGGAATAGTGATGGTTGTTCTGAACTATATTAGCGGAGACGATCATGTAAAGAAATAGGAAATTTTTTCTTAAGTGCTTCTGTTGGAGTCATTGATGAGTGCATTAAATGTGCAACCTCTTAAGACCTAAGATAATATAGGTGGTTGATGGGATGCATTTAATGGACTTTAATTTCTACCATCAATCTCATTGTTGATCCAATGGATGTGGTGAATGCCAAGAAGCTATAAATAGGACCCTCTTGTGAAGGATTAGACACACCAAAACATCAACAAAACAAAGAAACTAAGAAGAGTTAGAGAGTGAAAAAGAGTTCATTTGGAGTTTTGAGTATACACATTTGTGTAGAAAAATACACATTGTATTTTTCATTTGGAGTGTATTTGTGAGAGTCTCTTTTGAAACTCATTTGCAATATTGAATTAATTCTAGTATCAGTGGACGTAGCCAAATTGGTGAACCACTTAAATATTATGTCTTCCCTTGTGTGTGTGTCTTTCTACTCATTATACTTTTATTGTGAGTGTGCAATATTATTATTTGGGGTTACATTCAGTATCATTTGTTTACACACTTCCGCACGACAAATTGGTATCAGAGCCAAGGTCCTCTAATATAGCATTTTGGATATTTTTTTTGGGAGAAATAACTATTCATATGGTACTATTCATACAGTTACTATTCACACTTGGAAAAATTTCTAAATTTAGATTTTTTCGTTTGCATTTTTTTTAAGTGTGATCGTTTGAAAAATGGCATCCGTAAAATTTGATGTAGAAAAATTTGATAGGGAAAGAAATTTCAGCAAATGGCAATGTGAAGTTATGGATGTCTTAGTCCAACAAGAGATGGAAATTGCCCTTGGAGATATGCCAGAAGACATGAAGGAAGATGACTGAAAAAAAATTAACTTCAAGGCTTGTGGTCATATTCGTCTTTATCTCGACAATGATAAAAAATATCCTTATATGCGCGAGACCTCGACATACAAATTATGGAAACAACAGGAGGATAAGTTCATGATGAAGATCATTGAAAATCGGCCCTATTTGAAGAAGAAAATCTTTCGATTCCAATACGCAGAAGGTATTTCTATGTCTGAGCATCTGGACAATTTTAACAAAATTATTGCTGATTTGCAAAATTTGGATGTTGAAATTTCTCTACCTGACTCGTATGAACATCTCATTACCACGCTATTGTATGTAAAGGAGGAAATAAAACATGTCGAGGTCTCCAATACCTTAATGAACAATGAGATTCGTAAGAAGGATAAGGAGGTATATAGAGACTCAACATCTGAAGCATTGACGGTTCATGGCAGTATAAATGAAAGGAAGAATGACAACCGTGGAAGATCTCGATCTAAATAGAGAGGTGGAGCATCAACTTCGGGTAGGAGAATTCCACGAAAAGATGAATGTGCCTTTTGTTACCAGAAAGGGCATTGGGAGAAAAATTATCCTAAGATAAAGATGGACACGAAGAACCCCATTGAAAATGTTACGGCGAGTGACGATGAATATTATGAATTTGATTTGTCTATTTCACCATTTGGATCCAGTTCCCAGGAATGGATTTTGGATTCGGGTTTTTCCTATCACATATGTCACAATAGGTAATGGTTTTTAACTTTAAAGAGCTAGAAGGTGGAGTTATTTTGATGGGCAATGATCATGCTTGTCAAACAAAAGGGATAGGAAAAATCCGACTAAAGTTACAAAGTGGAATAGTCAGAGTGCTGGAAGACGTTCGGTATATACCAGACCTGAAGAAAAATCTTATCTCACTTGGTGCTTTGGTAGATAAAGGTTGTGATATCACAATGAAAGGAGATGGTCTGAAGGTGTGACATGGAGCCCTGGTTGTGATGAAGGGAATAAAAATGAGTAACTTATATTTTCTCTTTGAAACTACAGTTACAGGTGCAGCGACAGTCTCAGAAAGTTCAGAAGTGGTTGCATCTGATGCTACGAGATTATGGCATGTACGCTTGGGACATGCAGGAGAGAAGGCTTTGCAGGGATTGGTGAAGCAAGGTCTATTAAAAGGTTCCAAGACATGTAAGCTTGTATTTTATGAACCTTGTGTTCTGGGCAAGCAGACAAGAGTAAAGTTTGGCACAGCTATACATCATATAAAGGGGACTCTTTATTATGTTCACACAAATGTTTGGGGACCTACCAAAGTTTCATCTTTGGGAGGTAAGCAATATTTTGTATCTTTTGTGGATGACTTCTCCAGAAGATTTTGGGTGTACACCTTCCGACATAAGGATGAAGTCTTGAAGGTTTTCTTAAAGTGGAAAAAGATGATAGAGACCCAAATTGGTAAAGAAATTAGAAGACTTTGGTCAGACAATAGCGGTGAATACAAGTTAGACCCATTTTTTCAAGTATCCCAGGAATAGGGGATCGTGCGACACTTCATAGTAAGAGACACGCCACAATAAAATGGGGTGGCTGAACGTATGAATCGCACTTTGTTGGATAAGGTGCGATGCATGTTGTCCAATGCTGGTTTGGGCAAGGCATTTTGGGCTGAAGGTGTTTCATATGCATGTCACCTCATTAATAGGTTACTTGCACCTGCAAATGAGGGCAAAACACCCATGGAGGTATGGTCAAGAAAACCCGCTACTAATTATGATTCTTTACATATTTTTGGCTCCCCTGCATATTTCCATGTTAGGGAAAGAAAGTTGGATCCTGGAGCTAAGAAAGCCATATTCTTGGGCTTTAGTGATGGAGTGAAGGGGTATAAACTTTGGCGCCCCGAGATGAAAAAGATCATAAATAGAAGGGATGTTATATTCAATGAATCTTCAATATTTAAGAGTTCTCCTAGGGAGAGAAAAAACAAAGAATTTCCACATCAGGTAGAGATTGAGACTCCAATTGTTCCATCCATACTTGTCACAAATTCAGAAATTGATGAGATAAGTACATATGAGGTGGAGGATCCTGCCCATGAGTTTCCTCAGCAACCATATTTTGTTGTAGCTAATAGACTAGAAAGATAAAAAAAGGAAACCTGGATGGCTTATTACTGATACGGTGGAATATGCACTACCCATGGTTGAAGATGACATTCCATCTACTTACAAAGAAGCCGAAATAATCTCAGAAAGTGTATATTGGAAGAAGGCAATGGGCGAGGAGAAAAAATCTCTTCACACGAACCAGGCTTGGGAGTTAGTCCAACTTCCAAAAGAGAATAAATCCACTGGGTGAAAGTGGGTATATGCTAAGATGGAAGGCTCCTCAGAGAAATCCAATGTAAGATTAAAGGATAGGTTGTGGCGAAAGGCTACACGTAGAAGGAAGGTATCGATTATAACAAGGTATTTTCCCCGATTGTGAAGAATTCTTCCATTCGTATATTACTAGCATTGGTTGCGCAGTTTGATCTCAAGTTGGCACAAGTTGACGTGAAAACTACATTCTTACAAGGAGATTTGGAGGAGGAAATTTATATGACTCAACCAGAAGTGTATAAGGTTATAGGTAAAGAAAATTGGGCCTGCAAACTAAGAAAGTCATTATATGGGTTGAAGCAAAGTCCAAGGCAGTGGTACAAGTGATTTGATCGATTTATGTTTAGGCAATAGTACACAAGGAGACATTATGATCATTGTGTGTATTTTCGTAAACTTCGTGATGGATCCTTTATTTATTTGCTCTTATATATTGATGATATGTTGATTACTTCTAAGAGCAAGGTAGATATTGAAAAATTGAAAATTTAGTTAAGTCAAGAATTTGAGATGAAGGATCTAGGCGAGGCGAGGAAAATACTTGGCATGGAGATTAATAGAAATTATTTCACGGGCATTGTTTGTTTGTCACAAAAACAATATTTGAAGAAGGTATTACAACATTTTGGTATGGATTCTAAAACCAAACCTGTAAGTACTCCATTGTCCCCACACTTTAAGCTAAGTGCCATGGAACCCCCACAGACAGATGAAGAACGTTCAGAAAGGGCTCATGTTCCCTATACTAATGTAGTGGGAAGTTTGATGTATGCAATGGTGTGTACGAGGCTCGACATTTCATAAACTGTTAGTATGGTAAGAAGATATATGCATGATCCAGGAAAAATGCATTGGCAGGCTATGAAATGGATATTACGGTACATCCATGATACTGCAAATGCTGGTTTGAAATTTGAGAAGGATTCACGTGCTCATCAGCATGTATTTGGATATATGGATTTAGATTACACCGGTGATTTGGATAAATGACGATCCGCTACTGGTTATGTGTTTACACTAGCTGGAGGCCCAGTCTATTGGAGATCTACGCTACAGTCTACGGTGTCTTTGTTAACTACATATATAGAGTATATAGCAGCGATAGAGGCCATTTGGCTTCATGGTTTGATTTCATACTTGGGAATTATTTAGGATCACGTGAATGTCTTATGTGATAGTCAGAGTGCCATCCACTTAGCCAAAAACCAGGTTCATCATTCACGAACAAAGAACATCGACGTTCGTTTCCACTTCATTCGAGAAATTTGGGATGAGGGTACTATTCTCCTTAAGAAGATTGGAACCATGAATAATCCTGCTGGTATGTTGATGACGATTGTTACAAGTTTGAACACTATTTAAGCTTAATCAATATTCTTCATATTTGAACACCTTCGGGTGTATGGCGCTTATGAGCGAATTTGGAGGCTACTCGGATTATTTTGGATAATATGTGGTTACGTGTTTTGGTGGAGCTTTGCATATCTATGCCAAGATGGGATTGTCAATTTTTTGGTTGGCAAAAGTTTGACAGAGTGACTTGTCAAATTTTTGTGAAGGTGCAGATTATTAAAGTGGTGGATAAGTGCATTAAATGTGCAACCACCTATGACCTAATCTACTATAGGTGATTGATGGGATGCATTTAATAGACTTTAATATCTACAATCCATCTCATTATTGATCCAATGGATGTGGTAAATGCCAAGAAGCTATAAATAGGACCCTCTTGAGAAGGATTAAACACACCAAAACATCAATACAATAAAGAAACTAAGAAGAGTTAGAGAGTGAGAAAGAGTTCATTTGGAGTTTTGAGTATACACATTTGTGTAGAAAAATCCACATTGTATTTTTCATTTGGAGTGTATTTGTGAGAGTCTCTTTTAAAACTCATTTGCGATAGTGAATTGATCCGAGTGTCAGTGGACGTAGCCAAATTGGTGAACCACTTAAATATGATGTCTTCCCTTGTGTGTGTGTGTTTCTACTCATTATACTTTTATTGTGAGTGTGCCATATTATTATTTGAGGTTACAGTCAGTATCATTTGTTGACACGCTTTCGCACAACAACTTCTACTTCGAAGTAGTCCATCCTGGGGTAGTGACTATGCCACCGATAATCTCATGAAAAATGGTATTGGTGCTGGGAATATTATCATCAAACAATGGGTAGACAAGGTTATCAATGGTAGGCAATCCAAAAGTCTCGCAGATGATGCCAGGTGATGGTGATGTCAATACCACGAACAGTAGTGGTAAAACTATCATAAATGTTTGAACCTATCTGACGAGTAGTAGTGTAAAACTCTTAGCCATGTTAGGATGAACCTCCTCAAGGTCTGGTCCTAGGTTACCCAATCCAAGACATGATCGATCCACAAAAAAATGTCAATGCGCAGGCATGATCATTACGGAGTGAGTCCCAATCGATTCTACACTCATATAAAATATAACGAACCTAAAAGTCTTCATTTCATTCCAACCGACTTCATTCAGTGAAATGAGGAGGCATGCAGATGAGCATAAGCAAAGGACATAGAACCAATACCTGAGCGACGCATTTTCATAGATGTAAATAATCCATGAATTATAACTAATAAAACCTTATAGTGTTATAGCATCAAGTTAGAGATGAGGCACAACTCCATAAATGAACAAAATAGCAAAAGAATTTATCAAATCCTTGGGAAATTGAAAAAAAGTATTTAAAAAAGTCTAAGAAGAAATGAGGGACAAAATCTTACCACAAAAGTTCTAGGTTGAAATCCTTAAGCAAATGATCTAAAAAGCTCTAATAAACTACTAAAATGGAAGTTATAAGGTCTAGTTTACACCATATTTTATCGGGTTCATCTCGCAATGCTTTATAACATGTGGTAAGATGATGGATAAAGATAGTGGCGACCATGTGATGGTTATTGCAAGAATTTTGTGTGAAAGTAGTGGATAGTTCAAAGAGGTTATTGCTTGAATTCTAATTAGAGGTAATTTGAAGGAAAATATGGGTAGTTATTGCATAGAATTAGTTCAAACTCAAATAAGAAGTTACTTAAAGCCAAAAAGAGTTAGTTATTGTAGATAACTATAAATCCATTTTTTCATGAAGACAAAACAGGGATCCCTCCAGAAAAAAAATGCTTTTACTCATTTAAACCTTTCCATTTCATTTTCTTTTCTTTTCTTTACTTTCTAGCATAGTTTTACCTTTATTCTTCGAAGTAATTTTAAGGTAGAATTATCTTTCCCTTAAATTTGAACTGTCTTTACTTTTCTTAGTGTAATACGTTTTGCTTATCACAATTCCAGTTTAGTTTATTATTAAGCTCTTTCACTTTATCGTTTTACTTAATTTAAACCTCTTTTTTACCTTTAGTTCTTATTTGTTTTAATCTTTATTAAGTTCTAGTTTACTTAGTTTAAAAAGTTATTTGGCACTCACCAGAAAGCCTTTTGAATTAAAGCATCGACGAAATTGCCTGATTATCGAAGGCTAAAATAATCTAATGGTTGGAAAGACCACAACCTTGCCTAGCATGCCTGCTCACATTAGAAGACAAACACCACATCCAAGCCAAGGAAATATATTTTTGGCACACCTAGTGGGATGATACTGCTATATAAATGTCTATCATGGTTATGGCATAAATTTTCATAATGATAGAAAGATTCTTTGCCGTTCAAGATTTAGACCAATGTTTGGTAAATGGTGATTTTCAAAGGTGTATGAGATATAAGTTCAAAAATCTCAACGATTTAACCCAAAGTTTACATCATTTTTCTAAAAATCTTTATAATACGTCTGTAACGGTCCCTCTCACCCCAACCTTCTACAAATATCCTATTTTGAAAAAAACTATTGGGAAATAAAAAGCCACGGATTTGAAGAACAAGTGTGATGATGATCCTCAAAATTTTGCATTCATCAATCGGAATGCTAATTCAAAACTTGGGGGATGGGAAGATCATCAAAAGATTTTAAAACTCGGGGGGGGGGGGGTCCAAAAGTTGGTGTTCAAACCAGATTTCAGGAAGCAAGAAGATATTAAAATATATGTATAATTGCAATAAAAAAATGACCCTAAATATGTGCTTCGAATACAATGAAAACCTCAGCTACGCTCCACGATGTTTATCATTCGGATCGACTCTCATGGATAGTGAACGACAATGGCAGTTGGAAAGAATTGGGTAACGTGTTATTTCTACAGTATCTATAAACCAACAGGATTGAAAAATATGGAGGCGTGGTCATGGGTAATAAATCATAACTCCAAGAATTATAATTTTATTGGCTTGGCAATAGCCTTGATTTTATTATTGGGTTGTGCAGTCACCCAAAACACGTTGCAATAAAATGGTCATAACTCTCTCTACAGAGGTCCAAATGATGAACCATTTTTTGCATTAGAAGATTGACTTTGAAAATTTTCTTTTGGTATGTTACTTATTTTGTAGTTAAAAATATACATATTATACCATGATCGAGAAGTCAGATCAAAATTTTGGATTACTATAGCTTTTTGTGTAGTCACCAAAAATGCACTTTAGTAAAACGATCATAACTCTCTATATAAAGGTCTAAATGATGAACTATTTTTGCATTGGCAGCTTGACCTCTGTAACTTTTTTGTATATAACTCATTTTGTAGTTCAAAATACAATAATAACAAAAATCTTGGGAAGTCAGGACATATTTCTTGACTCTTACAGTACGCTCAACCTTCAAAGGTAAAAAATATTGCAATTATATACCATCATTAGAGACCCTTCGAAGGTCAAAATATTTGTGATTATTCACCGTCTTTCATGACCTTCCAAGGTAAAGTAATGTTGCAATTATTCACCATCATAGGTGACCCTTTAAAGTTCAAATTTTTGGTGATTATTCACTATATTTTATGACCCTTCGAAGCTAAATATTTTATGATTATTCACCATCTTTGGTGAACTTCAAATGTAAAAAGGTTACAATTATTCTCCATCTTTATTGACTATTCCAAGTTTAATTTTTTTTTATGATTACCCACCATCTTTAGTAACTTTCGATGGTAAAAAATATTACAATTATTCACCATCTTAGGTGACCCTTTGAAGTTTAATTTTTTTAGAGATTATTCTTCATCCTTGGTGAACTTCGAAGTTAAATGGGATGAAGTTATTCACCTAATTTGGTGATGTTATAAGTTGAAACTGAAAATAAATTATGCCATTTTTACTACGATCTTTAACATTGATAACCGCTTTAATTAGGAAGAAGTTTTGTACATTTCACTAATTTGATAAATCTTATTCAAGACTGCAATGATCAAGTCTCCACCACCTAATTTTTTCTAAAAACTCGGGTGGAGCAACGGAGGGGGTACGTTTACATCATATTTTACCAAGTTCATTTCGTGACATTTATTGACACATAGCTAGAAAATGGGAAAAGTTAGTGGAATTTATATGTTGGTTATTGTTGGAATATTTTACTGAAGTGGTGGCGGCTATATGGGGGAAGTAAGAATGATTGCACATAGCTAACGGTTAGGAGATGATGATAGGATATGGTTAAAAATGGTTTTTGAGTACTTACACGTATAATTGGTCATGAATGTGAGTTTAAACGTATCTCAGCCTGCACCCCTTCTAAGGAAACTTGGGGCATTTTAATGTCTACACATTAGGGTGATGTTAGTGATGATATGAGAAATCGTCCATTTGTCGTTCTCGTACCAGCAAGTCAAATGTAAATACATAATAAGCATATAAAGCAGGTAAAGAGAGATAAAAGATAAGATATAGAGTGGTTAGGCTATTAAAATGAGCCTACATCCACTTTGGTGCCATACTCCCATTATATGCATTATAGTACAAGTTTACAATGTCGTAATAGGCGTATGATGTAGATGAGAGAAGAGAATACATGTCTGTGATGTTTTCGAGAGTGTCGGATAGATGATCGTGATGCCGGTGAATAGCCTTCAAGCTGTACCGAGAGGTCTGGGGTATCTGGCAATGCTTCCCCAAGTGTCGTAGTCTCTAGCCCGGATATTAGTGTAAGAAATGTAAGAAATGTTTTTGGATCCGAATCAGATCAGGTGAGGTCCCCTAATATCGAGGTGTGGATATCTATTTATAGGTCGTCTAGGTGATATATTGTTACTGTAAATGGAGAGGGGATGCGATTAGCTATGTTGAAAGGTAGTGGTCGCACCCCTAACATGTGGATGAGAGGGGATACACTATGTTTCATGTAGGGCCACACCCTATAGTGTGTAGGTCCCCGGCATGTAAGTCTGCACACCGTATCATGTAAATGTAAGGCTGCGACAGCATGTCATCTATACATGCTTCTCATAGGTTTCTTGGTAAGGGTGTTATATTTTCCATATCAATAATCCCCCAAGTCGTAGTGCCAAGAGATAATGATCGAGGTTACGACTGAGTAGTCAAGTCCTCTTCTCAAGCTGCCGCGGCAATTCAAATGTGGCGCTTCATCTTCCCGTGGCGTCTTATATAAATGGCAACTGGTCGTGGCATACATTACATTTCCAAAATCTTGAGAGAAAATTGAAGCCAACCTCTGTCAGTTCCTTGTCTTGAGTTTTTTGATGGCCTTTCAAGGCAGTGTGTAGTGGTTGTTCAAGCGGTTAAAGGCTTAGCAACTGGTGGTTAAAGGCTGAGAAACACCCAAGACTTCCTTTTAATATCTAGACAATTTTCTAACCAAATATTCCCTGAATTATATTTTTGTTGTTTGTTCTTGATTTCTACTAGCAAATGATCCATACGAACTCATATCTTGTGAAATAATCATGGAAATAAACGTATTATCAAGTGATATCAAGTGAACTTACATGAATCCATTAATTTTATTGAATGGGGTTAAATATCTAACTTTGAATTGAACTAATCTTAGTTGAAATGAACTCATTAGAGCCCATTGATTTAGTTGGTTTGTTGATGAATCAATCTTCTTGATAACGTAAACTGTTAACCTCCCTGTTGACCCAATAAATGAAACTTTGCTGACTTGCATAGGATCAAATTTGTTGATTTTAGGGTTTCAGGATTTGAAAAACATGTCTTTATGTTCTTGACATTTTTTAGTGAAACTTTCAAATTCTAGGACTTTGATCTTTAGATTAGGTTACCTTTGTTATCAAACTGTTTAGGATTATGGACGCGGAAGGTAGCATTCTTGTGCTATTTGGTTGCGGTCTCATGATAATGCTTGTGTATAATAAATACCTTTTTGCACTTAGGGTTTAACATTAGTCTAGTAGCCGCAGAGTTTTGCCAATAAATTGAAAGACTGCGGCATAATAAGACATACCTAGTGTCCACTTCCCCAAAATAATGTGCCGCGGCAGTAGTTATAATCCCTAGGATTCCAAATCCCAACACTTGTAGTTAGCTGAAATTATTGAAACTTCTATTTTTCTTCCAAACTTGTGATTTAATTGTTCCTGCCGTGGCCTCTAAGAGGCTCATCTAACCATACTGGCTGCGGCACCTAACAACGAACTTTTCTGCTTTTCAGGACTTGCTGCAGCCATATGACTTAGAAGCCTGACGAATTTCTGAAGGATTTTCAGAACAAACATTTTGGAATCTCTCCCCCTTAAATTTCTTATGTGCGTCCTTTAAAGACAATAGGGCCTTGCCAGCTCAAAGATTGCCCAATATGTGTCATTCTAGATTTGGATTCTGACTTCGCGGAAACCATTTGTAGAAAAGAGACTAACTCCACAAACTTCTTTTATAGGAAAGGTACTGATTCCACAATAATGAAAGAGGAGGCCAACTCAAGTAACAACCCAATAGATATTGATGTCGCGGCTACTGGGCCATCTGAAGGTAGGGATTTGTTGTTGGCCACTCTAACACATCTGAGAGACCTCCTGCGGTCTTAAATGTCCACAACATTATGACTCAGGAGTGGGTTGAACAAGTTGCTAAGGCACTTGAAATTCCTAAAGATCTGGTTTGCTCAGCACCAACCATGGAACAAAGGCCCTGTACGGCACTTGCTGGTAATGGGGTCTACTTCCCCCTCCACGCATTTGTATATGGGCTGCGATTGCCAATTCTAGTCCCCATTAGAAGAATTTTCTAGACCATGAAACTAGTCCCAGCCCAACTAGATCCCAATGGATGGAGGGAAATTCTTGCGCCCATGGTGATATGGAAGAATAGGTTTAGGAGGGATATAACTCCTGCAGAGTTCTTCCACTTTTACAGACCTAAGAAGAATTCTGTAAAATTCACATGGTATTATTACTTTACCATCCGCTGTAATGATGAAACTCTATACACTGGGACGCCCACCAGTGTAAACAATTGGAAGGTAAAGTATTTTTATATTTCTGGAGAAGGGTGGGAAATCCACCCAAATTATATTGAGAGAGAAATCCTTTAGGATGTCGCGACAGTGGGGACGTCCATCCAAGATAGGTAAATAAGGCTACATCCCTTTGAATTGTGGTCGCATCCTGTTGTTTTCATTTGTGTACTTTCCATATTCTTTCCTTTGCTTTTGTGTTAATATAAAACTTTCTATACAGATCTTGATAATTTGTGAGCGACAGGAGAGTAGGATAAGAAGGGCCGCGACAGTAAGTGCTAAGGATGAAAAGTTAGTACCTTAGTAACTTCGGCCTCCATATTTAAAGCAGGCTACTTCAGCAATAAATCTTTGCCAAAAGATATGACCTCGAAAGGTAATAAACTTTTCTTTTACTAATGTTGCGAGAACTATTTTTAAACCCTTAAATTTTTACACTGCTTCATTTCTTCTTCGGGTGAGGAAATTGATAGGGAGCTCTTGGAAGCTCAATTGGCTGAAATGGATGAGGATGCGACTGCCTTCAACAATCCTGTTAAGAAGCGAAAGAGAAAGAAAGAAAAGTCCCAACGTCCTGTCGCAACCAATGTGGGCGATCAGATGGCTCCTTATGCACCTATCATTCAGGTTGAGGAATCTACTACTGAAGAAAGGCCCGAGGGAAAATTTGACGATGATATTGGCGCTCATCTTGGCTCAGTGGGCTTATTGCCTTCTGGTTCTGAGCCTCAGGAAGTCCATGACACTTTCGAAACCAACACTTCAACAAACTCACCCTCTACTCAAATAATAATGGCTGTTAATACCAACCTAGCACCTCCCCAAACCCGTGGTAGCATTGGACCAGATGGCCACCCTGTAAGGACATAATTTTATAAATGTCCAGAGTAGAATCTAGGAATTTTCTGTTTGTCCTATATCATAGTTTGTATGTCTGATATTGCTACATTGGTCACGTCAACACGATTATCCATGACGGCCTTGATCCGAATCCATACATCCATCATCTTCACACGTGCATCATGCTTCATGCTTCATGCTTCATGCGACATGCTGCTCAACTGTTCCCACTACTCCACTTCGCATTATTGGTAAAATGATTTATTGCAGTTGTTTATATTTGCATAAATATTTGGAAATTTTTCAGAAAATGTTTTTTTCGAAGTCTGATTTAATTTTATCAAAAGCAAAAAAATTTCTAAGTGTAGAAGCGGAGTGCCTCGGTCGACAAGCTCATTCAAACGACATAGCACCGTTGTTCGAGCGAGATAGGCATGTCGCGCGATCTTGTTCGAGTGACACCCGTCCTTCATTCGAGCGACATGCTTATCTCGTTCGAACGACGTCACCGCCTCGATTTTCGTATAAATATCTAGTCACTTTCTATACGTTTTCCAAGTCTTTTCACACACGATTTCTGCGATTAACAGCCTAGAAAATAGACTTCACTTTTTAAGGTTTCATGCCTTCTTTATTCACATAAACACTCTGATATATGTATGTGAATCTTTAAACCTTCAAGAGGATCATTTTTATTCATCTGGAGTAATTTATGGAGAATCCATTTTCTTCTTCATTGCTGACCACCTGGAGTTCTTGCGAGAGATTCTAGCCGACGACATCAAAACCGACACCTGAGAGTATTTCGTATGTCACTCTTATTTTCATTGTAATTCATGTAACCGTTTCTTACAAATTATAGTGAAAATAAAAAGGTTTTTTCCCCTATGGGGGATTTTTCCTCATGTGTGTGTTTTATTTGTGATTGAACTGTTCTTGCATGATCATATTGATTTAAATCACACCTAGATGCATGTTTTTGGATTTAATTTAAAAAAATGAGCTTAATTAAATAATTAATGTATTTTAACAAATGCGCCCTCTTTAAATTGGTATCAGAGCCAATTACACAATTATACTGTGTAATTTTCTGCAAAATTTATCTAAGATATAAATTTTCTAAAAAATTGATTTTTGAAAAAGGGCGTGTTCAATGGAGAAATTATATAATAACATGCTAATTTTTTATGGGACAAACTATGCTTAGTGGCAAGCCCGCATGAAATCTGCTTTAAAATCCATTGATGAAAGATCCTCATTTATGTTTCCTTATCAAGTTCTCTGTGTTCTTTGGATGTAAGCCATTTAGAAGAGGCAAGGTCTTCTAAATATTGCAAATAAACCTTTTAAAGTTAAAAAAAAAGAAAAAAAGAAAGAGTTTGGATTTTTATTGAAAGAGAGTGGACACCTCCCTCCATCACTGTTGATAATGTGACTAATTTAAAATTTGAGACTGCATGGACTGAAGAGGAATTTAAATGGCTATCTTTTAATTTTAAGGGTTTAAGTGATATTTTTGGATCCGCCACACCTGACGAGTTTCGAAGGATAATGACGTGTACCACGTCAAAAGAGGCATGGTATGTTTTGCAACTTACCCATGAAGGAACTAATGCTGTGAAAGAATATAAACTGTAAAAATTAACAACTCAATTTGAAACTATCACCATGCTTGAGACTGAATGTTTTGATGAATTTTATGCTAGGCTATCTGATATTCTAAACACTAGTTGTAATCGTGGTGAACACATTCCTAATGTTAGAGTTGTTAAAAAGATTCTAAGATCACTGCCTAAGCATTTTATCCCTAAAGTCACTGTGCTAAATTCTATGGGTAATTTAAACACGCTTAAATTGGAGGAACTTGTAGGAGACTTACAAACCTACGAAATTGATATGTTTCCTAAATCTGTCAAGCCTAAAGATAAGGGAATTGCACTTAATGCCTAAGATAGCAAAAGTGAGGGGTCGACAAGAAAGGGAGTTGAGTCATCTAGAAAAAGGGGAGATAGAAACGTTAGATTCCGAGTGTAACCTTGATTTATATGATTTGGCACTGTTTGCTAAAAATTTCAAGAAAATTTTCAAATTCAAGAAAAATGAAAATTTCAAAGATAAAAAAAAAGTTGAGAAAAATAAGATTGAAAAGAAAAATGAAAAATATTTTAAAGACCCTCCTAAGAAAGACAGTGAGAGATGCTATGAGTGTGACAGTATGGGTCATAGAGCTTTTGAGTGTGCTACCAGGCTGAATAGAGATGCAAAAGAAAAGGGCAAAGTTGTCCTTAACGCTACCCTTAGTGATGACAATGAGGTCGAGTCGGTGGACTCTGGAGACGAGTCACTACATGAGTGTAATTTCACCGCCTTCATAGCTAGTCATGTGAGTACTTCTAGTGCTCCTCATGACGATAAGGATGCTAATTCATAGGGACACCTCGACAATGAGAAGGATGCGAGTGAGGGGGAGGTTGATACAAGTGAGAGAGAAAGTGATCTCCAACGCTCCTATGTTGAGTTATATACTGAGTTATTTAAAATCAAAGAGCGTAACAAAGCGTTAGTTCTTAGGATTACCTTTTTAGAGAAAGATTTAAGACTGTTTGGAGAGAGAGAGAGTTGTGAGAATGAAAAAGAGAGAAAAGACAAACTTGATAAGATAAGATGTTTTGAGTGCGATGGGACAAGAAATTTGAGTATCCCACTAGACTTAGGAGAGAGGGCAGGAAAGTTTCCATGCCCGCTACCCTAAGCGATAATGAGGAAGAGAGTGGAGATGAAAGTGTGATCCGAATAGCTTTTAAAAAAAAAATTATCGAGACCATGGAAATAAAAAGGTCGAATATGATCCTAGGTCTTCGAATTTGTGAGTTGAAGGAAGAGAATAATGAGCTAAAAAGGGGAAAATGTGACTTGACCAATACGGTGTCTAGTCTGACGAAACGTGTATCCCATATCGAGGATGATCTCAAACAAGCACGAGAGGTCCAAGTCTCGTTAGAGATCGCATCTGAGAAGGTTGATAAGATGGTTCCCTATCCCATTTTGAATGAGGTTGGAAAAGGTAATGACGGTGCATTCACTACTTTTCATTCCCCCGAGCCTATATCCACTTTGGTGAGTGAGTCTCATGGGTGCCCGTCTAGGAAAGATCATCCCAAAATTCTTGATAAATTAATTCTTAGAACGGTTTATGTTTGCTCCCACTGCAAGAAGCGAGGACATCTTAGGGAGTTTTGTTCTAAGTTGGGTTTTGTGCCATATCATGCCACTTCACAATCCCCGAACATGCACCCATTCATGATACTTTTCTTGCACATAATGATAGAGAGTTTGCACATATTCGTGAGCAAGTGAAGTTTTTTATCAAGACCACACATGATCTTATGGAGTTGGTTCAAAAGATGTCACCATCTTTGGAAAACTCCACCGCTCTTCCCGGTTGAGGTCTTGACATGTCTGCTAGCATAGGGTGATTTACATGATGTCTCTTTTGCCTACTGCTAGCATATACCATTAATTTGTTTTATTTTCTGATTTTTATTTTTTTTGAAAAATCCAAAAGAATTTTCTTTTTATAAAAATTTTTGAAAAGCACAAAAAGATTTTTTATTTTGTTTACACCTTTTATGGATGAGCATTTAAGATTGCCGAGTCATAATTTCATTCCATTTATCCATGTGACTGTTTGATAGTGATTTGAGACGCTACATCATTGCATCCATGTGATTTACAATGTTTGGAGTCTTTGAGATGTGATTAGTGATATCTTTATACATGTTTGGCTCCTTATCTCCTTTATTGCACACGTGCACGATTTTATTTGATTATTGTACTTGTTTATCACATATTGGCTTGAGTGTTTCCATCTCAATTCTGTCTATACAACGAACCATATGCGATAAAACTTGACAATATTGGAATGCATGTATTTGGTGAGATTGTGTGGTATTTTAAAACGGTGAAGGGCTACGAAAGGTTCTTATCTATCCTTTGCGATTAATCCACCGTTATATCGGACCTAAAAAATTGAGGAATTTTATTATCCGGGGTCCAAAGAGGTCAAAAGAGCCCAAAAAAATATAAAGGCAATAAAAAGTAATACATGCCAAATATGGGCCATTAGGTTTCACCATCAATTCTCCAAAGTTTGAGAATTTAGATCACCACTATTAAAAATATAAATCTGAGGGAGTTTGGTTGGAGAATTTATATAGGTTTGCACTTCCTTGAAAGTCCTGAAACAACATTAAATCGTCTTGGACTTTATTGATGTGGAAATCACTTTGAGCTTTGATTTGTTGATTTGATTGAGTCAATGTCTCATATTTCCATCTTTTTACATCTAAGGAGGATGTTGAGTTCATTTGTTAGGAGTATCCGATATTCGTCGTGCACATATGTCATGTTTGTATGCATTGATTTTCCTATCGAATTTATTCACACCCCTGTATTTACGCTATCATAGACTTGGTTGTTTTTGTGTTCTTTCATGGTGAGATTCTTTGTTGTATATTTTGTGTAAAATTTTTTGAAAAATACAAAATTTGAAATTTTTTTTTACCTTGTGATATTTTCCATATTTATGCTTCTCATATTTGCATATTTGGGGACATCATAAAAAGGGGAAGAATGAATTATGGGGGAGGAGAATTTTTTGTTGATTTATCAATGATTTTCTCAAGATTAATTGATCTTTGATTTTTGCATATCATTATATTTTAAACTGTTGCGTGTTACGGGTATCTGGTTTATCTCATGTGTGTAGGTACAAAGTTGATAATTATTGGATTGCACACCCTGATGAGAAAATCTTTGGGAGTTTTTGAAGATCTGAAGATTTGAAGATGTTGAAGTTTGATTGGCGACATGTCATTTAGTATTCTCAGTTTGAGGGTTTAATGGGGATATTATATTATATGTCATTTGATTGCATAATTCGGATTTTTTATGTATATACCGGCATAGACATAGGGGGAGATTTGTAAGGACATAATTTTATAAATATTCGGGATAGAATCTAGGAATTTTCTATTTGTCCTAAATCACAGTTTGTATGTCTGATACCGCTACATTCGCCATGTCAACAGGATTATCCACGATGGCCTTGATCCGAATCCATGCATCCATCATCTTCCCACGTGCATCATGCTTCATGTGACGTGCTGCTCAACTGTTCCCACTACTCCACTTCGCATTATTGATAAAGTGATTTATTGGAGTTGTTTATATTTGCATAAATATTTGGGAATTTTTCAGAAAATGTTTTTTGAAGTCTGATTTGTTTTTATCAAAAGCATAAATTTTTCTAAGTGTAGAAGCAGAGTGCCTCGGTCGCGTTCAAACGACATAGCACTGTCGTTTGAACTTAAATGATCTTTGATTTTTGCATATCATTATATTTTAAACTGTTGCGTGTCACAGGTATCTGCTTTATCTCATGTGTGTAGGTACAAAGTTGATAATTATTGGATTGCACACCCTGATGAGAAAATCTTTGGGAGTTTCTGAAGAGCTGAAAATTTGAAGATGTTGAAGTTTGATTGGCAACATGTCATTTAGTATTCTCAGTTTGAGGGTTTAATGGGGATATTATCTTGTATGTCATTTGATTGCATAATTCGGATATTTTATATATGTACCGGCATAGACATAGGGAGAAATTTGTAAGGACATAATTTTATAAATGTTCGAGGTAGAATCTAGGAATTTTTTATTTGTCCTGGAACACAGTTTGTACGTCTGATACCGCTACATTCGGTACGTCAACACGAGTATCCACGATGGCCTTGATCTGAATCCATGCATCCATCATCTTCACAGTGCATCATGCTTCATGCGATGTGCTGCTCAATTGTTCCCACTACTCCACTTCGCATTATTGGTAAAATGATTTATTGGAGTTGTTTATATTTGCATAAATATTTAGGAATTTTTCAGAAAATGTTTTTTCGAAGTCTGATTTGTTTTTATCAAAAGCAATAAATTTTCTAAGTGTAGAAGCAGAGTGCCTCAATCGACGAGCTCATTCAAACAACATAGCACTGTCATTCGAGCGAGATAGGCATGTCGCGCGATCTCGTTCGAGTGATGCATGTCCTTCATTCCAGCGACATGCTTATCTCGTTCAAACGCCACCGACGCCTCGATTTTTGTATAAATATCTGGTCACTTTCTACAAATTTTCCAAGTCTTTTTCACACACGATTTCTGCGATTAACGACCCAAAAAATAGACTTCACTTTTTAAGGTTTTATGCCTTCTTTATTCACATAAACACTCCCATCTATGTATGTGAATCTTTAAACCTTTAAGAGGATCATTTTTACTCATCTAGAGTAATTTGTGGAGAAGCTGTTTTCTTCTTCATTGCTCCCCACCTGGAGTTCTTGCGGGCGGGAGATTCCAGCTGATGACATCGAAATCGACACCTAAGGGTATTTCGTATGTCACTCTTATTTTCATTATAATTTGTGTAACCGTTTCTTACGAATTATAGGGAAAATAAAAACGTTTTTCCCCTTTGGCGATTTTTTCCTCATTTGTGTGTTTTGTTTGTGATTGACTTTTATTGCATGATCATATTGATTTCAATCACACCTAGAAGCATGTTTTAGGATTTAATTTAAAAACTAAATTTAATTAAATAATTTATGTATTTGAACAAATGCGCACTCTTCACGTCCACGGCCCCAATTAAGGAGACCAGATCCTCAGTCTTCCTGGGACACAACTGTCAGGGCGGTCCATAAGATTCAGAGGGTTTCTGACAATATAGACCGCGACCTCCTGGTGGATGAGGACCACGAGCACCTTGAAGAATATGCTCTTCATAATCTGATGAGGGTAAGTGCAAATTTGCATCTTCTATACTTTCTTCTTGTAACTCATTTTTTGATTCTAAAATTAAATTTCCTTTCAGGCTGCGGACATTGTAGTGTCCCAAAAGTGGAAGTACAAAGACCTCTACAAGATGAAGGAGTTCACAAAAAGAGTTCATGCCGTTGACCTGGAGAATGACAGGAATTCTTCATTTGAAGCTGGCAAAAAGTCTGCTACCGCGGCACTCCAGGCAACTCAGTTGGACCTTGATGCTGCTATCAAGGCTAGGGATGAGGTAGAGGGAAAATTAACAACGGTCGCAGCCTCTTTGGAAATTGAACAAGCAGAGGATGTTAACCCTACTAAACTTTCCTCTAGCCTTAAATCCCAATTAAAGGAGTTGTAAGAAAAATTTGCCAAACAGGAGACTGATCACGTTGCAGCTTTGAAGCAGATGGAGGATTCTCACTCTGGAGCTCTCAAGAAGGCCGTAGAGGTTATTGTAATAGACTATAAAAAATCCATAAACTTCTTCCTTACCAACAACAAGGTGTACATACACGGCTACCAGGAGCTAAGGTATAGGGTGGTAAAAAACTTCCCTGATGCCAAGGCCGAGATTATGTCTTGGAGTGTTGGAGATAAAGAATATGGTGACTGAGTAGCTGAGATGAGGGCTACGACAGAAGACAGAGCCAGAAAATTAATAGAAGAGGCTGTGACTGAAGATGAAGAAACAGAGACGGCCACAGAAGGAAAGGAAGGGGATGTGGAAGATGATGCAGAATCTTAGACTTATTATTTTCTCCCTTTTATGTGTAATGTACATTGGGTTGCGGCCTCTTAATATTTAAACTTCAATTAGGCTGTGGCCATTAATTTGTACGGAACATTTCATATCATTTTTCTAAGGCTGCGACCACTTTGTTTAACTGCTCTCTTAATTTCTCCTTTGTGTATTCTTCTGTTGTCTGCTTCTGATATTTGCATTGTTAATGTGTTGATTGAATGACTTGCAAATATACTTCTTCAATAACTGAGACTTGAATGTAGTATATGGCCGGGACATCAAATTACAAATATTTCATCCTAATAATCTCTGACTTGTAGTGCTTTGCCTTGGACTTTTCAAAAATTTTGTATTTTGCCTTCACTAAGTAAATTTTCCACTCCATATTTGTGACTATCATCCCCAAGCAGCGGTGCCAAAGAGAAATGGCTTTGGGGACGCGTCTTAACATCTTCACTTTTTCCTCATCTTGGTTGTAATTCAGAGGCTGCGGCTGGTTTGCAACCTAGCCGCGGCCTTTTAGCAATTCTAATAATGTCCATTTTTCTTTGTTGCATCTTCTAAATGAATGAATGGACTCCCTGATGGCCACAACCATATTAATATGGTTGCGGCTCCCTTCAAGCCCTTGCCAAGAAATTGATGACATCAGGTTGGGTTAAGGCCACCCTCTTTCTGTAGATTTGTCATGCTTCATGATGTCAGTATCACAGCATCCTTTAGTCTCTTTAATTGCCTTTCACGGCTTTCCTTTAGTCACTTTGATTGGGTTATTATCTGCCCCCCCCGGGAAAGGTATTATAAGGCTTTCCCAAGCTATGTTTGGATATATATAATTCCTTCCCAGTCTATAATAGGATTATTCGCAGATAATAAAGTCTTCTTCCGCTTCAAATATAAGATTATTCGTAGATAATTAAGTCTTCGGCCCCTGCGAATATAGGATTATCCATAAATAATTAAGTCTTCGGCCCCTATGGGTTATTATCAGGCCTCCCCTAGCTAAGTATTATGAAGCTTCTACAAGATAATGTTTGGGACACTTTTAAGCATCCCCATTCTGGGTTATGTTATTAAGCCACCCACAGTTAAGTGACGCATGCTGACAGTTGAGAACGGGCATTATAAGCCCCCGTGGCTAATGTAACAGGCATTGTAAGTCCCCGTGGCTAATGTAACGCGCATTGTAAGCCCCCGTGGCTAATTTAACGGGCATTATAATCCCCCATGGCTAATGAGGAATAAGTATACCAAGAGATAGTCGACCTTATGAATATAAGAATGTCCTTGTGCACGAGTGGCGTTGTAATCCCATTAAGACGAAGCTCATCTTTCCCTGGAAATCTTTCCTTTGACACCAAATAAGGATCAATACCGAAATAAATAGTCTTATGAGATAACTGGTCATCTTTCCCTTAAAATCTGTTTAAGACGAAGGTGATTCATAAGATTTCTATAAATGGGAAGTTAAGAGATAACACATGACTAAATCTGTTCTTCATACATAGATATGATTTTGTTAGGAAAATGCTAAGTAATCCTAATTTCATATATATATATATATATATATATATATATATATATATATATATATATATATATATATATATATATATATATATATATATATATATGTGTGTGTGTGTGTGTGTGTGTGTGTGTGTATTAAGTTCGTAATGAAATACAACGCTTGTGTGTAAAACCAACACTTCACATTTAACAAAAATATAGACTAAGGTGGGGTTAAGCATGTGGCCTTTTTGGTAAAGGGTGCATCCTCTAAACATTTTTCAGGAATTGCTGCAACATCCCCTACCTCACAAGCCTTTGGATCTCATCTTTCAGGGAAAAACATTTTCCAGTGTTGTGCCCCTGGTACCTGTGGAAGCTGCAATATCTGGTTTTGTCCCTCTTATAAGGGGGACTTCAATTTCTCACGCCAGCAAAGCAATTTGACTTCTTTGATGAGTTCCAACACCTCTTCAATCTTGTAAATCAGCGGAGTGTAGGCTTCAAAACCCTTTTCTATTTTTTTGACCTTCCTCTTTCGATTCCTTTGGTCCAGGGCTGCGGTCACTATGACATTATCTTCAGTGGCTGCGGCCCCTAGGACAATAGCTTCTTTATCCGCGACGACTATCGTCTGGACAACAACTTTAGGTGCCGCAAACTTCAACATAAGAACCCTTTGGGTCCCGAAGTTGACCTGAGTTTGGAGTTAGGTGTGACTGTCATACAGATGATTGAGGTAGTTGTATAGCTGGCCAATCTCGTTCTTCATTTATGTGCTTTGGTTGGATTCTTCCTCCATTTTTTATTTTGTTAGTCTTTACAAAATATATAATCTGAGACAAAACTAGCATAAGTGAGTAATAACTGAATATAGGATGAACCAAGTATAAAGTAAGGATGCAACGTTTGCATCGCTGCATGATTTTACTGATGAGGTCGCTGCTAGTAAGGCATATATGTGCACTGCCGCTGCCTTTTTAGTGGAATTCACCAAGGTTGAACTTGTGACCACATCCCGATTATTTGAAGTTGCTGTAAGCCAACTGCATTAGTATGGGTTGCGATAAAAGGGCAGTTAAACTACCAGGTCACATCCCTTCTTGGGCAGGAAGGAGCAATCCCAGAATTGGAACCCAAAAACTGAGTTTTTCACATGAAACACGTGGAGAACATACCTACTAGGGTCTTTCCAGGGAAAAACAATCTCTAGGTGCACAGTAAGGTACAATCATGTTGGGAAACCCTAGATCATAGGCTGAGAAAGTAGCAAATGAGAAAATAGATCTCATCCCTAGCTACCCACCTTTGTGAGGTTATTGCCTTTTGCACTTATCTTGGTGAGGTAACATCATCAGAGTATGTAAAAATAGATCTAAGGTCATAAAAGGGAGACCCATGGACAGATTTGAATATATGCAATACCCATTTCAGGGTGTGTATATAAAAGACGAGTTCGATAGCTAAAAATTCACCCATAAGAGAATGATCCAAAGGATCCCCATGAATAAAATAAGGTGTTTAAGAACCCAAAATATAGAGAAATAAGATTGAAATACCTCGTTTCCCACAGACGGTGCCAGATTGATGATACGAGAAATCGTCCAGTTGTCGTTCTCATACCAACAAGTCAAATGTAAATACATAATAAGAAGATAAAGCAGGTAATGAGAGATAAAAGACTAGATGTAGAGTGGTTTGGCTATTAAAATGAGCCTATGTCCACTTTGGTGCCATACTCTCATTATATGCATTATAGTACAAGTTTACAATGCCGTAATAGGCGTACAATGTAGATGATCTGTGATGTTGCTGGGAGTGCCGGAGAGATGACCGTGATGCCGATGAATAGACTTCAAGGTGTACCAAGAGGTGTGGGGTATCTGGCAATGCCTCCCCAAGTGTCGTAGTCTCTGGACTGGATATCAGTGTAAGAAATGTCTTTGGATCCGGATCAGATCAGGTGAGGTCCCCAAATCTCGAGGTGTGGACCACTATTTATAGGAGGTCTAGGTGCTATATTATTGCTGTAAATGGAGAGGGGATACGATCAGTTATGTTGAAAGGTAGTGGCCGCAACCTGTAACATATGGATGAGAGGGGCTGCATCATATTGCATTTAGGGACGCACCCTATACTGTGTAGGTCCGTGGCATGTAAGTTCGCACACCGTATCATGTAAATGTAAGGCTACGACAACATGTCATCTATGCATGCTTCTCATAGGTTCCACGGTAGGGGTATTATATTTGCCATATCAATTAGAGTTACAAATTTCGAATCTCAATTATTAGTATATATATGATACCATGTTTTTAAATATGATGAAAATTTTGATGAATTTTATCTTTGGTTGCAAGATATAGTAAATCAATCACATGGTAACGGTATTGTATTTACTAATTTTGAAATATATACTAAAATTCTAAGATCTTTATCTCATACATTTGCCATGAAGAAATATGCCATAGAATAAATGGATGACCCTAACATAACACCTTAACCATTATGCAGTAAAATGAAGATTTTTTACCTTAAAATTGTTTTAAGAGATAATCAAAGAGGAAAAGAAAAATCACACACTTCATAACCTTCTTCATGTTTAAATCTCTGTGAACCGTATTGCTTTTGTATCTTCTTTATCTGATGTTGATGATTCCTCTACTTCTTTTGACTCCCTAAATCATGAAATTTTATTGTTATCTAAACATTTCAAGAAATTTGTTACGTTCATAAAAAAATTTGCTTCTAGAGAAGGACAACCTAATTATTCTAATAGGCCACATGAAAATATTTTGAAAATAAACCTTTTGAAAAATATAACCATATTTAAGACTTAAGTCACATTCAATGTAGAAAATGTAATGAGTTTGGTCATTATACTAACAAATATTTTTTTAAAACTAAATGACAATTTTCTCAAAAATCATACTTATTTTAAAACTTGGGATGACAATTTTGACTATAATAGTGATAATTGTAATAACCTTACGGCTTTTACTTCTACATGTTTAAATGAATCTGATGACTGTGTTGATAATTTGTTTGTTATGTCTGATAATTTAAAGTGTTTATTGATAATTGTGATGTACCTCATGAAAATAACTCTTGCTAACATCCTTATGCATGATCATACTCCTATTAATACATGTAAAATTCTTAATGTTTTTACTTTTAACCGGGATGATGAAAATAATGATTATTATGCATGTTATCTTAAGATAGATACCTTGGATAATGATTATGACGATGATGAACTACATTTTAATAAACTGTATAAGTTTACCATGAAAAAGTGTATTCACTTAGGAAAAGTTAATGCTGGGTTGTTATCTAAAATTAATGCACTTAACAATCAAATTTATTTTATATCTAATGAATCTTCTATGCAAGTAGAATAGATTGAGATTGAAAAATTGATGTCAGAGAAAAAATATTTTCAAGATAAGTGAAAGTTGTTCTTTATTGGAGAAAAAATGCAAAGCTATTTTAACAGATTTTGATGAATCATAAACTAAGCTAAAATAAGCTTTGAGTAGACTTAATGCTTTCAATAAACCTGGCATCATTGTAAAATAAATTATGAGTTATGGAAGGTCTTCTTTTGATGACAAAGGAGTAGTTGGTTTTAAAGGAAAAGAAGTTTTTGAAACAAACTTCATATCCTTAAATAGAGACTATTCGAAAGCCTCAAGTGTTTGTATGTCTATTCTGTATTTGAAAAACATATTCAAATTCCATATCCTGATAGGCAAATTTATCATTACAATTTTTGTGGTAAAACTGGACATTTAGAGACTTTCTATTATAAAGGATTAAATCAAAACAGGAAAATGGTAAAACTAATAGACCTAGGAGAACTATTAAAACTAAACCTGCTAAGAAACTTACACCAGCTAAGCCAGTGCCTTATAAATCTAAAATTCATTTTCCAAAAACTAAGGCAATTTGGATTAGTAAGTATGACTTAAGTTATCAACTGAGTTGTAATGTTTTTATATCAGCATTAAATGCTTCAAATAAAAACTCTAAGTGGTACCTTAATTTGGGTTGTTTAAGGCATATAACTGGGAACAAATCAAAATTTTCCTCTTTATAAACTTTTGTTGGAGAAAATACCACTTTTTAAGATGAAAAATGTCCTGAATCATAAGAAAAGGAACAAATTTAAGGTGAAATAATATCTAACTTATATGAAGTTTTATTGATTGAAAGTCTTAAAACTAATTTACCAAGTATGAGTCAGTTTTGGGACACTTATCATACATTGAGTTTTCAAAATACGATTGCAAAATTTTCAGTCAAGATGGAAAAACTATTTTTTGTAGTGAAGGAACACCTGATAATTGCTATGTTATTATTCAAAACATATATGTTGAAAATTATCTATATGCTAGACTTAATGACTAAAACTTATGGCATGAAAGGCTTAGGAATATTAACTATTATAATCTTTCTAGATTAACTAGTCAAAATATCGTCCTTAGTCTACCTCAAATTCCAAAAATCTAATATTCTGTTTGTGGACCATGTCAAATAGTAAAGATTCACAAAGCCCCTCATAGGAAAATTAAATATGTTTTAACCTCTCAACCTTTAGAATTGCTACACAAGGACTTAATGGAATCCTCTAGAACTACTAGCTTATGTGAAAACTCCTACATTTTTGTCATTATGGATGACTTTTTAAGATTTAATTGGGTTGTTTTATGAAAGAAAAATATGGCACTTTTCAAAATTTCTTAAGTATCCGTTTAAGGATTTAAAATGAAAAGGATATCCAAGTAACTAGGTTTCGATGTAACAGGGGTGGAGAGTTTACAAATTCTAGAGTTGTAGAATATTGTGTAGGAAATGGTTATAAATATGATTTTAGTTCACCCCAAACCCCTCAAGAAAAATGGATAGCTGAAAGAAAGAATCGAACCATACAAAATATGGATCGTCTCTTGCATCACGTTAAAAATTTGCTAAAATATTGCTAGGTGAGGCTACACAAACTTCATGTCATATAATCAATCGTGTGTACTTAAGAAAACATTCTAAATAAATTGCATATGAAATTTGGTATGGAAAATGACCTAATTTGAAATACTTTAGTGTGTTTGGTAGTGAGTGATATGTTTGTAAATATATAGAACATTTGTCAAAATTCAACTGTAGAGGGGACAAGTCTATCATTTTAGGTTATTCACAAAATAATTTTGCATATTGTGTGTTTAATATAAGAATGAAATCTACAATAAAATCTATAAATGTTGTTGTGAATGATAGTATTACAACACTATATGGAAGAAAGTGAAGCTCCTATACCTATTAACCAATCTTAAAATGAAAATGAAACAAATTTAACTAAACAGTCAACGAAAAGTGATTATGATTCTTTACCACCCGATGAACCTGATGTTCATAACTGGGTTAAGGTAATTCAATCTAAGAAAAACATTGTTGTAAATGCTAAAGACCTCATAAGAACTAGATCTCAAAATTTTAATGCTTTATTTTCTTTTTATGTGTCTTTAATTGAACCTAAACATGTGAGTGAATCTTTAATAGATGAATCTTGGTTATTAACTATGCAAGTAGAATTAGAATAAGTTAAACTTCATGATGTTTGGTATTTAATCCCACATCCTACTCACACTAACATAATTGGAACAAAATGGATTTTTAAGAATAAGTGTGATAAATAAGAAATAAGGGTAGATTAATAGAAAAAAGGTTATTCTCAAATAAATGGAATATATGTTGATGAACCCTTTGGTCCATCTTGCTAGACTAAAATTTGTTGGTCTTTTGCTAGTTGTGGCTTGTCATTTAAAATTCCAAATCTATCAATTGGACGTAAAATATGCTTTTTTAAATGAAGAAGTTTATGTTGTACAAACTCAAGTCCTTTTAGATCCTTTATCTCCAAATCATGTTTTAGATTAAATAAAACGCTTTAAGGTTTAAAAGATGCCCCTCATGCCTAGTATGAGAGATTATAAAATTTCTTAATGAAAAATGGTTTCAACCAAGGGGGGTTGACATAATAAAATTTATTCACTAATTTCTCAAGTTTACATTGATTACATCATTTTTTGGTCCACTTCTCCCTTGGAAGCTGAAAAATTTACTAATATAATGGAATTTGAGTTTCAAATGTCTATTATGGGAACTCCATTTTTTCTTCGGTCTTCAAGTAGCTGAAAAATATGATCGTATCTTTATCTATCAATCAAAATATGCTACTGATATGATCCACTGTTTTGGTTTAAATATTGCTAAACCTACTAGAACATCTATGAATTCTTCTATCAAACTCTCAAAAGACTTATCTGAAAAAAGATTGATGTTACTTAGTATCGCAGTATGATAGGTATCATGCATACTTAATTGTGAGTAGACCCCATATAATGCATAGATACCAATGTCATCCCAAAGAATCCCACTTACATGTTGTAAAATGTACTATTAAATATATAAGAGGAACTCTAAACTATGGTATTGTGACACGCCGCCTAATAAAATACTGGGTGATCAGTCCTATACCAAATTAAAATAAGAATCTCAATTGGATCATCCTTAGCATCACTGTCGAAAACTTTTTAAAACTTACTAACCACCTAGTATTCCAAAAGCTGGTGCCAATTTTAACTTTTTAATTACACAAAATAGTACATGCGGAAATAAATATAAACCATTCACACAACTGAATAATTAATTAAACAATTTGCCGAATAAATCATCGGCCACCAAAGTGAAATAATCCAAAACAAATATCCAATATAGGAATAAAACAAATCTGAAAACTGAACTGAAAGTCTGGGCGCCATGCCCTAAATAAAACTGAAACTGATACAAGATTCCTACTCTAGGAATGAATGAATGATGCGTCTAATCCAAACTCCTGCTAGTATCCACATATGCCGCAGCTCCGTGTCCCTGGAATAGAATATCAATCCTGGTGTCCCTGTGGCTGGACACCTAAAAGGTTTTGAAAATAGTTTTATAGCAAGGGTGAGAACCCAAAACATTTTGAAAATATTTAGCAAGTGAATTAACTGCAGTAATTTAAAATGTATGAATGCGCTTCGTATATAAGTTAGTGTCGCACTCCCTTGTGGACATTCTCACCCCTCCACTATTGTGCACACCTACCGGTTAACTTAACCCCACCTAGTTGTACTACCCCGCCCAACTAGTCCTGGTATAACCTTCCCTTTCCATACTACTCTAACTTGAGTATAATAATTTTTTTTAATTATAAGTTATCTCACAATTAACTTAATTAATTCCTCTTAAATAGTAGCATATAACCGTGTCACAAGTTATATAAAGTAAATACATTACACACTGTATTATTACCCGTATATAATATTTACTACCATTATATATGTACCTTTACCACAACATCCACACATATAACATACGTATATCCACCCCATCGAGTATACCCTCGCTGGATGATTCCCTCTAAAATGATATCTCACTAGGTGTGCTCACAAAACCTAGTTTCCCCAAGTCGCAATCGCTCACCAACTTGGTCCAAAATATAAACGTCGTGGAGGTGGTCACATTCATGTGACAACCCGCGATCCGAGATAAGAGGTGGCCAGCTCGATACCCAAATGTAACAGGAATCATGGATGGATATCATCCTCAGCATCACAAAATATAAAATGAGTATACGGGAAAACCACCCAATAAATCAGAAAACGGGTTGCCAAAAAGTTTAGAAATTTAAAATGCAGTTAAGAAATTTAAATTAAAACAACCCCGTCAGATAAGCAAGTGGAATTCCACAAGAATATATATAATAAAACTAAGACGAATGTATACAAAAGGACCGAATAGGTTGTCGGTCCACAACAACATACAACGAAGTACAACAATTTAATATCTTATGTAATACATTCATTAATCAAATACAAAAGTTTGGGCCACACGCCCGAATATAAGACCCGGTCATATCTAGAACACGAAGATGAAATTGTCTAATACAATATCCTGTAATAACCCGCAAAATCTTACAGCTCGTCGAATGAAAAGGAATGGTAACATCAAGACGGGCGTCCTTGCGTGGGAGAACCTGAGCGGATACAATCATATATGCAACAAGGAAAGTAAACCGGTCAGGGCCGGGTTCTATATGATCACCCGAAGATATAAAAAGCATGATAGAATTGAAGAGTTATGCATGAATGATAAGGATGATAATATGGCATTTACATAAAAGAAAGAAAAGTAAATAACTTAAGTTTAAAGCCTTTCCTCATTTATTAAATTTCCATTATCCTTTATATTCCTTAATAGGAATAAAAACCATTTATTAACTTTCATAGTTATTTATCTTACTATTTCATCTTTCCATTCCTTAATAGGAATACCATTAATATCAAGTGCTCTTTATGGCACATACCTTATTCACATGCACTTTATGGCACGTATCCATGCTCTTTATGGAATATATATATCCATCAAGTCCCACTTGATGCAGAAAAGTTATATTCTTATACATATAATGATTCTAAGACCGCCCCTCCGAGTTTCCTCACTGGGCGCGCCTCTAAATAACTATCATCTTCCAGGGCCATCACATATAAGATAACCTGGGATCATAACGCAACGTCGGGAAGCGGCCATATGCCTGCGGGGTAGTCAAGACCACACCCAGAATCTCCTACCCATCGCAGAAAATACATATATACAAAACAACGCTCATATGGACTAGGACTATATCCACCCTGCGTTAATTTGTCAGGTGGCATCACTTCGCGCGCGGACTTCCCTTATGATAGTATTTAGAGAAGTGTGTATCAGTAAATTAACATTTACCATTTTTTAAATCTCATTTTCATATTCAAAATTCATTACCAATTTCCATTTCCATTATCCATGTGATTGGTTCTTTTTATTTGAACCTAACATCATTAAATAACATTTGGGTTCACTTTAGTGGAAACTATCATCTTTAAACCATTTGGGTTCATTTTATGCGAACCTAATTCCCATCGAATATTGACATTGATATTCCTCAAATCACAAGTTCCGGTTTAGTCTCCAAATAGACATTATGATCCTACAATTCCCAAAGTTTAGATAATTTCGATAATCCCCTAAGTCTCCAAACATGGGCATTTAACTGTAATACCCAGTACTTTTAACTATATTTATTTTTAGGATTAATTAATTAAATTGCGTATTAATTGACATTAATCCGGGTTATAAATACTAATGAGATGCGAATTGGTATTTGATTATGTGCATATATGATTATATATGTATTTGGTATTATAAAATTTGTCGTGAGATTTATATACGGCATTTTAGAAATTTTGTTGAGACGCGTGGGACCGCCGCGTCACGGTATAATATTTTGATAATAAAAAGTGAATTTAAAATATATAATCTGTATGGTCGTTTTGAGTGCGCCAACACGTCCGGAAGGGTCGAGATAGTCAGAAATCACTAGTCGGGGGTATAGTTTGGGTTCCGGGGTATTTTTAGGCCATACCGACAACTTAAAGGGTATTTTGGTAATTTTACATTTTGAGGAATTAAAAGTGACGAAAATTGATTAATTAAATCTGATGTGGATATTGACCCACTAAGCCCATAACCAACCCATATTAACCCTTTAAGCTACGGAGGCTAACATTAGGTTTACAATCTTCCCCAAATCAAACCCTAGCCACCTTAAGCCACCATTGGAGAAGGAGCTTAGAGAGAGAGGAAACTCTGCAGAATCTTCACCAAACCTACACCAAAATCAGAAATCAAACCAAGGCAAGTGTTTTAATCATATTTAAATTCGTAGAATGTTTCCCCCATGTTAGAAAATTGATAAATTACAACTGTTCTTGAAAGATAATGAAAACCCATGTAGTTTGAAGTTTAGAACTTAAAAATTGTGAAGAGAATTGCATGTAGTATGATAGGTAGATGATTTCCCTTATATTAATTGTGATTTGAAGGAATTAAAATGAAATAAATTCTGGGATTTGATGATGATATAAACCTAGGGTTCATGTTCTAGAGAAATTGGGAAAAGTGCAGAGATTTGTAAATTTAGTTGATGTTATGATGATTCAATCTTTGAAAACATGTTAGGAGATGATGTAAATATGTTTAGGATGAATTAGAGACCCTAAAAAGTTATTGGGATGAACCTTGGAAGAGATTAGAAGTGATAAAAATGGTGAAAAACGAATTGGGGAAAATCTGGGCCGAATCTGGTAGCTCGTTAGAAGCAGTCCCCAGGTCGTTCGAACGAACTCGTTCGAACGAGCTTCTAACGAGTTGACCAGTCGTTGCTAACGAGTAGGAATTTCGTTCGATATCTCATTCGAATGAGATATCGTTAGAAGGGACAGTTCGTTCGAACGAACTGGATCTCGTTTGAACAGTCTCGTTCGAACGAGACTTCTAACGAGCTGACAGTCCAAACTCGTTCGAACACTCGTTCGAACGAGACTTCTAACGAGTTGAGAGTTTGATCCTTTTTGGACTGTTTCGATTTTTGGAGACCCGTAAACTTGTTCGAGGATATAGATAGCATTTCTTTGATGATATAGTGATAGACTTGGGACATTTGGGTATTTATGAGGAGGAATTTACATACGAGAGTTGTGTTACATGTACGGTTTGGGTTGAGACGTGAGTGACTACTACGAAGTGAGAAATTATAGCGCGTATAATTACAAACCGGAATAGTATAGATTGTGATAAATATAGTTAGTGCGAGAATGCGATACGTACTACGATTAAAATACGGTATTACTAAGATGTGTGTTTACTTAGAATATGGATTGTGTGTATGACATACCTACCATACTTGCTAACACGGGAGGTTGCGTTCGCTTAGGACCCTCTAATCCTTGTGTGCCTACGGGGGGGGGGGGATATAGACTGGTACCTCGATGAACATAGGTCATAGAAAGACTTATTGTGATATTAATAAGTCCGCTGATCATGGGAGCGTAGGTATGTGCGTGACCCATGTGATGGTGACTGTGTTCGCCTCCATTATTTGTGATGTTGTTATCGGTAGACTATTCCTGAGAGATTCGGAATATGTAATCCTTATGTACGTGATGTACCGGGATGGATAGCAGAGTATGTGTGCACCACAGCTTAGTTCGCGGGGTGCTTGTATTGTATATTTACGATGTGATAATATACATTTAAATTAATGGGAATCCTCATGTTAATGTTGTATATATATTACGGTGTTGTTTCGAGAAATATAACGAGTTAACTGATAGTTATATATATTGCATATCGAGTATCTGAGTTCACGTTAAATCCCTATAAAATTACGAGCGTTATATGTTAATGGAACCAAGTAATAGGGGTAGAACCTTTGGTAGTCTAGCTAGTTATGTTGTCACTTAGCTAGTAGTATGGGTCGTTATAGATGGGTACTTACGTTAGGAGTGCACAGTTAGACGAGAGGTGAGAATATCATGCGAGTGTACGTCCTAACATGTACTTTGCATTTAATGTTTTAAATGTTTTTAAAGCACTTGCAGGTTTTTAAAATATAACTCCACATTCGGGCTCTGACCCGTTTGCTTTTCAAATCTCTTTTTCTTTGTAAAACCATTTTAGGTGCCCAGCCACAAGGACACCAAGCATAGGATACTCATTCAGGTTACGAGATGTAGCTGCTTGTGGAAGCTACAGGGATTTACATGTAGACGCTTCTATCTTTTGGATTCCAGAGTCACCATCTATCAATTGTAGGGCATGTTGCCCATTTCTTTAGAGACATCTTTTACATTTCAGTTTTCAGACTTTAGCATGTATTGTTCAGTTTATTTATTTCAGTTATGGGATTGTAGTGAGGAGTTTTTCCTCCAGACTTTATTTACTGTTATGTGATGGTTATTCGTTTTACTGCAGTATGGTGAATGGTGTTGTTTATTTCTTCATTACATTTGTTGCATGTTTAATCAGACTTAAATTAAAATTTGGCAACTTGCTTTTTAAATACTAGGTGGTTAGTAATATTAAAATGTTTTCGACAGTGATGCTATTAACTGAGCCAACTTGGCATTTTGAATTAATTTAATAAAGGAGTAGCTACCCGGTATTTAATTAGTCGGGGTGTCACAGGTGGTATCAGAGCATCAGGTTCTAGTGTCCTTTAGGATATGTACGACTATTATGTTTCCGCTACGTTTCTTTGATATAGAGCCCTATATTTTAGGACTGTTGTACTCTTTTTGTGTATGCTTCGTTCTTCAGCTATTTTAAGTTTATAAACTGCGAACTTATAAACTTTGTTCTTATTTCAGATGCCTCCATGACGTGCACGACGAGTTCCCAGGAAGGCAATGCCCGAACCCCAGCCCGCTCCAGTTCAGGGCATGATGAACGCCGCTGAGGTTGCTGCTATAGTAGCCCAAGCGGTAAATGCCGCGATTGCCGTGATTCAGCAGGCACCGCCTCAGGCGCCGGTTGCCGCGCCAGCACAGGTTAATGCATTCCCGTCTGCTTGGGAGCGTGTACGAGACGCTTTTCAGAAAGCGCATCCGCCAGAGTTTGCAGGTAGCTCAGACGTGGTAGTCTCGAGCCAATGGAGGAAGGACATACAGAGGCATTTGAGGATGCATGAGTGCACTGATATTCAAAAATAGGTGCTAGCTACTTTCAAGCTAGTGGGATCTGCACTATAGTGGTGGGAGTCTATTACCACCGCGGAGGAGAGGGATACCCTCACGATCCAGGAGTTCTGGGTGCGGTTCGACCGAGTACTTTTCGTCCGCAGTTCATACAGAGATGAGGAGGAATCTGATGAGTTTGAAGCAGGAGGGCAAGATAGTGGCCGAGTATGAGGCCGAGTTCACTAACCTGTTGAATATCGTTCCAGACGAGATTCCAACAGAGAAGAAGAAGAAGATAGAGAAGTTCACCGATGGGTTGAATTGGAGGATCCGTCAGCATCTGCTAGGGAACCTATCGTTGGCCACGTATTCTGATGTGGTTAACGCTGCATTATTGCACTGCCAGGACCACCGTTTTCATATGGCCGAGGGCAAGCGGTCGGGGGAGTCTAGCCATCAGGGCAGGACTGGAGGACATGGTGCCAGCGGGGCACAATCTGGCCAGGGGCAGAGACAGAATGAGCAGGGTACCCAACAGGGGGATAATAAGAGGTTTCGATCAGGGAACTACAGGCAGGGACAGGGAGGTTTCCGTCAGGGCCATCAGGGTCCAAACGGCCATCAGGGCCAACAGGGGCAGAATGGGCAGCAGTTTCATCAGGGCCAGCAGGGCCAAGGGAGGAATGGTAACGGCCACCAGGGCCGGGGACAGCAGGGGCAGAGGGGAGGGAACTTCCCGGGGAAGTGCTTTGTTTGTGGCAAGACTGGCCATAAGAAGCAGGATTGTCCTGATAGGGGCAGGGCCCCACAGCAGCAGCAGCAGGGTGCTCGCCAGGAGCCACAGAGACCTATGTTTCCCGCCGCTCTTCCCGCACCGCCGCAGATGGCAGCATTACCACCCATTCCAGCGGTCCCAGCTCAGCAGGGGCAGCTACAGTATGGACGTGTCTACAACATTCACCAGGCTGCAGTTCCATAGGCACCGCCCGCGATCGAGGGTACGTTTCCTATCCATGGCACTATGGGTCGTGTGTTATTTGATACGGGTGCTACACATTATTTCATAGCTACACACTTCGCGAAAGCTTTAGGATTGTTATCTACGGCAGAGAGCACAGTGACGTGTGTCGACTCACCATTAGGGAGTGGGTCACTTATTTTCTTTATATGCCGGGGAGTGGGGGTAGAGATCGGTGGTTTGGTATTACCTGCAGATATGTTAGTGTTAGACATGCATGTTCACGATGTGATCATCGGTATGGATTGGCTCGTAGCATATAAGGCCATGATTGATTGCTTCAGCGGGAGCATTGTTTTTGCCATTCCGGGGCAAGAGATGTTTATAGTGGCGATGCCTCGCCCAGAGGGAGGATCGACCGGTCATCTGTATTACATAGAGGAGGATACCTCTAAGGAGGTTGTTATTCCTTTAGATTCGATCCCGGTTGTCAGGGAGTATTCGGATGTGTTTCAGGAGATACCAGGCTTACCACCCAGTCGTGAGATAGACTTCGTTATAGATTTGCTACCGAGTACGAGACCTATAGCACGCGCACCGTACCGTATGGCTCCAGCTGAGATGAGAGAGCTACGGGATGAGATAGAGAAGCTGTTGGGACAAGGCTTTATTCGCAGGAGTACCTCACCTTGGGGCGCTCCAGTTTTATTTGTGAAGAAGAGGGACGGTTCACTGAGATTGTGTGTGGACTACCGATAGTTGAATAAGGTCACGATGCAGAATAAGTATCCGTTGCCTCGAATCGATGACTTGTTCAACCAGTTGAGAGGAGCTTCTTTCTTCTCGAAGATTGACTTGAGGTCGGGATACCATCAGTTGCGTATCAGGGAGGAGGATGTCTCGAAGACCGCGTGCTTGTCGAGATATGGTTCTTACGAGTTTCAGGTTATGCCTTTCGGCTTGACCAACGCTCCAGCAGTGTTTATGGACTTGATGAACAGAGTGTTCAGGGATTTCCTAGACCAGTTTGTCATTATCTTCATTGATGATATTCTGGTTTACTCTCAGACAGAGGAGGAGCACGCCGAGCACTTGAGGCAGGTTTTGCAGACACTCCGTCAGAACGAGTTGTATGCAAAATATGAGAAGTGCGGGTTTTAGCTGAAGGAAGTCCAGTTTTTGGGGCATATCATTTCCGACCAGGGAATATCTGTTGATCCGGGGAAGGTTTCAGCGGTAAGGGAGTGGGGGCAGCCCACGACACCGACTGAGATTCGTAGTTTCTTGGGTTTAGCAAGATACTACAGGAGGTTTATTCGGGGTTTCTCGGAGATAGCAGGTCCTTTGACACATCTTACTCGTAAGGGTGTGCCATATATCTGGAGTGATGCATGTCAGTTGGCATTCGATGAGTTAAAGGACAAATTGACCTCAGCACCTGTGTTAGCATTGCCGAGACTGGGAGTTGAGTATTTGGTTTACACCGATGCGTCGTTGCAAGGACTAGGAGGTGTATTGCAGAAGGAGAGACAGGCCATAGCTTATGCTTCCCGTAAGCTTAAGCCTCATGAGAAGAATTACCCCACGCATGATTTGGAGTTGGCAGCAGTGGTATTTGCCTTACGGATTTGGAGGCACTATCTTTTGGGGGAGAAGTTTCAGCTGTTCACGGACCACAAGTCACTACAGTATCTGTTCACGCAGAAGGAATTGAATATGCGGCAGCGTAGGTGGCTTGAATTTGTGAAGGACTACCAGTTCGACATCCAGTACCACCCGGGTAAGGCTAACGTGGTAGCAGACGCGTTGAGCCGCAGGCCAGCAGATGAGGTGGCAGAGGTGTGGAAAGCTAAGTGGAAGGAATTGGGACACCAGGATGCAGTGGCCCAATCTTTCATGTCTGTGATGACCGTTACACCGCAGATTCTCACGAAGGTAGTACGGGCACAGGCTAATGATTCGTTCTGTCAGGAGCAGATAGTTCGATTACTAGCAGAGGGAGCCGAGTCCTATACCGTTAGCTCAGACGGGGGATTACGCTTCAATGGGAGATTGGTAGTTCCTGAAGGAGATGAATTGCGTCACGAGGTGATGGCAGAGTCGCACGGCTCACGGTTCGCGGTACATCCCGGAGGGGATAAAATGTACCAAGACATGAGACGACAGTATTGGTGGAGCGGTATGAAGAGAGATATCGCTGAGTTTGTCTCGAAATGCGCCACTTGCCAGCTTGTAAAAGTGGATCATCAGAGACCAGCAGGATTGCTACAGCCGTTGGAGGTCCCGGTGTGGATGTGGGAGAGCATATCCATGGACTTTATCACGGGGTTGTCGACGCCACAGAGGGGTCACGACCCCGTTTGGGTAATTATGGACAGGTTGTCCAAGGTCGCTCACTTCTTACCCGTAAGGACTGACTACACTACGGGACAGTATGCCCAGCTCTTCATTTCATAGATTGTGAGACTTCACGGTGTGCTCCTAAATATCGTGTCTGACAGAGACAAGATATTTGTTTCGAGGTTTTGGGAGAGTTTCCAAGAGGCCATGGGCACGGAATTGCGGTTGAGTACGGCTTATCATCCGCAGACCGATGGGCAGACAGAGCGCACCAATCAGATGTTGGAGGACATGCTACGCATGTGCATTATTGACTTTCGGGGGTGGATGGGAGCAGTACCTTCCACTGGTGGAGTTTGCTTACAACAACTCCTATCAGTTTACTATTGGCATGGCTCCGTTTGAAGCATTGTACGGTAGGCCTTGTCGTTCCCCAGCATGTTGGTTAGAAGTGGGAGACAACAAACTACTTGGGCCGGAAGTGATTCAGGATACTTCGGCAAGGATTGAGTTGATTCGGAGTCGCATTCGGGTAGCTCAAGACAGGCAGAAGAGTTATGCTGATGCGAAGAGGTTTTTCAGGGAGTTCCAAGTGGGGGACCAGGTTTTGCTCAGGGTATCTCCGATGAAGGGGATTATGCGATTCGGGAAGAAGGGGAAATTGGCACCGAGGTATGTGGGGCCGTTTCCTATTATTGAGCGGATCGGACCGGTTGCGTATAGACTTGGACTACCGGAGCACTTGCATCGGATTCACGACGTGTTCCATATTTCCTCGCTGAGAAAATACCTTAGAGATAATTTGTCTCATTCTCACATTGCTGTGGAGGACATCGATCTCCAGCCGGATAGCTCCTACGAGGAGGGGCCAATTGCTATTTTGGACCGAAGCGAGAGGAAACTGCGGTCAAAGATAGTCCCGTTAGTGCGTGTTCAGTGGCGACATCACAATGTCGAGGAGTCCACATGGGAGCGCGAGGATGAGATGCGCGAACGTTATCCAGAGATATTTTTAGCAGGTACTTTCTAGTTTCGAATTTCGGGACGAAATTCAGTTATTAGGGGGGGAGTATGTAATACCCCGTACTTTTAAATATATTTATTTTTAGGATTAATTAATTAAATTGCGTATTAATTGAAATTAATCCGGGTTATAAATACTAATGAGATGCGAATTGGTATTTGATTATGTGCATATATGATTATATATGTATTTGGTATTATAAAATTTGTCGTGAGATTTATATACGGCATTTTAGAAATTTTGTTGAGACGCGTGGGACCGCCGCGTCACGGTATAATATTTTGATAATAAAAAGTGAATTTAAAATCTATAATCCGTATGGTCATTTTGAGTGCGCCAACGCGTCCGGAAGGGTCGAGATAGTCAGAAATCACTAGCCGGGGGTATAGTTTGGGTTCCGGGGTATTTTTAGGCCATACCGACAACTTAAAGGGTATTTTGGTAATTTTACATTTTGAGGAATTAAAAGTGACGAAAATTGGTTAATTAAATCTGATGTGGATATTGACCCACTAAGCCCATAACCAACCCATATTAACCCTTTAAGCTACGGAGGCTAACATTAGGTTTACAATCTTCCCCAAATCAAACCCTAGCCACCTTAAGCCACTATTGGAGAAGGAGCTTAGAGAGAGAGGAAACTCTGCAGAATCTTCACCAAACCTACACCAAAATCAGAAATCAAACCAAGGCAAGTGTTTTAATCATATTTAAATTCGTAGAATGTTTCCCCCATGTTAGAAAATTGATAAATTACAACTGTTCTTGAAAGATAATGAAAACCCATGTAGTTTGAAGTTTAGAACTTGAAAATTGTGAAGAGAATTGCATGTAGTATGATAGGTAGATGATTTCCCTTATATTAATTGTGATTTGAAGGAATTAAAACGAAATAAATTCTGGGATTTGATGATGATATAAACCTAGGGTTCATGTTCTAGAGAAATTGGGAAAAGTGCAGAGATTTGTAAATTTAGTTGATGTTATGATGATTCAATCTTTGAAAACATGTTAGGAGATGATGTAAATATGTTTAGGATGAATTAGAGACCCTAAAACGTTATTGGGATGAACCTTGGAAGAGATTAGAAGTGATAAAAATGGTGAAAAATGGATTGGGGAAAATCTGGGCCGAATCTGGTAGCTCGTTAGAAGCAGTCCCCAGGTCGTTCGAACGAACTCGTTCGAACGAGCTTCTAACGAGTTGACCAGTCATTGCTAAAGAGTAGGAATTTCGTTCGATATCTCATTCGAACGAGATATCGTTAGAAAGGACAGTTCGTTCGAACGAACTGGATCTCGTTCGAACAGTCTCGTTCGAGCGAGACTTCTAACGAGTTGACAGTTTGATCCTTTTTGGACTGTTTCGATTTTTAGAGACCCGTAAACTTGTTCGAGGATATAGATAGCATTTCTTTGATGATATAGTGATAGACTTGGGACATTTGGGTATTTATGAGGAGGAATTTACATACGAGAGTTGTGTTACATGTACGGTTTGGGTTGAGACGTGAGTGTCTACTACGAAGTGAGAAATTATAGCGCGTATAATTACAAACCGGAATAGTATAGATTGTGATAAATATAGTTAGTGCGAGAATGCGATACGTACTACGATTAAAATACGGTATTACTAAGATGTGTGTTTACTTAGAATATGGATTGTGTGTATGACATACCTACCATACTTGCTAACACGGGAGGTTGCGTTCGCTTAGGACCCTCTAATCCTTGTGTGCCTACGGGGGGGGGGGGGGGATATAGACTGGTACCTCGATGAACATAGGTCATAGAAAGACTTATTGTGATATTAATAAGTCCGCTGATCATGGGAGCGTAGGTATGTGCGTGACCCATGTCATGGTGACTGTGTTCGCCTCCATTATTTGTGATGTTGTTATCGGTAGACTATTCCTGAGAGATTCGGAATATGTAATCCTTATGTACGTGATGTACCGGGATGGATAGCAGAGTATGTGTGCACCACAGCTTAGTTCGCGGGGTGCTTGTATTGTATATTTACGATGTGATAATATACATTTAAATTAATGGGAATCCTCATGTTAATGTTGTATATATATTACGGTGTTGTTTCGAGAAATATAACGAGTTAACTGATAGTTATATATATTGCATATCGAGTATCTGAGTTCACGTTAAATCCCTATAAAATTATGAGCGTTATATGTTAATGGAACCAAGTAATAGGGGTAGAACCTTTGGTAGTCTAGCTAGTTATGTTGTCACTTAGCTAGTAGTATGGGTCGTTATAGATGGGTACTTACGTTAGGAGTGCACAGTTAGACGAGAGGTGAGAATATCATGCGAGTGTACGTCCTAACATGTACTTTGCATTTAATGTTTTAAATGTTTTTAAAGCACTTGCAGGTTTTTAAAATATAACTCCACATTCGGGCTCTGACCCGTTTGCTTTTCAAATCTCTTTTTCTTTGTAAAACCATTTTAGGTGCCCAGCCACAAGGACACCAAGCATAGGATACTCATTCAGGTGACGAGCTGTAGCTGCTTGTGGAAGCTACAGGGATTTACATGTAGACGCTTCTATCTTTTGGATTCCAGAGTCACCATCTATCAGTTGCAGGGCAAGTTGCCCATTTCTTTAGAGACATCTTTTACATTTCAGTTTTCAGACTTTAGCATGTATTGTTCAGTTTATTTATTTCAGTTATGGGATTGTAGTGAGGATTTTTTCCACCAGACTTTATTTACTGTTATGTGATGGTTATTCGTTTTACTTCAGTATGGTGAATGGTGTTGTTTATTTCTTCATTACATTTGTTGCATGTTTAATCAGACTTAAATTAAAATTTGGCAACTTGCTTTTTAAATACTAGGTGGTTAGTAATATTAAAATGTTTTCGACAGTGATGCTATAAACTGAGCCAACTTGGCATTTTGAATTAATTTAATAAAGGAGTAGCTACCCGGTATTTAATTAGTCGGGGTGTCACATTAACTTCCAAACTTCAAAAGGTTTGAATTAAAAAAAGTAAAGCCTTAACATCACTTTAAACATCCTCGGAATAAACCCCAGATGACCCCATTCTAGTCTAGGGTGGCGACCAAACTCAACTACAACTCTAGGACTCTAAGTTTACTTTTTTCAAGAAGGTTCCTAGGACCTAATCCTAAAAATTTGGTTAAAATTAGAAAAGGAAACCAAAAAGGAAATATACAGGGTTTCCGAATCGATTCGGCCTAGCCGAATCGATTTGGGTTAAGAGAAGCGAATTGATTAGGACTAGCCGAATCGATTCGGTCAGGAAAAATGACTTTCTGCATAATTGTCGAATCAATTCGGATGAGCCGAACCGATTCGGACGACCCAGTCTTGCAAACTCTCTCTCACCGAATCGATTCGGCCAGGCCGAATCGATTTGGTTCTGCAGAAACTCCTTGTTTTGGTTTTGGAGTTTTAAACTCCAAATTCTCCCAAACTCAAAACCACCTAACCCAACCTCAATTACATCAATTTATACATTAAAAATGTATATAGCTACCATCATCAACAACATTTATTATCCAAATCAACTTCTAAGTTTTTAATACCCATAAATCTAACAAAACCCTAAAATGTTAAACAATAACAATTCAATAACTATCAAAACTAATTATTCTCCTTAAATCACATAATTGCAAGTAGATTACTTGCCTCAAGCTTGCCAAGATCAAATTTGATGAAGATGAGAGCAACAATCCAAGCTTGAATCTCCAAATCTCTCTCTTTCTCCCAAGTTCTCTCTTTCTCCCTAAGTCTAGAAGTGTGTAAAGGAAGAATAGGAATAGGATAGGGGACTTAAACGTGGCTTAAGTCTAAAAAGCTCAACTTTAATGACTAATACGCGATATAATAAATTGCAACTACACATTTAAGCTATAACCAGTCAAAAGTGCCCGAAATACCAAAATGCAATATGGCACTTATTTTGACTGTCTCATATCTACCGGGACTAACTACACCCTTCAAATTATCATTTGGGAATTTTATAACTCATTTAAAGTTCCGATTTCTCATTAAACCAAAATGTCATTTTAATTCTTATGACACAATAAATCACCACATGGATACTTTTTCCTACTCATCAGGTAATCCTACAACATTTTAGTAAATATTAACCTTTTTCAGATTAAATTAATATTTACTCAACATCCATCATTTTATAATTAATTACTACATATAGTAAATAAATATAAAATAGGCTCTCAAAAGTGAGGGTTGTTACATACTCCCCCCCTTATGAGGAAATTTTCCCCCCAAAATTCAGGTATACCTCACGAGAAGAAATGCGGATACTTTTCCCGCCTGTCATCTCCATGATCACATGTCGATTTCTCGACACCACGGTGACTACATTGCACCAAAACCAAAGGTACAACCTACGCTTTCAATCGCCGCTCTTTATGCTTCTAAAATAGCAACCGACTACATCTCATAAGAAACGTCAAGTTGCAACTCAATATCTTCGAAAGGAATGTGCCTAAAGGCACCATCACATCTCTTGTACTTCTATACAGAGGAGATATGGAACACGTCACGAACTTGCTACAAGTATTTCAGTATAGCAAGTTAATAGGCTATCGGACCCACCTTAACATTTATAGGAAAGGTCCAACGTAACGCGATGCAAGTTCTCCTTTTCTACTCGAAACGCTTAATGCCCTTCTTAGGCGACACTCGCACCAATATTTGGTCCCCGACCTCAATATCCACACGCCTTCTCCCCGTATCGACATAGCTCTTTTGTCGATCTCGGTTATACAAATGCGATTCCATATGGGCTCGATCTTTGAAAAAGTATCCAGGATCATTTCAGGTCCAAGGAAACTTATCATCTCGCACCTCTAACCAACAAGCGGGGGATCCACAATGCCTATCCTACAATTCCTCACAAGGAGACATCCCAAAAGTAAATCGATACAAATTATAATAAGCGAATCCAACTAGTGGGAGACACTGTTCCCGACTATTCTTAAAGTTAAGTATGCACATAAGGAGTATATGCCCCAACATATGGTTTACCCTTTTTGGTCTGGCCATCTGTTTGAGGATGATAGGAAGTACTAAACTTCAATCCGATTCCCATGGCTTCAGAAACGAAAATCATGTTTCAGTCAGAAACTGTAATCAAAGGCACCCCACGCAACTACTACTGGCGGCGCATAACTTGACACATGATGTCGTTACCCGGATGTAACGCAACCTTAGAACCGCAAGATTCCACCACTTCTGCCTTTCTTAGGTCCTTCTCATTCGGGACAAAAATTCTCTTATGAAAACGTACCCCACCCTCAAAGTCAATAGAGAACGGTTATGTTCCCTAAATTAGCAGCTTGTATATGTTGTCTTAACCACTCTTGTCTCTCCTACGACATCTTGTAACAAAATATTGCTCGAACGAAGGTTTAAATTCTGCTCAGGAAGGAGCACCTTCTTTTCCATACGACGATCACCCCCACGATGAATTTCAAATTCGTACATGGGATAATACTCCTGACAAGTCTTAGCTTATGAGGCGCATAAACATTAGGTTCATGCTCCAGTATCATTACTCCCCATCCTGGAAGAGACTAGTCAATTGAATCCACTCTCGAGCTTAGCAACATAGGCCCAGAAGTGCGAGTCAATTCACCCTTTTGTTCGATCCGTAACACTCTAACTATGAGAGGCCTCATCTCATTCGGCCTAACCTAGCAAACCTCTCGAAATCCCCCCACTTCTCGTTACTAGGGAACCAATCCCTTATAGAGTTAACACACAACCTATTTGTGGTCAACTCCTGACAACCCTCCTAACTAACATCACATGCCCTAAAGGCCTTAAGTACAAATAATCCTAAGGTCTACCTACCTATATCCTATCTAAGTCATATATACCTAATACTAAGTATATCCCTAGTGCCCAAGACCCTTCTCAACTCCCCACATTTTCTCGGTTTCATGCGTGGGACGTCTCGCCGAAGTGAAATCCAAACAAGGAACCCTCCCGTTACACTACTACCTCACGTTATCGGTCATTAAGATATAAAGGTATAAGACACATGTTCGGGACCGAAAAGATTCTAACTCTCAACCCTACTAATAAGATTCTACTCCTATAACTTACAATTATTTACCCCATAACATATATACATCTTATTAAATAGCCTCCTTATCAAGGCATAACCCGAAGTCTTAATTCGACTTCGTATCTCAGTCTCTCTCACAACGATCAAAGGAGAGAACTATATGCAGTGCTTCTATTTCTCACTTTAATAGCCCTTAATCACTCTTCTACGTGATTCGGCTAAACCTTTCAACCCATCTCTTAACCAACAAAATGAAATAAAATAAAATAATATGAAATGAACTAAAAGAAGAAAGAATAATATCTCCCCACTTCCAACATTGTCTAGGTTCACGCGTGGAGCGTCCCGCAAAAGCGGAATCCAAACAAGGAACCCCTCTTATACGCTACTACTCAACTTTGTTGGTCGTGGAGATATGGCATACCAATCACATACTCAATATCACATCATACTCGACCATGTCAAGGAAGAGCAAATCGGCCTCAAATCACAAATTACCAAGAATAATTCCTATAAGGTTACAAACAAGGAAAATTGAGCGAACCATCACCCATAGAAAACTCAACGCTAATAAAAATACTCTCAGCAGGTTTTATCAAATATGTAGTCTGAGAAAAGCTCCTAGAAATGAATGAGTGCGTAGTACCCATATCAAATAGCACACAACTCAAATACCCCTATATTAAAACTTACCCTAAATAGCGGGCTGTGCCTGCAGAACTGGAGGAAGCATAGCCTCCTGAATTTGACAATTACGCCCATATTGCAGTTGTCCTTGCTGCGGAGGAATAACCATAATAGGTACCAGAGGTGGAAACTGAACATATGGCTGTTGCGGAGCCCTATGAAACTGGCCCCCAATCATTTGAGGACACTCCATTTTATAATGACCCGCCTCCCCACAATGGAAGCACCGTCCCTTCATATCCTCTTAACCACGACCCCTGTTATTTCTAAACTAGGTAATGCCTTGGCCCGGATGACCTCTACCTCTATGACCACCCTGACTTGCACGTTACGAAGCACCCTGTCCGTGCCTATTATTGTTGCCCTCCGCAATAAATCCTCCAAAGCATTGTTTCTTAGACGAATCCCCTTGATGAGGGTCCCTCTCTTTTTGCTTACTACCCGAGGATTGGAATGAGGGAAATGCTCCTCCCCCAACCCCATGCCCTCCAGGCTTTCCTGTTTGCCCCACAATAGTAGTTTTCTTGCTACCTTGCGTATACAACCGATGCTCCTGGCAATAGAGCAATGATGCATTCATAATCTCACCAAAAGTTTGTAAAGATGGATTACCCAGCAAATGTTGCCGGATTCTCCAGTTTAGACCTCCCATGAACTTCGAGATCTTCCTATCTTTCGGAGTCACCTCATCCGGTACAAAACTCGCCAACCGGGTGAACTCCTCTTCATATTCTGCCACCTATTTCTCTCCTTGTACAAGGTCTTTCAGCCTCCTTGTCATCTCCCCTTGCATTGCGGGAGGAAAGTATTTTTGATCGAATAAAACCCAGAATTCAGAAATCAACATTGTATCTCTCTGCTCTGGTGTGGTCATCATCTCCCACCAGTGTAACGCAGATCTAACAAGCTTAAAAGTGGCAAGGATTTGTTTCTTCTCCTCGCTACACTCTATCATTCGAAGGTGGAGTTGCATGTCTTTCTTCCATTGATTGGCTTTAATAACATCAACACCTCCCTCTAATTCCGGGGGATTGTCCTTTAGAAAGGATTCTCTAACCCTTTCCCACGGAGTAAGTCCCGTAGGAGCTTGGACATAGTGAGTCCATTGTTGAGCCTGCGGCAATTGTTGGACCACTATGGACATGGCGGCGTTAACTACTGGAGCCACTATGTTTGCTACATCCACATCATTAACAGTCCCTTGTGGCGACGGTGGAGGACCTACCTCCTCTTCTACAACCCTATTACATCTCGCTGGGCGACCTCTCTTAGGCGACATCTGAGATGAAGAAACGTTAGTTAGAATGCTATATAAAATAATCTATTTTGCAGAAGATCGTAAACATAAGTAGAAAAGCAGTCATAACATTAGGCTCTATATCAAAGAACGCTACGGTAGAACGTGACAAGTCCGCATAGATCCTAAAGACTCTAGAACCTGAGGCTCTGATACCATCTGTGACAACCCGCGATCCGAGATAAGAGGTGGCCAGCTCGATACCCAAATGTAACAGGAATCATGGATGGATATCATCCTCAGCATCACAAAATATAAACTGAGTATACGGGAAAACCACCCAATAAATCATAAAACGGGTTGCCAAAAAGTTTAGAAATTTAAAATGCAGTTAAGAAATTTAAATTAAAACAACCCCGTCTTATAAGCAAGTGGAATTCCACAAGAATATATATAATGAAACTAAGATGAATGTATACAAAAGGACCGAATAGGCTGTCGGTCCACAGCAATATACAACGAAGTACAACAATTTAATATCTTATGTAATACATTCATTAATCAAATACAAAAGTTTGGGCCACACGCCCGAATATAAGACCCGATCATATCTAGAACACGAAGATGAAAGCGTCTAATACAATATCTTGTAATAACCCGCAAAATCTTACAGCTCGTCGAAAGCAAAGGAATGGGAACATCAAGACGGGCGTCCTTGCGTGGGAGCACCTGAGCGGATATAATCATATATGCAACAAGGAAAGTAAACCGGTCAGGGCCGGGTTCTATATGATCACCAGAAGATATAAAAAGCATGATAGAATTGAATAGTTATGCATGAATGATAAGGATGATAATATGGCATTTACATAAAAGAAAGAAAAGTAAATAACTTAAATTTAAAGCCTTTCCTCATTTATTAAATTTCCATTATCCTTTATATTCCTTAATAGGAATAAAAACCATTTATTAACTTTCATAGTTAATTATCTTACCATTTCATCTTTCCATTCCTTAATAGGAATACCATTAATATCAAGTGCTCTTTATGGCACATACCTTATACACATGCACTTTATGGCACGTATCCATGCTCTTTATGGCATATATATATCCATCAAGTCCCACTTGATGCAGAAAAGTTATATTCTTATACATATAATGATTCTAAGACCGCCCCTCCGAGTTTCCCCACTGGGCGCGCCTCTAAATTACTATCATCTTCCAGGGCCATCACATATAAGACAACCTGGGATCATAACGCAACGTCGGGAAGCGACCATATGCCTGCGGGGTAGTCAAGACCACACCCAGAATCTCCTACCCATCGCAGAAAATACATATATACAAAACAACGCTCATATGGCCTAGGACTATATCCACCCTGCGTTAATTTGTCAGGGGGCATCACCTCGCGCGCAGACTTCCCTTATGATAGTATTTAGAGAGGTGTGTATTAGTAAATTAACATTTACCATTTTTTAAATCTCATTTTCATATTCAAAATTCATTACCAATTTCCATTTCCATTATCCATGTGACTGGTTCTTTTTATTTGAACCTAACATCATTAAACAACATTTGGGTTCACTTTAGTGGAAACTATCATCTTTAAACCATTTGGGTTCATTTTATGCGAACCTAATTCCCATCGAATATTGACATTGATATTCCTCAAATCACAAGTTCCGGTTTAGTCTCCAAATAGACATTATGATCCTACAATTCCCAAAGTTTAGATAATTTCGATATTCCCCTAAGTCTCCAAACATGGGAATTTAACTTCCAAACTTCAAAAAGTTTGAATTAAAATAAGTAATGCCTTAACATCACTTTAAACATCCCCGGAATAAACCCCAGATGACCCCATTCTAGTCTAGGGTGACGACCAAACTCAACTACAACTCTAGGACTCTAAGTTTACTTTTTTCAAGAAGGTTCCTAGGACCTAATCCTAAAAATTTGGTTAAAATTAGAAAAGGAAAACAAAAAGGAAAAATACAGGGTTTCCGAATCGATTTGGGTTAAGAGAAGCGAATCGATTCGGACTAGCCGAATCGATTCGATCAGGAAAAATGACTTTCTGCATAATTGCAGAATCAATTCAGATGAGCCGAACCGATTCGGACGACCCAGGCTTGCAAACTGTCTCTCAGCGAATCGATTCGGCCAGGCCGAATCGATTCGGTTCTACAGAAACTCCTAGTTTTGGCTATGGAGTTTTAAACTCCAAATTCTCCCAAACTCAAAACCACCTAACCCAACCTCAATTACATCAATTTATACATTAAAAATGTATATAGCTACCATCATCAATAACATTTATCGTCCAAATCAACTTCTAAGGTTTTTATGCCCATAAATCTAACAAAACCCTAAAATGTTAAACCATAACAATTCAATAACTATCAAAACTAATTATTCTCCTTAAATCACATAATTGCAAGTAGATTACTTGCCTCAAGCTTGCCAAGATCAGATTTGATGAAGATGAGAGCAATAATCCAAGCTTGAATCTCCAAATCTCTCTCTTTCTCCCAAGCTCTCTCTTTGTCCCTAAGTCTAGAAGTGTGTAAAGGAAGAATGCGAATAGGATAGGGGACTTAAACGTGGCTTAAGTCTAAAAAGATCAACTTTAATAACTAATATGCGATATAATAAATCGCAACTACACATTTAAGCTATAACCAATCAAAAGTGTCTGAAATACCAAAGTGCAATATGGCATTTATTTTGACTGTCTCGTACCTACCGGGACTAACTACACCCTCCAAATTATCATTTGGGAATTTTATAACTCATTTAAAGTTTCGGTTTCTCATTAAACCAAAATGTCATTTTAATTCTTATTACACAATAAATCACCACATGGATACTTTTACCTACTCATCAGGTAATCCTACAACATTTCAGTAAATATTAACCTTTTTCAGATTAAATTAATATTTACTCAACATCCATCATTTTATAATTAATTACTACATATAGTAAATAAATATAAAATAGGCTCTCAAAAGTGAGGGTTGTTACAATTCCTTCCCTGAAAGTGAGATAATCCCCTCACCCATATACCGGACACTATGACCTGGGGATATACTCACCCTACTCCTCAAGCTAGGGGATTCACCCACATCGCGCAACCTCCCTTGATAGCACTAGAGTATATAAATTAAATAAATATTTAATCACTGATATTTAATAGCACACACATTAAATACACACACACACACAGACACACACACATATATATATACTATCACTACACTGTATATATATAAAATAAATCCCGGCTTCACCGTGTACTCAGAACTCGTAACACTAGCCTGAAATTTCCCGAGTCTCTGGCCCGACTCTAATTAAATTAATTAACACACCTATTAATTTAATACGTTCCCGAGTCTATCGTCCGACTCTAATTAAATTAATTAACACACCTATTAATTTAATACCTTCCCGAGTCTATCGTCCGACTCTAATTAAATTAATTTACACATTAATTAATTTATACCAATCCAAGCCTGTTGTCCGACTCTCATTTAATTAATTTACAAATTAATTAATCCATACCCTTCCCGAGTCTACAATCCGACTCTAAATTAATTAATTACAACATCAATTAATTTAATACTTTTTCGAGTCTATGTTCCGACTCTACTTTCATTAATTAACACATCCATTAATTTAATAACTTGGTGTCACCCAACCATTATCCCCGGACTCGCTCAAATGGCCCATACCTTAATATTTCTCAAGTCTATGTTCCGACTCCAAATTAATTTACTCTCTCAATAATTAATTTAATACTTTGGTGTCACTTAACCAACATACCCGGACTCGCTCACTTGGTCCATTATTACATCTCAGAATTTCATTCCCACATTATTCGTCCGCAATGTGTCACACATTTATCTCCATTAATTTTTCCAATTATATTTACCTATAATTATCAACATACGTGGACTCGCCCACTTGGTCCATAATTAAATTGAATATGTTTCACCCAAAGTTCTCACTCTTGCTATTTACTTCTCTAAAAAAAATTCACCAATTAAAATTATACCCAAAATATAAAGAAACCAAAGCAAAGCATCAAACTGCCCGACCTGCCAAGGTTTTCCCATTGTCGATCGATCTATGGCCCCCGATCAATCGATCGATCCTTTCGTGGCAGTTCTTCTTCCCCCTTGAATTCCACCATTAACGAAAATTCAAGGTTTGTAAACCTTAAATTCAACCTCTAATCGAGTCATCCCAACTCATAAACATATTGGACTTTGATCTTATACATCATATACACTTTCTAGTATATAAATTTCTCAACTTATCACACAATTTCCGAAATGGGTTTTTCCATAAATTTCCATTAACTTTGTTCTAAAATTCCAAATTCCAGATTCAAAATCCACCAATTTTATATTCCGGTTTCTCATTCAAATCAGACATCTATACTCAGAGATATACAACACAACTAATTCTTACTTTGAATCTCATTCAATAGTTCCATGAATAAAAACCCCATTTTTGTACCCATTTATCCCCAAAAAGAATTTTGATTTACACATCACTATGATATGAATTGATTATCATCAATTTAGAAATCACAACAGTTAACCACTTGCCTAAAATCGTTCGTAGGGTTTGATTCCGTTGGTGTAGAGAATGGTTGATGAAGAACACCCCAAATTAACCCCTTAATTTGGCTCCAAAATCCCCAAATTGGCTCTTGATTTTCTTTCCCTCAAATCCCTCTCAAACCCTAGGTTCTCCCTTGTGTTTTCTGTCATTTTTCCTTTCTTAGATTTAGGTTTTAAAACACTAATCCCGTTTTTTACCCTAATGGGCCTAATTAAAATAGCCCAAATCACCCCGTGTGGGCCCGGCTATACCCAAAAATACCCCAAGACCCAATTACTACCCCCAGGTACTCTTTTCTGACTATCTCGACCCATCCAGACTCAACCGCGCCCTCAGAATTGCCATCCGAAATACTTCTTGACATTATCCAATTTTGACCTCAAAATGCGACACACGAGATTTCGAACAATTAAACTTAAAAGTCGCCAATTATAAATAATTTTGCTCACTCAAATAAATTCTCTAACTTATGAAGTTAAGTTTCTCCAATTTAAATATTTTTATAACTCCCAAAATAATTAAATATTTAATTCTCAAAATTACGGTGTGTTACAGGTATCATGTACACTTTTAACATAAACTCTATAATAATTGGATATATAGATGTGGATTGGGTTGGTTTCCCGGTGATAGTAAATGCACCTCTGATGGTTGTTTTTACTTAAGATGAAATCTAGTCTTTAGGTCATATAAAAAGAAAAATTTCATCTCGCTTTCATCAATAGAAGCGGAATACATTGATTTTGGCAGTTATTGTACTCAACTTTTGTGGATGAAACAAATGTTAAGTGATTATGGTTTAAATGAAACATTTTCCATAATCCTATATGATAATCAAAGTGCTATTAGTATCTCCAAGAGTCCTGTTTTCCATTCTTGAATAAAACGTATCAAAATGAGAGAACATTTTATCAGAAAATTAATTTAGAAAAAAGAAATTGAAATTGAATATCTTTACATGATAGACCAATTGGCAGACCTTTTCACAAAACCAATAGACAACAATCTTTTTTAATTAAATAACCAAAAACACGCGGAAAGATAATATGAGTCATACACCACGACTGAATTAAATCAACTGAATAAATAATAAACTACATGCCGAATAAACCATCGGTCACCAAAGTAAATAATCCAACAACAATCATCCAACAACTGAATAGATAAATCTGAAAAATACAACTGAAAAGTCTGGGCGACATGCCCTAAGTAAACTGAAACTGATAGATGATTCATACTCTAGGAAAGAATGAATGATGCATCTAATCCAAGCTCCTGCTAGAATCCACATATGTCGCAGCTCCGTGTCCCTGGAATAGAATATCAATCCTAGCATCCTTGCGGCTGGACATCTAAAAGGTTTTGAAAATTATTTTATATCAAGGGTTAGAACCCAAAATATTTTGAAAATATTTAGCAAGTGAATTAACTGCAGTAAATAAAATGTATGAATGCGCTTCATATTTAAGTTAGTGTCGCACTCTCTTGAGGACATACTCACCCCTCCACTAATGTGCACACCTAACGGTTATCTTAACCCCACCTAGTTGTACTACCCCTTCCAACTAGTCCTGGTGTAATCTCTCCTTGAGATACTACTCTAACCCGGGTATAATAATTCATGGGTTATAATTTATCTCACCAATTAACTTAATTAATTCCTTTTAAATAATATCATATAATCATGACACAAGTTATATAAAGTAAGTACATTACACACTGTATTATGACCCGCATATAATATTACATCTCATTATATACGTACCTTTACTAAAAAAACTCACACATAATTCATCTGTATATCCATCCCTCCGAGTATACCCTCACCGGATGATTCCCTCTAAAGTGCTATCTCACTAGGTGTGCTCACATAACCTAGTTACCCAAGTTGGAATCGCTCACCAACCTGGCCCAAAAATATAAACGTAGTGGAGGCGGTCATATTCCTTCCCTCAAAGTGAGATAAGCCCCTCACCCATATACCAGACGCTATGACCTGGGGATATACTCACCCTACACCTCAAGCTAGGGGATTCACCCACATCGAGCAACCTCCCTTGATAGCACTAGAGTATATAAATTAAATAAATATCTAGTCACTGATATTTAATAGCACACACAATATATATATATACCCCAGCTTTACCATGTATATATATACTATCACTGCACCGTATATATATAATATAAACCCCAGCTTTACCGTGTACTCAAAAACCCGTAACACAAGCCAGAAATTTCCTGAGTCTCTGGTCTGACTCAACTTAATTAATTTTCTTACTTATTAATTTATCATTGTCCCGAGTTAATGGTCCGACTCTAATTTATTTAATTCACACATCAATTAATATAATATTTCCCCCGAGTCTATGGTCCGACTCTAATATAAGTACTTTACACATTAATTAATATAATATTTGCCCGAGTCTATGATTCGATTCTAATTTAATTAATTTAATCATTAATTAATTATTACCTTGCGTCACTCAACCAACATACCCGGACTGCTCACTCAATCCGTATATAAATAAATTTGAAATCTAATTCTCCAAATTTATCCATAAAGTGCCTCACGTAGATCCTCCCCAATCCCAATTACTTTCCCCTATAATTTTTAGGAGTAGGTGCCTCCAATTTATTTATTACTAAATAAAGCATATGGATTAAATATTAATTTCCCCCTTATATATAAAACTGGGTGAATCGTCAAAAATCTGGGACCATCGATCGATCGAGCAGGTAACTTCTTCTCCGATTTTGTTTCAGTCGTTAACAAAAATTCAAGATTTCTTATCTCAAATTTCAGTCCCAATACATCATTTTCATCATCTTTTTACATCTATTACGAACTCTAATCATCGTTTAAACCTTTTGGCATCAATGATTTTTACAAATCATCACCTACTCAAGAACACAAATTCCTATAGTAAAATCCCAATTATCATTCACAAATCTGATCCCACAATCTCAATAAATTTATCTCTAACACTGGTGTTCTATTATGGTTCTAATGTCAATCAATACTGAATACTTCTATAACATCAATTGGACTGTCAAATCACTCAACCGATTAAATTCATAAAAACCCATTTCATGCAATAACCCACCCAAAAACGAATTTATGTTTGTACACCTCCCATAATATGAATTGATTATCATCAAGAATAGTTACAACAGTTAACCACTTGCCTAGAATCATTCGTAGAGTCTGATCCGCTGGTGTAGAGGATGGTTGATGATGAACACTCACTTTTGTCCCTTAATTTGACTCCAAAAGATCCCCACTTGGCTCTTGATTTGCTTTCCCAAATTCCCTCTGAAGCCCTAGGTTTAGAGTTGTGTTAACTGTCGTTCAACACTCCCTCAATTAGATTAAAAACCCTTAATCCCGTTTTTGGACACATGGGCCTAATTAAAATGGCCCAAATCACCCCGTGTGGGCCCGACTGTGCCCAAAAATATTCCGAGACCCGATTACTACCCCCGGATACTCTTTTCTGACTAACTCGACCCATCCGGACTCAACTGCGTACTTAGAATTGTCATTCGAAATACTTTTTTGAAATACTTTATAACATTCTCCAATTTTGACCTCAAAATACGACACATGAAATTTCGAACAATTAAACTTAAAGTCGCCAAATATAAATAATTCTTCCCACTCAAATAAATTATCCAAATCATAAATTTAAGTTTCTCTAATTTGAATATTTTTATATCTCCCAAAAATAATTAAATATTAAATCCTCAAAATTACGGGGTGTTACAGTTAGTACCTCTTTAATCATAATATCTTTTGATGCTAACATCTTTGTAGGGGCTTCCCTTTACCCGTTTGCAACAAATATGGGGAGAACGCGAGACTCTTAGTTTTAGTATTAGAGAATATGAGACTCTTATTTTGTGAGAAAGGCAATTGCTTTCTATTTTTATTCTTTGTGTCGAGTTTTTTAGGACATATGTGGTTAATTGAGTTATTACTCTTCTTTTTAGGACATATGTGGTTAGTTGAGTTATATAATATTCTTTTTAGGAAACATGTGTATAGTTGAGTTATGTATTTGTGTGTATAAGAGTTATTTTTTAGTTTATATTTGTTTTGTCCCCAAATTAGCCAAAGGAGGCGATTGAAAGTACCTTTCTTATCCCTCGATTTTTTGTTTTCTCAATTTTGTAACAGCAATCCAATACATAGAGGTTTCATTGCACACAAATTAAATATAGTCCTACAAATATTTTTATGAAATTTTAAAATCAAATTTTTTTTATTTTATAAAACCCTAAATTAAATTTGTGTGATATATATGATATTTTTGTATTTATACATCTTATATGTACTTAAATATTATGTTATATTATATTTTTCTTAGTTTAATAATTTTCTAGAATTTTAAAATTAATTTTTATAATTTATATAATTTTTTGTAATTTTTTTAAAGTTGGTTTATTTATTTAAAGAAACAAAATCAAATCATTTTTTTGTTTCTTAAATTAAAATCAACACAATCTAAAACAATGGTAGTGTTTTGTATATCTTGGTTGGTTTTTGTTAGCGATCTGTGTTTAAAGGTTTGGACTAATAAGGGTGGAGGGTGTTGCTTACGTGATTTCAGCACGCGTGAGGTCTGTTGTTGTCAGGTCGATTGCAGGCCTATCGATGTTTAATTGACCTCACTGTACTTCATTATGCATGTGCTCCCAACATTTGGGCTTTTGTGCATTGCATGTTGTGCCCTAAGATGCCTTTGCCTGATTACCTTTATGACCTTATTGTTGAAAACATTTTGATACATAAGTGTCAAGATTAAATAAATTTTCATTTAACTCTTTGGTAAAAACCTTTTTAAAGTTCAACGGTTGAAAACACACACATAAAAAAAATTATTTGTACTGGTTGGTGTGATGTTTAAGGTAACAAAAAATAAATTTAAAGTAAAATGAGAAGAGTAAAATATGAACACTGTACAATAGTTTGTTAACACGAAAACTAACATACTGAAAGATTCTGGATCTTTTAGTACCAAGAGCACACACAAACCCAAGTCCACTATAACAACTGTATGAATAAAAATTATAAAACACAGTGTGTAAATGAACTAATACAGCCAATACACCCAGTACACCAAGGCAAGAACAAAACAATCCCACAACTACTGAAATTTTATCAAACACAACAAATAGTGAACCTAGGAAGAACACACAAACAAAGATTCACACTCAATACTAGAGAATCAATGAAGATGATCAAAAAATAATTTTGATATCTCTTCGATTTTAATAGAACAGTGAAAGATTCAAAACCTAAAGACTAGATAAAAATATTCTCGCTTTTGGAATTTAATTTTCAATATTTATGAAACAAAACTTAAGAAATGGTTTTGTTTAAAAGGATGTTTAATAATCACGATATTTAATAATATAAGAAGGATCCACACAAAACTAAGACAAAATGTAAACCAAGTCCCGTTTTAATGTTGTAACAGTTATAAACAAGGAATAGGTTCACAAAATTAGATCTGGTAAAACATGCAAATCGTATTGTTATAACAATTGGTTTAGATAGATCCGGGAAAAACTGAGAATATATCAAGTTAAGGGTTTTAAAAAGAATGGCTTTTCTTTAGCACATGTTATAAAGGATTGAACATGCAAATCATCAAACTCACTTAAAACACTTTATACACCAAAGTGGGTTTCAAAAATTAGTTTTGCCTTAAAGAATTTTGAAACACATTAAATCATGCAAAACCAAAAACTTATATAAAACACAACATATATCAGTATATATGTTTTATATATGAAAAGAATGAAGATAAAATATACCCTAAAGAGGTTCAGAAAGCAAAACAAGAAAGTATTGTGAAAGAACCAATAGCCTTTGAAGGATCCAGTGACAACAGCCTTAATCAGCTTTTGAAAAGTCAAACCCAAAAAACTTCAAGGTGTTCAAAAGCTTAAAGCCTTTCAAACACACAAATCAAATCACCAAATCAGAAATGATTCAAACTCTCAAACCCAAAATAAAATTTAACCACACAACCTCACGTATATATATATATATATATATATATATATATGAGGATAAAATAGTGTTTAGAAGAGTTTAGGTTAAAAAAGAAAATCTTTATCATACAGATAAACACTTAGGTTTAGAGAGAGAGAAAATTGGATTAATTTTAGCAGAACTTCACCTTAATTTTTTTCTTTTTTGTTCAAAATTTTCAATTGACCCAAGGATGTTATTTATAAATGTAGGAGAGGTGCCCTGGTCAAATTTTAAATCTCAGAAAAAATAAGGACGTATAAGTAATCAACCAAGGAATTTGAAGGGTAAGACCGACATTGCACAAAAAAGGTTCGATGGGGAGTAATAAAGTAAACAACCAGGCCACTGTAAAGGGTACAAATGTAAAGGATCCTTGACAATCAGTTGTTGCATTAGAAGTTCCTTAGGGGCACGCGTGATCGAACCGTGTAGGCCAAATGCCACACACTGATTGGTCCAAATTGGTTGAAATGGATTAATAAAAAATGACCATTAAAAACTCCAAACGTTTTCATTTTATGTGGGTTAAAATTATAAATAAGAAGCAAATAAAATGCTTAAAAGCTTTTCTTTTAAATGATTTATTCAGTCATTTTAAATTCTAAAACAAATCATAAAATGTGAAAATTAATAAAAAAAAAATTGGAAAATAATAAAACCATAAATGTATAATAAAAAAATATTTAGGTTTAAAATAAATATACAATGTATAAATACAAAAATAATGAATATATTAAACAAAAATTAACATTATGGTTTTAAAATAAGAAACTGAATTTAAAAAAGTATTAAAAATCTTTTTAGGAATGTGTTTTGTGCAAGCAAGGGTCCGAGTGTATTTATGACAGTTGTTACAAAATTGAGCCAAACAAAAAAATCCCATCAGATTTAATGAGGATATTTTCAATTTCTCTATTTGGCCAATTTTAGAAAAAACTAAATGAGACTAAAAAATGCTTTGAACAAGCAAATTAGGGTGGGCTAGCATAGCTATGGCTATATGGACCCTTTCCTTACGCGAGTACAGGAGAATACCTCGCTTGTTTTCGGTACGCGGCAAGAAAGAGCTTTAAGTTACCATGGATATCGCTATAAGACTTGATATAATTGAACAAGAAACACATAAACACTAAAAAAATAAGTTTCACACATGCAAATACATAACTCAACTATACACAAGATTCCTATAAATAGAAAAGTGCATAACTCAAATAACAACATATTCCCTTAAAAGAAGAATAAAAAACTCAATTAACAACATGCATCCTAAGAGATTCAATTACATAAAAAAAAATAGGAGTCTCACAAAATCTCCCTAACAAACAAACAAGGAGTCTCAAATTCTCCCCTGTTTGTCTCAAAGGGACAAATGGTAGGGAGGAAACCTAGAAAATATGTCAGTACCACAAGATATTAAAAAATATGTACTAGCATATAAACCCAACACAAGTTAAATGAGATAGGCACAAAGAACAATAGACATTATAAGGGTTTCAAAGCGATGTTTTTCTAAAGTTTTTCTAAACAAATCTGCCAATTGATCTTTCATTTTGAGGTGTTCAATTTTAATTTCCTTTTTCTTAATTAATTATCGAATAAAATATTCTCGCATTTTAATATGTTTTGTTCGAGAATGAAAAACCAAATTTTTAGAAATGCTTATAGCATTTTGATTGTCACAAAGAATGAGGGCATATAATTCATTTAAATTATAGTCATTTAAAATTTATTTCATCCACAGAATTTAAGTACAACAACTACCAGTGACAATGTATTCTGCTCTTGCTGGAGAAAGTGAGACGTGGTTTTACTTTTAGAGGACTAGGAGATAAGGTTGCATCCTAAGTTAAAACAGCCACCCGATGTGATTTTACTATCATGAACCTGCCCAATCAACATCTGTATACCTGATTATCTTAGAGTTTATGTCAATGGTGTAAACGATACCATAGTTTATTGTTACACTTATGTAGTTTATAATATGTTTTACTGTATGTAAGTGGGATTCTTTTAGTTCACATTGGTATCTAGCACACATACACACGCTATAGATTATATCAAGTTTACTCATAGTTAAATAAATAATACTGCCTATCATACTATGATATAAACTAACATCTATCTTTTTTCTGAATAAGTCTTTTGACAGTTTGATAGACGAACTCGTGGGAGTTCTAGTAGTCTTAGCCATAGTTAAACCAAAATACTTAATTAAATCAGTAACATATTTGGATTGACAAATAAAAATATGGTCATATTTTTATGCTACTTAAAGTCCTAAGAATTTTAGTTCCCCGTCATAGACATTTGAAATTCATATTTCATTATGTTAGCAAAATTTTCAGCTTCCGAGGGAGAAGTGGACCCGAAAACTATATCGTCAACGTAAACTTGAGCGATTAGAAAATAATTTTTGTTACGTTTGACCAACATGGTAAGGTCGACTCCCAATCGGTTATAGTAATTTTCCATAAGAAAATTTGCTAACCTATCACGTGAAGCATGATATGCTTATTTCAAACAACAAGAGTTTTCTATAGTCTAAAAATGTGATTTGAAAGAAGGGATCAATAAAGCCTTTAGGTTGTTCTACATACACTTATTCATTTAAAATACCATTTAAAAAGGAAGATTTTGACATCCATTTGGTATAGTTTAAATTTTAAATGGAAAAAAATAGCAAGTAAAAGTCTAATCGATTCTAGTTTAGTAGTAGGAGAAAAGGTTTCATCAACATCAATTCCATCAATTTGATAATAACCTTATGCGACTAACCTAGACTTGTTTCTTAACAGGTTACTAGATTCATCACATTTATTTTTTAATATCCATTATGTTACTATTATGTTAGTGTGAGTAGGGCGAGGCACTAAATACCACACATCATGAAGTCTAAATTGTCCTAATTCTTCTTGCATAGCAAGTAACTAATATTCATTTACTAAAGATTCCTTTATATGTTTAGGTTCAATTAAAGACACGTAATATGGAAATAAAGAATTTATAAATTTAGATCTAGTCCTTATTAGTCTCTAACATCACCTATAATGTTTTTCTTTGGGTGATTTTCTTTAACCCAGTTAAGAACATCGGGTTCATAAGGAGTCATACTCACTATATATTGACTGTTTTTGTAAATATTCATTTTCAGAATTGTCAACAGGTAAAGGATTCTCACTTTCTTCTAAGTGATGGGAAACACTATCATTCATAAGTACATTAATAGATTCTATTATAATGTTTGTTTTTAGGTTAAACACACGATAAGCATGAATATTTTGAGAATAACCTCAAAAGATAGCTTTATCACCAATTAGTGTCAAATTTGGACTGGTGCTCTTTATCCTTACAAATATAACATTCACTGCCAGACACCCTTAAGTATTTCAGATTAAGTTATTTTGCATGCAATATTTCAGAAGATGTTTTTTTTCCTTTAATACACCCAGTTTATTATGTGACAAGCACTTTGTGTAGCCTCAACCCAAAAGTATTTTAGTAAATTCTTAACGTACAGCAAGACATGATCCATTTATTAAATGGTTCGATTCTTTCTTTTTACTATACAGTTTTGTTAATGGATTTTTGGTGCACTAAATTCATGTTGGTACCCATTTCCTAAATAATATTCTATAACACCAATGTTTTTAAATTCACCATCTTTGTCACTTCAAATCCTAGTTACTTGGATGTCCTTTTCAATTCAATCCTAAAAAGGATTCTTATAACGTTTTGAAATGTATATGATTTTTCTTTCATAAATTCCACCCAAGTAAGCCTAGTAAAGTCATATACAATGATAAGGATATATGAGTTACCATATATACTAATAGTCCTAGAGGGACCCATTAAATCCATGAGGAGTAACTCTAAAGTTTGTGTGGTTAATACATCTTTAACTTTCTTGTGTGGGGATTTATGCATTTTACTTATTTGTTTTATTTTGGGCATTTTAGGTATATCACAAACAAGTTATGTAGTTAATGTAGATAGATTATGATAGTAAATGTGTCCTAGTCTTTCATGTCATAAGTCTAAGTTGTTTAGCCTGGTCGATAAATAATTTTAACTTCTTTGTTTTGAATATAACATAGTAATTATCGGGTGTTCTTTCACTACAAAGAATAGTTTTTCCCTCTAGAATAACAATTTTGGACTCAGATTTAGAGAAGTTAACAGTGTATTCTGTGTCGTAAAATTAACTTATAGTTAATAAATTAGCTTTAACTCCCTCAACTAGTAAGACCTCATCCAAGTTAGGAAGCCATCAGCTATGATTGTTCCTTTTTCCGATGATTCGGGACATTCTGCCATCTCTAAAGGCTACATTTCCTCCAACAAAAATTTTTAAAGAGGAAAATTTTGATTTGTCCCCAGTTATATGCCTAGAATAACCCGAATTAAGGTACCACTTAGAGTTTTGTATGAAGCATTTAATGATGATACAATAACATTACATCTCTGTTGATACCTTAATTCGTCTTTCCTAATGTAAATTGCCTTAGTTTTTAGTAAAACTGCTTTAGGCTTGAAAGGCATTGGCTTAGGTGGTATGGGTTTCTTAACGAATTTATCCTTAATAGGTATCATAAGTCTATTAACATTCGCACTTTTCATGTTTAGATTTAATCATTTATAACATATTTTTTTATAAATGACCAGTTTTGCAACAAAAATTACAATGATAAATATGATTAGCAGGTAGCGAGCTTGATTTTGATTTTGATTTTAAAAGTGCGGAATAGACATATGAATATTTAGAGATTTAAAACAATCTTCAATTTAGGAAACAAAGTTTGTTTCAAAAAATTATTCTCTTTTCTAACTAATTACCTCTTTATCAATATGGGAAGACTTTCCAGAATAAAAAAGTTATTTGACATTGATGCCAAAAGTGTTTAAAGTACTCAGTTTCTTCAAAGCTTATTCTAGATCAGATTGTGATTCTTCAAAATAATTTAAGATGGCTTTGTGTTTTTCTTCTAATAAATGATTGCTTTCAGTTAATTTTGAAATGTTTTTCTCTAGTAACAGATTTTCAGTCTCAAGCTCCTCTACTTGCGTAGAAGATTCATCGAAAATTAGGCAAATTTGATTATTTAAAACATCAATATTATATAACAACCTAGCACTTATTTTTTCTAAATGTGTACACTATTTAAAGGTAGATTTATATAGTTTCTTAAAAGTGAAAGTTATCATCATCACATTCACTATCTACAAATTTAGTCCTAAGGGATGATTCATCATATAAATAATTTACATCATCCTAATTAGAGTTAATCATATAATGTTTTAGTGACAGTGACGATAGTATGATTGTGTACATGAGTCTTAGCATGTAAAGTATTATTTAAAGCAGGTCAACCATAATTGTCAATGAAAAGTTCAGAATCATCAGACATAGTAGACAAATTATCAAAATCTTTATCACTTATTCACAAAAACAGAAGTAAAAGACATAAAGTTACTATAACTCTCACTAAGTCACTATCAGAATTATCGTCCCAAGTTTTAGGTATATGCGCCTTGTTAGATGATTGCCATTTTGTTTTAAAAAAATATTTATTAGCACAATGATCAAATTCATTACACGTCCTACATTATCTTTATTATTTGCATATTTTTAAAAAAAATCTTTTAGTACTCTTTTTCATGAGGCCTATTTGTAAAACTGGGTTGACCTTCTATAGAAGCAAATTTGTTCCTAAACTTAACAAATTTCTTAAAATTTTAGATAACGAGGAAAATTAATTATCTAATGACTCAAGAGATACAAAAGATTCTTCCATATTAGACAATCAAGAAATAAAAATAAGACTATTTACACTAGATTAAACACTAAAGAAGGTTGTTTAGTGTGTGCCATAGCTTTGCCCCTTTAATTTTGACGTAGGGCAGTTTCTAATTTAAAAGTTTTCATTTTACTATATAAAAGTTCAAGAGTAATATTAGGGTCGGACATTGATAAGCACCCAAAAGTATCTATTTTATACCCCGAATAGATGCATTTTAGTCACTCGTTTTAATTAAAATTGGCCTTATGTTCGTATTTTATCATTTTTGCAGGTCAATACGCAGTTGTGGTATTAAATAATGTTAAATCCAGTCAATTGCGACACAAAAGCGGTTAAAACTTGCATCGAAGAAATCAGAGGAGACCGTGAAGTCTGAGTCCACATTGAGCTTGCCCAGAAGAGTTTCGATGTTCCGAACCTTGTCCCGAACCAAATCTAAGCCTAGACCGACCCCATTCCATACCCCGAGCCCGGTGTGTGTTGAGTTTGTGCCTTTTTAGATTTTCTTAGATTTTTATTTTGAGTCGTTTTATTTTTAGGATTTATTTTCGATTTATTTAGGATTTTTAAATTTTATTTGCATATTTTTATATTTTATTTTTATTACTGTATTTTTATTTTTATTAGTTTTAGTTTTAGTTTTTATTTTATTAGGATTAGTTTTTAGGATTTCATTTATTTTTTATTTTTTTTAGATTTTACATTTTTAGGATTTTAGTTCATATATATTTTTTTGTTTCATTTTTTTTCAGTATTTATTTTATTTTTAGAGTAGTAGTTTATTTTTAGATTTTTAGTTTTGTTAGTTTTATATTATTATTTTTTTAGTTGTGTTAATTTTTAGGGGTACAGATTAAACACACAACACACTCACTTACACCCAATTTCCATACACCATAACACTCACCCACACCTATCCACACCCTCACCCTTTTTCCCTATACCTCACTACACCCTTAGAACACCTCCATCACTATTCATCATCATTTCCATTCATCTACAACTTTCTCTCTCCTCCACCATTAACAAGCAACCTCATTACCAACACCACAAAATTCAAACTATCAAAACCCAAACCCAAACCTTTTCCAACCCGAGCCAAATCGCAACCCAAATCAAGACCCACCTACATAGATCTGCCCATACCCGTCACCAATACCGGGCAGCCCTATAGAACTCCGATCCAACCACCTGCCATTGTTTTGAAACCCGCGATAGCGACCCAACTCTGTCCAGCTCCGAACCTTGCCCTACCCATAAACCGGAACCCCGACCTGCTCTCAATGAAATCCCATGCCTCAACCACCCGAATCCTAACCAGACTCGAATCGGGTTTTTACCCGAGCTCAAATCCGAACCCAAAAAGACCAAAACCGATTCAAACCTCCAACCTTAACCCGTTTCAATCAAACCCAGCTCTACAATACCAACTACCATTCCTACAAATTAGGGACAAACCATCACCAAAATCCAAATACTCACGTGCCTTTCCAAAAATGGTAGACTTGGCCATCTCCAAATCCCACAAAATCTCTTAAGAAACAAACCATTCGTGGGTTATAAATTCAAAGGAAAGGTAAGTCATTTAAAAAAAAGACTCTCAACAGAGAAACAAAAAAGAGACGCAAGAGAGAAAAAACGTGTGTATATTATGTACAGTTTAGGGTCATGAAAAAAATTGAGAAAAATACAAAAAAAGTTAATTTAGTTTTAGAATAATTTTTATGTTTAGTTTTTAGTCATCTTTTTGTAATCAAGTGCTGAAAATTGTGAAGAAGTTGGACGCATGTCAAGGCACATTTCAAGACAAATGTGTGAAAAAAATTGCGCAATGTATTTCTACATTTTCTTTTCAATTTATTTCCTTCTTGACATATATTTGATCGTTGTTTATGCACAGATGAGAATATTTGGCTAAACACCCCGTTCAAGGGGTGGGAAGCACTGCGAATGATGTTAGTTTAATTAATTGGTTTCATTAATTTTATATTTGTAGGTAAATTAATTTTAACTGTCACCAATTAATTTATTTATGTAATGAGAGTTAGTAAATTAATTGAACAAATTAATGTTTCAATTTAGGAATCGAACTAGAGATAGGTTTTTCCGATATTTGAATATTAATTCGGTGTTGAAATTTGAGGATTGATATTCTTTTCGTTAAATCGATCTTAGCGAGTAATTTTCTGAAAATAGTGTAGTCCTAATTTTTCATCGTGTGACATTTTTTAATTAATTATCTGAAAAAAGATTTTATTAATTTTATAATTTTAACGAGAGTTAGATTATCGATTTAATATTATCTCAAAATATTTTAAATTAATAAATTGAGAAATTAAAATAATTGAAAATGCTGTGTAATCCCATCTCTTAACCTTCTCACATTATTTCACACTCGGTTGCACATTTTTTATATTATTTAGTCATTTCGTATTTTTAGCATTTAGGAGTAAATTTTTTCCTTGAAATTGTTTTTTAAAAAAAATAAATCAAAAAAAATATTTTAATAAAAAAAAATTGAATTGCACGTTTTCACATAAATTGTTTCACCTTAGAAGTTGGATTGATACCCGTACTTACCGCAATACGAGTTATTTTTAGACAAGTTTTGTTGGTACTCAAGAGAATTTTGAGAGTAGCTTTTGAAGACAAAGACCATACGCAAAAAGCTAATTATCAGCCATTTCATCAATGTCATGTATTTTCACATCAAAACTACGAGGTAAAGACCTAAGTATCTAAGCATAAATTTCAGATTCAACAAACACTATACCATTTTAATGCGATTAATTAACTATGCCTTACGCTCTAAGATAAAAATCATTAAACTTTTCATCGTCTTTCATAAACATAGTGTCATACATGTGTACTAAAAGTTATGACTTAACCTTTTTAACCCTAGTGTGACCCTTATGGTTAGACATTAAAATGTACCAAGATGCCTAAGATGTAGTGCATGCTCAAATGCTTTTAACCTCACACTCACCCATGACTTGAAAAAATGATATTTCTGCCGTTATTATTATATTGCGAATTTTGTTTCTCCTCTCTGGTCCATTTAGAAAGGGGGTTTGTTATAAATATTTGAGTATCACCTTTACCGGTAGGTGTAGTAAAACTAGTTTCAATCATATCTCATGCCTCATCTTCTAACACTTAAATGTGTGCAACCATTCTTACTTTCCAGTAAGCAAAGTTTGCACCATCAAATATAAGAGGATATACAAAACTACCATTACGGTAATTCATTTTAAAAAAATAAAGTTTTAAAAGAGTTCAGGATCTTAAAGGGTAAAAGAACTTAAAAAGAAAGGTATTCCTGATGCTCTGATACCACTTGAAAATAATCTAATACACAAAAATATCAAGATTAAATAAATTCTCTCTTAACTCCTTGGTAAAAATCTTGTTAAACTTTAACGATTAAAAACACACACACACAGAGACAAAATATTTTTACTAACTGGTGTGATGTTCAAGGTAATTGAAAATAAATTAAAGTAGAATGAGATGAGGAGAAGCAGAAGACTCCACAATAGTTTGTTAATAAGGAAACCAGCGTACTAAAAAACCTTTTGTCTTTTAGTAATAAGACCACACTCAAAACCATGTCCACTGTAACAATTGTTTGAATACAAGTTATATAACACGATGTATAAATGAATTAATGCAACTAATACGCTCAATATACCAAGGCTAGTACAAAATAACCCCATAACTACTAAAATCTTACCAAATAAAATAAATAGTGAAACTAGGAAGAACACACAAACAGAGCTTCACATTCAGTACTAAAGAATAAATGAAGATACATAAAATAAAGTTTTGATATATATTTTTTTATTTTAACAGAACCATTGAAGATTCAAACCCTAAATACTAGATAAAAAGAGTCTCGTTTCAGGGATTTAATTTTCAACAGTTATAAAAAAAACTTAAGAAATAGTTTTGTGTAAAAGGACGTTTAATGATCAAGATATTTAACAATATAAGAAGGATCCACACAAAACTGGGATAAAATATAAATCAAGTCATTTTTTAAAGTTATAGCAATTCTAAATAAGGAATAGGTTCACAAAATTAGATCTGGCTAATTATGCAAATCGTATAACCGTTATAACAACATGTTTTAATAGATCTTGTTAAAAGTGAGAATATATCAAGTTTAGGATTTTAAAAATAATGGCTTTTCTTTAACACATGTTATAACTGATTTAACATGCAAAGCCCTAAACTCACTTAAAACAGTTTATATACCAAAGTTAGGGTTTTAAAATTTATTTTACCTTAAAACATGTTAAAACACATTAATCGTGTAAAATTAGAAAAGTACATAAAACGCAACATATATCACAATATAAGTTTTATATATGAAAAGAAGAAACAAAAAATATACCCCAATGAGGTTTAGAATGCCAAAGAAGGAAGGATAGTGAAAATACCAACAACCTTTGAAGGATCCAATGCCAACTTCCTCAACCATCTTTCGAAAAGTCAAACCCAGAAAACTTCAAGGTGTTCAAAAGCTTGAAGCCTTTCAAACGCACAAAATAAATCATCACATCACAAAAGGTTCAAAATATCAAACCCTAAACATAATCTTACCACACAACCTCACGTATATATATTTTGGAGGACCAAAGTGTGCTTAGAGGAGTTTAGGTTTCTCAAACAGACAAACACTTAGGTTTGGAGAGAGAAAAGGTTGCATAAATTTTGGTAGAGCCTTGGCTTAATTTCTCTATTTTTTGTTTGAGTTTTTCAACTCACCCAAGGTTGCTATATATAGAGGTAGGAGAGGTACCGTGGTCAAGCTGAAAATCTCATTAAAAATAAGGTCGTATAAGTAATCAACCAAGGTATTCAAAGGATAAGACCGGTATTGCGCAAAAAATGTTCGGTGGGGTAGGGGGGTAATAACGTAAACAATCAGGCCACTATAGTGGGTAAAAATGTGAAAGGACCCTCGACAATCATTTGTTGCATCTGAACTTCCCCAGACGCATGTGAGATCAAACCGCATGGGTGAAACGCTCCACACTGATTGGTCCAAAGCGATTGAAAAGGTTCGTAAAAACAACCATTAAAAAACCAAAATGTTGTCATTTTATATGGGTTAAAATTATAATTAAGAAATAATAAAATGTTTAAAATGTTTCTTTTAAATGATTTATTTAGCCATTTTAAATTACAAAAAATTCATGAAAATATGAAAATTAATTTAAAAATTATAAAAAATAATATAACCAAAAAATTTATAGCATAAAAAATATTTAAATATAAAATACATATAAAATCTATAAATAAAAATAATGAATATATTAAAAAAATCAAATTAGGGTTTTAAAATAAGAAAATGATTTTAAAAAACTTTTTAAAATGTTTTTAGGAATGTGTTTAGTGCGAGCAGGGGTTCGAGTGTATTTAGGATGATTGTTATAAAATTAAGCTAAACAAAAAATTTCATGGGAGTTAAAGAGGGTATTTTCAATTATTTATATACTCACAATCCTTCCAGAGCCATCCTCTCATCTATATAAATAGAGAGCTTGGGTCACTGCTTTTTGAGAGAGAATTTTTATTCAAAAACTAAGCGAAAATCTGCCTTAAAAAATTTCAACTTTATCTCTCTAAAAAATTTCATGTGTTTAACTATTGTTTAGACATCTTTTAAATAAGATTTTATCCTATAATTTTATCATATATATATGTTGTGTGAGGATGAGTATTTAGTTTTTGATGCTTTTGGAGTTTTGGCTTTCTAGTTTGAGATGTTAAAATACTGAGAGTTCATGTAGTTATGGAGCTTGTATGTTCCTGTGATGCCTTTTGGTAACGATCTCTAAACCCAAATTTTTACATATAAATCTTATGTTGTGATTTTCCTTTGTATTTTTAGGGTTTGAATGACTTTATTGATATTCAATAACTTTTACAAACCCTAATTTTTGGAAACATATATTCTCATTTTGATCTATGAACATGTTGCATAATACACACACACACATGCATACTCTCTATGCTATTAGATCTTGTTTAAAACTAAATTTGGTGTACTCTAAACATGATCTAGTTGTTATTTGTTTGTGCAGATTTTTTATGGTTTCTTTAAATCTCACGATCTTACTTCTTCTCACACAAATTATGTTTTTCACAAGGTTGAAATATCAATTCATAAATCAAGACTTTTATGTTCCTGACTTTAGAATTGATCTCTCAAGATTAAGTGAAAATCAAACTTATTAAGATATATTTTTGTAACCTCTTCACTGGATACTCTAGCATTGAGCGTGAAGTTTTATTTGTACAACTTGGGTAATATTTATGTTTGGTCTGAACCTGTATTTATGGGGTTATTTAGTGCTGGCATTCGAATATTACGTGTACTAGTTTTAAATCCCGCGCGATGCGCGAGCGTGGTATAATTTTATTCGTAAAATATATGCCACATAAATAATATTATCATTACATTTAATCTAATGTTAATATGAGATGAAAAAATGAATAAAAAATTTGGGACATATGAACATGCCTCTATTTTAAAATTACAAATCAACTATATATTTATATTTTTTAGTAGAGATGGTAGTTCTATGATTAGTATACACTAAACACCGAGATACTTTTTTTATTTAAGACATAATTATATTTTTATGTCTATTTGACACATTATATAAGTATTAATTAATAATAGATGGAGAGAAAATGGACACTCATATATAATCACGATAATTACTATCATATATATATATATATATATATATATATATATTTCAAAATATTTTACTTAGGCACTTAATCAACTTTACATAAATTATACTTTAACCCCTAATTTTTAAAAAATATAATGAATAGTATCATGGACATGATAGAGAGAAATGACAAACAATTAGAACTTGTGTGTTAAGAAAATAAAGCATAAAGGATATAATTTGTATAAAAAAATGTAAAAATGAGTCAAAATAAAAATATCAAACCTTATAACAAAGCACAAAAATAATTGTGCAATCACAATATAAAAAAGAGAAAAATCCAAAAAGGAATATTATATATTTTATTTAAAAAATAATGTTATTAAACATGGAAGCATACCTCACTTCCTTTAAAATAGAGCAACATACACCATATGCTTCTAACTAACTAAATTCACATCATATGCTTGTAACTAATTAAACTCACATTTCTATATAAAGATTCAATCGAAATTATCTTAAGAAAAACACTATTTCAATCTTCACATAACACATTCTACTTAAACAAAATCACAGTCTATTCTATGGCTCGTTGTCAATTTTGTAAGGATCTTTTACTATTTGGGGTCCAATACTATTTAGAGTTTTATTCCATTTGTTTACATTCTACTCGTTTGGGATTCAAAATCGACAAAAAACGTTAGTTAGCTAGTTTGATGGTTAGTTGAGTCATTTTCCAATCAAAAAGACTATTTTACCCGTTAGTATAAGTATTTATTAGTGTATTAAAACAAATTTTATATTATATCTTATTGTTTTAAATAGTAAAACTTTTTTTACTAACACTTTTTTATAAAATGAGAAAGTTTTATACACTTTTTTTATTAAGTATTTTTTTTTAAATCAAAAAGTTTTACAAAATCAAAAGGTCTTTTTATAAACTTTTTTTAGCACTTTTTTTTACAAACATTAAAAAATATTGTTTTTAACTGTTTTTATAAACGTTGAAAAAACTTTATATAAAAACAATCTTATAAAAAAACAGTTTATGAATGTCAAAAGTTTTTTTGTAAATTGTTTTCAACTTTTTTCATAAAACCAATTCTTTATATGAATAAATTAAAAAAGTAAAAAACACTTAATATAAAAACATTAAAAACACTGTTTTTTAACAGTTTTTGTATAAACGTTAAAAAAATTATGTAAAAACACTGTTCTTAAAAAAAAAAGAACTCTTTTAAAAAAATATTAAAAAATGGTTTATATAAAAACAACATTTTTTTAAAGAGAATTATAAAACTGTTTTTGAATGTTTATAAAAAACAGTTAAAAATTCAGTGTTTTGTAACGTTTTTTAAAAACAGTGTTTTTTCCTTAAAAAAATAGTGGTTTATATAAACAGTTTTTTAACATTTATAAAAAATAGTGTTTTTAACATTTTTATATCAACTGTTTTTGAATGTTTTACGTAAAAAAATAATTTTATAAAAAAAGTTAAAAAAAATTGTTTATAAAAAAATCGCTTAACGATTATAAACTGATTTTTTTAAAAAACATTGATTTTATATAAATTGTTTTTTGATGTTTATAAAAAACAGTGTTTTTTATACGTTTAAAAAAATTGTTAAAAAATAATCCAAAAAAGAGAGAAAGTAAGAATAAGAGAGATAAGAGAGAGAAAAGCTCTTTTAGTTTATATAAAAACACTGTTTTTTAAAAAGGTTAAAAAAACACTATTTTTTTACGATTTTTTATATACGTTAAAAAACTGCTTATACAAAAACCCTTTTTTTTAAATAGTTATAAACATCCAAAGGTTTTCTAATAAACTCTTTTTAACTGTTTTTTATAAAATCAATTTTTTTTTTAAAAAGACATCAAAAATGTTAAATTTTTTTTTTATAAACTATTAAAAACAACTTTTTACATGAACAGTTTTCATATAAAATGTTAAAAACGTGAAAAAAACAGTATTTTTCAACGTTATTATATAAACTGTTTTTTAACATGTTTATAAAAAAAAATTGATTTATAAAAAAAACGTTAAAAAGTTTTATAAAAAACAATTTCACGTTTATAAAAATAAAAATAAAAACATTATTTTTATATAAACTGTTTTTAAAAAAAAGTGTTTTTATATAAAATATTTTTTTAAGTTTATTAAAAAGAGTGTTTTTAATGTTTTTAGTAAACAGTGTTTTTAAATAAAAAAAAGCGTTTTTATATAAAATGTTTTTGACCGTTTGTAAAAAGCAATTAAAAAATCAGTGTTTTGTAACGTTTTTAAAAGCAGTGTTTTAAAAAAAAATAGTGGTTTATATAAACTATTTTTTAACGTTTATAAAAAAAGCAGCTAAATATAGTGTTTTGAACGTTTTTATATCAACTTTTTTTTTTAGACGAAAGAAATATATCATTCTTAATTGCTTTTGACTTGGTTTCGTAGATGGATTAAATTGAAGGAGAGAGAGAGAGAGAAAACTCAATAATTCAATGCATCTATTAAATTGCTTGTATAGTGTTTTATAGAAGTATAAAATATAGAGTGCCACGTGGACACTCTCAATGAGAAGGAGTCTTAAATGTTTATAAATGCCTTGTTTTGCATTTTATAGTATATAGAGATTGGGAGTACTAGTTTATTTACACAATTGTAAATTGTAATTTGTAACATAATTATTAATATAGTGAACTTGTGGTGTGTGGGGTCTTGGAATTAAAGGACTCGGGATTTACCAATACATTGGTTCCTCGTTATCAAATATTGTGTTCATTCCTTTTCTCATCATCTCATTTTGTCTCTATTTTTTATTTGTTAGACTTTGAACATCACACCAACCTCAGCTATTTTTGTTTGTGTGTATGTTCAACCATTGAAGTTTAAAGGGTTTTTACGAAAGATTTAAAAGAGATTTTTAATCTTAAAACTTTTGTGTCCATAGATTACTTTCACTATAAATCAATTGGGTTGAAAAATATGGAGTCATGGTCATGGGGAATAAATTATAACACTTACAATTGGATTCTTGTTAAATTAATAATATCCTTGATTTAGTTCTTGGATTGTGCAGTCACCCGGAACAAATTTCAGTAAAATGGTCATAACTTTCTCAAAAGAAGTCCGAATAACGAACCGTTTGTTATATTCGAAGCTTGACTTCCAGAGTTTCTTATGGTATATGAAAAAATTTCTAGTTCAAAATATACAGATATTTCCATTCTTGGGAAGTTTGACCAAAATTTTGGACCATTAGAGCATTCTATGTAGTGATAAAAAATGTGTTTTAATAAGACGGTCATAACTCTCTCTATAAATATAATAATAACGGACAATTTATTGGAATGGAAGCTATACATACAGAGATTTCTTTTGGTACATTACTCATTTTCTAGTTGAAAATACAATAATAAATAATACTGAAGGAAGTGAGGCCAAATTTCTTAACTCTTATATGTTCCATAGTATTATTCACCATCTTTGGTGATTTTCTAAGGTAAAAAATATTTCAATTATTCACCATATTTTGTGACCCTGAAAGTTAATGTTTTTTTTTTATTATTTACCATCTTTGGTGGTCTTTAAAGGTGTTTTTTTTTAATTATTCGCATTCTTTAATGATCCTTTAAAGCTTAAACTTTTTGACATTATTCACCATTTTTAGTGATCTTGAAAGTAAAAATGTTATAATTACTCACCATCATTGGTTACTCTTCGGAATTAAATTTTTTTTGTGATTATCCATCATCTTTTGTGACCTTCTAAGGTAAAAATAATATTGAAATTATTCACCATCTTTGGTGATCCCTTGAATTTTAATTTTTTTAGATTATTCACTATCCTTGTTGACCTTCGAAGTTAAAAGGGCTAAAGTTATTAACCTTATTTAGTTATGATAGAAGTTAAAACCGAAAAATAAATTATGTCATTTTACCATACGCTTCAATGTTGATAATTACTTCTATTAGGAAGAAGTTTCGCATATTTCACCAATCGAATAAGCTTATTTAATATTGAAATTATGAATGCTCTACCACCTAATTTTTTTCCAAACTCAGGTGGTCTGGGGGTATATTTACACCGTATTTTACCTAGTTAATCTCATGAGGTTTTTTAACACGTGGATAGATGATAGGAAAAGTTCGTGGTATCTATATGGTGGTTATTACATGAATTTTTTGTGGAAGTGGTGAGTAGTATAAAGTGGTTATTATTTGAATTCTATTTAAAGATAATTTGGAGAAAATTATGTTGGTTATTGAAGGGATTAATTCGAATTCAAATCGGACGATACTTAGAGCCAAAACGAGTTAGTTTTTATAGACAAATGTAAATTTAGACCTTCATATAGACAAAAGGAGGACTCCCTCAACAAAAAATCGCTTTTACTCATTTAAACATTTTATCTTCCTTTTCTTTTCTTTTCTTTTCTTTACTATTTATTTAGCATAATTGAACCTTTCTTATTCGAAGTAATTTGTAAAGTAAAATTATTGTAACTCTCTTTTATATTTACAAAAAATTTCTTTGCCTTTATATTTGAATTGTGTTTACTTTTCTTAGTATAATTTGTTTTACATACCTTAGTTTAAGTTGTTTTACTTATCGAAATTCCAATTTAGTTTAGTGTTAAACTCTTTTACTTTACTTGTTTTAGCTAATTCATACCACTTTTTCACTTTTAGTTCCTCTTTGTTTTAACTCTTTCTTAAGTTCTAGTTTATTTAGTTTATAAAATTAGATGTCGCTTAATGGAAAGTCTTCTTAATTAAAGCATTAAATGGTACACGATCACCTTATTATATATCTTATGCTAAGATAGTCTATTAGTTGGCAAGATCACAACCTTCTGACATGCCCGAACACATTACATCACACACAAACATACACACCAATCGAGCTAGCAAAATAGGTTTGATCATAAAAAGGTGCACCGATGGAGAGATAAAGTGAAAGGGAAAGTGAGAGAAAGTAGTAGACTGAAGTGAACTAAAAACCCTTGCTTTACTGGAGAAAGAGAAAGGTTTGCTGGATATAATCATCATTGCAGTGAGGAAAATATTCATTGGTTGCGACAATGACTAGATAATTTTCACGACACTGAATGAGTGAAAGAAAGAATAAAACACTCAAAGACACAATATGACCATGTTCAAAAGATCCACTATCTAAAAATACTTTGATTAATGAATTAAAACATGTTTGTAATATGTGTAGTCTAAGTCAATGTAAATAGTTATTCTAAGTACTTTAAACAATGAATAGACAAGCTAGTGAAAGGTATATAATGTGTTTTAAGTTAATTCAAAAGGCCACATAGGAGACAACTCGTGTAGAAAAGAGAATAGTACAAATAAAAGCATTTGTCCGACGAAATCAAAACAAGGATAAATAAAGAAGTTTTTACTAGAAAATTTCAAATTTTAAATGATTTCTTTGAAAAAGTCTCATTTTCCTTGAAAAGTAAAATCTTCAACTAACATTTTTTTCTTCCTCACTAAGAAATTTATGATTAAAATATATCTAGTCTCATATCCTTGATGTTACTTAATGTTAGATAGATAAAATATTTGAGATATCGCTTCAAACTAAAATGTTGCATGTGGCGGATTTTTCTTAATCATTACTAAAGGTGGGGAATTTTTTCCAAATGAAAGGTAGTTCTCATATCACATCTTCTCTTATGATTTTGAAATATAGCATTTTTAATTCCAACAATGATTGAATAAAATATCACAAGCACAAAGGCTAAAATGACACACCTTTTCAATTCACATACATTTTAAAATATCCATAAGTCATTGCTCAAAGTACTTGGTTTATTAAATCATAAGATAATGCTCAAAATGTAGTGCATTGTAAGTGCAAGGAGTCATAACCTATACTCAAGTAAAATAATGCTCAAAAGATTACAAACTTTCAAAGTTCTTAAATTATAATCAGAGTTCACGATCATAGACTCAACCAAGATACAAACATCATGTGTAGACAAATCAATAAATCAATCTAGCATTTTAGCAACTTAAACTATATGCACATAACCGACAGATATGTCAAGAACAAAATATGCAATAAATAATCACAAGAATATAATGAGCCAAGGAAGAAGATAAATGTTCTAATGAGTCTTTACTCACAACAAGAAACCTCTCTAACAAGTAAAAATCATGGGGATCAAATAGGGACCCAATCTAGTCTATAAATATATCTTATATAAACTATCCTTCATAACCTACACTTGACTAACACAAGACGAATCAAGAGTAGGTTGGATCTTGAAAGTATTAACAATCTTCTTTCCCCTTTTGGTTAGAACACGATGACAATGTTCACTCGATTTTTCCATAACATCATTCTTAGCATAGTTACGATTCTTTCTTGCAATACAAAATTGCAAGGTCGATCTAAGAAAATAACAAAAATCTCTCAAAGTCCTTTCCTAATATGATGATGGAATTTATTAATTATAGGATGAGGTATAGAAGAAATACATTTTGGGAGCGTCCTTTTTAAAACGTTGAACCTTCTTCAATTTAAAATTAAAATACTTATGATGGATTTTCTTATGATAATAAGAGCAAGTAATATCTCCAGTAGGTCTTTTATCATGAAAATTATGATTTTTATAAAAACTGAAAGAAATTTATTTTCCTCTTTCAAATTTTTCATCCCATTATATTTCCTATGTTTATGAAAGTTTTGGAAATCATGATTAAAAAATGGACAAATGATTTGATGTCAAAGTTTTGACATGCAAAGTCTCTCCTCTTGAAAATTCTCGACAATTAGAATCTAGTTACAAAAAAAATATATTCATTTTTTTTTTAAATCTTGGCACTAGATTTAATACTATTTTAAAATTCCCTTTTTAAATATCCACAGAGATGGTTAAATCATCTCTTTCCTTTTTCAAAATGGACAATCATTCATCCTAAACTAAAGTCAACTCCATATTTTCTATTAATTCATCAAGAAATTATAAAAAGTCATTAAAGTCTAAATGTAACGCTTAACATAAGGATAGAGGGAATGAGCATGAGAATATATAGATTGAAAGAATTCATTTTCTTCTTTAACGAAAGTAAGCATATTAAAAGTTCAATTTTCTCATTTTCTAGGGATTTGATTTTGTCACGTAAGCTATATCTATAAAAATTAACTGAGAAGATTCATGGTCTTCATTTTCTTTGATGGCCTTTTCTTTTTCCAAATGTTACACTCTCATAGAAAGCTTAACATTGGTTTTAGATAAAATCTTGTAATGAGAAACACGCGCATCAAATGAAGAACGTATATCATCACCTTCTAAATTATTAATACAAGTTATAGAAATGTTGATTATAAATTGATTCACAATGTCGGGAAGTGTCACAAGTCCGGGTAAAGTATGACCCTTTTTTATTCCCATAGTTTCACACACTTGTTTATTAACATAAAATTCCATATTCACACACAGTAGGTGATTAAAACTTATTAAGAATGCGTGTGCTCGAAATCAAGATGGACGGAAGATAACCAATTAAAGTCACTTGTCAATGGAGAGACAAGGTTTTCCTTTAATTTCTTGTTAATGGTAGAAGACAACTCCTAAGGTATATGTGACAAATTATTTACCGAGTAGATTATACCAAATTTTATCTTTAATATTAGGCGACTTAATCTAAGTGTGAAAACGTAAACAACATTGCACAACACCAAGGCGTACGAGGAAAACCCACAAAGGAAAAAATCCTCTAGCCCACATAGTGAAAAATGAACTATGATATAGTATTACACCTATAAGATAAAGACTTAAAATAACATAATGATATGACCGACTAAAAACTCTTTCCTAACATATCTTCCACCAATGGGAAGGCATCAACAAATAGAGCGCGCTTCACAGCTACCACCAGTTTGATCGCAACTAATGTCTTCTTCAAGCCACAATAAAAAAATACTCCATTTGAAGTAGAAGACTAACTTTGTGTTCCAAATCTTGGGAAAAAGTTGAGAAACCTCTAAATCAGTATATTATCACTTTCTAGGTGTGTGAAGAACCTAAATTTAAAGTATTTTAAAAAAATGGTTAACTCAGTTAATATATTTTTGAGGTAAGTGGAATCAATAAAAATGTTAAATTTTGTATTATATATAAAAGTTGACTACATTCCGTGAAAAAACATTTGAGTCGTTGGGTCATTTAAGTCATGTAGACTTGTTACATTTGAATGAGGCACATTCATTAGCTTTGATAGACTTTTGAATGAGAAGATCATGAAAGCTCCTCGATAAATCACAAGACTTCCGTTTTCACTCTCATACGTTGAAGATTATATCATTTTTGTTAGTTTTGTAAATTGACATATGGTTGTACACACGTGTATACTATTTTCCAAAATGAGTGTGTTTTAAAAATTGGAAGGACAAGTGTATATTTTTACTCGGAGTTATTGTGAAAGCCATTTAGGGAGTTGATCTCTTGTTTTATTACAAGTCAATGGATTTTTGAATTTTCCATACTTTAATCATTCCCACGGTCCAAATTAGACCCATGCGCATCACTGACATGTGCCCTGTGCACATGACTATGCCTCAATTTCAGCACTGCATGAAATTGTGTACACGTCAAAAGTCAACTATGCGCACAACGGAGATGATTTTTAAAATTTTCCTATAAATAAGCCATTTTCCTTCCCAATTGTTGATATTTGAAAACCTCACGACTGAAAAACCTCTCTAAGTTTATTTTCGAGGTTGAGAATTATTTTTTCTTCTCTTTTTCCTAAAATTCACTTATTCCTTTCAAATCTATTCAAACTTAGATCTAAGTCTTTATCTTTGATTTTTGTGAGTGAATTGAGCATGATTTTTTAAAAATCTTCATTTGTCTATTCAATTCAATCAACTACATCTTGAATTGCATGATCTACTACTCTTAGATCTAAAATTAGAGGTGCTTTGACTCGTTAGAGGTGTTCAGACATGGTGTGATATCAAGAAAGAGATTGGAGTTACTTATTCACATCATGGAGCTCGATGTGGATTTAATTTCATCTATGGAGGAAAATTCAAGGTCCATAGGTACGAGAGTGCTTGTGTGAGAGGTACCTTCTTACCTTGTGTAAAAGACCTTTTATAGTAGATATAAAAATTGGAGTGCGCTACGGTTTTTTACTCTTTAGTGGGGGGGTTTTCTCATAAAATTTGTCTTGTGGATGTTTGTGATGGTTATTTGTTCAACTGCACACTTTTAATCACTCATTACACATATATCACACTTAAATCTAGTGTAATGGATTAAAATTTGACTGGGTGTTTATATTTGGTTATTTCCTCTAGATTTACCTAGTTTACTTGTTATGTGGTTAATTTAAGATATTTTTCATATCACTTAGTTGAACCATGTGTTAGGAGAATTAAACTTTCAAGCGAAATTATTTGGATGCAAATATTGGACAAGTTATTCAATCAAACCTATTCATTCCCCCTCTAGGTATCTTTTTGGTTTAACACTTGCGTAATAAACACACGTCCTTAATTGTTGTTGTAAGGACATTTTTCTCATGTCCGAAATGTTTCATTTATTTATGTCGTACGCCGCTACATTTGGCACGTCACCTCACGATCTCACATGACGGCCTCTATCCGAATTCCGGGAATCAAGCATGCATTTTTCTCCATTAATGTGTCCCTCATCTACATCAACGACTTCACGTTCCTTGATTCTAGGCTCGTAATGCAAGTGGTACGCAAGAGAAGTCAAATCAGTGAAATAAGGCATGATAGGAATGTTCAAGGGCAAATTGGTAATTTTACAGCCACTGTCCGGAGGACCGGTCAGCTGAAAAGTTAAAGATCTTGCCGCAACAAAGATACTGGAAGAAACGACACCTCAATCCGAGCTACGGTGAACAAGTTATGGCCCGTTGAAAATGGAGATATTTACATAGAAAATACTGGGAATTTTTCTAAGTGTTTAACCCCCTGTTCCCAGCACACTTTTCCGAACCCAGCCCGAAACCGGTTCGGGGTGGTGAACCGGTTCGCAGGGTACCCGAACCGATTCGGGGAACCTGTACGCTGGATAGAATTTCAGAGTTTTAAAATCGTGGGTCTCTTCATGTATTTCCCTATAAATACCAACTTCGGGGGAGTTGTTTTGCAATACTTTAGAAGACATTTTTGAGAGTCCAAATACATCTAGTCTTCATATTTTTGAGTCCCAAGACTCATGTTTTGATTCACACATCCTTGCTAAATATTTGTGAATCCTTTTGCAACCCAAGAACACAACTTTGGTTTGTTCAACCCTTGTGGAGAAGCCATTTCTCTTCTCCATTGCAGCCCTACTGGAAAGGGATAGTTCCAATCGCGACTGCAGAATCCGATACCCGAGGGTAATTCTTAGTCAACTTGTATTTTTATTGTAATCCGATTGTAAGCCGTTTTCTTACAAATTATAGTGAAAATAAATGGTTTTGCCCCTGTGGGGGATTTTTCCTTAATTGCATGTGTTTAAATGTTCTTGCGTAGATTATCAATTTATTCAATCACATACTGCTGCATGTTTAGGGTTTGTTTGTGTTAAAAGGGTTTTATATATAATTTGATCATTTGAACGCGAGCACACATGTCTTCAAATTGGTATCAGAGCAGGTTACGCTAATCTATCGCGTATTCCTTTTTCCGCAAAATTTTTCTAAGATATCAATTTTCTGAAAAACAAAATTGATTTTTGAAAAAGTACGTGTTCAAATGGAGAAGTCATATTATAAAATGCCTGTTTTTGACGGGACAAATTATGCTTATTGGAAAGACCGTATGAGGTCGGCTTTAAAAGCCATTGATGAACGTGTCTGGATTTTGATTGAACGAGGGTGGACTCCTCCCACCGTGACTGTTGATAATGTGACCAACTTGAAACCTGACACTTCTTGGACTGATGAAGAATTTAAATGGTCATCTTTTAATTCTAAGGGTCTAAGTGCTATTTCTGGATCTGTCACACCTGATGAGTTCAAACGCATAATGACGTGTACCACGTCAAAAGAGGCATGGGATGTTTTACAACTCACCCATGAAGGAACTAATGCTGTGAAAGAGTCTAAGTTGCAAAACTTGACAACTCAATTTGAAACAATCACCATGCATGATTCTGAATGCTTTGATGAATTTTATGCTAGACTTTCTGACATTGTGAATACTAGTTTTAATCTTGGTGAACATATTCCGAATGCTAGAGTTGTTAAAAAGATTCTTCGTTCTTTGCCTAAGCGTTTTATCCCTAAAGTCACTGTGCTAAATTCTATGGGTAATTTAAATACGTTAAAATTGGAAGAACTTGTAGGAGATTTGCAAACTTATGAAATTGATATGTTCCCTAAAAATGCTAAATCTAAAGATAAGGGAATTGCACTTAAAGCCCAAGAGAGAAGGAGTGAGGGGTCAGCTAGAAAGTGGGTAGAGTCATCTAGAAAGAGAGAGACTGACACGTCAGATTCTGAGTACGATTTTGACTTAGATGATTTGGCTCTTTTCGCAAAAAATTTAAAGAGGATTCTCAAATTTAAGAAAAATGGCAATTTTAAAGATAAAAAGAAATTTGAGAAAAATAAGTTTGAAAAGAAAAATGAAAAAGATTCCAAAAATCCTCCTCTGAAAGAAAGTGAGAGATGTTTTGAGTGCGATGGTAGGGGTCATAGAGCTTTTGAGTGTGCCAATCGTCTGAATAGAGAAAAAGGGAAAGCTGTCCTTAATGCTACCCTTAGCGACGACAGTGAGGTCGAGACGGTGGATTCAGGAGATGAGTCACCGCATGAGTGTAACTTCACCGCATTCATGTCCAGCCAAGTGAGCACTCCTAGTTCTCCTCACGACGTTGAGGATGATGCTTCACTGGGACACCTCGACGGTGAGATCGATGTGAGTGAGGGGGAGGATGACATAAGTGAGAGCGAGAGTGATATACAACGCGCCTACGCTGAGTTATATTCTGAGTCTTTTAAAACTAAAAAGCATAACAAAGCGTTAGTTCTTAAGATCACCTGCTTAGAGGAAGATTTAAAGAAAGCGAAAGAAAGAGAGTTCTCCACCTGCACCGCCCTGAGAGAGAGAGTTCTACATGTATCGAGAATGAGAATTTGTTTAGAGAGAGAGAGAGTGTTTTAGAGAAAAAGAGAGGGGACTTGATTAAGCAAGTGGCTAGTCTTACGAGTCAGCTCCATTCCTCCATGGAGACTCGGAAGAAACTTGAAACCCTTGTTGCCCAGCTGACTCATGATCTTGAGAAAGCACGGGAAGTCAAGGTACAAATCGAGGACAGATCTGGGAAGATGGGAAAGATGCTCCTCGGCCCCGCTTTAGGTTTTGGTGATCATCAAGGAATTGGTTATGATGGTGCCTCCACGTCCCAAATTGCACCTGGACCAGTTCCTGAGTTTACTACAACTCCTTATGGTCACCTTAAAAAACCTCGAAGGAGAGTTCGACTAAGAAAAGCAAACCAAGGTCCGCCTTTGACTGTGCTCTTTTGTACTTATTGCAAAAGAAAAGGCCACCTTAGGGAATCTTGCTATAGTATGGGTCGAACACGACGTACTACTGCTCCACCACGTCATACTGATGAGTTTTCTAGTCTGAGAGAGCGTGTTGAGTTCTTAGCTGCCACGACTCAGAGTTTAATGGAAGAATTCCGACGGATGTCTTTGCCGTTAGTAAATACTTCTCATATTTCAGCTAAAACCAACAACAACAAAGGCAAACAAAAGGTCAGCTCTGCTTGGGTACCTAAGAAAGATAAAAAGGCCTTTGTTGTTCATGTTGCTCTCAAAGCACATAATACCTCTCAGTAGTATTTTGATAGTGGGTGCTCCAGACACATGACAGGTGATGCCTCATTTTTTACGACTCTTGAGGACTATCAGGATGGCAGAGTCACCTTTGGATATGGGAGCAAGTCTAGCATTATAGGACGTGGTACTGTCGAGTTACCTGGATTTCTTAAGCTAGAAATGTTTTGTACGTCAAAGGTTTGAAAGCAAACCTTCTCAGCATTAGCCAGCTGTGCTACACTGACTTTGCAGTAAAGTTTGACCGGGATGCGTGTAAAGTCTACAATCAAGCCTATAAACTTTTGATGCAAGGGGTGAGGACCGAGGATAATTGCTATGGGACTGAGCCCACATCCTCACTTGTCTGCAACAGCGCCACGATCACTCCTATGGATCTGTGGCACCAACGTCTAGGTCACGTGAACGTTAGAGATCTCAAACGTTTATTTAAAAAGGACCTAGTACGTGGCTTACCATCTCTTGGAAATTCAACTTCGACCATTTGTGGACCCTGTCAGTTGGGAAAACAAATTCGTAGTCCTCATAGGAAGTTACATTCCTTTACCACCTCTCGTGTTCTGGAGTTGATTCACATGGATCTTATGGGTCCCACTCGTACTGAGAGTCTATGTGGTAAGAGGTACATCCTCGTGATGGTAGATGATTTCTCCAGTTACTCCATTGTAGGTTTTTTGAGAGAGAAATCCGATGCTGTAGAATTTTTAACGACCAAGTGCCGTGTCCTGCAAAATCAACACGGTGTCACTATTAACAGAATACGTAGTGACAACGTCACTGAATTCATAGAAGCAAAGGTAGACCTTTACTGTGATAGCCTCGGGATCAAACATGAGTTTTCTGCTGTGAGAACTACTCAGCAAAATGGGATTGTTGAGAGAAAGAATAGAACGATCCAAGAGATGGCTAGATCTATGCTTCTAGGTCGTAAAGTTTCTAGGAGATTTTGGGCAGAGGCAGTGTCTACTGCATGCCACACGGTGAATAGGGTGTATCTGCGTCCACACACACTTCACACTCCTTATGAGTTGTGGACTGGCAAGAAGCCCAACCTGGCATATTTTCGTGTTTTTGGGAGTAAATACTACATCCTACGGGATAGAGAGCAATTAGGAAAGTTCGACTCCCGAAGCGACGAGGGAATATTTTTAGGATATTCATCAAATAGCAGAGCATACCGGGTTTTTAACCTGAAGAGCTCTAGGGTTATGGAATCAATAAACGTTACCATGCAAGATGATGAACCTCTGACGGTTATTGATCCTAACCTTCAGTGTGAGGATGAGGATTGTTCTGACAGTGATTTATCTGCTCCTCTCTCACACTCTGTGGACCCTACTCCTGTATTAGGGGACACACCTGCTTGGGTTCGCAAGAGTCATGATCCATCTTCCATTGTTGGCGATCCCACTCTAGGGGTCAAGACTCGTGCTCAGCTAGAGAACGTTGTTAGCCATCTTTGCTACACGTCCAAAGTCGAGACCAAGAACCATAAAGAAGCACTCAAGGATGAACACTGGATATCTGCTATGCAGGATGAGTTGCTTCAGTTTAAAAAGAATAATGTCCGGGAATTAGTTCCCCGACCTAGTGAGACTAATGTTATAGGTACCCGGTGGATTTTCAAGAACAAAATGGATGAAAATGGTACCATAATCAGAAATAAGGCTAGGTTGGTCGCTCAAGGCTACACAGAGATAAAAGGTGTAGACTTTGGGGAGACATTTGCTCCTGTTGCGAGGCTTGAGTCTGTCCGTCTTCTGCTCGCCATCGCATGTCATCTACGCTTTAAGGTATATCAGATGGATGTCAAGAGTGCCTTTCTGAATGGCATTCTACAGGAGGAGGTTTATGTGGAACAACCAAAAGGGTTTGAAGACCCTCAACACCCAGAACACATCTACTATCTTAGGAAAGCCTTGTATGGTTTGAAGCAAGCACCCCATGCTTGGCACGAGAGGCTTACTTCCTATCTCTTGGCTTGTGGCTTCAAGAGAGGGGGAGTAGATATGACGTTGTTCGTCAGGAGAGATGACGGTGCTATTTTGGTTGCCCAAGTCTATGTGGGCGACATAGTCTTTGGATCCACATGCTTCCAGCATGCTCACCACTTTGAGGAGGAGATGAAAAGTGAGTTTGAGATGAGCATGGTTGGTGAGCTTACATTCTTCCTTGGTCTCCAGGTTCGTCAGCTAGAGGATGGGATGTTCATCTCCCAATCCAAGTATGCTAGAGACCTAGTGAAGAAATTTGGTTTAGACTCCTCTAAGCATGCACGTACACCTATGAGTACCACTACCAAGCTTAGTAAGGACACTTCAGGCAAGGACGTAGAGCAAACCTTATATCGGAGTATGATAGGTAGTCTTCTCTACTTGACTGCCACTCGTCCCGACATCGCCTTTAGTGTTGGAGTCTGTGCGCGATATCAGGTATCCCCAAAAGAGTCACATTTACTTGCTCTAAAACGTATTATTAAATATGTGAGTGGGACTCTCTCATACAGGATTTGGTATTCCTTTGATACCGATGACCGTCTGTCCGCCTATTCGGATGCCGATTGGGCTGGGGATGTAGATGGATGTAGGAGCACTTCTGGTGGGTGTTTCTATTTTGGTTCTGCTCTTGTCTCCTGGCTGAGCAAGAAGCAAAATTCCATCTCTTTGTCCACTGCGGAAGCTGAGTACATAGCTCCCGGGAGTTGTTGCACACAACTCTTGTGGATGAAGCAAAATGCTGGAGGATTATTGGATTTCACAGGACACCATGACCATTTCCTGTGACAACACGAGCGCGATACACATATCCCGCAATCCAGTTCAGCATTCGCGTACCAAGCACATCAGGATACGTGAGCACTTTATTCGTTAGTTAGTTGAGGAGAACACTGTATCCCTGAGTTTTGTTCCCACCGACCGTCAGTTAGCCGATATTTTCACGAAACCATTAGATGCCCTTAGATTTGAGAGTCTTATGAAGTCTTTGGGGATTTGCACAGTTGACTGAGGGGTTGGTCTATGTCTAGAATAGGATGCTTCTTCATGTTCATATCATATGCTTCCTATTGCTAGTCTGTTTTATATGTACCATTGCTTAGTTGTACAACTTTGTTTATTCTTTTTCCTTTTTATATTTCTTTTGAAAAATACAAAAAGATTTTCTTTATTTTGTTTAAGAAAAGCACAAAAAGATTTTATTTTGATAAATTTTTTTGAAAAAGACCAAAAGGATTTTTGTACTTTTAAGCACCTTTTATGGATGAGCATTTAAGATAGCCTAGTCACAACTTCATTCCATACATCCATGTGAATGTTTGATAGAGATTTGAGAGGATACATCATTTCATCCATGTGCTTTACATTGGTTGGAGTCTTTGAGATGTAATTAGTGATATCGTCCTACATGTTTGACTCCTATATCCTTTATTGCACACATGCATGGCTATATTTGATTATTGCACTTGTCTATCTCATATTGGCTTGAGTGTTTCCATCTCAATTCTGTCTATACAATGTACCATATGCGAAAAAACTTGACAAGATTGGAATGCATGTAAAAACCATTTTGGTGAGACTGTGTGTTTTTGTATAACGGGGAGGGGCTGCGAAAGGTAATCATCTATCCTTTGCGCAAAAGCCACCGTTAAAAAAGGACCTAAAAAATGGAGGAATTTTAATATCCGAGGTCCAAAGAGGTTAAAAGACCCCGAAAAAATTTACAGGCAATAAAAAGCAATTCATGCCAAATATGGGCCACTTAGGTTTCACCATCAATTCTCCAAAGTTTGAGAATTTAGAATGCCTCTATTCAAAATAATATCTGAGGGAGTTTGGTTGGAGAATATAAACGGGTTTGCACTTCCTTGAACGTCCTGAAAAAGCATAAAATCATTTTGGACGTTATTGGTGTGAAAATCACTTTGAGCTTTGATTTGTTGATTTGATCGAGTCAATACCTTATATTGTCATTATTTTACACCAAATGAAGCATTTGAGTTCATTCGCTGGGAATATCCAATATTCATCGTGCACATATGTCATGTTTGTATGAATTGATTTTTCTATCGAATTTGATCACACCACTTCATTTACGCTATCATCGACTTGGTTGCTTTATGTTCATTCATGGTGTGGTTTTATCCTAGTGTCACCCCGCTCGTGCTTATTTGATTTGTTTCTCTCATTTGTCTATTTGGGGACATCATAAAAAGGGGGAGAATGAATTATCTTATTATTGGGGAGATTTGAAATTTGAGTTTGCTCATAAATTGATATATATATGTTTATATCATCATATATATATATATGTTTATCTCATCATTTAAAACTCGATATGTCACTTGGTATTTTGCTTTATCTCATGTGTGTAGGTACTACATTGATGATCACTAAATTGCACACCCTATGAGAAAAGATTTGGGATTCTTGACGATTTGAAGAACAAACGATGGAGACTATTCACTAGTACCTTTTCCAGTTTTGGGTTCATGGGAGGGTAGATTTGTATAGGTAATTTCATATTTAATAATTCGGATTTTTTATGTATGTACCGGCATAGACATAGGGGGAGATTTGTAAGGACATTTTTCTCATGTCCGAAATGTTTCATTTATTTATGTCGTACGCCGCTACATTTGGCACGTCACCTCACGATCTCACATGACGGCCTCTATCCGAATTCCGGGAATCAAGCATGCATTAACTCCATTAATGTGTCCCTCATCTGCATCAATGACTTCACGTTCCTTGATTCTAGGCTCGTAATGCAAGTGGTACGCAAGAGAAGTCAAATCATTGAAATAAGGCATGATAGGGATGTTCAAGGGAAAATTGGTAATTTTAAAGCCACTCTCCGGAGGACTGGTCAACTGAAAAGTTTAAGAGCTTGCCGTAACAAAGATACTGGAAGAAACGACACCTCAATCCGAGCTACGGTGAACAAGTTATGGCCCGTTGAAAATGGAGAAATTTACATAGAAAATACTGGGAATTTTTCTAAGTGTTTAACCCCCTGTTCCCAGCACACTTTCCCGAACCCAGCCCGAAACCGGTTCGGGGTGGCGAACCGGTTCCCAGGGTACCCGAACCGGTTTGGGGTACCTGTACGCTGGATAGAATTTCAGAGTTTTAAAATCGTGGGTCTCTTCATGTATTTCCCTATAAATACCAACTTCGGGGGAGTTGTTTTGCAATACTTTAGAAGACATTTTTGAGAGTCCAAATACATCTAGTCTTCATATTTTTTAGTCCCAAGACTCATGTTTTGATTCACACATCCTTACTAAATATTTGTGAATCCTTTTGCAACCTAAGAACACAACTTTGGTTTGTTCAACCCTTGTGGAGAAGCCGTTTCTCTTCTCCATTGCAGCCCTACTGGAAAGGGATAGTTCCAGCCGCGACTATAGAATCCGATACCCGAGGGTAATTATTAGTCAACTTGTATTTTCATTGTAATCCGATTGTAAGCCGTTTTCTTACAAATTATAGTGAAAATAAATGGTTTTGCCCCTGTGGGGGATTTTTCCTTAATTGCATGTGTTTGAATGTTCTTGCGTAGATTATCAATTTATTCAATCACATACTGCTGCATGTTTAGGGTTTGTTTGTGTTAAAAGGGTTTTATATATAATTTGATCATTTGAACGCGAGCACACACGTCTTCAGTTGTCGTAGTAAGGTACTCTTGTGTTTTCAGTAACGTGCTTGAGTTGGTACTAAAATTGTTATGTGTTTATTGTGTTTTTGCTCATACATCTTGCTTATTGTGAATTGTGCTTTTTGTTGCATGATAAATAAATATCTTGATTCAAGTTCCACAAATAGGTCGCCATACTTTGTTGGTTCTAAATATGGCCATTGAAAAGTGAAGATGATAACACATTTGAGGTCAAAAGTGAAGGAGTTTAGATGAATGTTAAGGAATAATGGAATTATCCTAGATAGTGCTAAGGTGAAAAATATAGACGGATGTGGAATTTGTAGATTGAAATTACAAATATGTTTCTTTGAACGCATCATTTGATTTTGTGACCACACAAGAGTACATATGTATTCTTACTTGCGAATTGCCAAAGAGACATGGAATATTCTTAGGGTGACACATGAAGGTACATCTAGTGTTAAGTTAAAACACATTGTAACTAAGTTTGAGACTGAGAATGGAGAAGAGTGGGTCTTTTAATGATTACTACAAAAGGTTAACAAAAGTTGTCAATTATTCATTCAATATTGGAGAGAATATCCCCAATAATAAAGTTGTTAAAAAATTGCTTAGAACTCTTACTTCTAGGTTTAACCCGAAGATTGCCATTTTCAATGAGGTGAAAGATACCGACACTTTCAGTCTTAAAGAATTGGTTGGGTCATTGTAAATTTGTGGCTAAGAAGAAAGTGTTGTTGTGCTTAAACCTAATAAAGACATGTAATTTTTTATTGAGTCTAGTGGAACATGTTGTTGAAGGGTGTTGATAAACCCAAAGAAAATGTCAAAGTAAGGATGTCTTTGTTTATAAAATATTTTGGAAAATTATACAAAAATAACAAGAAGTTGATTAAAAATGGTATAAAGGTTTAACAAATCCATACAAGTCTAATAAACATACTTCTTTTGGTGATAAGAGTGATCATAATAAAATGAAGTCAAATATGGAAGACCACTATTATAGTTGTGGTGGTGTTAGTCATCACATAAATGTGTGCCTCGCATATTTGAAAAATCTTGAGAAAACAAAGAAGGTGACAAGAAAAAGAAAGTTTGAGTGACTCAAAAAGTGAAAGTGATGGAAGTTATTCTAGTTATGAAAGCGGGAGTAAAATAGACTTTATGGTTATGCTAGATGAGAATGATAAAGTGAGTAGATATCGAATGTCATTATAAAGGGTTGTGAAGAAAATCAAGTGAAATGTCACTCCTCCCATTGTACCATAAATATAGAATATGGAAGGAACCATTAATATCATGACACCTATTATCAAAACGTGCTCGATCAACTCACTAAACGTGGTCGGCTCAATGATATTCCTGGTCGGCTGGATAACCAACCACAATAAAATGATGTTAGTAGTCAAACCCACCAAGGCACATTTGGGTCACGTGATGGAATATGGACAACTCCGCTTATACGCATATGGGTTAACTTGCATAGTGGCCCACCTTTTTAGTTGATGGTAAATGAATCATCATCACTCATCTCTAGGAGTGTAGAAAGGTGTAACTGCCTGACTTATAAAGGCATCCACCTCTTCCACTCTCTCTCTCTCTCTCTCTCAAAATATTATCTATAAATAGCACTCAATACCACATGAGAAGGTATACTAGAGTTAATCCACTTGATTGCCATATATAAACCCTAAAGAGAACCTTGAGAGGTGGTATCATCTCTTTCACAACTTTTGTCTATTGAATTACATATGACCAGAACAACACCTGTGGACGTAGGCGCTCTATTGGATCGAACCATGATAATCCCTGGCTTTATATTTTGTCTCTCATCCCTCTCTATTCATCCTAAATCGGCAAGTTAGTAGCAGTAATTTCTTCATTTGTTATTATTTATTATTGGTATATCATAGCTAAGGCCCATAAATCCATATACCAGTTCTAGATGATAACAGATTGGCTCCATTTGTGGGAACTCGATAAGCCATTTGTTATTTCCTACCATTTACTATCCACAAACCTCATATCTGTAAAAGCCACACATGTCACACACTACACTAAAAAGGACAAATTCTCACCTTTGGGCTAGCCACACTTGTCACGGTCATTGATAATGACAAAAAAATACTCATTTTTTATCACGACCAATGACCATGACAAGTCCGTCACAAGGCCTTCTCATGGTCAAAGATCTTGACATGTCTGTGACAACTTTCTCAGTAAAAAACTCTACCCCCTCTTTTTTTCCCACCGTTTTCATTTCCTCCCTTTTTCTCCCTCTCTCTCTTGCGACTGCTCTATCTCTCTCTATGCTTTCAAGTGAGATTTTTCTCTCTCTCTTTCCTTTGTATATATGTGTGTGTGTATGTGTATATGTGTTTTTGTGTGTGTGTGTGTGTGTGTTCATGGGGTGTGTGCAAGTGTGTGTGCGTGTGTGGGGGGTGGGGACAGTGGGGGGTAGTGGTGGGGCAGAGGGGGAGTGGTGGGTGGAAATGGTGGGCAGTGGGGTGGGGGTAGGGGAGAGGGGGTGATGAGGGGAGGTTTGGGGATCAATTTGGGGAGGTGAGAGAATCAATTTGTGTTTGGGTTTGGTTTAAGAGAATTTAGTGTGTTGTTTTCAATTTGGGGATCAATATATGGAATGTCACATGTGCATGTATGATTCCGAAGATAATGTCAATGTTGTTTGTGGACTTTATACTTTGCCCAAATAGTGTTATCATCCCTTTGGATCCTTATAAAATGGACTAAAACATATGAAATGCTCTAAACATTGTAATTTTAAAGGACCTGTTTCTCTAAATTGAAATTGAATTATAATTGTAGACATTCCATGTTTCTAGATTGGCACTACCTTCTTTCTAGGCATCAATTAAACCACATTTCTTAAATTTTAGCTATCACCCGACGGCCTTCTTTCTTTCTATGCATTACCCCAGTGACATTGCCTTGTTTCTAGACATCACCTGATCAACACTACCTAAAAACTTCAAAACAACTGTATGTATTTTATAAATAAAAAAATTATACATATTTTTATTTGTTTTTAGTTTAAAAACTTTATGTCATTTATAGATACAAACTTAAAGTTTTCTCTATAAATAAAACGTTGAATTTTTTTTTTATAGCCAACTGAGTTTTTTTTAGCATAAACTCAACCCTTGGTCAAATTTACAGAAACTCAACTAATTTTTTGGTAATATTGAGCTGATTTTTTTCATGTTTAACTCACTTTTTTATAATATTGAACTGATTTTTTTAGTAATTTTTTCATTAAAAATCTGTGCTACTTTTAAAAAAACTGTAATTTATTTATTATGTTTTTTAAAAAATAGTTTTTTAATCACAAATGGACCTAAACCTATTCAAGAATCCATTTCTTTACCCAAATAATACAAGGATACATTGGTATTTTTATAATAATTTTTTTTATTAACTTTAATGACAAAAAAGTATTGATATTATTATCAATTGGTATAAATCGAAATTGAAATTGAATTGGTATTGATATTGGTTTAAATTGGTATAAGTTTTAGTTCTTATGCATACTTTAAATTAAATGAAACATACTTTAAATTACATAATTAAATGAAATCTCTCGAATTGTGATGAAACATACTTCAAATTATATATAGTGCGCATAGATACTAGCCTTCTAGTTCATATGCATACGCATTCAATAGCCATTAGACCCGTTCGAGAGACATTACCCTTGTAATGAGATCTCTCGAATTGTCCTATTTGGACAGTTTGGGACTACATAGTTTCTGTATAATAATATTCTTAGTGGCCTAAACTTGTTAATTTGGGGGGAAGTTCTACAGTCGTATCCTAATGTTCTCTGGGTACATACTAGATGATGCGATGTTAGTGTTATTTCAATTGATAAATTGAAATAACACTCACACTTGATAATCTATGTCGTGTACTTGAAGAACTATGGGGATATGCTACCAAATTTTCCTCAAATTGGAACAATGTACATGAGTTATTAAGTATATTACAGAAATATGCGATCTCGAATGGGATAGGACAACTCACTGTTTAGAGGAGATGGAGGAAATAGGAAATAATATTATAAATTGAATTTTAATTTCAATTACAATTTCAAAATCAAATTGAATTTGAATGCATGCATAAAATGATGTCATGGAAACTAGCCTTCTAGTTCTTATGTATACACATTCAATAGGTGATTGTTTATACTAATGGGAACTAAATATTCACACTTTTGTTTATTCTAATTCATGAATATACTCTTCTTACCCATAATAGGTAATTGTTTGTAGAAGCTGTAATGGGATATCCTAAATACAAAGAGTGGATGGGTGAGACAAATAGGTTAGGGATGTGTTTCGCAAAGCTGCTAATGAATTTGTGAAATACGCAAGAGATGTCATAATGATGAAGAGGTTTCGTGTCGGTGAGCTAGGTGTAAGAATGGTAAGTGTTTTAGTGGAAAATAACTGAACTACATTTGTTAAGATGGGGTATGCAAGATAGTTATCGAAGTTGGGTTTTCCATGAGGAACCAAAAGTTCCTTTTATCCCTGAGCAACCATCATAACAACCTTCAACAAGTAGGATAGATGTACAAGGGAAGGATGACAATGTAGATAATAATATGCTAGAGTATTTAGTTGATGATGCATTTGGAGTTCATAAAGTGTAAGAGAATGAGGTCACTGACGATGTATAAGGTTCAGGTGCTCGTGAAGATATCGGGATAAACCTTGACGATGACTACCAAAGTTTAAAATTTAAGGTGATCCAGACATTATACTCTCGCTGTGAGAAATATCAAACGACTTTACATGCCATGGTTGGTTTGCATAGTTTGAAGACTCAATATGGTTTGTCTGGCATTAGCGTGATAGGAATTTTGAATTGGGTGAAGGTCTTGCTACCCAGGCTGAATACGCTTCCAAATAGCTATCCTACTATGAAAAATAGTTTGAAAGGTTTGGAAATAATGTATAAATCATTCATTCTTGTGTTTATAACTGCATACTATACCAAAAGGAGTATAAAAATCTCGATCGGTGTCCGGTATGCAATGAACCTATATATGTCCAATCTACTGGAAAGGAAGGCACAAGATCAAAAGTGCCTCAAAAAGTGTTAACATATTTTCCCTTTGGGCATAGATTAAGCATTTTTTCACAGTATCATGGATAGCGGAGGCAATGACTTGGCATGCTAGGGAAAAAGCAGAGGAAAATCTCATGCGCTATCCTATTGATTCTACAGCTTGGAAGAGGATGAATTTTGAGTATCCCGATTTTTCTCAAGAACAGCGTAACATTCGTTTGGTAATATCAACAAATGGTTTCAATCCATTTGAAAATCTAAGCGCCAATCAGAGTGTGTGGCCAGTCATCCTAGCCCCACTCAACCTCCCTCATTCATAGTGTATGAGACCTGAATTTTTGATGTTATCTTTGTTGATCCCTGGGCCAAAGGCACCAAGTGAGGACATCGATGTCTACATGTCTCCTTTGATAGAAGAATTAAATGATTTATGGGAAGAGGGTGTGTAAGCATTTGACTCTTTTAAAAAAGAAGATTTTACACTGAAAGGTATGTCGATATGGGCAATTCATGATTTTCCAACTTATGGGACATTATTCGATTGTGTAGTACATGGTTATTTGGGGTTTCCTATTTATGGAGAGGAGACTGAATCTCTTCATCTCCCCACTGGCTCAAAAAATGTATACCATTGCTATAGTAAGTTTTTACCCCCTCATAGTTTTAGATTTGAAAAAGGTTCCATTTTTTTACTGGGCGAGGTTGAACAAGGGCTAGGGACGAGAATATTTTCAGGATCAGAAATTAAAAGTAAATCTTTTGATTATTGCCCTAATATGCCGTGTAAGAATCCTAAATTTAAGAATGTCAAGAATAAGAATACCCCAACTGGGAATGAAACTAAGACAAGAAAGGCATGGTTTAGCAGGTCAATTTTATTTCACTTGACTTATTGGAAGAATAATCGAGTGCGCTATGTATTGGATGTGATGCACGTAGAGAAGAACATCGATGAACATATTGTGGGCACATGCCTTGGGAGGAGTCATTCGAAGGATGGAGAGAATGCACGAAAAGACCTTAAAGCTTTGAAACTTAAGCCACAACTATGGTTAAAAGAAGATAGTAGGGAAAGGACAATAATTCCCCCTGGTGCATTTACTTTGACAAGTGAGGAAAGGAAGATGCTTTTAAACACAATATATAATTTGAAGGTTCCATCTCATTTTTCGTCCAACTTGCAAAGGATTGTGAATTATGCTACCCATGATTTATATAAGTGTAAGTACCGCGATTGGCATGTGATCATGCAATTGGTTCCTCCAATGTTTAAGCATTGTTGTTCCAAGCACAAGGATTTACGGAGGGTTATTATGAAAATTAGTATCTCATTTTCACTTTTATATGAGAAGGTAGTCAATAGAGATAACATAGTGGCCGAAAAATTGGCTTTGATAGAAGAGATTTATGTCTTTGAGAAGTAGTTTCCCCATCCTTCTTTGACATAAGTGTTCACTTATTGGTACACCTATGCGACGAGGCACTTCTTTGCAGCCTAGTTAATATCGATGGATGTATCCGTTTGAAAGATTGATGAAGTTTTTCAAAGATTCTGTCAATAATACACGATACATTGAAGGATCAATTGCAGAGGAATATATCACCGTGGAGTCATCAATCTGTAACACCCGGTAATTTTATGCATTTAATATTTAATTAATTCGAGAAATTTTAAATTACTTGTGTGTCGTAATTTAATATTTAATTGACGTCGACCATAGCCGACCTTGTGTAGGACGAGAGTGCTGGTTGTGAGTTAGGAGCCTTTATTACCTCAGCCCTCTCATACGCCAAGGTTGGTGTCTGTGAGTTATCAGGTACATTAAGGGCATATCATCCCCTAGGAAAGGGGTAATGAGGTTCGGTAAGAAGGGTAAACTAGCACCGAGGTATGTGGGATCATTTCCTATTATTGAGAGGGTGGGATCGGTAGCATATAGACTGGGATTGCCGAAACACCTTCAGCTGATACACGATGTGTTCCATGTGGCATCGCTAAAGAAATATCGAAGGAGCGAGATGGACTTCTGGCACATTCCACTCGAGGAAATTGATTTACAGCCACACATCTCATATGAGGAGAGACCGGTGGCTATTCTGGACCGTAGTGAGCGCAAGTTACGATCCAAGGTTGTTCCACTAGTTAGAGTACAGTGGAGTCATCACAACGTTGATGAGTCTACCTGGGAGCGGGAGGAGGATATCCGGGAACAATATCCAGAGCTATTTACCACAGGTATGACCTAATTTTGGGGACGAAATTCCTTTGTAAGGGGGGGGGGGGGGGGGGGAGTATGTAACACCCCGTAATTTTATGCATTTAATATTTAATTAATTCAAGAAATTTTAAATTACTTGTGTGTCATAATTTAATTGAATTAATTATGGTAATATTGATGTAAATGTTAATTGGAGAGTGAATGTTTAATATTTAGGGAAATTTAATTACTAAGTGAATAGTAATAATCTATTTACGTCATAATGTGTATTAGTGACGGGGCTGCATTTATTTATCTCAGTCGGGAGTCGGTATAGACTAATTTGGGTGGGAGATAAGAATTTTTATAAATTTATTCATATGTCAATTATGAGTGCACGGTTGAGTCTGGATGGGCCGAGATAGTCAAAAAAAGTGTATCCGGGGTAGTAAACGGGTCACGTGACGTTTTTAGGCATAATCGGGCCCACGCGGGGGTATTTGGGTCACTTGAGCTTGGACCATTAGGCTAAAAACGGGATTAAGCCTAATTACTTAATTAAAAGGAAAATGGGAATGGCTGATTTGAGAGTGGAAAGCACATGGTGGGAGAGAAAACCCTAAGGAGGAGTTAAAGGCAGTGGGAACTGATTTGGGGGACAAAGGAAAGAGCCAAAGGGGGATTTCATTATCAGCCATGAGAATCACAACTCCGTATCTGACCCTATGAAACCATAAGGCAAGTGGTTAACTTGCTGTAACATTTATTTATATTTTCAATTCATAGTTGTGTGATGTGAATACATAAAATTCGTTTTGGGAATAAACGGGTACATAAATGGGGGGTTTTGTAATTGGAACACAAGATGAGAGTTGGTGTAGAAATTTATGGTGTTACATGATTCTGAACAGATATCTACCTTATTTGTGATAAACCCAGACAAATTATGAATGAAATTTAGATGGTAATTTGGTGTTGAGACTGATTAACGAATAACTCGGGGATTTCCCCAATTTAGAAAGATAGGAGAAAACGGAAATTAAACGGGGTTTGAGGACTTTATGGGGGTTCCTTATGATCTTCTGGGGGTGTTATATTGATGAGAGGACTTGGGTTAGGCTATAGAAGGAGTTGGGGTGTTAAGGTTTTCATCCATGGAGAAACAGGCTTTCGCAGAAGAAGAAGACCTACTCGATCGATCGATCGATGGCTGGGATCGTTCGATCGATGGTCCGAAATTTTTTACAGGTCCGCCAGTTTTAGTATATAAGGAAAGTTGATTAAAAAAAATCCCCCATACATTAGTTAGTGAGAAATAAGTATGGAACATTAATTCCTAACGAATATAAAGGAAAGTAATTGGGGTTGGGATAAATTTATGTGTGACATGCTATGGTAAATTTTGGGGGAAAATATTCCAAAATAATTAAATATGGATCGAGTGGGTGAGTCCGGGTATATTAGTTGAGCGATACCAAGGTGTTAAATTAATTTAGATTGAAAGCTAATTAATTTGGAGTCGGGGATTTAGACTCGGGTATTATTTTATTTTGGGCCACGAGAGCGAGTCCGAATATATTGGTTGGGCGACACCAAAAGTAATTTAATTAATTAACGTGAAAATTAATTAATAATCAAGGTTGGACCATAAACTCATTATAATTTGTATAGGCTTGTGTTGCGGACTTAGTACACGGTATAGCCGGGATATTTTATTTATATATATATATATATATACGGTGTGCGATAGTATATATATATATATATGGTGTGTGCATTAATATCAGTGGCTAGATATTATTATTATATATACTCTAGTGCTATCATGGGAGGTTGCGCGTAGAGGGTGAATCCCCTAGCTTAAGGAGTTGGGAGAATATATCCCCAGGTCATAGCGTCCATTATATGGGTGAGGGGCATCTCACTTTCAGGGAAGGAATAAGACCGCCTCCAATATTTATGTTATTAACCAAGTTAGTGAGCTATTATGACTTGGGGTAACTAGGTTATGCGAATATACCTAGTGGGATAGCACTTTAGAGAAGATACATCTGGTGAGTTATTACTCGGAAGGATGTTCATTATTAATTATTATTTCAACATATGTGTGATTGTTGTGATATGATTATACGTATATAATAATTATATACGAGTAAATTAATACAGGCCGTGAATTGTATTATATGTATAATGGGTGTGAAAGTTATATGAATTTAAGAAGGGGAATTATTAATTAAGTTAATGCTGATAATAATTTAGAAATCATAATTATTGCATACTCGATTAGAGTATGGTGGTTGCAAGGGGTTATATCGATTATCAAGTATAGGTTAAATAACTAGGAAAATTAATTAAGGCGTTAGTAATGCACATATTAGAGGAGGGGTGAGGATGTCCTCAAGGGAGTGCGACACTAACTAAAACATGAAGAGCATGCATACATATTTATTACTGCAAGTTAATCATTTGCTAAATATTTTCCAAATGTTTTGGGTTCTAACCCTTGCTATAAATATTTTTAAAAACCTTTTAGGTGTCCAGCCACAGGGACGCCAGACTTGACTCATTCCAGGGATTCGTTGCTGCGGCATATGTGGATATTGCGGGAGTTTGATAGATGCCTCATTTCTTTTCATTTCTAGATAGAAATTTCCTATCCGTTACTCGAGCATGTTGCTCGCAGCATTATTTAGTTTATGTCAGACTTGTTGAGATTTATCTTTATCTGTCTTTACTTTTATTGGATTTGAACCGATGGTTTATTCGGTCAGTTTATTTAAATTGTGAATGGATGATTTCAGTTAATTGTGATTGTTTAAACTATTTTGTTTCCGCATGAGTATTTCATTAAATTGAGGAAAGATAAAACTTGGCACCAGTCTAATTTTCTCACTTAGGTGGTTAGTAATTAAAAGGGCAACAATGATGCTAAGAATGAACCAATTGAGAAACATGCTCTAATTTAATTTAGGACTGATCACCCGGGGTTAATTAGGCGAGGTGTCACAGATGGTATCGGAGCATCACGTTCTAGTGTCCTTAGAATCTGTGTGGCTTACTACGCTTCAGCGTAGCGTTCAGTTGATATAGAGCCCTATTATTAGGACTATTGATTCATTTTCCGCTTTTGAGATATTTTTTTTTCTATTAGATTTTTTGATAATTGTGTACTTTTACGATTCAATCTATTTTTAGATGCCACCGAAGAGACAGAGAGCGGAGAGGGCCGAGGCTAGGGATGAGTTCAGGGAGGCTCATCAGGAGCCATGGGTACCACCACCCCCACCCCCACCCCCACCTGAGTTGATCTCCACTACTCATGTGGCAGTGATAGTGGCCCAGGCAGTTGAGACAGCGATGCGAGCTATTGCAGCTCATTTTCCATAGCCCCAGGCACCGCCTCCATTGGCACTAGCAGTTCAGGTTCAAGTGGGACCACCTTCTTGGCAGCGGGTTAGGGAGACCTTTCAGAAGGGTCACCCACCAGAGTGTGATACCCCGCCTAATTAAATACCGGGCGATCAGTCCTTTATTAAATTAAAATCAAGGTGAACAGTTGGTTCATTCTTAGCATCACTGTCGCAAAATAAAATATACCAATTTAAACACCCTAAATAATTAAACTAAGTGTCAAAACAATTTAAAACTTTATTTCCATTTTATTAAATCCATATGTAAATCTTTTTAACAACCAACAGTTTAAGAATCACATAAATACTAAGGATGGAAATACCACACCAGAATTAAAACCGTCTAGATAAACCAAACCAGTTTACAACTATAAATGAAACCATCCTGACAATAGTTAACTCCCAAGGAGTACCAAATACTGGATATATAAATGAACATAAATCTCTGTAAAAATCCAAACTGAATATAGGAACGGGAGACACATGCCCTATCTAAGCAGAACTCAAATAAGAGCAGAATCAACAAAGAGGTCGTCTAAAGCAAGGGCCTATAATCTCACATCAGCTGCAGCACGTACAGTCCACAGAATCTAAGCATAACACCCCTGTGGCTAGGCACATGTAATATATACATATATACAAGAAAAAGAGAAATAACCGAAAACGAGTCAGATCCCAAGTGTAAAACAATTTTTAAAAAATAGTTTAGCTAGTATTTAAACTGCTTACCGGTTAATGTAACAACCATGTTAGTATGCGACACTCTCTTGAGAATTCTCGCCTCTCATCTAATGTGCACGCTTACCGTACTACTAAAATCATAAACATAACTCTTATTTTCCATAAAGTTGTATCCCGAGGAGTAGAAGGTTATAATATTTAGTTTTAGAAAGTCATTCTCTTCAAAATTTATTACGTTACTTAGAGCAACATCGTACCGTTACAAAGTTCCCAAACACTTATTATAAAGTTGAAGTATTTATCCATTTCTTAACTACATATACACACGGTAGAAAGTTTCCATATATAAGTATATATATATATATATATATATATATCAATCACTCATATAATATATATACTATCGGCACCCCAAATAAATCTATGGTGCTGGCATACTCTGCTATCAAGTCCTCGTATCACACAAACTAAGGGAAATACTAGTTCGGAATCACTCTCGAACTGTATTAAAATAATACACAAACAAATGGAGGCATAACATAGTTCTAGGTCCTAAGAGGTCAGTACATACCCTCACGTCTCTTAGAACATCTGACTATCATTTTCAGATAGCCTGTATCGAGGATACTATCCTCTAGGGTACGAGTCAATATCCCCCATGAAGGTCCAATCGAGATAAGACTGTCCCGGTGCGGAAACCCTCGTGATAACAAGTAGCCCGGGTATGATTTTTACACAGATACATAATATATGCACATTCACACAGTCATACGTATAAATATTCAAGATTTCTAAATTAGGTGCGCCCAGGACCCATAGTTATAGTTATCCGTTCTTAGCACAAATTACTCAATTATCTCGCATAACGGATTTGTCTCTCTTATTCCCATTTATAATTTATTTCATACATACTTATCATCTCTTGAAGTATTCTCCTGCTAAAGACAATTTCAGTAGTTATACCCTCTTTAACATTTTGGTCTAAGACTTTCACGAGTCCCTCAATTCATTAACAAACTTACGCACAATCTCTAATGTGTAACAAAATTCCCAGTTAACCCAAAATTTCATCCCATATTAAATTCATTCAACTGAGTCTATTTATACCCTATTGGTCCTCCTCACGACCCATTGTACTCTATAAATAAGAATCAAGGGTTCCCACGTATTTAAATCAGATTAAACAAAAAGAAGACAAATATGCAGTTTTCCAAGAGGGGTTGATCGATCGAGGAAAGGGGGTTGATCGATCGATCATCGATCGATTGATGTTCTTGGGTCGATCGATCGATCAAGCAGTTCTTGCCCACGACCGATCGATGTACAATTTCACCAATGGAATTCAATTAAAGGGCCAATTTGTATTAACTATCAAGAACCCTAATTTTCATAAAACTTTCATTCTTCTAATTTCTGTTTCTAGATTTCTTGCTTCTAAACTCATACCAATTAGTGGGTTATCCTCTACATATGATTGGGACGTCCAGAATATAATTATTTCCACCAAGACATGTGATTAAATCCTTAAATTCCTCAAATTATTTTATGGAACATGTTTATAACAACCCTAATCTAACATGGATGAAATAATAACTAAAAGAAAAGAAAGATAGATACTTGCGTGGGATTCAAGTTTCTGATTTGTGGATGAAAAGGCATGGTTGCGTTCCCCGTCGTACGATCTACGATTTGGTGGCGGTGGTGGTGCAAACGGATGAGTCTTTGTCCTTGGGTTGCTTGGAAAGCTCTCCAACTTCTTCTCTAATGGAAGTTCTTTGGTTTTGTGTTGGTTAACCCTAGAAGACAACTCCTAAAGGCTGATTTATCCTTAGGAAATTCGTGGGTTTATTTACCTAAAATTATCAAATGTCTCTGATACCCTCCCGGGATGTCAATTAGGCTTAAAAATGCCCCGAGACCCAAACTAAACCCCCGGGTACATTATTTTGACTATCTTGACCCTTTCGAACACATTGGCACATTCGAAATGACCATACGAGCGACTTATAATTTATTCACTTTTAATAATAATAATAATTTAGTCCTGACATGACATGAGCGCGTCCCGACTTAACTTTGCATAATTGCCATTTTATTCACTCGTGATAATTATTATAAAATCAAGCTTATATATTAATTTACTCATCTAGTAATATTCAACAAATTTCCAATAATTAATAACTCTCGTCACGCTAGTAAACGTTTAAAACAAATTTCTGGATTAATATTAAACTAATTTATCTGAATTAAATTTAATAAGTCCCTGAATTTCAAAGCCATAAAAATACAAGGTATTACACAGAGTTCAGGGGTAGCACCGATGTAGTAGAGGCCTGTGATTGGAAGAAAAGTATTCAGCGACACCTGTGTATGCTAGAGTGTATCGATGTGAATAAATAGATGCTTGCTACCTTTCGTCTGTCGGGGGTAGCCTTACAGTGGTGGGAGTCAGTTACCACTGTTGAGGAGAGAGATTTGATGATGATATCCGAGTTTTGGGTGTGGTTCGATCGCAAATACTTTCCATCGGCAGTAGAGGCAGAAATGAGAAAGAAATTTTGTGATTTAGTGCAGGGTGACCGTTCAATGGAAGATTATGAAGAGGAGTTCACCCGTTTGGTGAACTTTATGCCAAATGAGGTTAGCGACGAGGAGCGAAAGAAGTCGAGGTTCATAGATGTCTTGGCCTGGAGGATCAGGCAGCACTTGATGAGTAATCCGGCGTTGGTGATGTATACAAATGTTGTTAATGCTTCTATTGTACATTGCCAAGATCATCGCTTCCATGCGAAGGGGAGCAAGAGGGTAGGGGAGCTGAGCCAGCAGGGCAAGGCAGTTGTTGGTGGTGACACAAGCGGTACTCAACAGTAGACTAGCAGTCAGCAAGGGAATTAGGCTAAAATATTTAGGCCTGGTAGGATCCGACCGGGAGGACAGGGGTTTAGGCAGGGTCTTCTAGGCCCAAATCAGCAGCAACAGGTTCCTTAGGGCCGTCAGGGCCAAGGGAATAATGGGGGAGACCAGCAGGGCTAGCCACATCAGGGCCAATGATAGGGGGACGATCAGAGACGCTATTTTGTTTACAGGTAGATAGGACACTTCAATTGGGAGTTCCCACATAGGGGAAGAGGCCAACAGGGGCCGTAGGGACAGATACCGCCAGCAACACTGGCTCCACCAGCCCCACAGCAGCAGGGGTAGATGCACTACGGGCATGTGTATAATGTTCGGGATGTTTTCAATCCTCCAACACAGTAAGCACCGCCAGTAGTTGAGGGTATGTTTCTTATCCATGGTCATGAGGGTAAGATACTTTTGATACGGGATCATCTCATTCATTTATTAAATCTAAATTTGCTAAACGAGTCGGGTTATTAGAGACCGCAGGTAGTCTTCGTATGTGTGTAGAGTCGCCAGTAGGCAGCGGGGCATTGATTCACTCGATTTGTCGGGGGGTGGACATTTTGATTGGGAGGCTTAGTTTAGCGATGGACCTCTTAGTGTTAGATATGGAGGGGTATGATGTCATCCTAGGTATGGATTGGTTGGCAGGTTATCGGGCAATTATGGATTGTTACGAGAGAACAATCGTGTTCTCCATTCCAGGATAGGAGTTGCTCCTAACAGAGATGCCTCTACCTGAGGGAGGGTCGTGCACACACTTGTATTATATCGAGGAGGAGACTTCACAGGAGGTGGTATTTCTATTGGATTCGATTCTGGTAGTGAGGGACTTCAACGATGTGTTCCAAGAAATACTAGGGTTGCCACCTAGCAGGGAAATCGAATTTGTAATTGATTTAGTACCGGAGATAAGGTTAATTGCTCAAGCACCTTATCGTATGGCCCCTTCAGAGATGCATGAGCTGAGAGAGTACATTCAGCAGCTCCTGGGTCAGGGTTTCATTCGGCAGAGTACATCACCGTGGGGTGCACCGGTGTTATTTATGAAGAAGCGAGATGGCTCACTTCGATTGTGTGTGGACTATAGAGAGCCGAACAAGGTGGCGATATGGAATAAGTATCCGTTGCCTAGGATTGATGATTTATTTGACCAATTGAGAGAGCATCTTAGTTCTTCAAGATCGATTTGAGGTTAGGGTATCATCAACTACGTATTTGAGAGGATGTTCCTTAGACTGTTTTCCCATCACGGTATGGATATTACGAGTTCAGGGTGATGCCATTCGAGCTCACCAATGCTCTAGCAGTGTTCATGGACCTCATGAATAGGGTTTTCAGGGAGTATCTTGACCATTTTGTCATCGTGTTCATTAATGACATCCTGATCTACTCGTGCACTGAGGGGGAGCACGCAGAGCATCTGCATATGGTTCTACAGACGCTGTGGGATCATCAACTTTATGCCAAGTTCGAGAAGTGTGGATTTTAGCTACGGGAGTTACAGTTTCTTTGTCATGTGGTGTCAAACTGGGGTATTGCGGTGGATCCGAGTAAGGTATTGGTAGTGAGGGAGTGGGGGCAACCCACGACACCAACTGAAGTGCGTAGCTTCCTGGGATTGGCAGGTTATTACAGGTGATTCATTAAGGGGTTCTCAAAAATTTCATGCCCTTTGACAAATCTGACTCGTAAAGGGGTGCCTTTTATTTGGAGTGATCATTGTCAATTAGCTTTTGACGAGCTAAAGGACAAGTTGACATCTTCACCTGTACTTGGGGAGGACTAGAGTATCGGGTTTACTCCGACGCATTCTTACAGGGACTTGGGGGTGTGCTTCAACAAGAGGAGAGGGCTATAGCTTATCCGTCCAAAAATCTAAAGCCCCACGAGAGGAATTACCCCACTCATGACCAAGAGCTAGCAACGATCATTTTTTCCTTAAGGATATTGAGACATTATCTGCTGGGAGAGCAGTTCACCCTATTCATGGATCATAAGTCACTTCAGTATCTCTTCACACAGAAGGATCTGAATATGCGACAGAGGCGGTGGCTAGAATTCGTGAAAGACTACAAGTTTGATATTCAATATCATCCTGGTAAGTGTAATGTGGTGGCAGACGCATTGAGCCGAAGATCGACTGGGGAAATATCAGAAGTTTGGAAAGCAAAGTGGAGAGAGCTTTGATATGAGAATGATGTAGCCAGGACTACATGTCAGCTTTATCCATGGCATCGGAGATCATTATGCAAGTTGTGAGGGCTCAGTCGGAGGACCAGATCTACCAGGATAGGGTACACCAGCTGTTAGATGAGGGAGCAGAGGGTTATTAGATCATCTCGGAAGGAGTCTTATGCCTAAATGGGAGGTTAATTATGCCAAAGGATGAGGAGTTGAGGCACACTGTTATGACAGAGTCCCATGGTTCGAGATTTGCGGTACATCCCCGTGGGGATAAAATGTACCAGGATATGAGGAGACGGTATTAGTGGGTATGAATGAAACGGGACATAACAGAGTTTGTCTCGAAATGTACAACGTGTCAGGTCGTGAAAGTGGATCATCAGAGACCCCCAGGGATGCTACAGCCACTAGAGATTCCCGTATGGAAGTGGGAGAGCATCTTCATAAACTTCATTACAGGGTTACCTACATCGCAGAGGGGTCACGACTCCATATGAGTTATTATGGATTGGTTGACCAAGGTGGCCTACTTCCTGTCGATTCGCAAAGACTTTGACATTATGCATTATGCGCAGCTATTCATAGCAGAGATTGTTAAGCTGCACGAGGTGTCGGTAAATATTGTGTCTGATAGAGACAAAGTTTTTGTGGCTCATTTTTGGCAGAGCTTTTAGGAGGCCATGGGCACAGAGCTACGTTTGAGTATAGCCTATCACCCACAGACCGACGGGCAGACTAAGAGGGTCAATCAGATGGTAGAAGACTTGCTTAGAATGTGCGTTTTAGACTTTGGGGGAGGATGGGAGGGATATCTTCCTTTAGTAGAGTTCGGGTATAATAACTCTTACCAATTCATGATTGGCATGGCACCATTCGAGGAATTCTACGGGAAACATTATCGTTCACCCGACTACTGGTTATAGGTGGGGGACAACAAGTTATTGGGATCGAAGATTGTCCAGGAGACATCTTCTAAGATATAGCTAATTCGAGGGCGGATTCGGATAGCTCAGGACAGGTAGAAGAGTTATGTTGATGCTTCGTGGAGACATGTAGAGTTAGAGGTTAGGGATCAGGTATTAGTCCAGGTGTCCCCTGATGATGCTAGAAATAGCACCACCAGTCAAGGTGTTTGTAATCCCAAACTAATGATAATAATGGAAGAATAAGAGTATACTAAATATAAGAGATTGAGGTGAGGAGAAGAGGATGAACACAAATATTTAAGTGGTTCAGCTAATTAGGCCTATGTCCACTGTGCAACTGAGTGAGTAAGATCACTGATATAAGGCACTAGCGGCCATGGATACAATCTCTCAAGCTTTCTCTCTCTATTGTGTAAAATGACAGAGTTTCAACTAGGGTTGTAATTATCCATCCTTTTACAAGGTAGAGGATGGCCTCTATATATAGTGGTTGGGGGGGTGTAATGTGCCCCTAAGCATATAATGAGCATATGCATGAGGATCGAGCCAATATGAGAGTGACACCTGGTTGATCTCAGCTAAGTAATGATGACACCAATATTCCCTCATGTGGGGGGAATAATTTGGTTATAACAGATTTGTCCATGTGTTCCCAGCCACACATAAGCTCGTAAAGGCTCGGCTGTCTTTGATGGGTACCAACCTCGGTCTGGAAGAGTACGAGGTTGGTGAAGTCTGGCTGCTGCTCAATCCGAGTTTATTCATGATGATCTCAGCTCAGTAGGAAAGCTAACGTAAGGCAGGTGGGTTTATAACATCGGCCTAGGCCGGGGTTATGTTGGAGTAACTGGAATGTTGGCTGATTCCCAATCGAGGTTGGTTATGTGATCCTTGCTACCTCGGTTGATTCCCAGCCGATGTTGGTTAGGTAATCCTTGCTACCTTGACTTATTCCTAGCCGATGTTGATGAACGAGGTAGATGTGATCTCTGATGTCAACCGATAATGAGGTGACCATTGACATCGACCATAGCCGACCTTGTGTAGGATGAGAGTTCTGGTTGTGAGTCAGGAGCCTTTGTTACCTCGTCCCTCTCATACGCCGAGGTTGGTGTCTCTGAGTTGTCAGGTACATTAAGGGCATATCAATCACCCCTAGCCCTTAGTTACCTATGTGAGTAGGTGATTGAGGGGTATTTGTAAGGCTGAGGCCATTCTTATTTATGTGCCAATATCTCTTTGCTAAGTGTCAAGAATTGAAGTGGGTGGCGTGCCTGACAAGCACAATGATGTTGATTGTCTTTTGGGCTCCCAAGGCAATGATGAACCTTGGGATTCGTGCAATCGAATTTGAGGATTAAAACCTCTCTCCTTCTCTTTCTTCCTCATTTCTCTCCATTTCTCTCGCCTGAACCCTCTTCACTCTCTCCTTTCCAGAGCCCTGTTGCTGTAGTTATTAGGGTGTCTTCGATTATCATCCTCCTCCTTCTTATTCACGGTCACCCAGGTATCCTCTTCACATTGCTTTGGTTATTTTCAGCCTTTAATTTTTATTTGTTGCATTTTTTGGTCTTGGCTTGAACTTTTCGGTGAGTTTATGAGTTTTCTGGTGAGCTTATGAGTTTTTCGGTGGGCTGTTCTTGACTGTTCTTGGTTAGTTTTCTTTTAAAATAACCATACATGATCTTTAACTTAAGTTGTGTCGTCTTGTTTGTTTTTTACTTGAGTCCTTAAGTGTAAGGTCGTCTTCATATGCTCAGACCTCTTTATCAACTCTTAGAGGAATTCCCTTATCTTAGGGAGAAAGACTTAGATAAGATTAGGCAAATAGAATGGGCCCAAGAGGAAGCTCGTAGGGTAGAGGCATTCCCTCTCAGACCAATCTTTCCACCCCCTCTGAGGGTAATATACCCTGACCCAACAGATCCAGTTGAGCCATCGGACACTCCGTTGGAACCCACTTCAATGTCTGAGTCTGAGTTATCCACCTCAGACCCCATGTCTGTGGATTCTTTTCAAGAAGCTATGGAATATTCCATCAGGATAGATCAAGCCCCTGACCAAGCCGAGGTTTCTAGACGTGCTTCGTCTAACAAGAGTTCCAGAAATTCGCGCTCTTCCTCTAATGTCGAAATTGTAGGACCTAGTGTGTCTATTCCCCCCATATTTGATGCAATTCCCTTGTTGACCGCTACAGGGGCTAAGTTCGCTCAGAGGTTCCCTGATGGTGCTCCCACCCCTACCCAAGCCGATGTTGCTCCAGATGAGGATGATAGTAATGAAATCGATGTTGATACCTTGGAGGCAGTCGAGATAGAGAGCACTATCAGCGAGCTCAACCTCTTAGCTTTCAGGAATCTTTATTCTATGGGTTCCTCAATAAAACTTAGGAGGCCTCAGAGGGATGAGAGGGCTTTTAGTGGCCGAGATGGTGAGATCTGCCTATATGAGCAGATGTTTAAGTTGGGATTTCGTCTTCCCATTCATCCCATAATTAGGGTCATATTGTCCTACATTAACTTGGATCCTTCCCAACTCTCCCCCAATGCTTGGAGAGTAATGATTGGGGCTATTTTCTTATAGAGGGCGATCCATCATTCAGACCTTCCCGTCCAGGTCTTCACAGGGTGCTACGTGCCCTCCTATGCTAGGAATCATCTGAGTTACTATCACTTTCTAGCTCGAAAGTCTACTAAGAAGATGTTGCTGGTTACCCAGACTTCCAACCATAACTGGAAATCACGATACTTTTTTGCCTCCGGGGCATGGGAATTTGGTGCTTATGTCCCCTCTTCATCTTTAGAGCCGAGGATACCATTGAGGTGGGGAAAGGTGTCAATGGCTGCTAGGGCTGACCCTGGATTAAGCTAGAATAACTTTTAGAAGGTTAAAGACCTTCAAGATCAGGGGGAGCATGGTCTGTTGGTCAAGTACGAGCATTTGATGACCCCCTACTACCTCTTTGAGACTGGCCTTGGTGGGTGTCCCCTGATCGAGCTTCGTAAGTTACATTATTTTTTCAAAAAGTTGAACTTCTGAGTTTGCTACGTCTCTGATCTTCTAACTTAGACCCTTCTTTTTACAGAGCGTCCAGCAGGAGTCTCAGACGATATCTAGGAAATGGCAGCCCCCAGTCTTACAAAGTTGGTGAATAAAGAAGGTCCAAATGCACCTCCGCCTCACCCATGACTTCAAGGGCCGATGCCTTAAAGAAAAGGAAGCCCAATGACCCTGCCCCTAAGGATCAGAGGAAGAAGAAGAAAACCTCAAAGGGGGATCGCACGATCCCCATCTCTTCTAAGGATGCGTTAGTTGCTCGTCTGCAGCAGTTAAAAATTGGTGATAGCCTTATTGGCTAAAGTTTGAAGGCCTTGGACGCCATCGGCTCCATTATGATCGAAGCTGACAACCGTTCTCTAGACACCCCTATGCTAGACGAGTTCAGCCTCCACCGATCTATCCAAGTAAGAATTTTATTATTATTTGTAAGTTTAACATCGTCTTTGAACTATACCAAATCTTGAACTGACATTTCTGCACATATTTTATAGGGTCTCCTCACCATGCATCAGTTCGTTGACTGGACCCTGAGGAAACTCCCTCTGATTGAGAAGGGCGGAGAGGCCCAAAAGACAGAGGCTGCTTTGAATACTGAAGTGGAGCATCTGAAGTCTTCCTTAGAGAAGTCTAAAGCTAATGTTAAGTGGCTGGAGAAGGACATGGACAAGATTAAGAAGGATCATAGCTTTGCTTTGAAGACTCAGGCTGACTCTCTCCAACACAAGGTCGATGTCGCTATGAAGGCTGCTCTAGATGATGCCTCAGAGAAGATCTTGGAGGACTATAAGGTCTCTGACGAATTCATCAGCTTTGTCTTTGAATACCTCGAAAGGGGTGTTAAGGCCACTAGAAAATGGGCTGCAATAAAAGATAAGGAGTCGGGGAGTCTGGCAGCCTCTGACTTCATTGGTCTGGGTTATGCCAATCCTCGGTTTGCCCAGGCCTTACAAGAGGTCGAGGAGGAAGGAGGTGCCGCACCTACTGAGATTGCTTCTCAAGAAGATGCCAGGACTGAAGACTTTGGCCCTTAAGATGATGAGGTAGAGGTGCCCAACGTTGGCCAAGGAGATGGGGGCATGGCCACTAACCCTAAGGTTGCAGATACTTAAACCCATTTGTGAAGCTCTTACTTGTAATTTTTTATTTCTGATTCATATCGATCTGTAATTTCTGATGAAATTTTCTGTTTCCTTTTGACTTGTAGTTCTTAACTTCATGATATATCAACCTTTGAAGAGGGCTTTATTTCTTTTGTTGAATGTTCTTTGAATGGTTTTTCATTATCCTTGTAACATTGTCTAAGGTCTGAGGTCTGAGGTCTGAGGTCATCCAAGTATGATGTTCACCACAGACCTTGTCACTAAGTTATGATGTTTAAAGTCAGAGGTTATCAAACTAAGATGTTACCCCCATAAATTTCACCAAATTAATGATGTCTAAGGTCTGAGGTCATCCAAGTATGATGTTCACCTCAGATCTTGTCACCAAGTTATGATATTTAAAGTCTGAGGTCATCAAACTAAGATGTTACCCCCATAAATTTCACCAAATTAATGATGTCTAAGGCCTGAGGTCATCCAAGTATGATGTTCACCTCAGACCTTGTCACCAAGTTATGATGTTTAAAGTTTGAGGTCATCAAACTAAGATATTACCCCCATAAATTTCACCAAATTAATGATGTCTAAGGTCTGAGGTCATCCAAGTATGATATCCACCTCAGACCTTGTCACCAAGCTAGGATGTCTAAGGTCTGAGGTCATCCAAGTATGATGTTCACCTCAGACCTTGTCACCAAGCTATGATGTTTAAGGTCTCAGGTCATCAAACTAAGATGTTACTCCCATAAATTTCACCAAATTAATGATGTCTGAGGTCATCCAAGTATGATGTTCACCTCAGACATTGTCACCAAGTTATGATGTTTGAAGTCTGAGGTCGTCAAACTAAGATGTTACCCCCATAAATTTCACCAAATTAATGATGTCTAAGGTTTGAGGTCATCCAAGTATGATGGTCACCTCATACCTTGGCACCAAGATATGATGTTTAAGGTGTGAGGTCATCTAACTAAGATGTTACCCCCATAAACTTTTCTATTAAAGTATGATGAACCAAGAATTGACACATGAATTGATCTTCTCATTAATGATCTCTTCATAAGATGATACATTTACATAGGAATTATTAAAACATCATATGTAATACCTTTTCAAATAATCAGCATTCCATGGATTGGAGAAAGGTTCCCCTTTAAGGTTTTCTAGTCTGTAGGTCCCAGGTATAACCTCCTCGATCACTTTGTAAGGTCCATGCCAATTTGGGTGAAGATTATTTGCCTTTTGCAACGTCTTCTTCAGCACTAGGTCTCCCACGGCTATGGGTCTTGATTTCACCCTTTGATTGTAGAAATTTGTTGTTCTATATTGGTAGGCTGCCTATTTGATCTCTACGTCTTCCCTTCTCTCTTTACTCAAATATAGGTAAAGTCTTCTCTCCTCCCCATTCTTCTCAAGGTCATAGGTCTGAACCCGATGAGTGGGGAGTCCTACCTCTGTTGGTATGACGGCTTCTGAGCCATGTGCTAACATAAATGGGGTTTCCCCCGTTGGTGTCCTTGTCTTTGTTCTGTAGGCCCATAACACAACATAAACCTCTTCAGTCCATCTCCCCTTAGATTTTTATAACCTCTTCTTGATCCCGTCGAGGATTGTTCTATTTTTGACTTCGGTCTGGCCGTTTTCCTGAGGTCGGCTAGGAGAAGAGAAAAATTGCTTGATCCCAACTCTCTCATAATATTTCTCCAAGGAAGAATTCTTGAACTGGGTTCCATTATCCGAGATGAGGGTGTTAGGGAGGTCATGTCTGCATATGATACTCTTCTAGATAAATTGGAAGGTCTTCTGCTCTGTAATCGTGATCATCGGCTCAACCTCCACCCACTTGGAGAAATAGTCAATCATTACATCAAAAATCGGTAATTATTTGTAGCCCTTGGCAAGGGACCCACCAAGTCAATCCCCCATACTGCGAATGGCCAAGGGGAACTGATTGACGTCATAGGCTGATGAGGTTGATGGGGGATAGTGGATAATCTTTGGCATTTGTCACACCTCTTCACGTAGCCTGCAGTATCTTTGGCCAAGGTCGACCACCAGTATCCTTGCGTACTAATCCTTTTGGCCAAAGGTCTTCCTCCTATGTGACTGGAGCAAGAACCCTCGTGTACCTCCTGTAGGACGCGGTGAACTTCTGTGGGATGAACACATTTGAGGAGAGGTAATAGAAATCCTTTCTTATATAGGACATATCCTATTATAGAGAACTTTGCAACTCTGTACCTCAGTTTCCTCCTTTCTAGCTTTAATTCCGGGTAGTTCTCCCTCTCTGATATATCTGATAAGGGGGTCCATCCATGAGTACCCTAGGTTCAAATTGAGTCAAGGGTTACTAACCTCTTCTTCTTTAATGGTCGGCTTGAGCAGGATCTGGACTAGAATTGTCCTTCTGATATCTGTCCTTGTTGGTGAAGCCAACCTTGCTAGTGCATCTGCGTGGCTGTTGTTTTGTCGAGGTACTCTATTCATCTTTACCTCTTCAAAACCTTCTAGTATCATTCTTACCCTCTTCAGGTATTTGGACATCCTTGGCCTCATAAACTCCAAACACTTGGTTGATAACTAATCTTGAGTTGCTATGAAGTAGGAGTCGACCGACCCTAAGGGTATTTACTAAGAAGAGACCTGCTATCATGGCCTCATATTCTGACCCGTTATTTGATTCCTTGAAGTTGAACCTTAGTGCATATTCAACATTGGTACCATTCGGTTATGAGAGTATCAACCCTGCACCGTTTTCACTTTCATAACAAAGAGGTTCCAGATATCTTTATCTGATGAGTCTACCTGGGAGCGGGAGGAGGATATCCGGGAACAATATCCAGAGCTATTTACCACAGGTATGACCTAATTTTGGGGACGAAATTCCTTTGTAAGGGGGGGGGGGGGAGTATGTAACACCCCGTAATTTTATGCATTTAATATTTAATTAATTCGAGAAATTTTAAATTACTTGTGTGTCATAATTTAATTGAATTAATTATGGTAATATTGATGTAGATGTTAATTGGAGAGTGAATGGTTAATATTTAGGGAAATTTAATTACTAAGTGAATAGTAATAATCTATTTACGTCATAATGTGTATTAGTGACGGGGCTGCATTTATTTATCTCAGTCGGGAGTCGGTATAGACTAATTTGGGTGGGAGATAAGAGTTTTTATAAATTTATTCATATGTCAATTATGAGTGCACGGTTGAGTCCGGATGGGCCGAGATAGTAAAAAAAGTGTATCCGAGGTAGTAAACGGGTCACGTGACGTTTTTAGGCATAATTGGGCCCACGCAGGGATATTTGGGTCACTTGAGCTTGGACCATTAGGCTAAAAACGGGATTAAGCCTAATTACTTAATTAAAAGGAAAATGGGAATGGCTGATTTGAGAGTGGAAAGCACATGGTGGGAGAGAAAACCCTAAGGAGGAGTTAAAGGCAGTGGGAACTAATTTGGGGGACAAAGGAAAGAGCCAAAGGGGGATTTCATTATCAACCATGAGAATCACAACTCCGTATCTGACCCTATGAAACCATAAGGCAAGTGGTTAACTTGATGTAACATTTATTTATGTTTTCAATTCATATTTGTGTGATGTGAATACCTAAAATTCGTTTTGGGAATAAACGGGTACAAAAATGGGGGTTTTGTTATTGGAACATAAGATGAGAATTGGTGTAGAAATTTATGGTGTTACATGATTCTGAACAGATATCTACCTTAGTTGTGAGAAACCCAGACAAATTGTGAATGAAATTGAGATGGTAATTTGGTATTGAGACTCATTAACGAATAATTCGGGGTTTTCCCCTAATTTAGAAAGATAGGAGCAAACAAAAATTAAACGGGGTTTGGGGACTTTATGGGGGTTCCTATTGATGTTTTGGAGGTGTCATATTGATGAGAGGACTTGGGTTAGGCTATAGAAGGAGTTGGGGTGTTAAGATTTTCGTCCATGGAGAAACAAGCTTTCGGAGAAGAAGAAGACCTGTTCTATCGATCGATCGATGGCTATGATCGATCGATCAATGGTCCAGGATTTTTGACAGGTCTGCCAGTTTTAGTATATAAGGGAAGTTAATTAAAACCTTTCCCCTGTACATTAGTTAGTGAGAAATAATATGGAATATTAATTCCTAACAAATATTAAGGAAAGTAATTGGGGTTGGGAGAAATTTATGTGTGGCACGCTATGGTAAATTTTGGGGAAAAATATTCCAATGTAATTAAATATGGATCGAGTGGGCGAGTTCGGGTATATTGGTTGAGAGATACTAAGGTGTTAAATTAATTTAGATTGAAATCTAATTAATTTGGAGTCGGGGATTTAGACTCGGGTATTATTTTATTTCGGGCCACAAGAGCGAGTCCGAATATATTGGTTGGGCGACACAAAAGTATTTAATTAATTAACGTGCAAATTAATTAATAATCAGGGTTGGAACATAAACTCATGATGATTTGTATAGGCTTGTGTTATGGACTTAGTACATGGTATAGTGGGGGTACTTTATTTCTCTTTATATATATACGGTGTACGATAGTATATATGTATGGTGTGTGCATTAATATCAGTGGCTAGATATTATTATTATATATACTCTAGTGCTATCAGTGGAGGTTGCGCGTAGAGGGTGAATCCCCTAGCTTGAAAAGTAGGGAGAGTATATCCCCAGGTCATAGCATCTATTATATGGGTGAGGGGCATCTCACTTTCAGGAAAGGAATATGACCGCCTCCAATATTTATATTATTAACCAAGTTTGTGAGCGATTCTGACTTGGGGTAACTAGGTTATGCGAATATACCTAGTGGAATAGCACTTTAGAGAAGATACATCCGGTGAGTTATTACTCGTGAGGATGTTGATTATTAATTATTCTTTCAACATATGTGTGATTGTTGTGATATGATTATACGTATATAATGGGATAAATAATTATATATGAGTAAATTAATACAGGCCGTGAATTGTATTATATGTATAACGGGTGTGGAAGTTATATGAATTTAAGAAGGGGAATGATTAATTAAGTTAATGTTTATAATAATTTAGAAATCATAATTATTGCATACTCGGTTAGAGTAGGGTGGTTGTAAGGGGTTATATCGGTTATCTAGTATGGGATAAATAACTAGGGAAATTAATTACGACGTTAGTAGTGTATATATTAGAGGAGGGGTGAGGATGTCCTCAAGGGAGTGAGACACTAACTAAAATTTGAAGAGCATGCATACATATTTATTACTGCAAGTTAATCATTTGCTAAATATTTTCCAAATGTTTTGGGTTCTAACCCTTGCTATAAATGTTTTTAAAAACCTTTAAGGTGTCCAGCCACAGGGACGCCAGACTTGACTCATTCCAGGGATCCGTTGCTGCAATATATGTGGATATTATGGGAGTTTGATTGAAGCCTCAGTTTTTTTCCTTTCTAGTATAGAAATTTCCTATCCGTTACTCGAGCATGTTGCTCACAGCATTATTTATTTATGTCAGACTTGTTGAGATTTATCTTTATCCGTCTTTAATTTTGTTGGATTTGAACCGATGGTTTATTTGATCAGTTTATTTAAATTGTGAATGGATGATTTCAGTTAATTGTGATTGTTTAAACTATTTGGTTTCCTCATTAGTATTTCATTAAATTAAGGAAAGATAAAACTTGGCACCGGTCTAATTTTCTCACTTAGGTAGTTAGTAATTAAAAGGGCGACAGTGATGCTAAGAATGAAACAACTGAGAAACCTGTTCTAATTTAATTTAGGACTGATCACCCAGGGTTAATTAGGTGGGGTGTCATACAATCTACACTCTAGAATATATTCCTGACTCGTCTAGTGTGGATGACAATGATGAGTTCGTCGATGAGGGTGCTCATGTGATGGGCAAATGAGTGAAATTAACGAGTTTACAACATGAAAAAATACCTCATTATCTATTTGACACACATGAAGATGTCGAAGAATGGAAAAATTAAGTTTAAATTATTTTAATTTTTACATGATTAATTTGTAATACGTTCATCATGATCTATGAGGAAAACATGAAGCCTGTGTGAACAATAAAAGACAAAAAACAATGGCACAATCAGACATCGAATTTAGGTTGTGTTTGACACACGAGGTAATTATAATGAAAATGGATGTTATTAAATGTCACATTACAAAAAAGCTTTATATCTAATCTAATTAATTTATCTATATTCTTAGCTCTTAAAGACGGGTGATGCGACATCAAGGTTTGCTCATCTAGCCACTAGACCCTTGTTCATGGCACAAGAATACAAAAAGTATCGATTGAATGGCTATGTATTCGTTGCAAGGGTGTACGAGGAAAATACAAATGTACATAACTCGAGCATTTCATACAAGGATCTTACTTTCTTCCGAGCGAGCGCGAAAGATAAAAGCCTCATTGAAATTGAAATGACTTACTATGGTGTAATTCAAAATACATTTGAATTAGACTACGTAAACTTCAAAGAGGTAGCATTTTACTGTGATTGGGTAAGAGTTGAGGATACAAATTCTTGTAAAGTTGATCCTGGCACCAATTTGACCATCGCTGACTTGTCCAAGTTGAAGAGCAATGAACACGTGAGCGATGAGACGTTTCTTTGTTCTTTTCAAAAGGTCAAGCAAGTGTTTTACTTGGATTATATCAACAATGAGTCGTAGTCAATCATCCTACATGCACCAAAGCGTCTAAACATTAGTGTGGATGACTTGATAGCACCTACCGAATATCAATCCATTTTTTATGATAACCCGAATTTGAAATAATTTTTTGATTTGTACTAAGTATTCAAATTATTTTTAATGACCAGTGGTTGAATTATTCTAGTGCTTTATTATTATCGAACGACAATTCAATGCTTTTTTCATTTATACTTGATCATTTTGATGCTTGTAATAACCAAGTGAATATGTTAATTAGAATTTTAATCAATTTAAGCATTAATTCAAAGTCCATGACCCATGAGTATGTGGGGGGGGGGGGGGGGCAGTGTGTTTAAATTGAAATTGGTATTGGTATAAATTGGTATTGGTATTGGTATTGGTATTGGTATTGGTATTGGTATGTATTAGTATTATCGTATTTGAGCATTAATTCAAATTTCATATACATTTTGTTACTAATAATAACCATTTTTGCAGAAAATGACTTCATCATGGCACGGTAGCAGAAGCGATAAGGGCTCCTCGGCCAGTAGTCCCCTAAAATGGGGAAAATGTGCTAGAGTGCTAGAGATGTTGAAGGTGATTAATGGCCCGGGGTACACTGATTGGAGGGCCATGCCTATTAACCTCAACTTGAACATCTCGGGGGCACTACAAGTTGTGTATTTAATATTTATATTTATAACTGCAACACTTACTTTCCTTTTGGTTTATATTTGTTTGACAGGAACAATTAGGCCTGCCCGCATATCTCCACTACTCAACATTGGAGCAATTGAGGGATCAATATAAGACGTGGAAGAAGAATTTGCGGTCACGGTGCTTTAGGAAGACCCGATATCCCATTATGAGACTACGTGACACCTTCCCCCCCCCCCCCCAAGGATCTCATTAGAACAGTGGCAAAATTTTATCGACAATGAGACCGATGAGAAGAAATTGGCATCTCGCTAATCGAGGAGGGACAACCAGGCAAAAAAGTTGGATGTGCACTACTCCGGACGAACATCTTACGCCGAGGTGGAGCATAGGATGGTAAGTTTTTATTTTTCTTTAATTTTAGTTATTCTAATTTAGCATTACTTTGTGTTACTTTCTAATTCTGTATTATTTTATTTCAGGACACGGGGAGTGGCCCTGGGGGTAGTCCATATAGGCTCGCTGCCTATAAGGCAATTCAAACGAAAAAGGGCAAGGACAAGGAGGTGGCCCCCAGCATCGCAGCCACCATTGTAAGTTATAAATGTTTACTTTTTTAAATATGTTGTAATTTTTTTATTTACGTAATTAACTAATCATGTACTTTTTGTCTTTTAAGGAAAACCTTAAGGAATAGCATGAGTTGCATTTAGATGCCGACAAAGCATCTTTGGCTACGGACGCACTCAACCAAGTGCTCAAGGGGGATCGCAAAGGGAGGACTAGGGGTGAGCTTACGGGTGGGAAAGTCTAGGATCATCGACATGGAGGCCAGAAACAGCAGGTTGACACATAAGGTGGACACCCATGATGATGAGTTATCAAGGTTCGAGGCGACGGTCCTAGATATGTACACCTTTGTTGATGTAAAAAACAAGACGTAATCTAATTAATTAATCACAGATAATTATGAATAAAGAAATAATACAATGAATTTTTAAACTGGTTCGGCTATCAAAATGGCCTACGTCCACTATTGTTGTATTGCTGATTGTCTGCCTTGAATCTCGATTATCGGTTGGTCCAGAGATCCAAAGTCCCCCTCTTATGATGAGGTTATAATGTATTTATAGCCTTGAGGCTATACATTCGAAAAGGTAATGCGATGTTATCTAGTAGACATATATATCTGTACAATAATAATGCGCATTTAATGCGTAGTCGCCTTTTGGTTTTCTCGATTAGATTCTCTGCACGCTAAGTAGCTCGGACCGCCTAAGTTGCTCGGTACTCTTAAGTAGCTCGGAACATCTGAGTACCTTAGTGAAAGTATGATGTTCGTTGAAAGTATTTGTATTTGCTACGTAGATTGACATGTGTCTTCATATGATTGGTCCACGCCAGTTGACTAAATTTGGTATCAACAGAAGCCCCCAATGTTTCACAGTTGAGGTTGAAGAAGAGTGTGGAACATTTTTCTTGAAAGCTGCTCGGATGACTGGTCTTCATAGATTAGTAAAATTTTCATTGTATATAATTCCTTTTGAGCGCATAATATCAAACTTAGTAAATATTTTGAATTTTTCATGATCACTTCGATATTTGTGCCTTTTTCCTCTTTTAGCTGCTGGAAACGCAAATGTCTTCCCTTGTAATCATTATTTTTCTCTATTTTCGAGGAAAAGTATTTAAGTGCGACAGAAATCCTATCGTCTTCTAGTTTTTAAATATGTATTTCTGAACTCTTCATTTTCTCTCTATCTTGTGCCTTCGTTCTTTCCATCATTCATTGTCAACCGATCTCTCTTTCTTCTGTAAGATTTTCTTCCTTCTTCTTTATTTACTTTATTCACCATGGTTTATCTTGTTGAATCGTTGGATAAATTTCGGTCTGATTTTTTAATCCATTCGTGGGTTATTTGGGAAGAACCATCTTATCCTTCTAATTAATTTTCTTTGGCGGAGGGACACTGGTTCCCAACTCTTTTTGTAGCTAAGTGTGTCTTTTCTTTCCCGCCAAATCCCCTTTGTTTGGGTTTTGTCAATATTTCGATATTGTACCTGCAAGAGTAGCTCCAAATACATAGAGGGTAGTTAATGGCGTATATAGGTTGAATCAATTTCATGGAACTCATTTGGGAATTCCAGAAATTATGTATTATTATAGACGGGTTACCAGTGACACTACTTTCTATTTAAAAACTAGGTTTTCGAATAGAGCTTTAGTTGTCAATCTTCTCGACGCCAATAGGGAATACTTTGATCATGGGGTTGTGATGAAAAATTGGCAACACCCCCCATTAAATGGAAATGATGTTTACCAAGGTTCCAGATGTCTGCTTTATGGCAATGGGATAGGTTGTTTTTATTTTTGAAATCTTATTTTCTTTATATTCGATGAAATGTCTCACTGTCATTAATTTTGTTTATTACATTTGACAGTAAAAGGAAGCCCCTAAAAGAGATTGACGTTAACATAAAAGATTTAAAACTTATCTGGAGCTTGCATCAGTCTATCAATGGAGAGCACGTGAGGTCCGCTTCATTATTATTGAGATACAGAAGCTCCACTTCATCTTTCATTGCTCGTCCTTTGGTGGTTGATCTTGATCGGATACTAACTTATGAAACCAGTGTGGAAGGATCTTCTTCTGATTTAAGTGCTCATATTACTGATCTGATGAAGAAGAGGAAAGCTCCCGCATTTTTAGACAAGTCTTCCTTTGCCACTGAAGGGGCAAAGAAGAATAAATAGGATGCCCCAAATGAGGGGACAAATAATGTAGATATACCCTTATCTACTACTACTAAGGAAATTGACAAGAAGCCCCATGTTCCTCCAAAAGAGGCAGAACCTCCGATTGAAATTGCTGCCATTTCACAAGGAAAGACAACACCTTTAATTGAAAGTGCTCCTCTGAGGAGATTGAAAAGAGGTCCTACTGAGAGACCTGTTGACTCTATTTCTCAACCTTTAAATGCTGAGGATAATATTCCAGCTCTTATTCCTCTGAGCTCTGCTATGGGCTTGATCATATCTTGGATTATCCCAGAATTCCAAGGTACTAAAGATACCTTTTCTTGTGAGAGAATTATTACTTTGGCTGCTCAACACATTACGTCAGTAAGTACCTGTAATGACAATTATTATGCAACACAAATAGATAAGAGAAAGGCAATCACCAAGTAGGAAGAAGGAATGTAAAATGACAATCACACAACGAAGGATGTACGTGGTTCAGCAAATAAGTGCCTACGTCCACAGTGGTGCAGTTGGTTTTATTTCTATATACTCCGGGGAGTGATTACAGAGAATACAACTTGTCCTTTTACCCCGGACCTAGGGTTTAATATATACATGTACAGTGGGGGTGATGGGTTCCCCCACGTCTTCCATCTCTCCTATAACTTCCCCTCAGGGGAGCGTGGGAAGAGACCGGATCAAAATAAGAGGTGGGGGGCCTGGACTTTGGGCCGCCAGAATTGGGCTACTCGTCCAGGCCCATGGTCTTAATTCTGGGTACCCACAATTGCCCCTAAGTTTGTTGGGCCATGTTTATGGGCTCAATAAATTTAAATGATTAGCCATAATGGCTTTTTTGCAATTCTTCAAAAGCTGTGAAGTTGATTTTGGCGGCACCCGCTTCGTTTCTTGTGCACTATGATTAGCAAAATTTGAAGGTTTGTTGGAATAGCCACTTTTCTACTGTCGCTTTAGTCTTTCCAACATTCTTCTATTTTCTGTGAGCTCTAGCGCTTCGTACCTTCTTCTCTTAATCTCCATTCTCATTGCTTCTTAGTTGTTTGGGCTCGTGCTTCTTCATCGCTTGAATCGATCTTCTATTTTGTAAGTTTCATGTGCCCTTTGTTTTTACTTTCTCTTTGGGTTTGTAGTTTTTCTAGGGTTTTTCCAATGGCGAAGATTGGAAATAGGTCAATCTCTGAATTTAGGAAGTTTTACAACATCCCTGAGTGGGTAGATATTGAGTGCTGTGCCTCCCCTCCTAGAAACGTTAGAGATATAGATGATGCCCACTGGATCCACGTCTTGTTGCTTTCTCAGGGGGACTCACTTTTCCTCGTAATGATTTTTTTTTGCATTTTTTTGGCTATTTTAATATTGTTCTTGGGCAATGCTCGCCCAATGTGTGGAAAATAGTAAATGGCATACATAAGATAAATCAATTGTATGGTACTAGGTTAGGGCTCGCCGAGGTCTATTTTTGCTACTCCTTTTCTCGAACTAGCTCTGGTGTCCTTTACCTCAAAGCTAGGAGCCCTGATAGGGTATTTTTAGTAAATCTACCTGATTCCCATAAAGACTACTGGCAAGAAGGTTTCCTTGTTAGAAATTGACAGTTTTCTCCCCAATTTGAAGGGTCGAGGTCTGAGAGGTTCTCTGTTCCCTTTTATGGGGAGGAATACATAGGTAGACATTGTACTGTTGTTTCGACTTTTGTTAATTTGTGATCTTTCTAACTCCTCTTTACTTTTTCTTCCACGGCGAGGTCAAAAAACTTGGAGCCTGCTCTCAGCGAGGTTCGTATCTCGGAATTGGTTAAGGCTTGGAATATCAGGGAGCCTTTGGGTGACGGAGAGCATCCCAGATCTGCTGCCTTTCTGCTCGAGTATAAGAACGTTGTCTCTGATGATACGAGAAATCGTCCATAAAGCGTTCTCATACCAGCAAGTCAAGAGAAAGTGTGTAAATAACAAGTAAAGCAGGTAAACAAGGAGAAGACAAGATATAGAGTGGTTCAGCCTTTAAAATAGGCCTACGTCCACTGTGTCGCTCCATTCTCATTACGTGTGTGGCATTGTACAATATAATAGTGCCTAAAGAGGCGTACAAGTATAACAATAAAGGAGAATACATGATGACTGAGTATTCTGGTGTGCAGATCTATGACCTCCAAATCGTATATTGGAGTTGTGTAGAGGGAATTTTTACGAGAGTGTCCCGGGTGCGTCTGGAATCGATATCCTCTGGAAAAACCCTTTACTCTCGATGTGTGGATCCTTATTTATAGGGGGTCTGTGTGTTGAATCACGTGCCCTGAGCACATGGTGTACACCAAGTCTGCAGTAGATGTGGACGAAGGCACGCGCTCAGAGCAGCAGCGCTGTGCTATTGAAGGAGATCCGCGGAACTTGAGGTCATTGGGAGTTCCGCGGCATCTTATGTGAAGGCCGCACCCTGCAGGAGTTCTGGCCGCGCCCCGTGTGGGTTACAGGCCGCGGCGTATATGTCTCGTATGCGATTATAGAAGTACTGCCACGGCAGGGTGCTATACTTGTACTATCAATAAGCCCCCAAGTCGTAGTGTCAAGGGAGACATATTGGGACTGCGGCTTAGTAGCCAAGGTGCCGCGGTGCTTCCAAAGCGACGATTCATCTTCCGCGCTCCCTTATATAAATTATTTCTGGCCGTGGACTTCATTACGTTTCCGAACCTTTTGAGAGCAAATCGAGAGCGAAACTCTGTTCACCTCTTCCTGCATATTCCGGCGACCCTACGAGGCGGTGTGTGGCAGTTCAAGGTGGTCTGTAGCTGTTCTTCGCGGTTTTCTTCATTTCCAGGTGACTTTTCAAACACTACTCCCACTTTTCTTCACTGTTTATGCCTTTCTTTGTCCATTTGCTAGAAATCTAGGGTTTTACTTGTTTGTTTTGCTTTTTTCCCACATATGCTGCATATGACATTCATACCACTGTTCTTGATATTCATAGCTGAAAACTCCACATTTTGTGAATTTGATCTTAGAATAGTTAAAATTTGGTTAATCAACTGTTTAGGATAAAGGCCGCGACACAACAGGATTATGATAATCGTCTGAACTAGCAATTTTTGCGCCAAAATGTGCTAAATGGCCGCGGTCCCTTAAGTCCACATCCGCGGCATCTACATACCCTAATTCCCCTTGGCCATCTTGGAACAACCTTGAAACTTTCATGAATCCCAAGACATCCATGTAGAATAACTTTAGTTGCTACTAGAGCATTTCGAATTGTCTGAAAAATTAGGAATGGTCGCGGTCGGTGATGCCTTAAGGCAATTCTAATACATTTCCGGCGCAGGTTCCATAAATATGGATGTGCCCGCGGACAGTTGGGACCATTTGGTCCCATAAGCAATAGAGTTCTCTTATTAATGACCGTATTAGGGACGTAATTCCAGCTTTCAAGACTTAAAACAAATAACCTTCTGCAGCTTCTTGAAGTCTTACAAGTCATACTGGCTGCGGCGCCTAACTGCGAATTCTGCTTTTCAGGTACTGCTGCAGCCATATGAGCTTTGACCCAGACGAGTTCCTTAGAGGCTTTTGGGCAAATCATTTTGGGACTTCTCCCCCAGAACTTACTTCCGTGCCGCCTCTAAGATCAGTTGGGCCTTGCAAACTGAAAGATTGCCCGAACTGCGTGGTAATTGACTCAACCTCCGCGGATTCTGCATCTGGGAAGGATTCCCCATCTCACTCGATGGAGGAGGAATCCAACTCAAGCACTCATCCCATGGGAGAAGGAAATATTGCCGCGGCATCTTGAAATAAGTCTGGAAGTACATCAGGGAGGGCTGCAAAATCATTGGCTGCTCTTGACATCCGCGGCTCGATGACCCAAGAATGGGTTGAGCAGGTTGCTGAGGCTTTCGAGTTTCCAGAAAACTTGACATGTTCAGCCCCTGCCGCGAACCAAAGACCGTGCACGGCACTTTCTGACAATGGGATTTGCTTCCCTTTGCACGCGTTCATCTATGGGCTGCGGCTACCTGTTCCTGTTCCCATCCGTCGCATTTTCCAGACGATGAAACTGGCTCCAGCTCAGTTAGACCCCAACGGTTGGAAAGCTGTTCTTGCTGCAGTTGTCTTTTGGGAGAAGTTGTTCAAAAAGGACATTACTCCCGTGGAGTTCTTCCACTTCTACCGCCCAAAGGAGAACTCAGTAAAGTTCGCGGGCTACTATTACTTTTCTAGCTCGGCAGGGACGAGACCCTATACACTGGGAGACCGACCAGTGTAAAAAACTGGAAGGGGAAATATTTTTACATCTCCGGTGAAGGCTGGGAGATGCACCCAGAGGAGAACGAGAGAGAGAGATCATACAAAATGCCGAGGCAATGGGGTTCACCCTCCAAACTAGGTATAAGATTATAGCCACATCTTTTAATTTCTCTTCACCACTACTAACTTGAATTGTATTTTCTTTCTGCAGCCCTTGACAATCTGCACTTGAACCCGCGGTAGGAAAAAAGAGTTGCCGAGGCCGCGGAATTTCCTGCTGAACATAAGAAGTTCAACACACTTGTAACATCGGCCACTATATTTGAGGCGGGATTCTTCCCCAACAAATCAATTCCTCAACAGATGGGCACAGAAGGTAATTAACTATGCCATTGTTTTCATTCCGCGGTCGTTTTATTCTCTTGGAATTTGTTGAACTCATGCCATTCTTTTTTCAGGTGAAGAGCTCGATAGGGAGCTACTGGCTGCGCAGCTGGCTGAGATGGACGAGGACGCGGTCGTCCTGAATAACACCGCGAGAAGCAGAAAAAAGGAAGCGGTCTAGGGCCAAGGTACAGGCCGCGGCCACTGCTGGTGATAAAACCACAGATCCTGTCGCGGATCAAGTGGTTCATGACGAAACCCCTGTGCATCATGAACACTTTGATGATGACATAGGGGAAAATTTGGTCGCGGCAGGACTGCTGCCAGTGGAAATTCCCATGCAACCGTCTTATCCCCCCCCCCCCCACCAAACGTTGTGGCCGTCAACGCAAATTTGCCGCCTCCCCAATTCCGCGGAGAGTCTGGGCCAGACGGTAGGCCTAGGTCTCAACTAAGGCAGCCTGACCCAAATTCCTCCTGGGACACTACTGCCAAGGCTGCCCGGAGAATGAAGCGTGCCTTGGATGCCGCGGACCTCGACAGACTTGTTGGGGAGGATCACGAAGACCTGGAGGATTGTGGCCTCCACAGCCTTCTCAGGGTACGTACTAATCATCATAATCTTTGTATCTCATATTTTTATGTACTTTTGCTAACGTCTCTTATTTCATATACAGGCCGCAGACGTGATTGTAGTCCAAAAAAGAAAGTATGAGGCTTTGTACCGGCTGAAAGAGGCCGAGAAGAGTGCTCATGCTGCGGACCTGCAGTCCGCTCGGACATCTTCTTTTGAGGCTGGGAAAGCGTCATCTTCCGCGGCCCTCCAGGCAGCCCACATGAACTTGGAGAAGGCCAATAAAGCCAGAGAGGAAGCGGAAGAGAATTTCAATCAGGCCGCAAAATCTCTGAAGTCGTCGCAGGCTCAAACAGCTGAAGCCGCCCGTGTTGTTGAGATTGCAACTTCCAAGCTTGCCCTCCTCCAGCAAAAATACCAAGAGCTTGAAGCCAAGTCTGCTCCGAAGGATGAAGCCCATGCCGCGGCGATGAAAAAGATGGAAGTAGATCATGGCGACGCCCTCCAGCTAGCCATAGATCATGCCGTGGAGTCCTTCAAAGGCTCCAAGGATTTCTACCTTACAAATAACAGGGCCTACCTCCGCGGCTATCAAGAGCTGCGGCAGAGAATCATTAAAAATTTCCCTGATGCCAAGGAAACGGTCCTCGCTTGGAAATTAAGTGATGCAGAACATCAGGAGTGCATTGCTGAGCTGAGGGCCACGGCTGAAGAGAGGGCAAGGCTGATAGCCCAAGCAGAGGCAGAGGCTGAGGGGGAGACAGAGACTGCCGCGGGCGGTGATGAAGCTGATGACGATGACGACACGGCTTCTTAGATTTTAAGTTTGTTGCACTTGTAATTTCGAACTTTACTGTGGCTGCGGCCCCTATTTTTGTAATCCAAATTTATTAATACAGAGGCTGCGGCCATATTCTTATCTCTGCTTAATGTTCTTTTCTTTTTTGTATTGCATGTTTTACTCTGCCTGCTATAATGAATGGTTGTATATTACTGCCTCTCATATTTGTAACCTGCTTTCTGTATTGAAAGAACTTGTAGAACTTGTAACTAGGTCCGCGGCAGCATAGCATAATTCCATGCAATCTTTCTTGTTTATCATCCGCGGTTACCTTGTCACCTTGGCCCTTTAATGCCTTACCCTACACCACCTTAGGCTGTCACCCCAGGCCGCGGTGCGATTTCTTCAATTTTCCATACATGCCGCGGTGATTTGAACGAGCAATGGCCACTTTCTCCATTTAGCTGTGGCAGGTTACCATCCAGCACTAAGGTTGTGGTGGATGAGGATGCCGCGGCATCTATTTGACTGTTGACAAGATAATGGGGCTGCAGAACCTTGCCCCTGGGAAACTGAGGCCATCCTTCTACGGGTTTGACACGCCTCATGATCATGATGACCGAGCCTCCAATAGTTGATTCGATTGTCCTTCATGGCTTACCTTTAGTCGATCTTGGGACACTATGAAGCCTCCTCGGGCTGGGTTATATTATTAAGCCACCCATGGCTAATACGCGAGACACTATCAAGCCTCTCCAGGCTGGGTTACGTTGTTAAGCCACCCACAGCCAATATGTGAGACACTATCAAGCCTCTCCAGGCTGGGTTACGGTGGCGACACTATCAAGCCTCTCCAGGCTGGGTTACGTTGTTAAGCCACCCACAGTTAATATGTGAGACACTATCAAGCCTCTCCAGGCTGGGTTACGTTGTTAAGCCACCCACAACTAATATGTGAGACACTATCAAGCCTCTCCAGGCTGGGTTACGTTGGTAAGCCACCCACAGCTAATATGTGAGACACTATCAAGCCTCTCCAGGCTGGGTTATGATGTTAAGCCATCCGCAGCTAATATTTGAGACACTATCAAGCCTCTCCAGGCTGGGTTACGTTGTTAAGCCACCCACAGCTAATATGTGAGACACTATCAAGCCTCTCCAGGCTGGGTTACGTTGTTAAGCCACCCACAGCTAATATGTGAGACACTATCAAGCCTCTCCAGGCTGGGTTACATTGTTAAGCCACCCACAGCTAATATGTGAGACACTATCAAGCCTCTCCAGGCTGGGTTATGTTGTTAAGCCACCCATAGCTAATAATACATATAAAGCCATCCCTGACTTCGAGGACGAGCCCCAAAAGCCAAGAGTGGGCGTTATAAGCTCCCGTGGCTGACGTCGCGCCTCAAGAGCAGAGAAGTGTTGTTTTAGGCCCTAGTGGTTGGTAAAAGCTCCTTGGGTCCTCAGATGTCTCCGCGCGTATAGCCATCATGTGATAAGATGTAGCTGCACACTGCGAGGGAAACCTTAGAGCTAACGAAGGTCGTATCCCATCCCAGAGCGCGTTCTGAAGTAGAATAATCCTTTAAGATGATTTTGTTATATTTCCTTTGAAATCTGTTTGAGACAACAAGTCTTTTTGTGAGGTATCAGGTTATGAAACCAAGAAAAATATCAGATATAGATAAACTTGCTAGTTCATATACTCATATATGTATGCTGCCAATGACTTTGTTAACAAACATAAAGTCCTGAGTATTTAAGGCTATAGCGAGCTTCATAAAACATAAATAGAAATAGTTGAAAAATAGAAAGACTAAGGATGAGATGCGGTAGGCAACCTCGGCTGGGTCCGGCTGAATCCCCTATGCATTCTTCAGGAATCACTGCAGCATCCCTTGCCCGATTAACCTCTCAATTTCATCCTTCAGAGCATAGCATTGCTCTGTATCGTGGCCATGGTCCTGATGGAATTTGCACCAGGTAGCTTTGTTCCTTTTGTGGGGTGGAGCTCTCAATTTTTCTGGCCACCTCAAGATCTTGTCCCCTTTGATGACTTCCAAGATCTCTTCGATTGGGAGGCTCAACTGAGTATAGGCACCTGACTTTTTCTGCCTTTTTTTACCTCTGACGGCTGATTCTGAGGCTTCATTTAATGCCGCGGCAGGCATGGCTGACTTTGCTAACTCCTCGGCTACCGAGCCTATGTTTTTAGATGCCGCGGCCTCCAGCATTAGCACCCTCTGAGTGAGAAAATTGACCTGGGTCTGAAGCGAGGCGTGGCTATCATAGAGGTGATTAAGGTGATTGTATAGTTGCTCAATCTCATCCTTGACTTCTGCACTCCGGCTGGATTCTCCCTCCATCTCTGCTTTTGTTAGTCTTTACAATTGTTGATACCAAAATTAATATGCTGATGTGGACGAATAATTCGAAGACACGTGTCGATCTACATGGCACAATAGTAGCGAGGAAGTTAATTCCTTCAACCATTTCATATTCTCTCCGAGCAACGAGGAAGACACCCCGAGGAACTCCATTATCCCGAGATACTACATGCGCTTCGAGGAACTCTTGATCAACGAGCAACTAAGGCGGTCCGAGCTGCATCTCGGCCGTATCATTAATTACCAGACGGACAACTGTTCAACTATTCATTGAATGTTTATATTCTTGACACCCACGCTACATTAAATGTATCACCCTTTCATATGTATGTCATTTAATGGATCGAACCTTTCATGTACAGCCTAAAGGCTATAAATACCTTGTATCATCCTCATTCAAGGGGGACTGGGAATTTCTTGAGAGAACTTGTAATCAAGAATTCTGCAAACATTCAGCAATAACATAACAGTGGACGTAGGCTTTATTCCTAGCCGAACCACTTTAAAAATCTTTATCTTATTTATTTATCTGTGATTGAATAATTAGAGCAATCTAGTTTTTTACATCAACAGATTGGCGCCGTCTGTGGGAAACGACTGTTATTATCGTTTTTCATAAAAAATCATTTACCATCAATGGCAGATAACCCAGAATCCAGTAATCGAAATGCTGGAAATACTGGAAATCTTCCAAATCCATCTGCATCTCCAGATCTGGCCGGAATTATGACAAATCTGGCTCAAGTACAAACCGCCATGCAAGAATCTATGAGGCAACTCATTCAAACTCTTCAAGGCGGTGCACCTACATATTCAGGGCAAAGGAGTGATCGTGGGCAATCGCGATCCAGACGTACTGGTTCATATCGCAATGAAGAATCTAATGATTCTTCTTATCAACCTGGGCGAACTTCATCAATACGGGCCACGGATACAGATCAACGTATCACTCTCTCTCCGGAGAGAACTAGCGCTTTAGAAAGATTAAGCAGGGTGTCTCCTTTCAGTCAATTAGGACCAAGGAGGAATATGAGTCCACCTAGAGCTCCATCGAGAAGTTTACGGCCACCATCAGGTTTGAGAGAAGGATCAGCACAATCACGACCAGCTACTCGTCGAGATAAATCTCAGGAAGCTATGTCAGAACAATCAATTGCTCGGACTAGGAGGCCTGAGGAAGGGAATGAAGCATGGAAAGGTTAAATTCAATGGTTGGAGGAGAGACTAGGAGAAATGGCTAAAGCGAGGAACCCTTTACAGAGAACTTTTGTTCAAGGGACACCTTTTGTGCAAGCCATTGTGGATTTTCCAACACCATCGAAATTCAAAGCACCTGTAGTGACCCCTAAGTACGATGGAAAGACAGATCCTGTACTTCATATAGAACAATACCAAGCTGCTGCCGACATCTATGCCGTCCCCGACGAGATGAGGTGTAGAGCATTCTCGGGAACTCTTACCGGATCTGCACAAATATGGTACAATAATCTTCCTCGGGGTAAGATTTCAACTTTTATTCAGTTAGCCGAGCTGTTCATTGGCAATTTCTATTTTGGAGCAAAGCCAGTAAAGCGAGTAGCACATTTGCTAAGTGTTAGGCAAAAATCAGGTGAAAGTACTAGAGATTACATAACTCGTTTTAATAACGAGAAGTTGGAAGTCATAGATTACGAAGAAAAAACAGCGATCACTGCTTTGATGAGTGGTTGACTACCTAACAAGCTGTACTACACCTTGGCCAAAGATCCACCTAAAACTATGTCCGAATTGATGGCAAAAGCAGCCCAAATCATGAATGCCGAGGAGGCTATGTCTGCGAAGAAGAATATGGATAAAGAAACTAAGGTGGAGGTCGACAAGTCTAAGAAGAAAGAGCAGAAAGGTAATGGTGGTGACAAGCACTCCAAGAATAATAGGACGTCATGGGAGGTCGTAAAGAAGTACGATAATTATACTCCATTGAAAATGGGTATTAATCACGTTTTAAAAGAAATAAAAAACAGCGAGGAAATCAAGTGGCCAGAAAAACTGAGGACAAATCCTGATCTGAGGAATAAGGCCAAATACTGCGAGTTTCACAAAGATCATGGCCATATGACCAAAAATTGCATAGCCCTTCAGAACGAGATTGAAACGCTCATCCGAAGAGGAAAATTATCAAAATATGTAGATCGCAGGGGTGAGAGGAAGAATGATGATAGAACTAGAGAAAGATCTAGATCTCCTCGTCGTGCAGAGGAGAAAGAGAAGAGGGACCACGAAGATGATCCAGATGATGACCCTGATCTTCCCAAGAAGCCAAGGCAGCCTGAACGAGAGGTATTTTCCATACGTTTTGGGTCATTTGATTGTAATGTTATTACAGGAGGAGATGCAGGAGGAGGAGACCTTACTGCAGAAAGAAAGGCTTACCTCGGGGAGGCTCAAGCTTGTTCGTATATTCAGCGGATAAATCTGGCCGAGGATGATCGTCCGAGGAAAGTAAACAGAGAGAAGCTAGTCATTGGGTTTTCAAAAAATGACCTGGCAGGTGTTCTTTACCCTCATGACGATCCTTTGGTGATCAAAATGAGGATGAAAGAGGTAATGATTTCAAGAGTGTTAGTAGACAACGGTAGTTCAGCAGACATCATGTATTATTCATGCTTTGATAGCTTGAATTTAAAATTATCTCAATTGGAGCCTTATCATAGACCCCTTCTGGGTTTTGCTCGCGAGAAAGTATTTCCACTTGGGACGATCAAGTTGGATATATTCATTGGAACCTGGCCTGCTTGTCGAACAGAAAGAATACGCTTATTCGTGATGGATAAGAATGTGCAGTCAGCCTACAATATCATCATGGGAAGAGTTGGATTGAAGAAGTTCGAAGCAGTTCCATCTACGGTACATCAGTGCTTGAAATTCCCAACAAACTTTGGGGTAGGAGTTGTGAAAGGTGATCAAAAAGTAGCTCGGGAATGCTATTATTCGTCTGCCGAGCAAGAGGAACTTAAAGAATCAAGGAAAAAGACTACTACTTACCAAGTGGAGGAAGGTACAGAAATTGAAACCCTTGATCCTAGGGATCAATCTCAACTTGTAAAAGGACAGGTGGTGGAATCTACAGAAATTGTTATTCTGGACGACGAGCATCCTGAACGAATAACCCAGATAGGATCGTCGTTGGATGTTTCAATAAAATAGGAGTTGATAGTTTTCTTGAGAAAGAGGAAGAATACTTTTGCTTAGAGTCATGAAGACATGCCAGGAATAGATCCAAACTTCTTATGTCATGAGCTCAATGTGAATAAGGAGATCAAACCTGTGAAGCAGAGAAGAAGAGTGTTTAGTCCCGAGAAGAACCAGGCCATACAAGAGGAGGTCGAGAAGCTCCAGAAAGCCCAATTCATTGAAGATGTGAAATATCCAGATTGGTTGGCAAATGTGGTGATGGTAAAGAAGAAAAACAATAAGTGGAGAATGTGTGTTGATTTCACTGATCTGAACAAGGCATGCCCAAAAGATCATTTTCCATTGCCCAGAATCGACCAGCTAGTGGATGCTACCTCGGGACATGAGCTGCTCAGCTTCATGGATGCATATTCTGGTTATAATCAGATCAAAATGAAACCTGAAGACAGGGAGAGTACTTCTTTTATTACCCCAAGGGAACTTATTGTTATAATGTTATGCCTTTTGGTTTAAAAAATGCAGGTGCAACATATCAGCGGCTGATGAACAAGGTTTTTGCCGAACAAATCAGCTGCAACATGGAGGTCTATGTCGACGACATGCTCACCAAAAGCAAGAGAGCTACTGATCATCTAGTTGACTTAGGCCAAACCTTTGATCAACTGGATAAATACCAAATGAAGCTCAACCCGACGAAGTGTACCTTTGGAGTACGAGAAGGAATGTTCCTCGGATACATCGTCAACCAAAGAGGCATCGAGGCGAATCTAGAAAAGATCAAACCTCTTTTAGGACTGCGATCCCCAACGACGAGGAAAGAAGTACAGAGTCTTACAGGACGAGTTGCAGCGCTCAACAGATTTGTATCCCGAGCAACTGATAAATGCCTCCCATTCTTCAAAACACTGCGAAAAAGTTTTGAGTGGACTGATGAATGTGAGAAGGCCTTTCAAGATTTGAAGAAGTATTTGGGATCCCCACCATTGCTGTCTAGGCCAATAACAGGAGAAAAGTTGTACTTGTATCTGGCGGTATCAGAGAATGCAGTTAGCTCGGCGTTGATCAGATTGGAGAATGGAGTCCAGAAGCCAATTTATTATACAAGTAAGGCTTTCCGAGGTGCAGAAATCAGGTACCCAAAGCTAGAAAAACTGGCATTAGCGTTAATTGAGGCAAGTAGAAGAATGAGGCCATACTTCCAAGCCCATACCATCATCGTGTATACCGACATGCCGTTAAGACAAGCCCTTCACAAGCCAGAAAAAAGGAAGGTTGATGTATTGGGCAATAGAAATCGGTGAATATGATATTGTGTATGAACCCAGATCATCATTAAAGGGGCAAGCTGTAGCAGATTTTATAGCAGAATTCACATACCCTGATACCCTCGAGGAACAAAAGGTACTTGCTGACCTACCTGTGGACGATACAGGATCAACAGACACAGGTCCAGACCAACTAAGGTTGGTAAAAAGATTTGTGGATGTAGAAAAATCATCATATTCAAACCCAGACCAACTCCGGTTGGTAAAAGGGCACGAACAGATGACCAACGAGGAACGAAAGATACCAGGGGATGACGAAAAAAAACAGCAGATATTTTACCGAGGATCTCTAACAGATAAGAAATTTGAAGACGAGTTACCTACATGGAGATTATATGTAGATGGATCATCTTGCACAGCTGGTTGTGGAGCAGGGATTGTTTTAAACACCCCAGATGATATTGACATGGAATATGCCTTGCGATTCCAATTCAAGGCTTCCAATAATGAAGCTGAGTATGAGGCCATGATAGCAGGTTTTCATTTGGCGAAAGTTATGGAGGCACGGTAAATAATTGTTTTCAGTGATTCTCAATTAATTGTGAATCAAATGATGGGAATATATGCAGTTAAGGGCGAATTAATGGTGAAGTACCATGCAAAGGTAATGGAGCTATTGACAGAATTTGATGCTATTCAGTTGGTGAGAATACCGAGGATGGAGAATGCTAGAGCAGATGCATTGGCCCGATTAGCGTCAGCTATGCGGACCGAGCTGCGAAGAACGATACCAATTGAAGTATTAGAAAGTCGAAGCATAGAAGAAGATATGACGGTGAAAATTATTACCCTTGATTTAGGACCATCTTGGATGGATCCTATCATGGCATACATTGAAGAAGGAGAATTACCGGAGGACAAGTTAGCTGCCAAGAAATTGAAGTATAAAGTTGCTCGGTATGTGTTAACTAATGGTGTTTTGTATAGACGAGGAATTATGGCAGGTTTGCAGAGATGTGTGCATCCATCAGAAGTCAAGGAATTGGTCGAAGAAATCCATGAAGGATCTTGTGGAGCTCATGTAGCAGGTAGGACACTTTTGCAAAGGGTAATGACACAGGGATATTACTGGCCGATGATGAGGGCTGATTGTATAGCCTATGCCAAGAAGTGTGACAAGTGCCAACGTTTTTCCTCCATCCGAAGAACTCCACAAGCATTGTTGACACCCATAACTTCACCTTGGCCATTTGCCATGTGGGGGGTTGATCTGGTTGGACCATTGCCGACGACCCGAGGAAGGTTCAAGTACCTCGTCGTAGCAGTGGATTACTTTACTAAGTGGGTGGAAGCTGAACCACTAATTGATATGACGTACGAGAAGGTATATCAGTTCATTTGGAAGAGCATCATTTGTCGATATGGTCTCCACCATGATTTCATCACAGACCATGGAACACAATTCGATAATGAAGAATTTGCTGCCTATTGTCGTCAGTCGAACATTTTGAAGCTTCATTCAGCACCAGGCCATCCCCAAAGCAATGGACAGACTGAGGTGACGAATAGAACATTATTGAATGGTTTGAAGAAGAGGTTAAGTGAAGCTAAAGCAAATTGGATTAACGAGCTCCAATCAGTACTATGGGCTTACCGAACAACTCCCCGAGCAGCAACTGGAGAATCACCATATATGCTAGCATTTGGAAGTGAGGCTATGATTCCTGCCGAGTTGGGTCTCCCAACTCATAGAGTGCTGAATTTCAATTCCCCAGTTAGCGATTTGATGAGAAGACTGGATTTGGATATGCTCGAGGAGGTTAGAGAAGAGGCAGCCATTAGGAATGCTGCTTACCAACAACGTACAACTCTGTTCTACAACAAAAGGGTGAAGAAATGTGACTTAAAAGAAGGGGATTATGTGCTAAATAAAGTCATTCAGAAGCAAAATAAGTTGGAAGCAAACTGGCATGGACCTTACCGAGTTACAGAGGTTGTTCGACCAGGAACTTACAGAATAGCAACTCTAGAGGGAGAAGAATTTAAGAACGCATGGAATGCTGAACACCTGCGCAAGTATTATCAGTAATGTAAAATGTAAAGCATTTCCTTCATTATGAATAAAACGAGGATGCTTCACCATTTTCTTTCTGTTGAAAGTTTTTCGAGGAATACTAGTGTGTAATACACTACGCACCAAAAAATACTCCTTTGGTTAGGAGGCGACACTAGTGTGACCAACTACGGTTGGTAAGATATCTAGTGGACAGTTCGAAAGAACCAAAAAATACTCCTTTGGTTAGGAGGCGACACTAGTGTGACCAACTACGGTTGGTAAGATATCTAGTGGACAGTTCGAAAGAACTAAAAAATACTCCTTTGGTTAGGAGGCGACACTAGTGTGACCAACTACGGTTGGTAAGATATCTAGTGGACAGTTCGAAAGAACCAAAAAATACTCCTTTGGTTAGGAGGCGACACTAGTGTGACCAACTACGGTTGGTAAGATATCTAGTGGACAGTTCGAAAGAACCAAAAAATACTCCTTTGGTTAGGAGGCGACACTAGTGTGACCAACTACTGTTAGTAAGATATCTAGTGGACAGTTCGAAAGAACCAAAAAATACTCCTTTGGTTAGGAGGCGACACTAGTGTGACCAACTACGGTTGGTAAGATATCTAGTGGACAGTTCGAAAGAACCAAAAAATACTCCTTTGGTTAGGAGGCGACACTAGTGTGACCAACTACGGTTGGTAAGATATCTAGTGGACAGTTTGAAAGAACCACTACTACTCCTTTGGTTAAGAGGTGTACACCATCATGATCAATTACGGTTGGTAAGATAAAAATATACTCTCATATTACAACTTATGTTGGTCGGGAGGTAAGATTATTACAAAAAATTCTTTGAAGAACAAAATGTACCAAAATACACCAAGTATAGTTGGTCGGGGATAAATACGCATCAACTGTAGTTGGTCGACAAACATTATTTATCCACCCTGGTTGGTTGGAAACAGTTTGAGCATTTTATACTCATTACTTTATTATTAAGTGATTGAACAACATTGATACTTGTGACTTTTTATTAAGTTTCTCGATGAACAATATTATTGTTATCTTTTTAACAGATACATATGCATAAATGTAAAGTGTTTGATAAACACAAGATAATACCAATACAGATTTACAAACACAAATGAAGTCTTTCATTAAAAATTCAAAATAAGTTACATATTACATGTATGTGTTGACTATTACATTAAGATTCCTATTCTATTGGTTTCTTGCCCTTTGCTTTTGAGACAGGATCTTCGCCAGCCGGAGGATCTTCCAGGCAAAGGGGAGAATTAATAAAGTTCAAGTCCTTCAGCATTCTAACGTTCATTATTGAAGGTGTATCCATTAGATGCTCTGGACGAGATACTTCGATTTGGGAATGAAGGCTATAATCACCGAGGTATTTTGAAATTAAACTACGAGGAATGGAACGAGCTGGGATCCAGGCCATGTCCAATTTGAAAGGTGGCACAGGCAAGTCTAGTAACCCTGGAGCATGATAATCCCATAAAAAATGCCCTTGCTCCAATTTTAATACACCCAAGGCGTTCAACCATCACTGCTTATAACCTTCATTGTTGGCATGTTCAATACGAGCATCCAAATGAACAAGAGCTTCATTATATCCTGCCATCCAGAATTCCCTGGGCTGCTTATGAAATTGAAAGGTTAATCTATCCAATTGTTCGAGAAGATTTTTGGCAAAAAGATCCTTGGTATGAAGAGCAGACTTCGTTGCAGTAAGTTGATCTTCCAACGATAGATTTTTCTTGGACATTTCTGACAGAGCACGATCCTTAGCATTCAATTGAAACGCTTGAGTTTCCAAAGTAGACTGAGTGCGAGCCTCTTCAACATTGCGACTAAGAACTCTTGATCGGCTCCGAGAAGCAACTGGAGAACTTTGCTCCTCGACAATTCTTCCTCGTCCCCGAGCAGTCACAGGAATAACAGATTTTCTCAAGTTATCCAGTTCTTGCCTTAGTTTGGCATTTTCAACTTCTAAGAACGAGAAACCTTCATCAGTAACGGGCACTAGAGCAGTGGAAGATGACGCTGCAGATTCATATTGAGCCAACTTTTTCTGTAAATTATTATTTTCTTGTTCCAGGATCTCGGCAATCTGCCTGCAAGCTTCAACTTCACCTTTAGGGTCCTTTCCCTAATATCATATCCAGCGATAATCTTTTTATGGCCTGTTTCAGAAGAAAGTTGTTGATACCTATTTTCATAATCCTTGTGCAACGAAGCCATTGATGCATTGTGTTGATTTTGAAGATCCTCTATGGAACCATGAAGTTCCTCAATCAAGTCGTAGTAGGCTACATTGTTGGCCACAGATCGGTCGAGTAAATCTTTCAAATACCGATAAGCCTCAATTGCCTGTTCTGAGGCATCATGGCCAAGGATGTCAGAAATTTCTGATGTACTAAGGTCTGTATGACCAGCCTTATAATATTGGCGACATTACTGCATCAGCTCGGTATCATGTGAAGATATCAGTTCCATTCTAGCAACAAACTAAAGACGAGAAAAAGACAACAATCAACAAAAAACAAATCATCAACAACAGAGATGAGCAAAGATGTATTTTATTAGATCACAAAAGGATTACATTGTTCGATTACAAGTAATGAAATATGGAAATAATGTCGAAGAACTTCACACCTTTTCCTTGTCTCCCAAGACTTTCTCGGGAGGCTGGGACGAGGAGCTCGGTTGCTCGGTGGTAACAACGGTTTGATCAGCAGGAATCTTCTCGGCAGGAGGAGGCATAGAAGAAATATCCTCGATGACAGAGGGTTGAGAAGCAGAGACTGGGTCACCCATAGCCATAGAAGATTCATCTGAGAGAGGTTCATCTTCTTCTTCTTCCACAATTGCTGGAGGAGGACCAGGGAGGTGTCGTTGGAATAGCTCAGAATCGTCTTTGACCTTCAACTCTTGCAGAGCAGCTACCCAGCCATCGTGGAAGTATTTCAACTTCCCATATTGGACTTGGGATGTCATAGCAGTAATCCCCTTATCCCATCCTTTCTCCCAGCCAGCGCTGAAGGATTTTTTGACTGCGACTTTTCTTCTTAATTTCTCCGAGGAAAGTTTTACATCCAATTCCTCTTTTTTGACCTTGATATCTCGCAGGGTAGATAACTCTTCCTCTGCCTTTTTCAGCTTGCCATCATATTCCTGATGTTCAACCTCTAAACCTTTTACTTTATCCTCCAAATTCTTGGAGGTTTCAGCCATCTTCACCTTCTCAGCTTCAGCCACAGCCAATTTTTTCTCCCAAATAGCTTTTTCCTCAACATACTGTTGGCAAGATTCCTTCAAGGATTGGGTCAAACCCAGCAAAGCATCCTCTACACCTGACGAGGAGCTTGAAGCTTTAATAGCTTCATCCTTCTTCACAATATTATTGAAACAGTTCACCAGCTGAAAGATGAGAAAAATAGTAAAGTCAATACAAAATGCAAGCATTCAGAGAAAGAAAGAAAAACCAAAAGTATGAGAAATTTACTGAAGCAAGGTGACGAGCAGCTAGGGATGTCAGCATATCCCTAGGAATTTTTTCATCAATTCCATGGACCTCGGGTATGACCGAGCTCATTGCAGAACTTGGAAGAATGATGTTTGGAACATCAGTACCACCAGTAGGTAGAGAGGAGGCAGTTTCAGGCAGATTAACGGAGGATGATTTCCTCAATCTCCTCAACGGGAGTTCAGCACTTTCAACCAAAGAAGACTTGGTCGGAGAGATAGTAATTACTTCTACAGGAGCAACTTTCTTGCTCGGAGCCACTGGGGGCTTCTCGGTAGATTTAGAGGGTGCAGCATCCACTTTCTTAGTCCCCTCATCAGTTTTGCTCTTCTTGGCCCCAGCAGCAGAAGTAACATCATCAAAGAGAGCAGGAGGAGCTCTTTTCTTACCCATCCTTTGACTTAAAGGAAGATGAGAATCTGAAGAAGAGTCTTCTGGAGTGGAAGCTGGTTCAACAGGGCGATCAGTATAAGAGGTTGTATAACTCTTATACTGTAGCAAATATGATGCAGACCTAATGTGCTCGTCTGCAACGTTCTTATGCAAACCCTAGATAAGTTTCAGATGCTTGATATTAACTTCTGATTCCTTTGGAGTTTTTCTTTTGCTATCAGCTGCAAATAAATACATAATGAGATATCAGTCATACATTTTGTCAAACATGATAAAAGCATAATTTCATAAGTAAAATAAAATGAAAAATAAACCTATCCCATTGCCATATGGGGGGCATCTGGGACCGTTGTATACTCCATCTCCAACTAAAGGGGCATATTGCCAATTTTTTATAACCAACCCATGTTCAAAATAATCTCTGTTTGAATCAGGGAGGTTAACTACAAGGGCTCTATTCAGAAATCTAGTTTTTAAGTAATAAATATTATCTAGAGTGGCCCACTTATAGCAGTACATAATTTCAGGGATCCCTATACGAGTCCCATGGGTTAAATTTAATTTGTACACCCCATTAATTATTCTCCATGAATTGGGGGCTATTTTTGCAGGGACAAGATCGAAATACTGACAAAACTCAAGACACAATGGGTTTGGTGGAAAATAAAATCCACATTCATCAACAAAAAGACTGGGGAACCAATGTCCCTCAGCTAATCGAAAGTAATCTAAAGGCTCAGAAAGAACCTCTAGAGTTACCCACGAAGGAATGGAAAAATCAGAACGAAATTTCTCAACAGACTCCACAATATAAACCATACTGAATAAAAGAGAAAAAAGGAAAAAGATCTTACAGGAAGAAAGGAGGTATGTTGACAACGAACGAAAACAAGGATGAACGCACAAGAGAGAAGGAGAGAATAGAAAGCTTGAATGCAAGAAATTGAGAAAAGAAGAGGACGGTATGGTTACCTAAGAAGTTTAAATACTTTGCCTTGGGAATCGGCGAAGGAAATGATTATACGAAAGAAACTGTTGAACTTCCGGCGGCTAAAAGGACAAAAAGGGCACGAAGATCGAAGCGCTATTAAAAATTCGAAAAAAAGGCGGATTCTATGAATTGGGAAACAAATTCAAATACGATGCTCCTAAAACCCAGGAAGATCATTCAATATTGCTACATACCGAGAAAGAATATTCCATACTCCTCAAAATTCGAAATATGAAACATTGGGGGCTTCTGTTAATACCAAAATTAATATGCTGATGTGGACGAATAATTCGAAGACACGTGTCGATCTACATGGCACAATAGTAGCGAGGAAGTTAATTCCTTCAACCATTTCATATTCTCTTCGAGCAACGAGGAAGACACCCCGAGGAACTCCATTATCCCGAGATACTACATGCGCTCCGAGGAACTCTTGATCAACGAGCAACTAAGGCGGTCCGAGCTGCATCTCGGCCGTATCATTAATTACCAGATGGACAACTGTTCAACTATTCATTGAATGTTTATATTCTTGACACCCACGCTACATTAAATGTATTACCCTTTCATATGTATGTCATTTAATGGATCGAACCTTTCATGTACAGCCTAAAGGCTATAAATACCTTGTATCATCCTCATTCAAGGGGGACCGAGAATTTTTTGAGAGAACTTGTAATCAAGAATTCTGCAAACATTCAGAAATAACATAACAGTGGACGTAGGCTTTATTCCTAGCCGAACCACTTTAAAAATCTTTATTTTATTTATTTATATGTGATTGAATAATTAGAGCAATCTAGTTTTTTACATCAACAACAATGTATATATATAATCTGAGAACAAACTGATAGAAGTGAGCAATCCCAGAGATATTGAACCAAGTAGGAAATGAAGGCCGCAGCCACTGCTACGTGACCCTGTGGCCGCGGCTATAAGGCGCGCAGCAAAATGCACTGCCGCGGCCATATGATACTCCATGGTAAAATTAGAGCCCGACTGATTGCGCTCCTACTAGGGTTTGTTCATGAGTAAATAACCTCTCGATGCACAAAAGGCGCAGTTTCAATGATAACCCCAGATCATCGGCCAAGAACAGCAAAGAAGGAGTAGATACAATCCCTCCCTAATCATTCATCTTTTTGAGGCAAAAGCCTGTCATGCCTTTTGATACTAGCCAGATAGAATGATATCACAGGGGTATGAAAGATGGATCTAAAGCCATAAGATGGAATATATCTGGATATAAGAAATACCCACCTATGGGTATGAATATGATGTGGAGTCCAACAACCAGTAACCGTCCCGCGAGGAGATGATCCAAAGGACATCTCGGGATCGAATAAGGCTTTTGAAGGACTCATATACGCAGAGAAACAAGATTGAAATGCCAGTTTCCCACAGACGGCGCCAAACTGATGATACGAGAAATCGGCCATAAAGCGTTCTCATACCAGCAAGTCAAGAGAAAGTGTGTAAATAACAAGTAAAGCAGGTAAACAAGGAGAAGACAAGATATAGAGTGGTTCATCCTTTAAAATAGGCCTACGTCCACTGTGTCGCTCCATTCTCATTACGTGTGTGGCATTGTACAATATAATAGTGCCTAAAAAGGCGTACAAGTATAAGAATAAAGGAGAATACATGATGACTGAGGATTCTGGTGTGCAGATCTATGACCTCCAAATCGTATATTGGAGTTGTGTAGAGGGAATTTTTACTAGAGTGTCCCGGGTGCGTCTGGAACCGATATCCTCTGGAAAAAACCCTTTACTCTCGATGTGTGGATCCTTATTTATAGGGGGTCTGTGTGTTGAATGACGTGCCCTGAGCACATGGTGTACACCAAGTCTGCAGTAGATGTGGACGAAGGCACGCGCCCAGAGCAGCAGCGCTGTGCTATTGAAGGAGATCCGCGGAACTTGAGGTCATTGGGAGTTCCGCGGCATCTTATGTGAAGGCCGCACCCTGCAGGAGTTCTGGCCGTGCCCCGTGTGGGTTACAGGGCGCGGCGTATATGTCTCGTATGCGATTATAGAAGTACTGCCACGGCAAGGTGCTATACTTGTACTATCAGTCTCCAGCTTCATTGCAAGGCCTGTGGATAGTATCCCAGAGTTTGATTTATTCGAAGAGACTGCTGCGGGTCCTATCCAGTTGGACGAGGAAGAAAGCAACTCTGGGAGTGACATTATAGGAGCTGTAGGTGATTTGCGGGGAGAGAGCTCTAGCAGTAGCAGTTCCTCTGATCGTAGGGAGGTTTCTGAAGCTCAAGGATCGTCGAGAACTTCTAGTAGTTCGAGCGAGGAGATGGTTCCTCCAAGGAAGAACTTGATCAGGGATGATGATGATGAAGACCATATGCTTCTCGCACAAAGGTTAAAGAAGAAAAAATCTAGCTCGGGGGCTGTGGCTACTGGTTCCCGGTCCTCTGCTCAGGAGCAGGAGAGGAAGAGGAAGGAAGAGGAGCAGGTGAGAGAGAGAGAGAGGAAAAAGGAAGAAGAGAGAAGAAGATGGAAGAGAAAAGGAGGGTAAAGGAGAGGAAGAAGAAGGAGAGTGAGAAGGAGGAGGAGAGGAGGAGGGCAGAAGCGAGGACGATGGCCGATCAGGCCTTAGTTCTGGTGTTCGCGCTGCCCGAGGGGGACTCTGTGGCAATTTCTCCCCAGTTGGCCCCATCTCTGCTTGAGAGAGCTGTCCTCCCGGCTGATCGCCAAAGGGTGGTAGGGTCAGAGCAGTTGGCCCTTCAGGCTAGTCAAAGGCTTACTCTGGTAAGGTTTTTCCCTTTTCTCCTATGTTGTTCCAAATTCCCTCCTTTTCCTCTTCTAATTCCTTTTTTTCTGCAGTTTGTTACTGACTTCGCTGTGCTGTATCGTTCATGCGATGAGCTAGTGAAGAGAAACAGTGAGCTGGAGCAAGAGAACTCTGCCTTGAAGCTGAAGGGTAAAGAGCTTGAGGCTAATTTTAAAGCCGTTGACGCTGCTCGGATTTCATCCGACTTGGCTTTTACCATTGCCAATAAGGAGAAGGACGCGGCAGTCAAGGATCTGAAGGAGCTGAGGCACGCCTACGACCTAGTTTGCTCAAGCAAACTTGCTATTGTGGAGGATAACAAGGTTCTCTCTAAAGAGCTGAAGAAGAAGGAGTCTGAGGTTGTTACTGCCAATGAGGACTCATACAATTCCGGTTGGGCTGCAGCATATGAGGATGCTGAAGTTCAGATAGGCTATATTAGTCATCTGAACTTCAAGAAAGGCTGGAACAAGGCCCTTTTGGCTGCTGGCGTCGACATCGATTCTCCTTTATTTGATGAGCATGACCCAGGTCCAAAGCCAACCGTGGATGAAGTTCCTGCCCCAGCTGTTGAAGGCGCTGATCCTGTTCCTCAAGCGACCCCTGCTAACGTTTCTCTGGCTGTGGGGACAGAGATTACCCCTGCTGAGGGCGGTGCTCCTACTGATGTTGACAAGGGGAAGGGGCCATCGACCTCTAGGCCACCTGAGGTTGTCCACTAGTTATCTACTAGGATTGTTCTGTACTGTTGGGTTTTTTTTGTCTGTAAATTTTTTCTTTATTATTCGATGTAACTCCAATCCTGTATTAATGAAAAGGCTTTATTTTTTACTTGCACTGATTTGTCTCTTTCTCTCCTTTATCTTTCTCTCGCTTGTAGTTAGTTGATGTAGATGATCACATTCCTGCTACTTCCCAATTAGGCAGGACCCTTGGTCCCAATGCGAGTCTCAAAGTTCGCCAGGTCTTCGTTAAGCTTTGTAAATCCCTTAGATCTAGGAATCAGAAGTATAAGGAGTAATCTGAACTTGTGGCCAAGCTGAAGGACGGGCTCCAGGAGATGGAGGACATTGGTGCTTCAGTACAAGAGGAGGTCAATGCGTTGAGAACAAAACTATTAGAGGCCTCCGAGATCAACCAAGTTGGGGAGGTTCTTCAACAGGAGAATGAGGACCTGAGGAGAGAAGTCTTACGACTTAGGGAGCATGCACCGAGCACTGTTCCAGTATTATTACAAGGTTCCTCATCATTACGAACTAGAGCTGGTCCGAATGTTACTCCTTCTGTGCCGCGAGGTTCCACTCGCCCACCCATTCTGCGAGCTGGTAGGAACACCAGGAGCAGAAACAGGGAAGCGGAAGAACTTAAAGATAAGGAAATGGAAGAAATCTATGGTGATGTCCAGCGAGCTTATGTGATTGCTGCTGGGCTTCAAAGGGATGTCACTCGGTTGCGGCACTTGCTCAAGAAAGGTCCTCGACAAGCGTGGGCTGAGGGCTATGACCAAGGTTGGTCAGATGCTCCAATAAGGTTGTCTGAGTTCGAGGAGCTTTCTTTTATTAGGGGATGGCTAAGTGCCTTGAAGGAGCTGCAAGTCCCGAGGAACTCGATGCTCTGGTATTGCCATGAGATGTCTCCCTTTACCTTGATGCCTAACCCCTTCCGGAGGGATGATCGATGGATCCCCATTGATGCTATCCCTCGGCAGTTATTAGAGTCGGATGCAAATGAGGTTGTGGAAGAGTTAGCTCCTGCTCCCGATGACGGACGAAGAGCTCAAGTGGCTTATTATCTCGCTCGGAGGCCTCCCCCCCATTGAGATTTTGCCAGTTGTTATTTTTTTGTTCTTTTTGGTAATGTAAATGCTTTGGGCGAGCTCGTCGACTAAACATGTATCACCATTGTTGTAAATATGATGAATTAATGAAAAGTTTGTGTTTTGGGAAATTTTACCGACTAAACGTGTGCATCGTATTCTTCATATTCTTGTTGCTTTATAATCTTTTAAGTTTGTTTTGTCATGCAAGTGTCCTCCCAGTTCAGTATAATACCGAGATACCATTGTGCACCACTTTACCTTTTAGGTTGTGTCGTCACACTCCCTTAGGCCTAAGTGGGGTAATTGGCGAGGACGTACCTGGTGTTGGATGTTTTATCCGATCAGGATTTTACTTAACCGAGGTAGGTTTGATGACCAGTATAAAATTTGGTCATATTGCCTAAGGATCCCCTGTAGGGCTTTATATATTGCCAGGGGTAATGCTAAGAGGTCCTTCATGTTTCATAACAATGACCTAAGGAGGGATATTGCCCTGCTATAGTGTAGTGATCAATGTGCCTGTTATTTGGAAAAGATGTGCGATAAATGCAGCTGTTATTCATCAGAACGTAACCAATTAAACAACTCTCATTAATGATAAGGGAAATAATCTCCTAGTTTCATAACAAAAGAATAAAAGAAAGATCTAAAAATAGAATCTCTTGAGATTGGCTGCGTTCCATGCTCGTGGTATTTTTCTGCCTTCTATCGTTTCCAAGTGATAGGCGCCCTGCAGGTCATCTCTTGTTACTTTAAAGGGTCCTTCCCAGTTAGGTCCTAGCTTGTCGTCTGATGGTTTCACTGCGCTGCCCAGGACTTTCCTTAGAAAATAGTCCCCAACTCGGAATGCCCTTGGGTTGACCCTTTTATTGTAAAGCCTCGTGAGCTGTTGCTGATAGCTCGCTAGTTTAACTAGGGCTAGCTCCCGGCGCTCGTCGGCCAAGTCGAGCTCAGCGAGTAATGCTACATCATTATGGCCTTGGGCGATAATGTTAGTCCTCATTGTTGGCAATCCTACTTCAAGTGGGATGACTGCCTCCATGCCATACGTCAGCAAAAATGGGGTTTCTCCTGTTGCTCGCCGAGGGGTGGTCCTATATGCCCATAGGATGTGAGGTAGTTCATTTTGCCCATGCGCCTTTGGCTCACTCCAATCGCTTCTCCAATCCATCGATAACGGTTTTGTTGGAAGCCTCAGCTTGGCCATTGCTCTGAGGGTAGGCCACCGAACTGAAGTGGTGTTTGATACCGTGTTCGTCACAGAAGTTCTGAAAGGAGCCACTTTCGAACTGTGTTCCATTGTCGGTGATGATGGTTCTGGGGATTCCAAAATGAGTGATTATATTCCGCCATATGAACCTTATCATATCAGTGTCTCGGATGTTCTCCAGGGGTTCCGCCTTGATCCATTTGGTGAAGTAGTCAGTCGTAACCAACAGATATTTGCGATTGTCAATAGCGATAGGCAGTGGTCCTACGATGTCCATTCCCCATTAGGAGAATGGCCATGGGCTGGATAGGGACTTTAGGTCGCTGGTGGGTTGGTGGACCATAGGAGCGTGGAGTTGGCATTTCAGGCATTTGCGGACATACACTACAGAGTCCTTTTGCATATATGGCCACCAATAGCCTTCCTTCATTGCTCGAAAGGCTAGAGACCTTCCTCCGGTGTGGCTTCCACAGATTCCTTCATGAAGCTCGCGTAACACTTGCTCGACATCCCCTGGGTGGACGCATCGGAGGTAGGGATCGTATAAGGATCTCTTATACAAGTTGCCTTCTGGGGATAAGTGAAAGCGAGCAGCTTTGACTCTTATCTGGTGGGCGGTCTTCTTGTCATCCGGGAGTGTGCCATTCTTTAAATATTCTCTTAATGGGTCCATCCAGCTGGGGGCTGACCCCACCTGGAGTACCTGCTCCATGCTTGGTGGATTGCTGTCGATGCTCGAACAAGTGAGGAAATCGATGGGGATGATTCTTTTTAGGTCGGAGTCAGCTGCTGAACTAAGGGCTGCTAAGGCATCAGCATGACTGTTTTGCCCCTTGGAAAACTACTGGACGTTGATCTCTTCAAAGCTTGACATTAGTTTTTTCACTAAGGCGAGGTAGGCTGCCATTCTTTAATTCTTTGCATTGTAATCTCCACTTATATGATTAGAGACCAGTTGGAAATCGCCGAACACCTGTAAATGTTTTACTCCCAAAGTACGCGTCTTTTGGAGGCCGGCTATTAGGGCTTCGTACTCTGCTTCGTTGTTGGAGGCTGCATATCCAAGCCTGATTCCTTGTTCGAGGATTGTGTTCTTTGGAGTTATGAGGACAATGCCCACCCCTGCCCCCTTTGAATTGGAGGCTCCATTAACAAACAGTTTCGAGGTTTCCTTTTTTGCTGGGTTCTCCGTTTGCCTTGTTGGTTGAGGTTGGTCGGAGGGTTCTTCGACCGTGAATTCGGATATGAAATCAGCAAGGATCTGACCCTTGATAGCTGTCCTTGGTTGAAATTGGATGTCAAATCGACCGAGCTCGACTGACCACTTAAACAGTCTGCCCGATAAATTCGCTTTCCTTAGGATTGCCTTAAGGGGATGCGATGTAAGGATGATAATAGTATGAGCTTCGAAATAATGCTTCAGCTTCCTCGAGGCTACTACTAGTGCGAAGGCGAGCTTCTCCAATGGTAGGTACCTTTGTTCGGCGTCCAGTAAGGTCTTTCTCGCGTAATAAATGGGGTGCTGGATTCCTGCAACCTCGCATATTAGCATAGATCTGACAGTGTGACTGGATACGAAGAGGTACAGGTACAAAGAATCCATTTGCTATGGTATGATAAGCAGTGGTGGAGAGCTTAAGTAGGACTTGAGCTCTACCAATGCTCGCGAGCAATTTGGGCTCCACTCTATCGTTTTGCTCCCCTTTAGAAGCTGGAAAAAAGGTTTGCACTTCTCGGAGGATTTGGAGATGAAGCGATTTAAGGCAGCGAGCATACCAGTGAGCTTCTGTACGTCCCGGATTATGCGAGGGGGTTGCACCCTATTGATTGCATCGATCTGGTCTGGATTAGCCTCTATGCCTCTCTTACTGACCAAGTACCCAAGAAATTTTCCTGACTGGACATTGAAAGAACACTTGCTTGCATTAAGTTTCATTCGGTACTTTCTGAGAATTTTGAAGGTGTTTGACAGGTCTGAGAGGTGATTCTCTTTCTTCTTGATTTTAACGAGCATGTCATCGATGTAGACCTCCATGGTGTCTCCCATATGATCCTTGAACATCTTGGTAACCAGCCGCTGATATGTTGCCCCTGCACTCTTGAGCCCAAAGGGCATAACTGTGTAGCAGTATAACCCAACTGTAGTGATGAACGCTATTTTATCCTGGTCTGGGTCATATAAGGGGATTTGGTGATACCCTGAGTATGCATCCAGGAAACTCATTCGCTCGTGAGCTGCGGTGGCGTCTACTAGTTGGTCTATCTTCGAGAGGGGGAAACTATATTTAGGGCATGCTTTGTTGAGGTCAGTGAAGTCGATGCAAACTCTCCACTTCCCATTGCTCTTCGGAACTACTACTGGGTTGGATAGCCACTTGGGGAATTTTACTTACCGTATGGAACCTGCATCCATCAGTTTTTCAACTTCTTTTTCGACTGCCTTAGCCTTTTTGAGTGCAGTTCGTCGTGCCTTCTGCGTGACTGGCTTGAAGGTGGGGTCGACGTGCAGCTGATGAAAGACCATACTAGGATCGATTCCAGGTAGCTCGTATGGTTCCCACATGAAAACATCTACGTTGCGCCTCAGCAAGGTTGTCAGTTCCTTCTGTTCCTGGTTGGTAAGAGACGCTCCAATCAAGAAGACTTTGTTACTATCACCATCTCCAGCTGTAACTTCTACCAGGTCCTCGACGACCCACTCGGAGGGGAGGAGCTTGGTCTCCTCTACACCAGGTCTCCCATACTTTAATTGTTATTTAGAAGGCGTCAGACCTTCTTCAATTTTCTCGTTGGGTTTCTTCTCTGGCTTTGGACGGATGGATGCTATGAAGCACCTTCTCCCCATTGCCTGATCACCGTGGATTTCCATTACTCCGCGTTCGGTTACGTACTTGAGTTTCTGATGGTAGGTTGAGGAGACTGCCTTCATCGCATGAAGTCATCCCCTGTCGAGGATGGCTTGGTATGGTGAGTCGATGTCAACTACCAGAAACTCGATCATCTTGGAGACATTTCCAGCACGCACTGGTAGTACAATCTTTCTCAGGGGCATAGTCATTTTTCCAGCGAAGCTAACCAAAGGTACAGTAGCTTCCTTTCGGTCGGCGACGCTTAACTTCAATTTCCTGAATAAGTCGAGGTACATTACTTCGGACGAGCTTCCTTGATCGACGAGCAGCTTGTCGACGTCAAAGTTGGCTATCCCGAGTGTAATGATCAGAGCATCATGATGTGGGGTCCTCACTCCCACCAGATCTTTATCTGTGAAGACAATATGCTTGTTATAGTTGATGTCATCTGCTCGTCGATGCTTTCCTGACTGTGACTTTGCTGGATCGATCTGAAAAGCCTGCATTACTGCTGTAAGTTTCTTCATCTCCATTCGAGATGAATTTCCTTGTATCTACCTGGCATCAGATGCCCCTTGAATTACCGCGAACTCATGTCCAGTGTCATCTTCCAGCACGTTGTCAGGTCTCGTCTCCCTATTGGCAGCCACTTTCTCTGCCTTCTTCTCCATAAACTCGTTCAAATGCTCAGACTGGGCCAACTCCTCGAGGTGAGACTTAAGAGCTTTGCAGTGCTCGGTCTTATGTCCTCCCTCTTTGTGAAAAGCTCATCTTAACGCATTGTTCCTCTTCGAGGGATCTCCTCCCATATTCCTGGGCCATTTGATGAATGGATCATCTTTGATCTTCGCGAGAACTTTGTAAATTGGTTCTTTAAAGACGGTGTTGACTGCCTGGAATGCTTTCGATGCGTCATGGTTCCCTCCGTTCTTAGAGCCATTTATGCCCTCGTTCTTTCCTCCTTTATTCTGGTTCTCAGTTTTCTCACTTCCCTTGGTAGTGAGTTTAGCTCGACCGTTTTCTCCTATGCTGAGGCGGGTGACGTCCTCCACCTTAGCGTACTTCTCGATGCGAGTTATTAGGTCGTCAATAGTTATAGCTTCTTCTTTGTCAGGGACTGGTATAGAATGGAGGAGTTGGGTAGACTGATTTTGAAAGAGGCCACTGCCACTTGTTCCGAGCAATCTTCGACATCGTTGAAACTCTTAGTACCTCTTCGCGTAGTCTCGGAGTGTCTCTTGAGGCGTTTTCTTCATTATCAGTAAAGCATCCATCCTTTTGGGATGGGAGCTGCTAGTGATTAACCGGGCCGTAAAGAGCTCGGCCAGGGATTTGAAACTTCTGATGGACCTGCGGGGGAGTCTTTCGAACCATTTCTGCGCCACATCATGCAGGCTCGAGGGAAAAATGCGGCACATCAGTGCATCTCGGTGATTCTAGAGGGTCATGGACTATCGGTATTGCCTGACGTGATCGATGGTATCAGTCTTATTGTCATAAATCTTGAACCTTGGAATGGCAAATTTCTTGGGGCCTTCTTCTTCTTCGATTTCCCTCGTGAAGGGTGACTTCATCTGGGTTTTGAGAGCTCGCCTTGCAAGTTCTCTGGTTGATCTAGTACCGTGGTGGGCAGGATGTTGGTCCATTTCCCTGTGGACCAGATTTTGTATGTTCTCGTCGCTGCGAGCAGGGCTCTAGTAACGGCGAGCTCTTCGCAGTTGCTCATGGAGGTCATCATCTGATTCGTCTCCCTCGACCTTTTGAGATCCTCGCCTAGGGCTCCTTCCTCGGCTGCGAGACTTGCTCGCCTGAGGGCTAGGAGTGTGTTATGGACGTCTCCTGTTATCAGGACGAAGCTCCCTCTCCAGTCTTTCAAGTCTTCTTTTCAGGCAAGCATTCTCAGCCTCGTACCTGCGAGAAGACTCCCTCTGCTCGTGGAGCCTTTCCTCGTATGCATCAATCAATCTGGATATCGGTGTGGACCTCGCTGGTCCCTGGCTTTCTTCTGAGGATGGCCTTTCCAAGCGAGACCTCGGATCTGAACGTCGAACTTCAGACCTAATCCTGCGAGGAGCAGGTGGTTCTTGAATATCCCCTGCCTGGGGGGCATTGCTGCTGTGACCAGACATTTTAAACTCCTATCTTGGTGTGGGCTCTTCTCAGAGAATGATGAACGTCGAACCAAGTAGGAATAAGGAATGTAAAATGACAATCACACAACAAAGGATGTACGTGGTTCAGCAAAGAAGAGCCTACGTCCACGGTGGTGCAGTTGGTTTTATTTCTATATACTCCGGGGAGTGACTACAGAGAATACAACTTGTCCTTTTTGCCCCGGACCTAGGATTTAATATATACATGTACATTTAGGTGAGTGGGGGTGATGGGTTCCGCCACGTCTTCCATCTCTCCTATAACTTCCCCTTAGGGGAACGTGGGAAGAGACCGGATCAAAATAAGAGGTGGGGGGCCTGGACTTTGGGTCGCCAGAACTGGGCTACTCGTCCAGGCCCATGGTCTTAATTCTGGGTACCCACAGTATCGTTAGCATGAGTCCTTATCCTCTAGTACTATATTCATATATTGAATTAAACTTCTTTCTTTTTTCAGCTCGTGACGTGTTTCAATAGTATTTTGAAGAAAGATGAAGCCATCAGGGCTTCCACTTCCTCGGGTGGAATAAAAGAAGATTTTGCTGGATTAATTCAATCTTTGAAAGAATCTCCTTAGAAGTAAGAGGAAGACAAAAATGCATGGGAGAAATAATTCCAGTCTGTTGAAATAAATCGAGATCAAGCTGTGACTGCCTCCAAAGAGTTGGAGAAGAAATTAAAGGATACTGAACAACGTAAAAAGGAGCTTGAGGTCAAACTTAAATATGTCGCCAAGCTTCAAGATGCTGAACGACGTAAGGAGGAGGTAAAAGAAAAATTGAAATCTGCCGAAGAGCTCCTTAGGGAAAAAACCTCCTCGGAGAGAGAAAAAAGGAAAGTTGTTGCTAAGAAATCTTTTAGTGCTGGTTGGGACAAGGGTTGGAATAAGGGCCTAGCCATTATGTCTTCTCAGATGGAGAATGCCAGTGTTAATTATTTTAGGGATGTATGGATAGCAGCTTTGAAGAAATTGAAGGTTGCTGAAAATTCTGAGTTATTCCAGGAGCATACTCATGGCCCTCCTCCCTCTCCTGGAGAAGAAGAAGAAAATGAAGCTGCATCAGATGAGTCTTCTATGATGATAGGAGAGCAAGTCCCTGTTGTTGCTATTATTCAACCCTCCGAGAAAGTCTAAAAAACTAGCACATCTGCCGAGAAACTGCCATTGCTCTCTGAGCAACCAACTCCTTCATCGAAACCGTCTGAAGAGGTTGTAGGAAATAAGGAGAAGGTGTAAATTTATTCGGGTCTTTTGTTGTTTCTTGGATGTAACCTTGAAATGTATTTTCCTTTGTCGTGATGAATAAAAAATAAACTTTTTTTGTTCGTCTTGAATTTTTCTCTTACTTGCTCTGTTCGCATCATTGTTGATTTTGTTTTTTATTTTCTCTTTGCTAGTTTGTGGCTAGGATGGAACTCTTATCAGCTAATGATACATAGTTGATGAACAAATGCAATGATTATTTTAAAGCTGGTCATGCAGACTTTACTGAGGCCCAAATAATTGACATCCTCGGATCAGATGCCTCTGAACGAGCAATTGATGCTTACCAGTACTTGAAGTGCCTACTTGATCGTGATGTAGCCAACAATGTGGCTTATTATGAAATGATTGAAGATCTTCAAGGAACAATCGAGGAACCTTAACAGTAGTATAAAGAATCTAGAAAACTTTTACATGAGGGTTACGAGCAAAAGTACCAACAACTGAGTGATGATCGGGGTTATGATAAGTATCTCTCTTCTCATAAGAGAAGAGAAAGTGTTCTAAGTCATGAGGTTGAAGAACATAGGCACATTGCCAAGCTGTTGGAAGAAGAAAATGTTACGCTGCAGGAGGAGATAAAATGACTTAAAATTATTGCCTTTTCTTCCTCGGGAGCCTTGGTTACAGTCAATGATGAGGGTTATTCCTTTTTAGAGGTTGAAAATGTTACCTTGAGAGAAGAGCTGGAGACTTTGAAATGAGATAAACCGACATCCTCCTCAAGGGGTAGAGGTAGAGCTGTTCGAAAAAGTGTTGAAGAGACAAGGACTGAACAGACTTTAGTAAATCAAGCCACTCAGATAAAAGACAAAACTCAAGCCCTGGTCGAAATGTCTCAGAAAATGCAAGTTCTCACCGACCAACTTTCCAACCAAAATTCAGTATTGGAAAATAAGGATCTATTGGTAAAAAAGCTCCACGGGCAGCTTGATAGATTGACCTATCAATTTTATAAATAGCCCAGGGAGTTTTAAATGGAAGGGTATAATGAAGCTCTGTATCATCTTGATGCTCGTTTGCAGCAGTCGAGCAACGAAGGATATAAGCAGGGATGGTTGAATGCCTTATATGTTCTGAAACTAGAGCAAGGTCGTTTCTTATGGGATTATTATGAACCTGGAGTTCTTGATTTACCTGTGCCTCCCTTCGAACTTGACCTTAACTGGACTCCAGCCCGTGACATTCCTCGAAATTTGATCTCCAAGTGTCTTGGTGATTATAGTCTTCATTCAAATTTTGAGATATCTGGTCCAGAGCACTTGCTTGATCGACCATCCATAATTAATGTCAGAATGCTGCGAGATATGAACTTTATAAACTCTCCTTATGCATTAGATGATCCTCCAGCTAGGGTGGAACCTGTTTCAAAAGCAGAGGGAAAGAAACCCATAGAATAGGTATTTGTATGTAATGAATCAAATTTCATATCGTATGTAATCTGCTTGGTTTTAATAAAGAAAGATTTAGTTTCTTTTACAATTTCATTTCCTAGGAAATATTTCGTAGAATGTCTTTGTTATTCGTTGGTGAATATATATATATATATATAAGGACGAATTATAGTGACTTTGTCCCATTTGTTGTCACTCTTTGGGCCTAAGCAATGGAATGATTTTCATCCCATGTTCTTGCTTAGTTGTAGTAATCTTGCCAGGATTACCTTGTTTCCTAGACAGTGGATGCCTCGGGAGATCACCCATCTTCTTGCCTAATTTGGGGGGTCCCTTGAGATCATCCGTGATCAAACAGGCTTTTGCACTGTATGATTTTTATTTACCAACCAACCGGAGTTGATGGTTATTAAATTTTCGACCAACCGGAGTTGGTGGTTGTTGAATTTTCGACCAATCGGAGTTGGTGGTAACGAAATTGCCGACCAACCGGAGTTGGTGGTTACTGAATTGCCGACCAATCGGGGTTGGTGGTTGCTGATCTGAATGCGTGTTTGTGTAGTGTGTAGCACTAATATTCCGAAGAAAATTCAACAAAGGAGGAAATATGGGCAAAAAATCACTTTATTCATATTGAGAGAAATGTATTACATATGGATTTTAATTACTGATAATACTTGCATTCCATGCGTTCTTGAATTCTTCTCCCTCCAAAGTTTCAATTTTGTATGTCCCATGACAAACAAATTCAGTTACTCTGTAAGGTCCATGCCATTTGGCCTCCAGTTTGTTATGCTTTTGGATCACCTTCTTCAGCACATAATCCCCCTCTTTCAAATCACACTTTTTCACCCTTTTGTTATAGAACAAGATTGTTCGTTGTTGGTATGCTGCATTCCTGATTGCTGCTTCTTCCCTAACTTCTTCGAGCATATCCAGGTCTAAACGTCTCAACAATTCGCTTATAGGAGAATTGAAATTAATCACCCTATGTGTGGGTAGACCCAATTCAGCAGGTATGACAACCTCAATTCCGAATGTCAACATGTACGGAGACTCCCTAGTTGCTTTTCGAGGTGTGGTGCGATAAGCCCACAACACAGAGTGTAGCTTGTTAATACAGTTTCCCTTTGTGTCATCCAGCCATTTATTTAGACCATTCATTAGGGTTCTGTTTGTCACTTCAGTTTTCCCATTGCTCTGGGGATGTCCTGGCATAGAGTGGATCTTCGGTACATTGGATTGGTGACAATATGCAGCGAATTCCTCGTTATCAAATTGGGTTCCATGGTAAGTAATGAATGCGTGTGGGAGACCATATCTATAGATAATAATCTTCCAAATAAACTGATAGGCCTTGTTATACATCATATCAATGAGAGGTTCAGCTTCCACCCATTTGGTAAAATAATCCACAGCAACTACGAGGTATTTGAATCTCCCTTTGGTCATTAAGTGGCCCGACCAAGTCTATCCCCCACATGGCAAATGGACAAGGGGACGTAATGGGTGTTAACAATGCTTGGGGAGTTCTTCGGATGGAAGAGAAATGTTAGCATTTATTGCACTTCTTAGCATAAGCTGCGCAGTCAGCTCTCATCGTTGGCCAGTAATACCCCTGTGTTGTTTTTCTCTACAAAAGCGTCTGACCTGCTACTTGGGCTCCGCAAGACCCTTAGTGAACCTCTTCAATCAATTTTTTAACTTCAGAGGATGGACACATCACTGTAGTCCTGCTATAACTCCTCTTCTATACAAAATGCCACTAGTCAATACATAACAATTAGCTTTAAACTTCAGTTTCTTGGCTGCGAGTTTATCAGTTGGTACAACCCCCTCTTCGATATAGGTGACCGGGCGGAAAAAGTGTGTTCGTGTTAGGACATAATCGTTGTGTGTTTCGCCGCCGCGATACAAAGAAAACCTAAGCTACTACTACACTCGACAAGCAAGTACAGCGGTAAGTCGGGTGTCATAAGAAATCCACAGGGAGTGATTGAATTTTAGATTTTAATTGTTTAATTAATTCAGGAATAAAAGTGGTGTAAAATAAATAAAAGAAAAGGTGATAGGGTGGTTATGGTGACAAAAGAAAATAATAAGTTACGCTACACAAAAGTAAAGCAAGAATCGGGATCTCATTCCACCACACGGGCTAAACAACTACTAATTAGAATTACGGTTCGAAAATATTTAATCGAGCATTTACAATTAAGCATAAACATCACACAAGAAGGAATTTAATCCAAAGTTGCGAGATTAAAAATTTAACTGAAAATGGTCACACGCAGATTAAATTCGGATTATCTCTATAAACACTAAAGTTGCGTGACAAATAAAGTTAAACGCATAACAATCCAACTTTAATACACGCGGTTTCAATTAAATGCAATTTTACACGAAACCCTAACTTTCAAGGCCGAAACCCGAAATGGCGGAAACACAATCCCGACCCTATTTATCTAAGGGTACGTCATGAATTAAACTAAATTAAACTAAGAAAGCAAGAAATAAAGCAAGTAAACCTAATTATGAAAGCATGAAAATTACACAAGAAAGCAAGAATTAATGAAAAACAAACTATATTAATGGTAGGGAAGATGAATAGTTAACATACAAACCAATTGGGTTGTCAATCCAAAGAGAATGGAAGAAGAACCATCCAAAACCCCAAAACCCTAACTAAAACTAACCTAAAAACGTTCCTCTACTGATATCTATTCTTATTACAACAAAATTGGCTTATATAGTAAGTTGGAATAAAAATAAAGAAGAAAGAAAAGAAGGCAAAATATCTGCAGAAAACAGAGCATCGATCGATCGACCCCTTTGGTCGATCGATCGACCTAGGTAAAATTTCGGCAATCCAGAATGGTCAATCGATCAACCAGAAGTGTCGATCGATCGATCAAGCAGGGCAGATTGCAGCAGCTCACTGCATTCCTTCTCTTCCTCTTCTCTTCTCCTCTTTTGCTTCCTTGTATTTCCTCCGCTGAAAACGCCGTAACTTCTTCGTTATGAATGGGAATCGCGCACCGATCGCGGCCACGCGAAGCTAGGGAGGAGAGCTACAACTTCTGTGAGATGTTGGGCCTGGTACCCAAGCTGTGAAAAGACTAAAATGTCCTTGCGCGTGCGATTGTGTATGGAACTTCACCGGAATGTATCCAAACTTCATACTAAGCATCCAAATACCTACAAAAGCTCAATTAACCCCTGCAAAAGATGTTAACATAGAAATCCAAGGTTGTCTGGTTAATGAGCATAAATATAGGGATTAAGATACCCGAGGGGGCTAATAACGCGTATGTTAACGGGTGAAATACGCAATATTTGCGTCGTATCACACCCCCTAACTTACACATTGCTAGTCCCTAGCAATGAAATAGGAAACAACAAGAACTACAAGCAAACCAAAAGCAGGAGAAGTACAAAAGTATGGTATAGAAGCAATAAAAAGATAAGGTCACTTTCGCGGGTGATTCGATTGCATTTAGCGTATGCAATAAGCCGTTAAACCCCTAGGTTACCCTAGTGGACGAGTGTCCTCTCTTGAGGGTTTTCAGGGATGAAACCCACAAACATCATATAGTTTCCTCAAAATATGCCCAACCCAACATGCGACAAACTCAACAACAACGAAAAAGATTTCAAACATGTTATTAGCATATTGAACGAATTCAAACAAAAGTCCGAATCATTAACATTATAGAATGCACCTCATAGAATTGAAACCTTAAAATGTGGGAGGGGAGTGAGCACATGCAAAGTGTGATTTGGCAAAAACTTAAATAAACCGAATATACATAAAGGCATGCATATATTCAATCCTCACGGGCATTACGCTCATCAAGCGAATTCACTCAAAACAGGGAGGTAACACACGGGACATGCGGGCTAAAGAGTAAATGCAAATGGAAACTAGGCCGCACACATGTCACAAATTAAGAACGCTATATATAAAATGAAAAACTGTAATCTCAATGAAAGGATACCGCACACTAAAAGAGGCGAAATGCATTTTCACAGATTATCAAAACTATTATGACTTTTAAATTAAATGCACCCTAAGATCACATAGGACTTTAATAGGGTTATAATGTAGGTATGGCTAAGATACGAAACGAAGGAATGTATGTACGGATTCAAAGTGTTCGGGATGAAAACTCGGGATAATGGAAAAATGCGGGCAATTACAAAATTGGAAAACAAGTTCCAAAACAAGCATTAGATATATCATCGGGGAGAGTAATCAAAGCTTATTGAACACTATACACAACATTTACAACTTTCTCTTTCTTTTCTTTTCTTCTTTTTCTCATGTTTTCTTTTTTTGTTTTCTTTTTGCTTTTTGCTTTCTCTTTTTCTTCACTTTTTCACTACTTTCGTTTATTTACTTATCAAACTCTCATATGCCTAAATTGCAACCGACATCAAAAAAACATCATTTAATCCCAAGTAACATTCCAAACGAAGTTATGGAAAGTGTATGTATGGGCTAAAACTCCAATGCGGAGTTGGTTATGGAATTTTGGGTAATGAAACGAAAGGCTAGTATTTAGGCACAAAGGGGTTGACTAGGGAAACATATATGGTGAGGTCAAGGCTAATATGGGTGATATAACAAAGATTGCCTATGATCATTTCCTAAAGTTTACGCAATTCTCAAGTCAAAACAATATATGAAAATCATGATCAAGTAACACATTTCAAGTATGAACTCAATTAATAAACGGTCAAATGAAAGAATAGTGAGATTACCAACGAATTCAACGTTTTCAATGAGAAAAGAATAGTGTATAACACTCACAAACGACGAAAGGTACGAAGCTTACTCGGTGTAAGTATATACAATGCAACAAAAGATTACCGAGTTATAAAAATCTTAAACCAAATCAATATGATAAGGGAAGTGCATATGCTCATGGGATAAAGTTTAACTCATGAAGTTATTCACAATATCAATGATTTGAGGACTAAAGTCTAATAACTTCTAAAATCGAGAACATGCATCATTGAGTTGTCTATTGGATCGGGCAATTATTGAAATTTATCACTGGAAACAAGGCAAAATGCCCAACAAAGGAGAAAAAAGAAAGAAAATATTTTTGAAAATTTTCAAATTTTTCACAAAAAGGCATACTTAGTAACTAAATGTGAGAAAATCCATGGACTACACATGAAATGGATAGAATATCCTACACCCCATAACTTAAATGTTGCATTGTCCTCAATGCGCATTAAGAACACAACACAAAGAGAGGAAAAGAACGATATTACCCAAAATTGGAGCGATCTCCATAAGCGCGAGTCCAAAGGAATCTACAAAACAAGTTATTACCGAGCATAGCAAAAACAAATAACAAAAAGTTAACTAATTACACTAGACTAAATTAAAAGGAAAGAAAAATAGGAAAGAAAGAAAATTGAAAAGCTAACTATTTACAACCTACTATTTAGGCTTCACACTAACTATACACTAGAAGTCTAAATAGTTGAGGGTCCACCCAAAAAGAGACTTGACTTTGGAGGATAACCGGTGTACCCTCACATACAAGCATGCCTTCCGAAAAATATGAATTCCGTTTGAACAACGGAAGGCATGTGTAAGGCGAAAGAAATGAACCGTCGTCAATTAAAAGTTTTGGAGGGACGATGGGGGATTTGGATACTACAGGGGACAAGACTAAATTAGTCTCAGAAAAATCAGAATCACATCCCCAAGATTCTTCAATTGGAAGGGGAGGTGGGGCAAGTGCAAGTGAAAAGCCCATGAGATGAAGCATCTCAAAATAACATTCTCGTTCAAGAATCGGGTTAAAGTCCTCAAGACTTTCAACCGATTCTTGTGATAAATTTAATTGTTCGGGAATAGTAGGGAGTAAAGGAAAGGAAGGACCAACAACCTTAATACAATCGGAAGAATTAATAAGAGGTTGAAAATCGAAAGTGCTAAATCTTGCCTCACTCTCAATTATTTCTTCAACAAAAAGGGGTGGAGATGAAATGCAAGTTTCAACCTCAATCCGATTTTGTGAAGAAATAATCTCATCGAGCATGGCATCATTTTCTAGAAACCAAGCTTGAGAACTTTCGGATAGGTCATTAATTTCCTTCATCATTAACTCATAATCAAACGAACAAGAATACATTTCATCTTCTTGTGCGGGTTGCTCATAGCTAACGGATTCCCCGCATTCCAAATTACCCTCACAAGGCAATGAGGGATCACTTACATATGCTTGAATTTCACGCTCAATGCGCTCATCTTCAAGAATTTGTAGTCATTCTCTCATTGTTTTGGGAGAATAACTTGGAAAACAATTAACTTGGAAAACAATTCTCATAACAATTAAGGTTATCTAAAGCGTAATAGCGAGACATTTCAAAATGAGCTGTTCAACAAAAGCGACAAGCACCGAGATTTCAATTTCTCGAAACAATCTAGCACAAGTCAAAAGGAAAGGGGAAAATAAATAATACAAATATGAATGAAAGAAATACTACGAAATAATAAAACAATTACAATCTAAAACACACTCCCCGGCAACGGCGCCATTTTTGTGACCGGGCGGAAAAAGTGTGCGCGTGTAAAGTGCACAATCGTCGTGTGTTTCGCCGACGCGATACAAAAGAACCTAATATACTACTACACTTGACAAGCAAGTACAGCGGTAAGTCGGGTGTCGTAAGAAATCCACAGGGAGTGATTAAATTTTAGATGTTAATTGTTTTAAAACTTCAAGAATAAAAATGGTGTAAAAGAAATAAGAAAAGGTGATGTGTGGTTATGGTGGAAAAAGAAAAAGAGAAGTTACGCTACACAAAAGTAAAGCGAGGATCGGGATCGCATACACGCATTCACGGGCTAAACAACTACTAATTAGACTTTCGATTCGAAAACATTTAATCAATCATTTTCAATTAAGCATAAACATCACGCAATAAGGAATTTAAGCCAAAGTTGCGAGATTAAAAATTTAACGGAAAATGGTCACATGCGTATTAAATTCGGATAATCGCTATAAACACTAACGTTGCATGACAAAGAAAGTTAAACGCATAATAATCCAACTTTAATACGCGAGGTTTCAATTAAATGCAATTTTACACGAAACCCTAACTTTCGAGGTTCAAACCCGTAAATGGCAGAAATGCAATCCCGAACCTATTTATCTAAGGGAAATACATGAATTAAACTAATTAAAAAAGCAATAAACTAATTAAGAAAGAAATAAACACAATAAACTAATTAACAAAGCATGTAAATTACACTAGAAAGCAAGAAATGAAGAAATACAAACTATATTAATGGTAGGGAAGATGAATAGTTAACATACAAACCAATTGGGTTGTCAATCCAAAGAGAATGGAAGAAGAACCATCCAAAACCCCAAAACCCTAACTAAAACTAACCTAAAAACGTTCCTCTACTGATATCTATTCTTATTACAACAAAATTGGCTTATATAGTAAGTTCGAATAAAAATAAAGAAGAAAGAAAAGAAGGCAAAATATCTGCAGAAAACAGAGCATCGATCGATCGACCCCTTTGGTCGATCGATCGACCTAGGCAAAATTTCGGCAATCCAGAATGGTCGATCGATCGACCAGAAGTGTCGATTGATCGATCAACCAGGGCAGATTGCAGCAGCTCACTGCATTCCTTCTCTTCCTCTTATCTTCTCCTCTTTTGCTTCCTTGTATTTCCTCCGTTGAAAACACCGTAACTTCTTCGTTATGAATCGGAATCGCGCACCGATCACGGCCACGCGAAGCTAGCGAGGAGAGATACAACTTCCATGAGATGTCGGGCTAGGTACCCAAGCTGTGAAAAGACTAAAATGCCCTTGCGCGTGCGATTGTGTACGGAACTTCACCGGAATGTATCCAAACTTCATACTAAGCATCCAAATACCTACAAAAGCTCAATTAACCCCTGAAAAACATTTTACATTGAAATCCGAGGTTGTCTGGTTAACGAGCATAAATATAGGGATTAAGATACCCGAGGGGGCTAATAACGCGTATGTTAACGGGTGAAATACGCAATATTTGCGTCGTATCAATAGGCTCTGATGGGATCCATCCAAGATGGTCCCAAGTCGAGGGCAATGAAGTTCATCATCAAATCTTCGTCTATGCTTCGATCTACCAGGATTTCTATTGGGATTGTTCTCCGTAGCTCGATGCGTGTTGTTGATGCCAGCCGAGCTAGGGCGTCGAATTTTGCATTCTCCAATCTCGGTATTCTAATCAACTAAACTGCGGAAAAAGTCAAGACAACCTCCATAGCTTTTGCATGATACTTGACCATTAGTTCTCCCTTCACTGCATACAACCTGAGAATTTGATTTACGATTAATTATGAATCACTTAATACAACGACCTGCTCTGCCTTCATGGTTTTGGCCAGACTTAGACCCACGATCATAGCTTCACATTCAGCTTCATTATTGGAAGCCTTAAAATGAAAACGTAGAGCATACTCCATATAAATTTCATCAGGACTATTTAAAACTATTCCTGCTCCACTGCCTGTGGCACACGAAGAGCCATCCACATATAGACTCCATACAGGTACTTCATTATTGAACTCTTGGCCTGGAAGAGTTCCTCGGTGGAATATATGATACTTCCTTTTGTCTTCCCTCGATACTTATCTCTTATCGTTGATTATCTTCTCTTTCTTATCCAGGGATGGAAGTTGGTCGGGTGTTATCTTCAATGATCCTGTAACCTCCACGGGTTGGTGTGTATTAAAATCCTGCTCTTCGGATGAATTAGAGTGAGTAAACTCTGCTATAAAATCCCCTACTTCCTGCCCCTTATGTGATGACCTAGGCTCATAAACTATGTCATATTCACCAAGTTCTACTGCCCAGTACATCAATCTTCCCGATTTCTGTGGTTTATGCAGAGCTTGTCTTAATGGCATATCTGTATACACTACTATAGTATGGGCCTGGAAGTATGGCCTCATCCTTCTGCTTGCTTCAATTAGTGCTAGTCCTAATTTCTCCAGTCTTGGATATTTTATCTCTACTCCTCGGAAGGCCTTGCTAGTGTAATAGACTGGTTTCTGCAATCTGTCCTCCAATCTTATCAATGTTGAGCTAACCGCGTTATCTGAAACTGCCAAACATAAGTATAGCCTTTCTCCCATCACTGGTCTAGATAACAATGGAGGTGTCCCCATATATTTATTCAACTCTTGAAAGTCCCCCTCGCATTCATCATTCCACTAAAAAGTTTTTCGAAGTGTTTTAAAAAATGGGAGGCATCTGTCTATTGCTCGTGACACAAATCTGTTAAGTGCTGTAACTCGCCCTGTGAGACTTTGCACCTCCTTTTTGTGGCTGGAGATCGTAGCTCCAGTAGGCCCTTGATCTTTTCAGGGTTCGCCTCGATACCTCGTTGGTTAGCAATATATCCGAGAAACATACCTTCTCGTATTTCGAATATGAATTTGGTGGGATTCAACTTCATTTGATATTTCTCTAGTTGATTAAAAGTCTGGCCTAGGTCAACTAAATGATCAACATCTTTCTTGATTTTCGTCAGCTTGTCGTCGACATAAACCTCCATTTTATGATTGATTTGCTCTGTAAAAACCTTATTCATCAACCGCTGACGTCCTCAATAAAAAAAGGCTTTCTGTAGTTTATCTACTTCTTCCTGTATAGCTTGGTTCTTTTCAGGGCTGAACACCCTTCTTCGCTGCTTCACTGGCTTGACTTCCTTATTAACGTTGAGCTTGTGGCACAGGAAACTCGGGTCTATCCCTGGCATGTCTTCATGACTCCATACAAAAGTTTCCTTTTTGCGCCTACCAGTTCCTGTTTTATCGATACATCTAATGACGCACCAATTTGGGTTATTTGTTCTCGGTGTTCATCATCCAGAATGATATTTTCAGTAGCTTTCATGACCTGTCCCTTCACGAGCTGAGACTCATATCTAGGGTCTAATGTTTCAATCTCTACATCTTCTGTTTCATCCACTTGATATGTAGTAGTCTTCTTCCTGGATTCTTCTCGTTCTTCCTATTCAGCAGATGAATAGTATCATTCCCGAGCTACTTTCTGGTCGCCTTTCATAACTCCCACTCCAAAATTGGTTGGGAACTTTAAATATTGATGTACAGTAGATGGTACTGCCTCGAACTTGTTCAAACCTACCCTCCCCATGATGATGTTGTAGGCTGATTGGACGTTTTTATCTATTACGAAAAAGCGTACTCTTTCTGTTCGGTAAGCAGGCCATGTACCAATAAGCATGTCCAACTTGATTGTCCCAAATGAAAAAACCTTTTTGCCAGTAAAACCGATGAGGGGCCTATAATAAGGCTTCAACTGGGCTAACTTCAGATTCAAGCTGTCAAAGCATGGGTAGAACATAATATCTGCAGAGCTACCATTATCCACTAGTACCCATGAAATCACCACCTCCTTTATTCTCATCTTGATCACTAATGGGTCGTCATGAGGATATAGTACACCTGCCAGGTCGTTCTTAGAAAAACTGATGACCAGTTTATCCCTATTCACCTTCCTCGGGCGATCATCTTCAGCCAAATTTATGTGTTGTATGTAAGAGCAAGCTTGGGCCTCATTGAGGTAAGCTTTCCTCTCCGCAGTAAGATCTCCACCTCCTGCATTTCCACCTGTAATGACATTACACTCAAATGATCCAAAATTGATTAAAAATACCTCGCGCTCAGGCTGCCTTGGCCTTTGGGGAAGATCGGGATCATCTTCTGGATTATCTTAGTGATCTCTCTTCTTGTCTTCTTTTGCTCGTCGAGGAGATTTATATCTTTGCCTTCCTCTGTCATTGGTTTTTCCACCACTCTGGCGATCAACGTACTTAGTCATTTTTCCTCTCCTGATGAGTTCTTCGATTTTGTTCTGGAGAGCTATGCAATGTTTAGTCATGTGACCATGGTCTTTGTGGAATTCGCAATATTTGGACTTCTCCCTTTGTCAGGATCTGCCTTCATTTTCTCAAGCCAAGTTAGCTCCTCGCTGTTCTTGATCTCGTCCAGAATGTGATTTATGTTTACCTTCAAGGGAGTATAATTTTTATATTTCCTCATTTGCTCCAGCATTTGTTTGCCTTTTGATTGCTTGTTTCTACCATTGTTCTTTTGATCCTTCTTCTCAGTTTTACTAGCCTTAACCTTGGTCTCCTTAGTATCTGTATTCTTCTTCGCATCCATGGCTTCCTCAGCATTCATAATCTCGGTTGCCTTTACCATCAGTTCTGCCATGGTCCTAGGCGAATCTTTGGCCAAAGTATAGTACAACTTGTTTGGTAACGGTCCACTCATCAGAGCAGTAATTGTTGTCTTCTCCCCGTAATCAATTACCTCAAGTTTCTCGTTATTGAAATAAGTAATATGGTCCCTGATACTTTCTTCTGTCTTCTGTCTAATGCTCAGTAAGTGTGCTACTCTTTTAACTAGTTTCTCTCCAAAATGAAAATTCCCAATGAAAAGCTCTACTAGTTGATGGAAAGTTGCAATCTTCCCTCGAGGAAGGTTGTTGTACCATATCTGAGTTGACCCGATGAGAGTTCCTGAAAACGCCCTGCATCTGATCTCATCTGGGACCGCATAGATATCGATAGCTGCTTGGTATTGCTCTATATGGAGGACATGATTAATTTTTCCATCATATTTAAGTGTTACCATAGGAGCTTTGAATTTTGATGGTGTGGTAAAATCCACACTTGCTTGCACGAATAGTGTCCCTTGGACAAAAGTTCTTTGTAGAGGATTCTTGGATTTAGCCATTTCCCCTAACCTGTCTTCCAACCTTTGAATAGAGCCTTTCCATGCATCGTTTCCCACCTCGGGCCTATTTATTCAAGCAACTGATTGTGAAGAGGTGGGAATCCCCGGGTTTTGAATAATGTCAAATTAAAATATAATTTCCTTTTAAATAAATGCGGAAGCGAATAAAAGATAAGTGATGGTTCAACAAATAAACAAGGCAGAGTTTTAATATCATAAGAAACAAATTAAAACATAATTCAAGTCCTAGAAATTGCCTAAGTCATAATTAACAATTATTCAAAGTTAGGCGAAACCAATTTTAGCAAATGACTTGAATAAACCAATTTTACCCAATATTAAATTAAAGTCCAATTTTAATTTAGTGTGAGAATTAAACCGAATTTTATCTTGAATTAAACCTAAAGCATGCGTTCTAAACTTTGTGCAAGATAAAAAATAAACAATGTCACACTACACCTCGATGTACGAGGAAAAACCCAAGACGGGAAACAACCTCGGGACGGCCCTAGCCTCAAATCCACTAAAAATGGTATTACAAAATACAAGACAAAAGACTTACTTCCTAAACTCGAACCCTCTCAAGCCGTGATGCTCCTTCTTGTATCAACCTCCAATTATCGGATAACCAACGGATCTCCACCGTGGTCTCGGAATACGCCAATGGGACTTTATATGGTCACCGTCACCCAAGCATGGAGCCTTTCTCCTTGTGGGTAGAATCTCAACAAAAGTCTTCTTTGTGATGGGGTGAAGAAGCAAACCCGAAACGTCTCTTGAATTCGGTAGAGAAACCGGTGCCAAAAACTCCAAGCAATTGATATAAATATAAAAACTTGGATAAACGATTATTGGGTGTAAACTAGAGTGTGTATGAATTTTTTCATTGAAAATTAACACTCAAAACTTGAACATTTTCCTAAACTAATTTTGCTCTCAAACTCTCTTTTGGAGATAAACAAATGTTGGAAAAGTTGTCTTGGAAAATGTGTTTCCCGCACATAATAATGTATGAAAAAAGTTGGTTGAAAACCAAGTGGAGAAGTGGGGAAAAACTGAACAAAACTGCCAAATAACTGTTCCCGCTGGAATCTCGTTCGAACGAACGTGGTTCTCGTTCGAACGAGACTTCTAACGAGTGACCAGCCTGGGCTCGTTAGAAGTTCGTTAGATACCTCGTTAGAACGAACATTCGTTCGAACGACATATCGAACGACTGACCAGTTAGGGTCGTTGGCAAAACTCGTTCGAACGAACCTGGTTCGAACGACAAAACTCATTCGAACGAAACTGGTTCGAAAGACAAAACTCGTTCGAACGAAATCTGGTTCGAACGAAAAAACTCGTTCGAACGACATTTCTAACGAACGACCAGAAAGATTGAAAAATTCGATTTTGGCCCAGAAACTTTTATATACTTATATTAAAGTTCTATTTGATTCTTTCTGAAAATAAAATGCAGTTTTTTATTACACCTAACACCCAATACAAATTGTTCCAAGCTCCTATATACATATAATTACATTCATACCTTGGGAGCATGGAACCTTAGTTGATGACATAGAAACGAGGCACACAAACCGGCATTTTGATGAAGCTTTAAGTTCTTTGCCGCTATGTCTTCAATACATACTTCATAGGCTTGTGAATATTACAAATAAAAACTATCCTATGAATAAATGTTTTTGTCCGGAATTGAGCCAAAACTATATATGGACTCAATTGGAAATTTGTGTCCTTACAAATCTCCCCCTTTGGCTATTCCGGGACAAAAACCAAACAAAAAATCCTAAAGGGTCGTCAAGCTCTACTAGACTCAACACATAACCCGCCCAATCTTGACTCAACCCAAGGATCAAACGCTTTGCCATAGAAAGACGCCTCTTTAGAATAATTCATGCACACTTAAGAAAACTCATGAAATGCATAGGGAATATCAAAGTATTAAATGCAATTAATTAATTACTCCCCCTAAATTAATTCTCCCTTTAAACACATGACCTAAGATAAATCTCCCCCAAACGAAGATACTATAATAATAGGATTAGATACCATTTCTCCCCCTATCATCATTCTCCCCCTTTTTGTTCGGGAATAGGCAAAGGATAAAGAACTAATAAACAGCATGTGAAAGCTTAAAGTGATAAGACATGAAAGCATATGGGCAATTAAAGCAAGGCAAAGACAAACAGATATCATATATATATATACTTTAAATATACCAATAAGTACATGCATATATAGATGGATATAAACACACACATGACACAAAATACAATAAGTTTGCACACTCGTATGGCAAAAATGTGTCATATGGAAACGGAAGTGTAGGGGTGTGAACTAGCTACAATTAAATTTAGACCCAAACACTTAAGAAACGTTCACGGAGTTCTCATTTGATTGCAAACTTTATCACATTTAAATATAACCTCATGTGACAATATAAAGATTGAACTCAGTGAACAAACATACACAATGCATACAAGCCTAGCATGATGATGATTCTACAAACCAAATAGAGTCATGACATTAAAGACAACTAGGATAAACGGACATTGTGCAAACCGTTGATATACCATCCAATTCTCCCTCAATGAGCATATATATTCTTTTGTTTTTGAATGAATATATCAAACAAACATAGGCCTTGGCAATTGCTTTTTGTTTAATGCCAAATATTCTGTTTTTTAGGCCTTTGGATCACGTATTTCTTTTAGATCCAATCAACGGTGGCTTACTATCGCAAAGGATTTAATTCATCCTTTCGGAGCCCTTCCCCGTGCATATATTAATTTATCATGTTTTCATTTTTCACACAAATCTCACATGCAACGGATTTTGACATGCACTAGTCCTCCTAGGTCATAGATATGTAGATGACTAGATTGATAGGAGAACACCTCAAAAAGCTCAAATATAACATGTGACATTAAGATTTCAAAAGAGCTCGTGCATGTGTGAATAGAGGCATATAGAAATAGAATCCATTTAAACAATACAAAATCCAACTACTCCATATAGAACATGGTAAAGAACATTTTAAGGATTAAAAATCTAAACCAAAAGTTCTAGCCACATGGAAGCGTAAACGATAGGATTCAAACACAAATATATGCCACATAAAGTGTGTCAAACAAAAATTACACACAAAACAAAATCTTTTTGAGTTTTTAACATTTTTAATCAAAAATTAGATATTTACTCAAAAGGACAAAACAAAAATCATTTGTATTTTTCATTAAGCTTAAATGAAAGAAATAAAACACAAATGATAAACAAAAATCTTTTTATATTATGCAGTCGATTCAAACACAAAATATAATACAAAAAGATAAACAAGTCATAATTTCTAGCATGTGATATGAAATAAGGCAATGACTAGAAAATGACTAAACAAGCATACATTTAGCATATGAATATAGCATGAAGTACAAACGCTAAAGTATGCAAACACTAACACATTTATCCTTTAGATTTAGCAAGGGAGGAGGCATGTGTAAGTAAATGAGAATCAAAATCCCTATTTTGTAAGGCAACCAAGTCGGATTTCCTAACCCAAATTAATGAAGAATTACTATCTTGGGGTGTAGGAACGTTAGCTATCGTGGTTACTTTACTATGGGATTTTCTAGGAATTCGTTTAAGATCTAAACAAAATTTCCTAAGATGACCTTTTCGACCACAATGAGTACAAGTAAGAAAATGTCGAAAAGATTTATCTAAGGAGTGATCATTAAATGCATTCCTAGAAGATTCTCCTAAAACATTGGTTTTGACTTTAGGGTTAAATCATTACAAGAATTGAAGCCTAAACCAAAAGTGTCATTTTTAATTTGGACCGTTCCTAGCATTTTATCTAGTTTTTCCGAACGACACTCCAAATCAAATTTGACATTACTAGAATCTTTTAATTTATTTTCCAATTCTAAAATTTTAGATTCTAGTAAAACATTTCGCTCTTCAAAAGCAAGAAGTTCCTTTTTCAAGGATTCCATTAAACCCCTAAGGCTATCTCTTTCTCCTTCTACATAATCAAGCTTCTGTTGAAGAGTCCTCACATGTGTCCTAAGGTCTTCTATTAAGGCACTATCATCAACGACCTTGACACTCTTTCTTAAACAAGCTTCTAACTTCAAATTAGTTCTTTTCAAATTAATAGATTCTTTATATAATTCATGAAAAGCATTTTGAAGTTCACTCACATCAACCTCTTCTTCATTTTCACTCTCACTTTCTTCTTCACTCTTACTATCATTAAAAACAAGGGAATCATGAACAATGACCTTGGAAGTGGCATGTGCAATCGTGTCATCAATCGATGAGTTCTCATTATCACTCACATGACTAGCCATAAAAGCCACAAATTTTTTCTTAGTGGGGGAATCGGGCTTTTCTTCCTTATCACTATCACTAAGGGTTGCATTATATGAAATAGGTCGCTTACCATCTTTCCTTAGTTTAGTGGGGCACTCATAAGCCCTATGGCCATAACATTCACAACCAAAACACTTATTAGACTCGTCCCTATCTAAATGTTCATTACAAGGTTTAGGGATTTTCTCGGCTTTAGAAATCTTCTCGCTTTTATCATGTTTAGAAGAATCAAATTTCTTAAAATCATTTTTAACTTTATCTTTGTTAAATTTAAGAAATTTTCTAAATTTACGAGCAAACAAAGCCATGTCTTACGAGTCACTATCACTATCGCTCTCTACTACTTGTTTGACCTCTTTACGGGCTTTTAAAGCAACACCCTTTTCAATTTTCTTTTCAGTTTTAGAGGGAAACATATCCAGTTCATAGGTTTGTAAATCACCTACAAGCTCTTCTAATTTCGTAGAGGCTAAAGTGGGTAAAGAATTTAAAACGGTCACTTTAGGAATAAATCTATCGGGTAGGGACCTCAAAATTTTCTTTACAACACGGTCGTCAGGTATTTTCTCTCCCAAGTTAAAGGATGAATTAACAATATCACAAAGTCTAGCATAAAATTTATCAAAAGTTTCTTTTTCATCCATTTTGATAGTTTCAAATTGAGTGGTGAGGTTTTGGAGTTTTGAAGCTTTAACGACACTAGTTCCTTCATGAGTTAATTGTAAAATATCCCAAGCTTCTTTAGCGGTTTCACACGTCATAATACGTCGGAATTCATCCGGTGCGACAGCGCTAAATAATGCATTTAAACCACGGGAATTAAAATTTGCAAGCTTAAACTCATTTTCGGTCCATCTATCGATGGGTTTGGGAACACGTTCATTTTCAATTAGATGAGTTGGTGGGGAGTACCCGGTAACAACAGACATCCAAACATGTTCATCGATAGATTTAAGTGCCGATTTCATTCGCGCTTTCTAATACGCGTAGTTAGAACCATCGAAAATAGGAAATTTTGAAAATGGGGAAAAATCCATTTTAGCCAAAAATTGAAAGGATCTTAACGAAATAATTTATCGTTTTTTGCTCTGATACCAATTTGAAGAGGTGGGAATCCCCGGGTTTTGAATAATGTCAAATTAAAATATAATTTCCTTTTAAATAAATGCGGAAGCGAATAAAAGATAAGTGATGGTTCAACAAATAAACAAGGCAGAGTTTTAATATCATAAGAAACAAATTAAAACATAATTCAAGTCCTAGAAATTGCCTAAGTCATAATTAACAATTATTCAAAGTTAGGCGAAACCAATTTTAGCAAATGACTTGAATAAACCAATTTTACCCAATATTAAATTAAAGTCCAATTTTAATTTAGTGTGAGAATTAAACCGAATTTTATCTTGAATTAAACCTAAAGCATGCGTTCTAAACTTTGTGCAAGATAAAAAATAAACAATGTCACACTACACCGCGATGTACGAGGAAAAACCCAAGACGGGAAACAACCTCGGGACGGCCCTAGCCTCAAATCCACTAAAAACGGTATTACAAAATACAAGACAAAAGACTTACTTCCTAAACTCTAACCCTCTCAAGCCGTGATGCTCCTTCTTGTATCAACCTCCAATTAGCGGATAACCAACGGAGCTCCACCGTGGTCTCGGAATACACCAATGGGACTTTATATGGTCACCGTCACCCAAGCATGGAGCCTTTCTCCTTGTGGGTAGAATCTCAACAAAAGTCTTCTTTGTGATGGGGTGAAGAAGCAAACCCGAAACGTCTCTTGAATTCGGTAGAGAAACCGGTGCCAAAAACTCCAAGCAATTGATATAAATATAGAAACTTGGATAAACGATTATTGGGTGTAAACTAGAGTGTGTATGAATTTTTTCATTGAAAATTAACACTCAAAACTTGAACATTTTCCTAAACTAATTTTGCTCTCAAACTCTCTTTTGGAGATAAACAAATGTTGGAAAAGTTGTCTTGGAAAATGTGTTTCCCGCACATAATAATGTATAAGTGGGGAAAAACTGAACAAAACTGCCAAATAACTGTTCCCGCTGGAATCTCGTTCGAATGAACGTGGTTCTCGTTCGAACGAGACTTCTAACGAGTGACCATCCTGGGCTCGTTAGAAGTTCGTTAGATACCTCGTTAGAACGAACATTCGTTTGAACGACATATCGAACGACTGACCAGTTAGGGTCGTTGGCAAAACTCGTTCGAACGAACCTGGTTCGAATGACAAAACTCGTTCGAACGAAACTGGTTCGAACGACAAAACTCGTTCGAATGAAAAAACTCGTTCGAACGACATTTCTAACGAACGACCAGAAAGATTGAAAAATTCGATTTTGGCCCAGAAACTTTTATATACTTATATTAAAGTTCTATTTGATTCTTTCTGAAAATAAAATGCAGTTTTTTATTACACCTAACACCCAATACAAATTGTTCCAAGCTCCTATATACATATAATTACATTCATACCTTGGGAGCATGGAACCTTAGTTGATGACGTAGAAACGAGGCACACAAACCGGCATTTTGATGAAGCTTTAAGTTCTTTGCCGCTACGTCTTCAATACATACTTCATAGGCTTGTGAATATTATAAATAAATACTATCCTATGAATAAATGTTTTTGTCCGGAATTGAGCCAAAACTATATATGGACTCAATTGGAAATTTGTGTCCTTACAGATTGCATTGAGTTTTCCTCTTGGAACCTTTCATTACAGGTTGTTGGTCGTGATTGGGCAGAGCCTTCTCTTAGATTGGATGGATGTTGAGAGTTGCTCGACCTGACCCTAGGAGGATTTCTATTCCTCCTGGGCCTAATAAATCAAAAGGAGAGACTCTACTCAATCTTTCCAGAGCACTGATCCGTTCTGGAGTTAGAGTGGCATTCAGTTGAGAACCTGTAGCTCGTACTGATGAAGTTCGGCCAGGTTGATACGAAGTATCATTAAACCTCTCAGTACGATATGAGGTAGTACGCCTAGATTGAGAGACCTCCAGGAATAGCGTTCGTATAGTTCTTGAAGATGGCAGATGGGTATTTCTCTGAACACTTCGTTGTCCTGATTGAGCCGGCACTCCATCTCGAACAGTTTATATAAGTTGACGCATGGTTTCTTGCATGGTCGTTTGCCCTTGGTTTAAATTAGCCATTATGCCAGCCACATCTTGAATATTTGGTAGAGTAGAGGGGTTTAGAGGGACCCCAGTGTTTAGATTATTGGATTTTGGAATCTCAGCCATAGATGATAAGTTGTTTGGTGAAAAATGCTAAGTATAATCATTTCCCACAGATGGCGCCAATCTGTTAATGTAAAAAACTAGACGTAATCTAATTAATTAATCACATATAATTATTATTGATACCAAATTTAGTTTGTTGACATGGATCAATCACATGAAGACACGTGTCAACCTACGTGGCAAATACAAATGCTTTCAACGAACATCACACTATCACCAAGCTACTCAGGCGCTCCGAGCAACTTAAGCATACCGAGCAACTTAAGCGGTCCAAGGTACTTAGAATGCAGAGCATCCAAATCAAGAAAACCAAAAGGCAACTACGCATTAAATGTGCATTATTATCATACATATGTATATGTCTACTAGATAACAGCGCATTATATTTTCATATGTACAGCCTCAAGGCTATAAATACATTGTAACCTCCTCATAAGAAGGGGACTTTGGATCTCTTGGCAAAACCTATTATCGAGATTTAAGGCAAACAGTCAGCAATACAAAATAATGGACGTAAGCCATTTTCATAAGGCTGAACCACTTTAAAAATCCTTTGTCTTATTTATCCATTTTTATCTGTGATTGATTAATTAGATATAATCTAGTTTTTTACATCAACAGATTGTCGCCGTCTGTGGAAAACGACTATACTTAGCGTTTTTCACCAAACAACTCATCATCTATGGCTGAAATTCCAGAATCCAGTGATTGAAACACTGGGATCCCTCCAAACCCCTCTACTCCACCAAATATCCAAGACCTGGCTGGAATAATGGCTAATTTAGCTCAAGGGAAAATGGCCATGCAAGAAACCATGTGTCAACTTATACAAATTGTCCAAGGTGGAGTACCTGCTCAATCAGAGCAATGAAGTGCTCACAGAAATACCCATCTGCCATCTTTAAGAACTAGAAGAATGCTATTCTCGAAAGTCTCTCAATCTAGATGTACTGACTCATATCGTACTAAGAGATCTAATGATCCTTCGTATCAACCTAGTCGGACCTCATCAGTACGAGCTATAGATTCTCAACAAAGCGTCACCCTAACTCCAGAAAGGACTAGTGCTCTAAAAAGGGTAAGTAGAGTCTCTCATTTTGATCGTTTGGGCCTTAGGAGGAATAGAAGTCCTCCTAGGATTGCATCGAGGAACTCTCAACGACCATCCAACCTAAGGGAAGGTTCAGCCCAATCACGCCTAACAACCCATAATGAAAGGTCCCAAGAGGAGAAATCAACGCGATCAGCTGCTCAAACAAATAGTCCTGAGGTGGGAAATAATGCATGGAAAGGCTCTATTCAAAGGTTGGAGGATTATTTAGGGGAAATGGCTAAGGCTAAGAATCTTCTACAAAGAAATTTTGTCCAAGGGACCCCGTTCGTGCAGGCAATTATGGATTTTCCCACACCATCAAAATTCAAAGCTCCTATGGTGAAACCTAAATATGATGAAAAAATTGATCCTATCTACCATATAGAACAATACCAAGCTGCTGTCAATATCTATGCAGTTTTAGAAGAGATGAGATGCAGGGCATTTTCAGGAACTCTCACCGGGCCAGCTCAGATATGGTACAAAAACCTTCCTCGGGGGAAGATTGCGACTTTCCTACAACTGGCAGAGCTTTTCATAGGGAATTTCTATTTTGGAGCGAAACCAGTTAAATGAGTAGCACACTTACTAAGTGTTAGACAGAAGACAGACGAAAGTACCAGGGACTATATTACTCGTTCCAATAACGAGAAACTTGAGGTAATTGATTACGAGGAGAAAACAACAATTACTGCTCAAATGAGTGGACTGTTACCAGACAAGTTATACTATACTTTGGCCAAAGATCCTCTTAGGACCATGGAAGAACTGATGGCAAAGGCAGCCAAAATCATGAATGCTGAGGAAGCCATGGCTGTGAAGAAGAATACAGATACAAAGGAGACCAAGGTTGAGGCTGGTAAAATCGAGAAGAAGGATCAGAAGAACAATGTTGGCAACAGGCAGTCGAAAGGTAAGCAAATGCTGGAGCAGATGAGGAAGTATGGAAATTATACTCCCTTGAAGGTAAACATAAATCACATTCTGGAAGAGATCAAGAACAGGGAGGAGCTAACCTAGCCAGAGAAAATGAAGGTAGATCCTGACAAAAGGGACAAGTCTAATTATTGTGAATTCCACAAAGATCACGGCCACACGACCAAACATTGCATAGCTCTTCAGAATGAAATTGAAGCACTCATCAGGCGAGGAAAACTAACTAAATATGTTGATAGCCAAAATGGTGGAAAAACCAGCAATAGAGGAAGACCAAGATCTAAATCTCCTCGTCGAGCAAAAGAAGACAAGAAGAGAGATCACGAAGATGATCTAGAAAATGACCTCGATATCCCCAAAAGACCAAGACAGACAGAACGTGAGGTATTTTCAATGCATTTTGGGTCATTTGAATGTAATATCAGTAAAGGTGGAGATGCAGGAGGGGGAGATCTGACTACGGAGAGAAAAGCTTACCTCAATGAGGCCCAAGCTTGCTCTTACATACAGTGAATAAACTTGGCTAAAGATGATCACTCGAGGAAGGTGAATGGGGATAAATTAGTCATCGACTTTTCTAAAAACAACCTGGCTGGTGTACTATATCCTCATGATGACCCATTGGTGATCAAGATGAGAATAAAATAAGTGGTGATTTCACAGGTATTGGTGGATAATGGTAGCTCTGCAGACATCATGTTCTACCCATGCTTTGACAGTTTGAATTTGAAGTTAGCCCAGTTGGAGCCATATCATAGGCACCTCCTCGGTTTTATTGGCGAAAAGGTTTTTCCACTTGGGACGATCAAGTTGGACATACTTATTGGTATATGGCATGCTTTCCAAACAGAAAGAGTACGCTTTTTCGTAATGGATAAAAATGTCCAATCAGCTTACAACATCATCATGGGAAGGGTAGGTCTGAAGAAGTTCTAGGCAGTACCATCTACTGCACATCAATGTTTAAAATTCCCAACCAACTTCGGAGTGGGAGTTGTGAAAGGCGACCAGAAAGTAGCTCGGGAATGCTACTATTCATCTGCCGAACAAGAGGAACGAGAAGAATCCAGGAAGAAGACTACTACATATCAAGTGGATGAAACAGAAGATGCAGAGATTGAAACATTAGACCCTAGAGCCGAGGGCCAGGTCATGGAAGCTATCGAAAATATCATTCTAAAAGATGAACACCCAGAACGAACAACCCAAATTGGTGTGTCGTTGGATGTATCATTAAAACAGGAACTTGTAGCATTTCTAAGGCGCAGAAAACAAACTTTTGTATGGAGTCATGAAGACATGCCAGGGATAGACCCGAGTTTCCTGTGTCACGAGCTTAAGGTGAACAAGGAAATTAAACTAGTGAAGCAGCGAAGAAGAGTGTTCAGTCCTGAAAAGAACCAAGCTATACAGGAAGAGGTAGAGAAACTACAAAAAGCCTTTTTTTATTAAGGACGTTAAATATCCAGATTGGCTAGCAAATGTGGTGATAGTGAAGAAGAAAAACAACAAATGGAGGATGTGTGTGGACTTTACTGATCTTAATACAGCCTGCCCAAAGGATCATTTTCCTTTGCCTCGAATCGATCAGCTGGTGGATGCTACCTTAGGGCATGAATTGTTGAGTTTCATGGATGCTTACTCTGGTTACAACCAGATTAAAATGAAACCTGAGGACAGAGAAAGTAACTCTTTTATCACCCCAAGGGAACTTATTGTTATAATGTTATGCCTTTCGGACTTAAAAATGCAGGTGCCACATATCAGCGACTGATGAATAAGGTGTTTGCATAGAAAATCTATCATAACATGGAGGTTTATGTCGATGACATTCTGACGAAAAGCAAGAAAGACACTGATCATTTGGTTGACTTAGGCCAGATTTTTTATCAATTAGAGAAATATCAAATGAAGTTGAATCCCACCAAATGCATATTTGGAGTGCGAGAAGGTTTGTTTCTTGGATATATTGCTAACCAATGAGGTATCGAGGCAAAGCCTGAAAAGATCAAGGCCCTACTGGAGCTACGATCTCCAGCCACAAAAAAGGAGGTGCAAAGTCTCACAGGGCGAGTTACAGCACTTAACAGATTTGTGTCACGAGCAACAGATAGATGCCTCCCATTTTTCAAAACACTTCGAAAAACTTTTTAGTGGAATGATGAATGCGTGGAGGTCTTTTAAGAGTTGAAGAAATATATAGGGACACCTCCATTGTTATCTAGACCAGTGATGGGAGAAAGGCTATACTTATGTTTGGGGGTTTCAGATAACGCGGTTAGCTCAGTATTGATAAGATTGGAGGACGGAGTGAAGAAACCAGTCTATTACACCAGCAAGGCCTTCCGAGGAGCAGAGATAAGATATCCAGCACTAGAGAAATTAGCACTAGCACTAATCGAAGCAAGCAGAAGGATGAGGCCATACTTCCAGGCCCATACCATAATAGTGTATACTGATATGCCATTAAGACAAGCTCTGCATAAATCGAAGAAATCGAGAAGATTGATGTACTGGGAAGTAGAACTTGGTGAATATGACATAATTTATCAGCCTAGGTCATCACTTAAGGGATAGGCCGTAGCGGATTTTATCGCAGAGTTTACTCACTCTGATGCATCCGAAGAGTAGGAGAATAATACAGACCAACCCGTGGATGTTACGGGATCATGGAAGATAACACCCGACCAACTTCCATCCCTGGATAAGCAAGAGAAGATAATCAATGAGCAGAGAGAAGTATAGGGGGAAGATAAAAGGAAGTATCATATATTCCACCGAGGAACTCTGTCATACCAAGAGTTCGATAATAAAGTACCTGTATGGAATCTGTATGTGGAAGGCTCTTCGTGTGCCACAGGTAGTGGAGCAGGAATTGTTTTAAACAGTCCTGATGAGATTGATATAGAGTATGCTCTACGTTTTCAGTTTAAATCTTCCAATAATGAAGTTGAATATGAGGTTATTATCGTGGATCTAAGTCTGGCCAAAACCATGAAGGCAGAGCAGGTCGTTATATTCAGTGATTCACAATTAATCATAAATAAAATTCTCAGAATGTATGCAGCGAAGGAGTAACTAATGGTCAAGTATCATGCAAAAGCAATGGAGGTTGTCTTGAATTTTACTACAGTTCAGTTGATCAGAATACCGAGATTAGAGAATGCAAGAGCCGACGCCCTAGCTCGGCTGGCATCAGCAACTCGCACCGAGCTACGAAGAACAATCCCAATAGAAATCCTGGTGGATCAGAGTGTAGACAAGGACTTGATGATAAACTTCGTTTCCCTCGACTTGGGACCATCCTGGATGGATCCCATAAGGGCCTATATCAAAGAAGGGATTGTGCCACCTGATAAACTCGCAGCCAAGAAACTGAAGTTTAAAGTTGCTCGTTACGTATTGACCAGTGGCATTTTGTATAGAAGAGGAGTTATAGCAGGACTACAGAGATGTGTCCATCCCTTAGAAGTGAAAGACTTGATTGAAGAGGTTCATGAAGGGTCCTGTGGAGCCAATGTAGCAGGTCAGACGCTTTTGCAGAGAATAACAACACATGGGTATTCCTGGCCAACGATGAGAGATGGTTGCGCAGCTTATGCTAAGAAGTGCGATAAATGATAATGTTTCTCTTCCATCCGAAGAACTCCCCAAGCATTGTTAACACCCATCACGTCCCCTTGGCCATTCGCCATGTGGAGTATAGACTTGGTCGGGCCACATCCGACGACCAAAGGAAGATTCAAATACCTCGTGGTTGTTGTGGATTATTTTACCAAATGGGTGGAAGTTGAACCTCTCATTGATATGATGTATGACTAGGTCTATTAATTTATTTGTAAGAGTATTATTTGCAGATATGGTCTCCTACATGCATTCATTACTGACCATGGAACCCAATTTGACAACGAGGAATTCGCTGCATATTGTCATTAATCCAATGTACAGAAGATCCGTTCTGCGCCAGGCCATCCCCAGAGCAACGGGCAAACTAAAGTGACAAACAGAACCTTACTGAATGGTTTGAAAAAATGGTTGGATGATGCAAAGGGAAACTGGATTAACGAGCTACACTCTGTGTTGTGGGCTTATCGCACTACACCACGAAAATCAACTGGGGGGTCTCCATACATATGGACATTTGGGAGTGAAGTTGTCATACCTGCTGAATTGGGTCTACCTACACATAGGGTACTTAATTTCAAGTCTCCCATAAGCGACTTTATGAGGCGTTTAGACTTGGACATGCTCGAAGAAGTTAGGAAAAAAATAGCAATCAGGAATGCAGCATATCAACAACGAAAAGCCTTGTTCTACAACAAAAGGGTGAAGAAATGCGATTTGAAAGAGGGGGGGCATGTGCTAAAGAAAGTAATCCAAAAGAATAACAAAATGGAGGCCAACTGGCATGGACCTTACAGAGTAACTGAAGTTGTTCGTCCTGGGACATACAGAATTAAAACTTTGGAGGGAGAAGAATTTAAGAACGCATGGAATGCAGAACATCTGCGCAAGTACTATCAGTAATTAAAATCCATATGTAACACAGTTCTTTCAATATGAATAAAGTGATGTTTTGCCTATATCTCCTCCTTTATTAATTTTTTTTCGGAATATTAGTGCTACACACTACACAAACACAAATTCAGAGCAGCAACCACCAACTCCGGTTGGTCGGTAATTCGTTAACCAACAGCCCCGGTTGGTCGGTAATTCATTGTAGTTCATTAACCACCAACTCCGGTTGGTCGGCAACTCAATACCCACCACCTCCGGTTGATCAGCAATTCAATACCCACCAACACCAACTCCGTGTGGTCGACAATTCAATACCCACCAACTCCGGTTGGTTGGCAATTCAATACCCACCAACTCCGGTTGGTCGGCAATTCAATACCCACCAACTATAGTTGGTTGGCAATTCAATAACCACCAACTCCGGTTGGTTGGTACTAAACTAGGTAAGAAGATGGATAACCTCCCCAGGGCATCCACTTTCTAGGCAACAAGGTAATCCTGATAAGATTACTACAACTAAGAAGGAACATGGGATGAAAATCATTCCATTGCTTAGGCTCAAAGAGTGACAAGCCACTATAAATAGGAAATTTTGTCCTTCTTCATATATATATATATACACAGCTGATAATTTTAAAAGCATAAAGTTGTGTCTTGGTGCGATGGCAAGTGCCCTCAACAAAAACTACGGTTGGTCTCGGATTCGAAACATGGGAGCAACCTCTTCATATACGGGGGTAATCAAGCCGACATCCACCTATTCAAGATCCTACAGTTAAGCGTCTTGTGCTTTAACTGAAGGAACGAAGAATTTTTTTCAAAATATGTCATGTATAATTTAAGTCTAATGTTTTTATATAAAATAAATAATTGTAAACAATTTAAAATGTTGGACAGAGTTTCCTTTGTTTATAGGATTCTCACCCCTGTATAAGAAATAAGAAATACATCAACAAAAAAAACCTAATAGCTTGTAATTCAATTATAATATCATTGTCTATAATATGTTCTCAATATTACCAACATACATCATCTTGATTTATGAAAACACTTTTGAAGAAAAAAAGAGAAATGGCAGAAGCTAGATCTATCGGTTTCCTATCTTCCATCCCACTAAAGATCTCATTTTCATCAGCTTCATATCAATTAATCGACTGCTTTCATGAAGAACAACCACACACTAATACCATTTGTTATTACCCATTCTGCAATTCACTTTCTCCATGTTTAGTTTATCCCCATATTCAGCATCAAAAGTAGTGCCTAATCAATACAACATAAATTAAAGATATGTCATGATCAAAGACGCATGCATACTTATTGTTAAAGTCAAAATAATTGTGCTTTCGGCATTAAAATAGAGCGTATAAGTGAACTCAACAATACAGGATGTAAAATGAATAGTCAAATAGACATACATCATCATAAACATAAATAAATTAAAATATATAATAAATCTCAATCTCTAAATAAATAGTAAAATAAACATACATATCATACCGGCACAACACCTATGCAAAGCTCCTCATGAGTGTGCGCTTATCAAAACATCTGCAATTCTGGCCAATATGCGATTTCAAACGCTGGTTATTATTGGATGCTGCTACTATCTAATGGTGAGATGCCTAAATAAGAAATAAGAGTAAAGTAAATAGTAAAAAACTCTTAATGGTGAGATCCCCCTCTTCCTTTGTTTGGGCATGAGCATTGAATGTTTCTATTATGAGCCCGACATGGCCAAGAACAGGTTTACCCCAAGCTCGTTGCCAATTAAAGTATAACCATTAGAGAAATGGTACAATAATCACATCTCCATACAGTCATCTATTGAAGGCAGTGAGAGGTGATCTATACAAAGGGATGCGAAAAAGCTCAAGAGGAAGCCAGGCACCACGGGTGGTCTATACAAAGCGATGCGAAGAAGCTCAAGAGACAGATAGGTAGCTTTCTCCCCAACCACCTGAGCACTATTGAATATGTCATCCCAACAGACATGTTACTACCTAAACAGAGAATTAATTGAATTACAAAAACAAAAAATTAATAATAACATTAAGCTGCCTCATAATATGTACTAACTCAAGATAAATTGATATGGGCATTTACTTCAAATTGATATGGGCATAACTTCAAATGTTTATGGGCATAACTTCAAATTGATATGTACCTGATAGACATATGGGCATAACTTGACTACTTTAGTACATATATTGATATGTACATGTTGGCTACTTAAGTACATAAATTAGAAATATGTACCTAATAGACACTGCATAAGTTATGCCCATATACAACAGGTATATGTACACTGCGTATGTACACTGCAAACATATGTACCTGTTGTATGTACACTGCAGGTACATATGTTTGAAAATAACTTTCCTTTTTTGAAAGTTATGTTAGAGAGTCCCAAGATAACTACAACATGTACATATGTTAGAGAGTCCTAAGATAACTACAACAGGTTCATATGTTTGAAAATACCTTCAAATGCCCATATCAATTTACTTGAAGTTGTTTGAAGTTATGGGCATTTGAAGTTGTTTCTACTATCAATTAGAAATATGTACATATGTAGTGTACATATGAAGTCTCTATCAGTTACATATCAATTTATGTACATATGTACAGTGCATATGTACACTGCAGGTACATAAGTTATGCCCATATATGTACATAAGTTATGCCCATATATAATAGGTACATACATAAATTGATATGTACCTGCTACACCAAGTACATATATCCACCAGGTACATATGTACTAACTCAAGATAAAGTTGATACATAATACCTCATGGATTATCCTTTGAGCATACTGTATCATCATTGTCATGGCATTGTAGTACATAGAAAAACTACCACACCATGTACCCAAATAGTCTTATGTTGCTTCAAAATGAAATATAAAAAGATATCCTGAACAACCATCAACCATAAACAAAAACAGTAACTGAACAACCATAAACTATCAAAATGAAAACAGAGTACATGTGAGGAACATCGAGCTTTGTTTTACCCCAAATTAACAAAAATGTAAGGAACACCAAGGGTTGTGCTTAGATTCAAACTCATATTAATCATCGTTGTTATGGCATTGTAAGTTTGGATGAGTAATAAGAGGGAGAGTGTGCATCAACTATGTTTTGGGGAACTGATTTGCTGAATCGAATTGTTGCTTTTGGTTTGAATCGATTGACTCTTGGTTTAGTCCAAATCGATTTCAGATCTACTAATACTGAAAAAGACTTGAAAAAAGGAAAAGTGACAACGAATGCATAGGGTGTCGCTTTAGAAAGACTTAGGTAGTGGGTCTGTACAATGAATGCATAGGGTGTCGCTTTATAACAAATTCATATAAAAAAATGCAATGATACAACAGGGTACTTGTATAAATCAGAATTTAAACTAATATAAAATGCTAGGCATAAAGTAGAAAACCACATTCTTGAAAGTTGAGTAAAACCACATTCTTCAAAGTTCGAAGAGCACACATGCTTAACAATACACAATGTCGCATTTATGTAAATAAATTCACCGTGGGAGGTTAAAATTAAATCAATTGGGGTAAACCAATTACCAGGAGCAAGGCCACCACCATAGTTCTTAATATGCATCATACCTACTCAATCCATAAGACCTGCTCGATCCATCAGACATGCTCGGTCCATCAATAATGGTTTTTAACTAAGACGGATGCTGTATGCTAATTAAAAAATTATAACAGTTAAAAAACCATTAGAAATCATTCTACATGGTGTAGTGTTGCTTAATTTCTTGGATCATTTTTCAGTTCTCGTGATTATGATGGTCACAAAAAATTTGTTTCAAAGTATATACATATGTATGTACATTGTGTGATGTAAGAGAATTACAACAAATAATCTCAACAGTTCAAGTTGCCCAACTGTGAGCAGAATAAACACAAAACACATGCATGTACATTATATCTTGTAAGAGAATAAATAAAACAAAGAATTTCAACAATTCATGTTGCCCAACTATGAGCACAATAAACACAAAACACATGCATGATTAACACAAAACACATGTATGAAGGCCTCAAATGCTCGTGAGTAAAGCCATGACGGCAGGTATTAAGGTTTTAAATGCACATGACAAATTATCACATTTTCTTGTGCATATGAATAAAAACATATTCATATACCCAATAAAATGTCCTAATAGGTTCACGACATTGGAGAAGTTAATAAAAAAATAGGGAATGGGGTGGGAGAGATAGTTAGATAGAACCATACCACGTATTAGGCGGTGCACACCTAAATCTATTGGATCAAAACATCTCCACCGTGATTTAAGCGGTGCACACCTAAATTACCTGTTGAAATTGAAAATTGAAATAAATGGTGTAGAGAACCTTATATATAGTGTTCTCCTCACGCACAATGAAATTTCCCCATAAAAATTCTCCTCGCGCAGTTTTTGAAGGTAAGTCCCTTACTGGAGAGAAACCGAATCGAGCAATGTCCCATAAAGTTAGAGCCGCTCTTGCAAAGTACTCATCAACAAACTCTACAAATGCAAAGAGAAGGCATGAGTGGGAACAACCACAAACTTGACAATCAATAACTTTATAAATTCCCACACCAAAAAATTATCATGAGTACAATATTTAACCAACATGACTGAATTGCTGTACTTGGGGGATCTACAGGAAAAAATACAATTTTTGTCAATGATGCAAAGATAAATGTATGAGAGGTAGATTTATCCCGACTTATTAAGCATATCGAATATAAATAGTAATTAACATAGTTTCCTCAAGCACTTACCCCTATATAGGCATGCCAACAAATATTCAAACGCTGAAACTATAAGCATGCCAATACTTTGATGATTTGGACTGAAACTATTAGCATGCCAATAGTTTGTATACTCGTATTTAGACCAAATAGTACAAAACAAATCTTCCTTAGTAAAAAGGTGTCAATACTCAATATGTACCAATTGAAGTTTCACACAAAACTCTATATTCATTTAGACCAAGTAGTGCAAAACGTATAATATGTAGAATATTATTACCATCTACATATATCAATTTGGCAGAAATCCATCAAGTGTAGAAGACTTCAAAGAGTATACAAAAAATATTGGCAGAAATCAAATCAAGTGGATATGTATCATTGGCATAAAACGAACATATAATAAATCTTACATATTATCACCAATCAATAAGGTCGCCAATCTTTTATGCTATGATAATACATTAACACTCTTCCAACTCTCAAATAATATATATATATATATATATATATATATTTAAATTCAATTGACCCTCCACATAATACACGTGTAAAACACCAAATCGGTAGAAAACACATTACAGAAGTCTAAAAAATAATGTGCACCTATAGACAACACAATACTAATTGGTATGCAATTCAAATATTCACATCAAATCGGTCCGAAAAAATATGTATATATGAACATACTAATTCCACTACTAATTCATTTTGATACTCCATATGTAAATATGAACATACTAATTTCACAAACTATACTAAATATGAACATACTAATTGTAAGAAATAAAAATCGATACCCGTAAAATTACACAAATGTAAACCAACCTAAATTAAATAGATCACAATACCATGTGATAAAAAAATCATTCAATCAATATTAAAAATTCAAAACATAAAAAAAAAATTGAAACTGAAATCTAAGCACTTGCTTGAAATACTAAGCAGCTACTTGAAAATAAAATGTGAAAAGTAGAATGGGATTTCAAACCACTATGAACGCAACATGGAGACCAAGTAAAGGTTACCTTCTAAACAAAAGAAATTCGGTCGGTAGAGTGTTGATTGATACTCCACCCTTGTAAACCTATACCCTATTTAAACATAGTAATATTAACATTCAAAACAGAGTACACAGTGAAAAAAATAGATAAGAAATCAAAACCGAATCCCATAAAGCAACACAAATGTAAACCAACACAAATGTAAACCAAACTAAACCCTTTGATAAACCCATTGCAAACAACAAACAGATGAACACCACTGAGATGTGCTTAAGGTAAAAAATGAAGAAATGACAAATCTAAAGACACCAACGTATGTCGAAGAACACCACCCCTAAACATCAATGCACAATGATACATAAAAAAAATATGTGATATGTTGTACAATAATGTATGTAAAATAATTGGAGAAAGTTGTAGGGAATTTACATCAACCTCAACTGTAAAATCAACTTGAAGTTCTTGGAAGTTACCTTATTCTAATCAACCTCTTCAAATAGCCATTTTATTCCTACCCGATGACACGATATCTGCTAGCATGGCAGTAGTGTTATTCTCCGTATGCTCATGTCTATGATCAGTGTAAATGCATGTGAACTTGATTTCAGTATCCATGACTGGAACGAACTACTCCCATACAAAAAAATTAACCCAATAATGGATAGAAAGAAGATAAAGGGGTCCTATATGTGTGGAAACCACATAATAATAATGAAACGAACGTTGTGAATACTCCTATCAATGGAAGTTTCTTCTCTGCTTGAATCTACCGAAGTACATGAAGGAAGCACATGTAAATCGGATTGAAAATGGTGTTTCCAGTGGGGGACGGATGACTCACGGGTAAGAAGTATCCAACTAAAAGTATTGTGATCCATTATATAATAGACAACTTAAACCAAGAATTATCCTCGATGCATGCATAGTGTAAGTAAAAATTTAGGAATATAAAAAAATTAGAGAGTTTAAAAAACACACAAATTGTAAAACGTGATGCTAAGACCTTGATATACTCAACCAAGTAAAGTGTGAAAAAAATAAATCGATTACTAAATATCATAAGCCCCTAAAAACATAATAAAAACCTACTCAAATATATAATCTAAATTCTGAGAAAATTGATGTATAGATTTGTTAAAATAAAAGTACTCTAAAACACAGAAAATATTATCATCACACTCAGAAAATGTCCACCATAAATTATTTTACTATTGGGGTTGGGAATAATAATTTTTGTTGAGTTTCTCCAAGAAGATATGGGGTTCATATGAAAGAGAAGTGGGTGTCATTTATATCAGATTTAAATAAGGGGCTTCAAACTAATGTTACTGGCCTAGGCAGCTTGGTTTTTGAAACTTTGTAGGATTTGAATCAAAAATTAATTCGTAAATCAAAACCTAGCTGTAAGATTGGTTTTGAGTTACTACCAAATAACAAACTTATCACAAACCACATCCACCAAATGCTAAACCTATCACAACCTTAACTTCAAAACAAATGTTGGGGTTGAAGGAACTCAGATCGCAGAACAAATCCCCAATGAATAGATCGCAAAATAAAGATCGCATTTGATGTACTGTAGTTGGTGATGAGCTTTCGATCACATACAACATGGACAACAACAAAAAAGAAAAAAATTCAAAACAAAAAACTCAAAATATAAATCTAGAATCAAGGAGAAAGTCTATACCTGATATAAGTTCCCAGATAATCAGGTCTTGATCTGAAAAAGAAAAAATAAACAATAAACACAAAAAAACAATTAGATCCCCAAACATAATAAACATAAACATAAAACCCTAACACAGAAAAACAATTAGATACCCAAATATAATAGACATAAACATAAAACCCTAAGATCGAACCATATATTTTCATATCGCAAATCTCAAATCTCAACCTATTCTACAAAACAAACAATAAAGGTGTCAACATTCAACATTAAACGTGAGTCGAGTATACAAAAAATCCTAAAAAACAAATCTACATAAGAAAACTACAAAATCGAGACATATATTTTCAGATCGCATCCTCAAATCCATAGCAACAGATCTACATAAGGTGTGTGTGTGTGTGGGGAGAGAGAGAGAGAGAGAGAGAGAGGCGGATGAGTGTGAGGGGACGGAAGGGAGAGGGAAAGAATAGGGTTTGTGTTGTGAGCAGATGGATAATGGGTTTGTGTGCGTGTGCGGTAGAGAGAAATGAGAAGAAGTTTTGGAGGGTGCAATTTACTTTCTTACCCATGCTTTTGAATTTTGAAGAAAGGGGCAAATAAATTAGAGTGTGTCAAAAGAGAGGAAATCTAAAAAATTCAAGGGTAAAATAGGGAGTGCATGATAAAAACATCTAGATGACATCATCTCTTCATCTTATGACATACATAACTTTCTTACTTTATTATATATATATATATATTCACTAGTGAATAACAAAGACAATTTACAAAATATTTCCAAGAAAATGAAATTGTAAAAGAAACTAAACATTTCTTTATTAAAACAAAGCAGATTACATGCGATATGAAATTTGATTCATTACATAAAAATGTCCTATTCTATGGGTTTCTTTCCCTCTGCCTTTGAAACAGGTTCCACCCCAGCTGGAGGATCATCAAATGCAAAAGGGGAGTTTATAAAGTTCATATCTCGCAGCATTCTAACATTATTTATGGATGGCCCATTAAGCAAGTGCTCTGGACGAGATATCTCAAAGTTTGAATGAAGACTATAATCACCGAGATACTTGGAGATCAAAATCTGAGGAATGGCACGGTCTAGAATCCAACTAAGGTCAAGTTTAAAGGGAGGCACATGTAAATCAAGAACTCCAGGTTCATAATAATCCCATAAGAAATGACCTTGCTCCATTTTCAGAACATGTAAGGCATTCAACCATCCCTGCTTATATCATTCGTTGTTCGACTGCTGCAAACGGGCATCACGAAGATATAGAGCTTCATTATACCCAGCCATCCAAAATTCCCTGGGCTACTTGTGAACTTGATAATTCAATCTCTCAAGTTACTCGTGGAGCTTTTTCACCATAATTTCTTTACTTTCCAGAGCAGAATTCTGAATAGAGAGTTGGTCGGTGAAACTCTGAATCTTTTTAAACATTTCTGCCAAAGCTTGATTCTTCGCCATCAATTGAACGACTTGATTTTCTAAGGCCAATTAAGTTCTTGTCTCATCAATAGTAACCCGACCAGCCCTTGCTCGTCCACAGGAAGAAGATCTTGCTCTACCACGAGCAGGTGTAGAAAGTCCAGTTCATTTCAAAGTCTCTAACTCATCCCATAAGTTAGCATTTTCTATTTCTAGAAAGAAAAAACCATCATCATTAATTGGGACCAAGGCTCCCGAAGAAGAAGAGGCAGCAAATTTGAGTTGTTTTATTTCCTCATGCAAAGCGATATTATCTTGCCCTAGAAGCATGGCAATATGTCTATGCTCTTCAATCTCAAGATTTAACACACTTTCCTTTTTCTCATGGGCTGAAATGTACTTGTCATATCCCCGATCAGAGCTCAGTTGTTGGCACTTTAGCTCGTAACCCTTATGTAGGAGTTTGATGGATTCTTTATATTGCTGTTGAAGTTACTCAATCATTCCTTGAAGATATTCAATCATGCCATAATAGGACACATTATTGGTAACAACACGATCAAGTAGGCACTTCAAGTACTGGTAAGCATCAACTGCTCGTTCAGAAGCACCTAATCCGAGGATGTCAATTATCTGGGCCTCAATAAGGTCTACATGAACAACTTTGAAATAGTCATTGCACTTCATCAACTCTATATCATTAGCTGATAAGAGTTCCATCTTGGACACAAACTAGCAAAGAGAAAATGAAAAACAAAATCAACAATGATGTGAGCAGAGCAAGTAAGAGAGAAATTCCAGACGAATAACAAAAAATCATTTTTATTCATCACGATAAAGGAAAACACAGTTCAGGGTTACATCCAAGAAAACAACGAAATAAAAAGACCCGAACAACTCTACACCTTCTACTTATTTCCTACGACTTCTTCGGACGGTTTGGATGAAGGGGTTGGTTGCTCAGAGAGCAAGGGCAGTTGCTCGGTAGATGTGATAGCTTGTTGGACTTGCTCGGAGGTTTGGACAACAGCAACAACAAGGACCTGCTCTCCTGTCATCATAGAAGACTCATCTGATGCTGCTTCATCTTTTTCTTCTTCTCCAGGAGAGGGAGGAGGGCCATGAGTATGCTCCTGGAATAACTCAGAATCTTCAGCAACCTTCAATTTCTTTAGAGCTGCTATCCATCCATCCCTAAAATATTTAACACTAGAATACTCCATTTGAGAAGACATAACATCCAGGCCCTTATTCCAACCCTTGTCCCAACCAGCAGTGAAAGATTTTTTAACAGTAATTTTCCTTTTTGCTCTCTCCGAGGAAGTCTTTTCCTAAAGGATCTCTTTGGCAGCCTTCAGTTTTTCTTCTACCTCTATCTTATGTTACTCAACATCTTGAAGCTTAGCAACATTTTCCTCAGTAGATTTAAGCTTGACCTCAATCTCCTCTTTACGTTGTTCAGCATCCTTTAATTTCTTCTCCAACTCTTTGGAGGCAGTCACAACTTGATCTCGGTTTAATTCAACAGACTTGAATTATTTCTCCCATGCATTTTTGTCTTGCTCGTACTTTTGATGAGATTACTTCAAAGATCGAGTTAATCCATTAAAATCTTCTTCTATCCCACCCGAGGAAGTGGAAGCCCGGATGGCTTCATCTTTCTTCAAAATACTATTAAAACACGTCACGAGCTGGAAAAAGAAATAATTTTAATTTAATATATGAATATAGTAATAGAAGATAAAGGACTCAGGCTAATGATACTTACTGCCATAATGTGTTGGGCAGCCAAAGTAGTAATTCTCTCACGAGAAAAGGTATCTTTAATGCCTTGGAATTTTGGGACAGTCCAAGATCTGATCAAGCCCATGGTAGAGCTCGGAGGAATAAGAGCTGGAACATTACCCTCAGCATTTGAAGGTTGAGAGATAGGGTCAACAGGTCTCTCAGTAGAACTTATTTTCAATCTCCTCGGAGGAGCAGGAGCACTTTCAATTAAAGGTGTTGTCTCTATTTGTGAAATGACAACAGTTTCACTCGAAGGTGCTGTCTCTTTTGGAGGCACAAGGGGCTTCTTGCCAATTTCCTTAGCAGCAGTAGAAGGGGGTACATCTATATTCTTTGTCCCCTCATCTAGGATATCTTGTTTGTTTTTCTTTACCTCTTCAGTGGTAAAGGCAGACTTGTCAAAAAATGCAAGAGCTTTCCTCTTCTTTATCAGATCAGTAATAGGAGTACTTAAATCAGAAGAAGATCCTTCCACACTAGTGTCAAAAGTTGGTATCTGATCAAGATCAACCACCACAGGATGAGCAATGAAAGATGAGGTGGAGCTTCTGTATTGCAACAAATAAGAATCAGTTCTAATGTTCTCCCCAGCAACTGATTGATGCAAGCCCCAGATAAGTTTTAAATGTTTTGTATTAACATCAGTCTCTTTTGGAGGCTTCCTTTTACTGTCAACTGTAACAAACAAAATTAATGTCAGTGATGCATTTCATCAAATACAAAGAAAACAAGATTTCAAAAATAAAAATAACCTATCCCATTGCCGTAAGGTGGACACCTGGGACCTTGGTACACATCATTTCCATTTAATGGAGGGTGTTGCCAATTTTGCATCACAACCCCATGATCAAAATAGTCCCTATTGGCATCGGGAAGATTGACAACTAAAGCCCTATTCAAAAACCTAGTTTTTAAATAGAAAGTAGTGTCGCTAGTAACCCATCTATAACAATACATAATTTCTGGAATTCCCAAACTAGTTCCATGAAGTTGATTAAACCTATATACACCATTAACTACCCTCCATGTATTTGGAGCTACTCTTGAAGTTACAATATTGAAATATTGGCAAAACTCCAAACACAGGGGATTTGGCGGGAAAGAAAAGCCACACTCAGCTACAAAAAGACTTGGGAACCAGTGTCCCTCCGCCAAAGAAAGTAAATCAGAAGGACAAGAAAGTTCTTCCAAAATAACCCACGAAGGGATTGAAAACTCAGATCGAAATTTATCCAACGATTCAACAAGATAAAACATGGTGAATAAAGTAAATAAAAAAGAATGAAGAAAATCTTACAGAAGAAAGAGAGATCGGTTGACAATGAACGATGGAAAGAACGAAGGCACAAGATAGAGAGAAAGTGAAAAGTTCAGAGATACTGATTTGAAAAGTGGAAGATGGTAGGATTTCTGTCACACTTAAATACCTTACCTCGGGAATAGAGAAAAATAATGATTCTGAGGGAAGATGTTTGCGTTTCCGACGGCTAAAAGAAGAAAGAGACAAAAATATCGAAGTGATCGTGAAAATTCAAAATATTTATGAATCTTGATATTATGAGCTCAAAAAGGAATTATATACAATGAAAATCTTTCTAAAATTCATGAAGACCAATAATCCAAGCAGTTCTCAAGAAAAAATTTCCACACTCTTCTTCAACCTCAACTGTTGAACATTGGGGGCTTCTGTTGATACCAAATTTAGTCTGCTGACGTGGACCAATCATATGAAGACACGTGTCAACCTATGTGGCAAATACAAATGCTTTCAACGAATAGAATACTATCACCGAGCTACTCAGGCGCTCCGAGCAACATAGGCATATCGAGAAACTTAAACGGTCCAAGCTACTTAGCATGCAGAGCATACAAATCAAGAAAACAAAAAGGCAACTAAGCATTAAATGTGAATTATTATCGTACAGATTTATATGTCTACTAGATAACAGCGCATTATCTTTTCATATGTACATCCTCAAGGCTATAAATACATTGTAACCTCCTCATAAGAAGGGGACTTTGGATCTCTTGGCAAAACCTGTTATCGATATTCAAGGCAAACAGTCAGCAATATAAAATAGTGGGTGTAGGCCATTTTCATAAGGCTGGGGAGCACATTAGACCTAGGGAGCACATCTGTTTTCAAATTTTCATAAGGCTGGGGAGCACATCTGTTATCGATATTCAAGGCATATTGTCTACGTAAATTGACACGTGTCTTCATATGATTAGTCCACGTCAGTTGACTAAATTTGGTATCAACAACCTTCATGAAGCGTCAATTAGAAAAAGGGCAAGGGGAAGGAGAAGGAGAAGGAGGTATATGGGAATGGGTATGAGGACGTCAGTGCCTCATCATCGATATACACGGACTCAGTGCCATATGATAATCCATTTCCCATCGTAAACCCCGTTGGTCGGCCTATGTCAACACTCGGTTGGTCAAGCATGCATCTACTCAACATATATTATGGGCAGTCGATATCGAGGGGGTTGAGGGATTCGAGCTTCCTCTCGGGTATGCTGGTTCATGGAAGTCCCCTCCAAGACATTGAGGCAAGCGTGCGTGTCACGCATGTGGTGGAGGGAAAGGAGAACTCACCTTTGTGGTTGCGTGAACAATGCGGCATTCAGCATATTGCGGAGTGTCTCAATTTATATTTCATGTGACTTTCCTTCCTCCTTCGATCTTCTCAAGACCCTTCTTCATGACATTATTTTTATCTTTTTATTTGGATATTTAGATATTGGATTGTATTTGTATTTTTTTTATTTTGGTACATGTTGGTTTGGATATGTATATTTTCATTTCTATTTTATTTGGATATGGATTATATATACCATTATTTGGTATATTATTTATATTTTATTTGGATATATGTTGCTTGGATAGGTACAATTTTGCTATAACAAGTACAAATATATTGCTTGGCTGTGGCTGTGGCCATATTACCCAGTAGTTTTTTTTAAATTCTGCCCATAATTATCACGGTCTTTGACCGTGACAAAACTTATGAAGGACAAAGATCGTGATAGGACCGTGATAAGTTTGTGACAACTAAGTTGTCACCCCCAAACTTGTCACGGTCAATGGTCGTGACAAGTCTGCTGTTTTGGTGTAGTGACACATGATAATGCACAACTAAAAAATAAACTTCATGTAAGACCCCGTGGGGTCACGAACAAGAATTTTCACTTCATGTATGATCTCTCCCTAAGGCAGACCAAGAACAAGAAGTTTATAAAATTTAGGAAATCTATTTTAGCCATATGGACGACAAGATCCAATCATAGATGGCTGAATGCAATGATAGATACTAACACATTTGGTTATTTCAGGTAACTGACACTAACACTTAGTCGAGATGATAAGATTCGTCCATACGATTAGTAATACATGCCAATAGAACCCAAGACTGGGAAACCCAAGTTCGTCCAACATTCGTAACTAGTAACGCAGATCATTTACGCAATAACGACTACATGATCATAAGATTAAACTACTAGTTGACCCATTTTTATCACATGGCACTCATCAAGATGACGTTACGTAAAATCCATAAAACTATAACAATTATCAAGCATCTAGATACGTTTACTCGTGCAAAAGAAAAATAAGTAAAGAGAAGAAAGTGAAGAATATAATGAATATAAATTTCCACTATGATTTCTGAAAAAATCATTACAAGGAGATCACAAAAAACACATTACAACAAAGTCATTTATGAGGATGGGTTTGCTTTCTTGGAAAGCTCTCAAATCCAGCTAGAGGAATATATAAGGCTTATGGAGTGATGATCGTCCTCAGGTCTCTGATCTTGGATTAGCTTCTAGAGCTTAACCTTTACAATAAATGTTAAGGTTGATATAGATCTTCGTCCCCATCAAGGCTATAATCCCTAAGGTATTTTATCATCTAGCTCACCGAGATCGCATTTGGAGGGATCCATTAAACATCAATCTTAAAGGGAGGACTGGAATGTTCCAAGCAATCTGGGTCATGCCAATACTATCCTTCGCCACAATGAGAGCGTTGAGATAGCCATGCTTATAACCAACCTTACAAAATGTCTAAGACCTGCCTTTGTTTGTATGAGGGCCTCATCATAACCCTTCATCCAAATAGTGCGAGGCTATTTATAAAATTGATATATAAGGCGATCAATCTTCTCACTTAACCTCTTAATTATGGATAACTAATTTTTTATGGTCATAGCCTAGTCATTAGTCCTCTCTTCCTCTACTGACTAAAATTCTCCCTTATTACTGAGAGGCCGGGACATTTACCGTCTTTATTTTCTTTAACTCCATCCCTAGGTGATTATTCTCTTTTTTTTTCAAAAGAAGGCACCCTCAATTTAGTCGGTAGGCCTAGACTTGCTAATACCTTCAAGATCAACCTGTAAATAATTACTTTCATATTCAAGCATTGTAGTGACTTCTCTAAAACCAGCCAATTCGGCATTGATAATGAACTCTTTCTTGGAATAAGTTGATACCAAAGAAAGTAGCTCCTAGTTAAACCCATTACTCTTCTACAGGTCGACAAATTTCTTTTCTTGATCGACCTTAAGACTTGATACTGGATCCTTATGGCTCTTTTGTATAGAAAAAATCAAGTTATAGTAGGTAGTGTTATCTACAATCACCCAGTAAAAAAGATGATGCAGACTGAAGTGTGATTATTTATCTAGAGAAGATGCATCATGGCCAAGTAGATCCTCGATCTCATATTCGTTGATCTCATCGTAACCAGTGCCAAACAATTGACTATGTATTTCCTAGAAGTCGTTTTAGATATTAACCAGAGATTTCAGTCTTGCATTAAACTACAAAGCAAGTGGTCGAATGTCAGTATTCATCGAGAAAAAGAACTTGTGAGAATCTAACTAGAGAAAAAATATGTGAAACATAAGTTTCATTTCATTATAAATATGAGTTATATCAGGGCATGACCCATACATTGACATGATATAAAAAACAAAGAAAACAAAGTTGAACACTTCAGGCCCAACTATGGGGATTTATTTACCCATCATCTCCTTGTCAACAGCGTGATAACCCTTAGCTTGCTCAATGACACCAATGGTTCCTTATCAGCAACATCACCGACCTCTTCATCATCATTATCAATTTATTTAATAATATTAGGATGAGTGATAGGAAGGCGTTCTTAGAAGAGATTAGACTCCCAACGGTGTTAACCTTGGTAAGGGCTACATCCCAAACATTCTTGAAGAACACTTTCTTCAAGTAGTCGATCTGCATGTAAGCATTGTCGAAAGCTTTTTCCCAGCCCTTTGTAAAGGCATTTTCCTTAAATTCGGTAGCAAATATCAAAACTTACACGACCTTGGTCCTTCCCAGTTCAACCATAATTTTAGCATCCTCAACCTCCTTTTTTTTCCTCAGCAGCAGCCAAGGTGTTATCTGACATGACCTTCTCTTCTTCCAGATTTTGGGCCCTCTATTCTAACTTCGTCTACTCCTTTATTTGGATTTCATTGGCATGATGAGATACCTCTCAAGAATTTCATAACTCATTAAAGACGACCTCAATGTCAGAGGACAAGTCCCTCATCCTGTCATTCCTCCTCAGGATTTGGTCATAATTAATTAATAACTATGAAGATAAATAGGCAAAACAGGACATTAGAAGAGGAGTAAAAGAGGTGTAAATAAAAATTAAACAATTACTTACCAACTTATAAGGGCCAAATTATGATTGGTATGGTCCAACAATTTGGAGTGAGGATGGGAAGACACGAATGCGTGGTCAATAATAAGGACTCCAGAATTAATTAAACCATGAGAAATCTCTAGACAAGAAGCAACAGACTGGGTACTACCCTTATCCTTATCAGCAGCCTTCTTCTAACAATCTTTGTCTAGGGATGTGTCCATACCGAGGGTTTTTCTTCGAGGGTCCGAGAGGAAAATGCATCTCTCTAGGTGTACCCATCCTTCCTTCCCCTTTTTTCTGGCATGTGCACGGGATCGTATCCTTTATCGGTGGGCTAAGCCATCGTCGATGTGGGGTGATATGTAGAGATAGAGTCACCAACCTATTTTGCACAAAATAGGAAAAATGAATGTTGTCGCCTCGAGAGAACGGCGTCAAGGACAATACTCATGCTTGAAAAAACAAATAATTCAAGGGTTCGAGGACAGAGTTATGGAATTGGAAGGTGTTAGGCACCCATCCCACCTTTTCAATCTCTCATGGGGATGTGTTAATCTTCTCATGTAGAAATTCGTGATGTGTGCTTATATGCATAATATAAATGGAGGATGGAATCACTCGACTCGCGTCACGGATAAAGGGGGAGCGGTGAGGTCATCCTTAGGAGTGTTCCCAAAATAATAATAATAAATATAATATAAGTTGTTATGGGTTCACAAGTCGTTATGGTTCGCATATATCGGAAAATACACAAGCAACCAAGCATATAAAATATATATATATCATGAATATATGACGAGAATAAGGTGACAAATGTATGTGGGAGTACTCGAGTCTAGGGATTTACCCAAGATTCCTATGTAGCTCGAGGGCATCAAAGTCCACATAGTTCGAAGATAATACGAGGTGGGTTTAATCCATAAATCAAACCGGGGAATTTATCATGTGTGTCTGTGTGTAGAAAAAAAGTGTTTTTATGTGAGAAAGTATAATGATAAGTCCCCATTTGGAATTTACAAGTGAACCCTCTTTTTTATTATTTTTTGGATCTTTCTATGAAAATAAAGTATGTGCAAATACTAATAATAAAAACTTTGAAATTAAGATGTGTGAAGTAATGAAGTAAACTACAAAAGTGAAAATGAAGTAGTTAATGCAAAAATAAGAGAACTTAAAGGCAAAGGGAAAGCATTATACCTTCTTGTGAACACGTAAAGTAAATCTTGATTGTAGATGCACTGATCTCAAGATGAGGTGATGGTGGTTTGAGGAGGTGGGTGGAAATTTAATCAAAAGAGTATGGAAAGGATGGAAGGAATGTGGCAAATGGGATTTTTAAGGAAAGAACAACTCTGAATTGAGGGAATTATCTCTGAATTGCTGAGAGGGATGTTTAAGGTTCTGAGGTGTGTATTTTAAAGTGAGGTCATTGACTCTATTTATATGTCCAAGGGGGTGCCGATCGGCATGGTCCTAGACCTGCTTATCGTCATAGAATCCCTAACACACTTCTAATAGGCAGGGTCCTGGGGTTTCTAATTGATAATCTGAGGTAGGTTTCATGGAAAAATAGTTGTAAAACGCGAACCGTAAGTCAGAATCGCACACGAGGTAGACCGTTGGAAAGGATATTTAGATCCATTTAAGAATAAAATTAGCCTCTCCATGGTTCGAGAGTTAATCTAAGTCAAACGGCGCTTAAAAGCACATGTTGGTCATTAGACAGGAAATTCCCAGAGGAAAAATGATCGTTTGCCCAAACTGTAAGGTCGATTCCCGCATAAAATGGACCATTGGAAAGGGTATTCAGTGAACTTAGAGATTTTATTTAGCTTCGTTCAGTTCAAAGAGTTGGCCATGGTTAAACAGGGCCCGAAAGCGCACGGTGACCCTTCAAAGTAAAATGGACCATTCGTTCGTACCGGAATGTCGGTTCGTACACGGGGTGAACTGTTGAAAGGGGTATTTAAATACCTTCAAATATTCATTTAGATTTTTTTGATCTTGTGAGTTAACATGAGTCAAACGGAGCCAGGAAGCACTCGGTGGCCTCTGGATCAATTTTTGGGGTAAAATGAACCATACGTCCAAATCGTAAGGCCAATTCCCACACAGGGTGGACCATTAGAAAGGGTATTCAGAGACCTTCAAAGATTCATAAAGCTTATTCTTAGGCAAGGAAGTTTATCGGAGTCGAAACGGGGTTTGGGAGCACCCGGTGGCCTCCAGATCAGTATTTGATAGTAAAATGGATCATTCGTCCGAAACATATGGCCCTTTTATTCATGGGATGAACTGTTGGAAAGGGGATTAATTGAGCTTCTTCTTAGGCAAAAAAGTTTACCAGAGTTAAAATGGGGTCTGGGAGTGCTTGATGGCTTCTAGATTAGTACTCAGGGTATGACATGGGGTTTGAGGTGAACTAGTAAGTGTTAGGGACCTAAGGAGGTATTTCAAGGGGTCCTAGGATGGGGTGTCTATAGGGGAGGTGGATATTTTTTTATCCTCTTGGAAATAGGTTCACGGTCCTTTACAGGAGATGTATGAAGAATTAGGGGTACGCTGGGCCCTCTAACTTCAGGCCTCTTTTTTGTCGAATGAGCAGGTAGGGGAAACCTCGTATCAGTATGGGAGGCAATCAGATTAGTGATCTTGCGCTTCACTATATTGCTCAGGAAATCACTAGTAGGCACCAAAGAAATGTCCAAATGTTCAAATAATGAAGAGTTTCTCTCTTTAGAAAAAATTTCTCCTTCTATAGTGGTGGACTCCAAACAAAGATTAGAATTAGAAGTTGAGGCTTCCAGATCATCCAAAAAGATCGAGGCAACTGGAATCTCCTCTACAGGTCTTGCGATAAAAGAAGTTTTTGTGATCTTATACCTCAATAAGAAAGAAATTGTCCTAGTGTTATCTTCAGTACCTAGTCTTTGTTGAATGGACCACACAGTCTCAAGGGTAGCAAAATTGACGTCGGCATCACTAGGAAGTTTTTTCTTGCTCTTCATTACAAAACAATAAACAAGAGCACAAAATCAACACCAATCAAAAAATAAAACTCAAATAGTAATATTTTAAGCTTATTTCCTAACTTATTCCTATGCCTTCCTGAGGTCATCTTAGCCCATCATATACTATGCCCTCAGGAAGAGGGGAAAATTGTCAATTTTTCACAATTAATCCATGATCCCAATTATTCTTATTAGAATTGGAGAGGCTCACAACCAAGGCTCTGTTCAAAAATATTTTCTTAATATAGAGAATGTTTTCGTTGGTGGTAACCCAATGGTAGATTTACATCAACTCCGTGATTCCAGTGTGGGTCCCCCATATAGATCGTTAATACGGTGTACCCTATTAACGATCCTCCAAGCATTTGGGACAACTTGGGAAAGAACTAAGACACTCTGCCTATTAAAATAACGGGTGTCCAACCCTCTACTAAAATAAAACGAAAGTCCCATATAGCTCATTCTTAGCATCGTTATCGAAATTCGATTTATTTACTAACCACCTATTAATTTAAAAAGTTGTGCCAAATTTAAATCTTTAAGTATAATATTGAAAGAAATCAATTCATGACAATACCATCCATAATAACTAATATAGTTGATCACATCAATGAAGAAGTCTAAATGCGAGAATAAATAAAACCAAGTACCGAATAAACCATCGGTTACCAATAATCTAATACAATCATCCAAATGGAACTAAATAGACTGAATGTAAATAAATCTGATAGAAGGGGAGACATGCCCAATAATGTCTATAATTGAACCCAATCTAAGATATCAATGATAGAAGCGACCACTACAAATACTACAAGCCTCCACATCAGCTGTAGCTACATATACCTAGAGAGAAGAATCATCCTTGGTGTCCATGTGGCTGGACACCTAAAAGTTTTTGAAAATATTTGATGCGGGTCAGAGCCTAAAACCTTTGAAAATTATTTAGCAAGTGAATAAATTCCAGTAATGAAATGTAAAGCATTTTTTCATATTTAAATTGGTAGCGCACTCTCATGAGATAATCCTCGCCCCTTACCTACTGTGCGCACCTAACGTATACTCTTAACCCTCCTAGTTATGCTACCCTGCCTAACTAGTACCAACACATATCTTACCCCCATACGCTAACCTTTTACCCATAGTATGACACATTCGATTATTCGATATTTAAATTCTTATTTAGTATTCACACATGTCACATAATTTCAAATCCCATCGTTAACCGATGCATATAACTTTGCCTCCATTATAAATTTAATGTTCACACATTAATAATAATTGCCCGTATATAATAGTCACGCTTATATACATATTTTCATATCACACATTATGCACATGCATATATGTCACTCGCTATATATGTATAACAACAATCCCCATAGAATTGCCTCACTAATGCATTATATAAAATGCTATCAAGCACCAGTGCATACACATAAACTCATGGGCTACCAATCAGACTCTCACATCGAGCTCGATGAATTGTAAATGTAGTGGAGGCGACCATAGTCCTTCAACATTTAGTCATAAACATACCATAATTCCCTCACTTCAAACTCCCAACTCTCAAGGGCACATACATGGCACTGTGATTTGAGGATACTAAGCCTGCTTTCATTCACCAAAGAAGATCATTCGGATCGCATAGCCTCCATTAAAGGCACTAGACTGATATGTTTATATAACTATATGATGAACACAAATATATATATATATATATATATATATAGAGAGAGAGAGAGAGAGAGAGAGAGAGAGAGAGAGAGAGGGAGGCTATGGTACATCATGCTCTATACATTACACTGTGCATCACACCTAATTTTAGGCCTTAGAAATTTTTTTTTCAAATTTTATATTTTTCACTTGAAATTAACCTTTCAATGAACCCATATGCAAAAAATAGGTTAAAATACATTTTGTAGCTATTTTTAAAACATCCACAAAAAACTGTTGGCGCAGACCCTTATAAATAAGGTATTTTGAGCAGTTTTTTATGGATTTTTTAAAAATAGCTACAAAATGTATTTTGACCTAATTTTTTGCATATGGGTTCATTGAAGGTTAATTTTAAGGAAAAAATATAAAAGTTGAAAAAAAAAGTTTTCTAGGGCCTAGAATTAGGTGTGATGCATGAGTGATGTATAGAGCATGATGTACCTTAGCCTGGCTCTCTCTCTCTCTCTCTCTCTCTCTCTATATATATATATATATATATATATATATATATATATATATATATATATATATATATTGTCCCTATACCTGTATATTAACCCTTTTCGAAATTCAAACCCAATTTCATAAATCATAGCCCGAGTGTTGTTTACCTAAAACACCCGTGCATCCATACCCAGATTTGATTTCTGACTCAAGATTTTGGGCTCGAACACCCTTTCGTAAAATATTCATAACTAATTAAAAAAATCAGAAAAATATGAAACTGACGGCCATGCATTCGTATCGAAGATATAGCTTTATGAATTGGGCTAAGTAGGCTAACTGAACTCGTTTGTCCAGGGGGAGAACCGATTCGCCCCGAGAATTCTGTGAAAATGGACCTGCTACAATTTTATCACGAGTTTTTCCTAATTCCCACCCTAAAATGAATCCAAGCTTCATCCTAAAGAGCTATAATCTCACGCCATCAATTACTAACATGAACATATGTATTTTATTGTCTCAAATCATCAAAAAAAGAATTTATTCATGGGATTTACGTTATTCTTTTTCCAGCAAAAATTATTTCATAACTTCTAATGAAATTCCTAAATTCACCATCAAGATTTCATCTTTTCGATTCAAGTTCGTCTCTTTCCATTCAAGATCAATATATAACATTCTCATTCTTAGTGTTCTCTAACAAGAACTAATTTTCATTTAGGAATTTCATCTAACGGAGATCATAAGAACATCACAATATTCATCTTTCAAAAATCCCCCTTTTTCCATATAAATCCCACCCCCAAAATTTGTTTCTTTGTCTACCAAATTTTGATATGAGCCGTAAACTTAACAAAACACTTAGAATCTTAAACAATTTCTTTGAATGGGTAATGGATGTGAATCGTCTTCTTTGTAGGTTTGAATCAAGACAAGAACTCCCAAGAATTGCCTCCCATTGGATTCCCTCGTGTTTTCTCCCCCTTTTCTCATTAATTTAGCCCTTAATTGTTTTTACGTAAAGTGGATGCCTCCTAACCCTTACCCTTTTATTTAAATCCCTAATCCCGAAATTAGGTTAAGCCTATAGTATAAAATGGCCCGTATGCCCCCAAGTTGGTCCCAACTAGTCTAAAAAGTCCCCGATACCAAATTACAACTCCCAGGTACCTAATTCTGACCATTTTGAGCCATCCCAGATCATCTGTGCACTCGAAGTCACCATACGAATCAACTATCATCAATTTACTACCTTATTCCAAATACGATCCCACACGCGCGTCATGAATAAGATCTTGTTGATCCATCGCTTTTACGCACTTATGACGTAATATAAAATAATATAATTTCACTTACTTATCGCACAAGTAAATATAATATCACATAAATATTAATACATTTCTCGTTAATTAATAAATATTTAAATTCACTTTATTTCTTAGATTAATTAAATTATTGTAACATGTGTAATTTAGATATTCTCGAAAATATCGGGTGTTACAGTGACGACATTAAAGTATTAGCAAAATCCTAAAAACAAATGGTTGGTGGGGAAATGTGACCCCACACGTAGCAATAAAAATGGAAGTTAAACAATGACCCTCAAACAAGGCACAAGCCCCGTTTACCAATTCAATTATTACCTACTGAGGGATTTCATGTGTATCCTTAAATGCTTTTAGTGAACTCTCATCAATGGTCTAAACCATTTTTAGTAAGAGCATGAAAGAATTACATAAAGGAAAGTGAAGAATAAAGCAGGGATCCTTATAGTGAAAAGGAAGCACACAATAAAATCTCACAATGCCTCAATAACTTGGAGAAAAAGAAAGTAGATTTTTGAATGAAAAGTGAAGTGAGAAAAATGGGGAACTCACACTTTACAAGATTAAACTATGTCTTCACGGTTATCAAAGTCTATTAATGATCAAATGTACCTGATGCTTCATTTTGATGGTGTCTTGCAGCCAATGGTGGTTTATTACCAGCTTACCCCCCGAGCGCTTTGCTTTCTAAAGCTTTCTTGTATTTACGAAAATTTCGCTAAATTGGGAGGATAAAAAGTCCTAAATGCCAACTCTCTGGGACCGCCAGCTGACCTAGTGTCTCTGCCAACTAAGTTGCGAATAAAGACCGACGACTAGAGTTCTATGCAGACAATCAACTCCTACCATTTAACACTTTATCCTTTCATTACAAAATCCTAGCCACTCCAAAGATCTAATTATCCAGAGAAGCTACTGACCATTATAGTCATGAATGAAGTCTTAGGGGATTTTATTGTACCAAAAATATGGAATATGGAAGGAACCAATAATATTGTGACACCTATCATCATAAGGTGCTCGACCAACTCACTAAGCATGGTCAGCTCAGTAATATTCTTGGTCAACTGAATAACTAGCCAAATAAACTGATAATAGTAGTCAAACCCACCAAGGCACGTATGGGTCACATAATGGAATGTGGACAACTCCACTTATACACACATGGGTTAACTTACATAGTGGCCTACCGTTTCAGTTGATGGTAACTGAATCATCATTAGTTATCTCTAGGAATATAAAAAGGTATAACTACCTGACTTATTAAGGCACTCCACCTCTTCCACTACTCTCTGTCACATAGATAATTGCTTATAAATAGCACTCAATCGAACATGAGAAAGGATACTGAAGTTAATCTACTTAATTTCCATGTACAAACCCTAAAGAGATACTTGAGAGCTAATATCATTTTTTTGCACTTTTTCCTACTGAATTACATATGACCAACACAACACTAGTGGACTTAGGCACCCCATTACCATAATAATACATGGTTTATTTCTTTGTCTCTCATACCTCTCTCTATTCATCCTAAATTAGCAAGTTAGTAGCATCATTTCTTCATTTATTATTATTAGTGTGGTGTCAGTTGTTGTGCAACACAAATAAATATGAAAGAGGTAATGACCAAGAAAGAATAAATAAAACGCCAATCACACAACAACAGGTGTACGTGGTTCAGCAAAGATGTGCCTACGTCCACGGTGGTGCAGTCAGTATTATTTCTCTATATTCTGAAGAGTAAGTACAGAGAATACAACTTGCCCTTTGCCCCGGACCTAGGGTTTAATTTATATATGTGTATGCTAGTTAGTGGAGATGATGGGTTCCTTCATATTAGCCATCTTCCCTATCCCTTCCCTTCATGGGATTGTGCTCCCCTATAACTTCTCTTCATGGGATCGTGGGGAGAGACCGGATCAATATGGAAGATAGAGGGCCTGGACTTTGGGCCGCCAGAACTGGGCTACTCGTCCAGGCCCATGGTTCTCAATTCTGGGTACCTACAATTGCCCCTAAATTTGTTGGGCCATGTTTATGGGTCCAATGAATTTAAATGATCAGCCATTATGGCTGATTTGTGATTCTTCAAAAACTGTGAAGTTGCTTTGGCGGCACCCGCTTCGCTATCCGTGCGCTATGATTAGAATTGAAGGCTTGTTGGGATAGCCACTTTTTCATTCGTCGTTTCAGCCTTTCCAGTATTCTTCCTTCTTTTGAGAACTATAGCGCCTCGTACCTTCCTCTCTGAATTCCCATTCCCATTGCTTCTTAGTTGTCTTGAGCTCGTGCTTCTTCATCACTCGAATCGATCTTCTATTTTGTAAGTTTCTTGTGCCCTTTCTTTGCACTTTCTCTTTGGTTTGTAGGATTTGAGTTTTTCAATGGCGAAGATTGGAAATAGGTCAATCTCTGAGTTTAGGAAGTTCTACAATATTCCTGAGTGGGTAGATATTGAATGTTGTGCCTCCCCTCCTAGGAACGTTAGGGATATAGAGGATGCTCACTGGATCCATGTTTTGTTGCTCTCCCAGGGGGGGCTTACTTTTCCCCCTAATGATCTATTTTTGCATTTTTTTTTTTGGTTATTTTGATATTGTTCCCGCACAGTGCTCGCCCAATGTGTGGAAGATAGTAAATGGCGTTCATAGAATAAACCAGTTGTATGGTACTAGGTTAGGACTTGCTGAGATCTGTTTTTTCTATTCCTTCTCTCGAACTAGCTCAGGTGTTTTATACCTCAAAGATAGGAGTCCTGATAGGGTATTGGTAGTAAACCTACCTGATTCCCATAAGGACTACTGGCAAGAGGGTTTCCTCGTTAGGAATTGGCAGTTCCCTCCCCAATTTGAAGGGTCGAGGTCTGAGAGGTTCACTGTCCCTTTTTATGGGGAGGAATATATAGGTAGATATTGTACTGTTATTTCAACCTTTGCTGGCTTGTGATTTTTCTAACCTCTTTGCTTTTTCTTTCACAGCGAGGATAAAGAATTTGGGGCCTTCTCTCAGCGAGGTTCGCATCTCGGAGTTGGTGAAAGCTTGGAATATTAGGGAGCCTCTGGGTGACGGCGAGCATCCCAGGTCTGCTGCCTTTTTGTTCGAGTACAAGAACACAGGCTCCAGCTTCATAGCTCGACCTATGGAAAGTGTGCCAGAGTTTGATTTTTTAGGAGAGACTACTTCTGAGCCGATACCGTTGGACAAAGAAGAGAGAAGTTCTGAAAGTGAGCCTGCTGGTAATCTCGGTGAAAGGAGTTCTGATAGTAGCAGCTCTTCTAATTTCGAGGAGGCTTCTAAGGCTCGAGGATCGTCGAGTACTTCTAGCAGTTCTGGTGAAGGTATGCCTCCAAGGAAGAACCTGATCAGAGATGATGATGATGATGACCACGTGCTCCTTGCACAAAGGTCAAAGAAATAGGAGACTGTATCTGGGGTTGTGGCTACATGTTCTCGGCCTTCCTCTCAGGAGTAAGAGAGGAAGAGGAGAGAAGAAGAGTAGGTGAAAGAGAGGGAGAGAAAGAATGAGGAGGAGAAGAAGAAGGTGGAAGAAAGGAAAAGGGTCGAGGAGAGGAGGAAGAGAGAGAGTGAGAGGGAGGAGGAGAAGAGGAGAGCTGAGGCAAGGACGAAGGCCGGGCAGGCATTAGTTCCAGTGTCTGCTCTGCCAGAGGGAGCTTCCGTGGCAATCTCCCCTCAGCTAGCTCCGGCCCTGCTTGAGAGAGTTGTCCTCCCGGCTGATCGCCAAATGGCAATAGGTTCGGAGCATCTGTCCCTTCAGGCTAGTCAGAGGCTTTCTCTGGTAAGGTTTCTTTTCCTCTCGTGTTTTGCTGACTTCTCTTGCTTTCCTTTTCTTATATCTCTTTCTTTTTCGTAGTTTGTTACTGACTTCGTTGTGCTGTATCGCTCACGCGACGAGCTGGTGAAGAAGAATAGAGAATTGGAGCAAGAAAACTCTGCCTTGAAGCTGAAGGGTAAGGAGCTCGAGGCCAGTTTCAAGGCTGTTGATGCTACTAGAATCTCGTCTGATTTGGCCCTTGCCACTTCCGCTCGCGAGAGAGATGATGCGGTCAGGGAGCTGGGCGAGCTGAGGAAGGCTTATGACCTGGTATGTACGAGCAAGCTGGACCTTGTAGAGAAGATCAGAGTTCTGTCCGAGCAATTGGAGGCAGAGAAAGCCCAGGCAGCCACCATGAAGGAGGACTCATACAACTCTGGGTGGGCTGCTGCTTATGATGATGCTGAGGCTCAGATTGGCTACATCAGCCGTCTGAATTTCAAGAAGGGCTGGAACAAAGCTCTTCTAGCTGCTGGTGTGGATGCTGAGTCTCCCTTGTTTGACGAGCACGACCCAGGTCCCAAGCCAACTGTGGACGAAGAAGCTCCTGCTCCAATTATCGAGGGTGCTGATCTTCCCTCGGACACAGTTCCTGCTGAGGGGGATACTTCTGCTGCAGCTGATAAGGGGAAGCAGCCAGACACCGCTGGGCAGTTTGAGGTTGCCAGTTAATCTGTTTTTAGGATTTCCTTTTGTACTTTTTGCTTGTAATCTCCAAGTTTTTTCTGCTCGATGTACTTGGCCTTTATTAATGAATGATAAGATTCTCCATTTCATTTACGCTGATCCCTTTTTCTCTTATATCTTACTTTTATCTGTAGTTGGTTGATGTGGATGACTATATTCCTGTTACCTCCCAACTGGGTAGGACTCTTGGTCCTAATGCAAGCCCTGCAGTTCACCAGGCCTTTGCTAGACTTTGCAGGTTTGCTAAATCAAGGAACCAAAAATATAAGGATCAGTCCGAGATAGTGGCCAAGTTGAAGGACAGGCTCCAGGAGATGGGAGAAATCGGTGCTTCAGTGCAAGAAGAAGTCAGTGCGCTGAGAGCAAGGTTGCTGGAGGCCACCGAGATTAATCAGGTCGGGGAGTTCCTGTAGTAGGAGAATGAAGACTTGAGGAGGGAAGTCCTAAGGGTTAAGGAGCATTCGCCGAGCATCGCTTCGGCAGTCCTACAAGGCTCTTCTTCGTCGCGAGCTGCTCGGCCTTCCCTCCCGCGTTCTGGTAGGAGTGCCAGGGGTAGGACCAGGGAAGTCGAGGAACAGTGTGAGAGGGAGATGGAGGAGCTGCGCGGTGATGTTCGGCGAGCTTATGTGACTGCTGCTGGGCTTTAGAGGGATATCACCCGACTACGGCATTTGTTTAAGAACGGTCCTCGACAAGTGTGGTCCGATGGCTACGATCAAGGCTGGCTGGATGCTCCGACGAGATTATCAGAGTTCGAGGAGCTCTCCTTCATCAGAGGGTGGTTGAGTGCCCTCAAAGAGCTGCAGGTTTCGAGGAACTCGACGTTGTGTTATCGACACGAGATGTCCTCCTCCACTTTGATGCCCAATCCATTCAGGCGGGATGATAGATGGATCCCCATTGATGCCATTCCCCGGCAACTATTGGAATTGGACGCAAATGAGGTCGTGGAGGAGCTCACCCCTGCTCCTGATGATGGAAGGAGAGCTAAAGTTGCTGATTATCTTGCTCGGAGCCTTCCACTTCCTTGAGATTTTGTTACTCTTTTTCTTTTTGATAATTGTAAATGCTTTGGGCGAGCTTCGCCGACTAAACATGTATTATCATTGTTTGTAAATATAAAAGATTAATGAAAAGTTCGAGTTTTGGGCGATTTTGGCGACTAAACGTGTTCATCCAATCCTTTTATATTTTGCTTGCTTCACAATCGTTTTTATTTTGTCATGTGAGTGTCCGCCCAGTCCAGTACAAGAATACCATTGTGCCCTCACTTTACCTTTTAGGTTGTGTCGTCACACTCCCTTAGGCCTAAGTAGGGCAATTTGGCGAGGACACACCTGGTATTGGATGTCATCATCCGATCAGGATTTTGTTCAACCAAAGTAGGTTTGATGCCTAAGAATACTCTGTAGGGCTTCATATATTGCCAGGGGCAATGCTAAGAGGTTTGTCGTGCTTTACGACGATGACCTGAGGAGGGGTGTTCCCCTGCTATGTCGATCATTATGCCTGTGATTTGGAAGGGATGCGCAATAAAATATGACCGTTACTAATCAGAGAGTGATTAACTGAGAGATTTTTATTAGTGAAATGAGAAATGAATTGTCTTTTCTCATAACGAATACAATAAAAGATTTAACAACAGAATTACTAAAAATAGAACTTCTTGAGATTAGCTGCGTTCCATGCTCGTGGTATCTCCCTGCCCTCCATCGTTTCCAAATGATAGGCACCCTGCAGGTCGTCTCTAATTATCTTATAAGGTCCTTCCCAGTTTGGGCCCAGTTTACCGTTTGATGGCTTCACTGTGTTGTCCAGGACCTTTCTTAGAACATAGTCCCCAACTCAAAATCTCCTCGGGTTGACCCTCTTGCTGTAGTGCTTCGCGAGCTGTTGTTGATAGCTCGTAAGTTTCACTAGGGCAAGTTCCCTGCGCTCGTCGGCTAGGTCGAGTTCAGCGATCAAAGCTTCATCGTTCTGGCCTTGTTCGACAAGGTCGAATCTCATTGTTGGCAATCCCGCCTCTAGTGGAATGATTGCCTCCATACCATATGTTAGTGAGAATGGCGTTTCTCCTGTTGCTCGCCTAGGAGTCGTTCTGTATACCCATAGGATATGCGATAGCTCGGTTTCCCATGCGCCTTTGGCTCGCTCTAAACGTTTCTTCAATCCATCGATCACTATTTTGTTGGAAGCTTCAGCTTGTCCGTTGCTTTGAGGGTAAGCTACCGAACTAAAATGGTGCCTGATCCCGTGTTCGTTGCAGAAGTCTTGAAAAGGGCCACTCTCGAACTGTGTTCTATTGTCAGTGATGATTGTCCTGGGGATTTCGAATCGAGTGATTATATTTCTCCATACGAACCTCATCATGTCAGCATCTCGGATGTTCGCCAGTAGTTCTACCTCGATCCACTTGGTAAAGTAGTCAGTTGCAACCAACAGATATTTGCGGTTGCCGGCAGCGGTGGGCAGTGGTCCCACGATGTCCATCCCCCATTGGGCGAAAGGCCAGGGGCTGGTCAGGGATTTTAATTCGCTGGCGGGCTGGTGGGCCATAGGAGCGTGAAGTTGGCATTTCAGGCATTTGCGAACATATACTACGGAGTCCTTTTGCATGTATGGCCACCAATAGCCTTCCTTCATTGCTCGGAAGGCTAAAGACCTTCCTCCAACATGACTTCCACAGATTCCTTCGTGAAGCTCGTGAAGCTCGTGAAGCACTGCCTTGACATCGCCTGGGTGGACGCATCTAAGGTAGGGGCCGGAGAAAGATCTTTTATACAAGTCGCCTCCTGTGGATAAGTGAAAGCGAGCGGCTTTGACTCTTATCTGGTGGGCAGTTCTTTTGTCCTCTGGAAGCGTTCCGTCCTTTAAATAATCCTTCAAGGGATATATCCAGCTGGGGGATGATTCCAATTGAAGTATTGGCTTCGCGTTTTGAAGCTCGTAGTTGCTGTGAATGCTTGGGCCACTGAGGAAATCGATAGAGATAACCCTTTTAAGGCTAGAATCAACTGCCGAACTCAGGGCTGCTAGCGCATCAGCGTGGCTGTTTTGCCCCCTGGGAAACTATTAGATGTTGATCTCTTCAAAGCTCGCCATTAAGTTTTTCACTAGGGAGAGGTAAGCTGACATTCTTTCATCCTTCGCGTTATAGTCTCCACTTATCTGATTGGAGACTAGTTGCGAATCACTGAATACCTGCAAGTGCTTTGCTCCCAGAGTTTACGGATTTTGGAGACTTGCTATTAGGGCTTCGTATTCTGCTTCGTTGTTGGAAGCTGTAAATCCAAGCCCAGTTCCTTGCTCAAGGACTGTATTTTCTGGGGTTATGAGAACAATTCCTACCCCTGCCCCCTTTGAGTTGGAGGCTCCATCAATGAATAGTTTCCAGCTTTCCATTGTAGCTTGGTAGTTTTGATCTGTTGGCTTAGGCTGGTCGAGGGGTTCTTCGCCTGTGAATTCAGCTATGAAATCAGTAAGGATTTGACCCTTGATAGCTGTCCTTCGTTGAAATTGGATGTCAAATCGGCCGAGCTCGACTGACCATTTAGACAGTCTGCCCGATAAATCCGCCTTCCTTAGGATAGCCTTGAGGGGGTGTGATGTAAGGACGATGATCAAATGAGCTTCGAAGTAATGCTTCAGTTTCCTTGAGGCCATCAATAGGGCGAATGCGAGCTTTTCCAATGGTAGGTAGCGCTGCTCGGCATCTAATAAGGTTTTGCTCGCGTAATAGACTGGATGTTGGATTCCTGTAACTTCACACATTAGCGCTGAGCTGACAGTATGACTGGATACAGAGAGGTAGAGGTACAAAGAGTCCATTTGCTATGGTATGATAAGCAATGGTGGAGAGCTTAGGTAGGACTTGAGTTCGTCTAATGCTCGCGAGCAATCTGGGGTCCATTCTACTATTTTGCTGCCTTTTAAGAGTTGGAAGAAAGGCTTGCATCTCTCGGAGGATTTAGAGATGAAACGATTTAGAGCAACGAGCATTCCAGTGAGCTTTTGTACATCTCGGATTGTGTGAGGAGGTTGCATCCTGTTGATTGCATCAATCTGGTCCGGATTAGCCTCTATGCCTCGCTTGCTGACCAAATACCCAAGAAATTTTCCTGACTGGACACCGAAGGAACACTTGCTCGCATTGAGTTTCATTCGGTACTTCCTGAGGATTTCGAAGGTACTTGACAGGTCCGAGAGGTGATTCTTCTTCTCCTTAATCTTGACGAGCATGTCGTCGATGTAGACCTCCATTGTGTCTCCCATTTGATTCTTGAACATTTTAGTAACTAGCCGCTGATAGGTTGCCCCTGCATTTTTTAGCCCGAAAGGCATGACCTTGTAACAGTATAAACCAACTGTCGTGATAAACGCCGTTTTGTCTTGATCTGGGGCATACAGGGGAATCTGGTGATATCCTGAGTACGCGTCCAGGAAACTCATTCGTTCGTGAGCTGCGGTGGCGTCTACTAGTTGGTCTATTTTCGGAAGAGGGAAGCTATCCTTGGGGCAGGCTTTGTTGAGGTTAGTGAAGTCTATGCAAACTCTCCACTTCCCATTGCTTTTCGGAACTACCACTGGGTTGGATAACCATTTGGGGAATTGCACTTCCCGTATGGATCCTGCATCCAGTAGTTTTTCGACTTCTTTTACTATTGCTCTGGCTTTCTCGGGAGCAGTTCGCCGTGCCTTCTGCGCTATCGGCTTGAATGTGGGATCGACGTGCAACTGATGGCAAACCATATTGGGATCGATTCCTGGCAGCTCATAGGGTTCCCAAGCGAAAACATTTATGTTGCTTCTAAGTAAGGTTGACAAATCCTTTTGCTCTTGGTCGGTGAGTGACGCTCCGATCAGGAAGACTCTGCTGTTGTCACCTTCTTTAGTTGTCACTTCTACCAGGTCCTCGACGACACACTCGGAGGGGAGGAGCCTGGTCTCTTCCACTCCAGGCCTTCCATATTTTAATTACTATTTGGAAGGAATTGCACCTTCCTCCACTTTCTCGCTGGGTTGAACGGCTTTTTTCTCTGGCTTTGGTCGGATGGCCGCTATGAAGCACTTCCTTGCCATCGCCTGGTTGCCATGTATCTCCATTACTCCTCGCTCGGTGACATATTTGAGTTTCTGGTGGTAGGTTGAGGAGACTGCCTTCATTGCATGAAGCCATCCCCTGCCGAGGATGGCCTGATACGGTGAATCGATGTCGACCACCAAGAATTTGATCATCTTGGAAACATTTCCAGCGCGCACTGGCAGTACTATTTTGCCCAGAGGCATGGTCATTTTTCCAGCAAAGCCGACCAGAGGGACAGTGGTTCCCTTTAGGTCGGCGATGCTCAACTTCAATTTCCGGAACAGGTCGATGTACATTACTTCGGATGAGCTTCCTTGATCGACGAGCATCCTGTCGATGTCAAAGTTGGCTATCCTGAGTGTAATGACTAAGGCATCATGATGTGGGGTCCTTACTCCCACAAGATCTTTATCCGTGAAGACAATATGCTTGTTGTAGTTGATGTCCTCTGCTCGCCGACGTTTTCCTGACTGTGATTTTGCTGGGTCAATCTGAAAAGCCTGCATTACCGCTGTCAGTTTCTTTACCTCCATTCGAGCTGAGTTACCTTGGATCTTCTTGACGTCAGATACTCCGTGGATTACTGCGAATTCGTGTCCGGCGTCATCTTCCAATACGTTGTCGGGTTTTGCCTCTTTGTGGGCAGTCACTCTTTCTACCTTCTTTTCCACAAAGTCATTCAAATGTTCGGACTGGGCCAACTCCTCGAGGTGGGACTTAAGATCCTTGCAGTGCTCGGTCTTATGCCCTCCCTCTTTGTGGAAGGTGCATCTTAATGCATTGTTTCTTTTCGAGGGGTCTCCCCCCATTTTCCGGGGCCATTTGATGAACGGCTCATCCTTGATCTTCGCGAGAATTTTGTAAATCGGCTCTTTGAAGATGGTGTTGACCGCCTGGAACGATTTTGTTACGTCAGGGTTCCCTCCGCTTTTGGAGCCATTCTTGCCCCCACTCTATCCTCCTTTCTTCTGGTTTTCAACTTTCTCACTTCCCTTGGTAGTGAGATTGGCTCGACCGTTCTCTCCTACATTAAAGCGGGTGATGTCTTCCACCTTTGCCTATTTATCAATTCGGGCCATCAGGTCGTCAATGGTTATAGCTTCCTTCTTCGTCAAGGACTGGTAAAGGAGGGAAGAGCTAGGTAATCCGATTTTGAAGGAAGCCACTGCCACCTCTTCCGCGCAGTCCTAAATCTCGTTGAATAACTCCCAGTGCCTCTTCGCATAGTCTCGGAGTTTTTCTTGAGGCATTTCTTCATGGTTAATAGAGCATCCATCCTTTTGGGATGGAAGCTGCTGGTGATGAACTGGGCCGTAAAGAGCTCGGCCAGGGATTTGAAATTTCTGATGGATCGGTGAGGGAGTTTTTCGAACCATTTTTGAGCCACGTCATGGAGACTCGAGGGGAAAATACGGCACATTAGCGCATCTCGGTGATTCCAGAGGGTCATGGCCTGCCGGTACTGCCTGACATGATCAATGGGATCAGTCTTCCCGTCGTAAATCTTGAACCTTGGAATGGCAAATTTCTTGGGAGCCTCTTCCTCTTCAATTTCCTTCGTGAAGGGTGACTTCATCTGGGTCTTGAGAGCTCTCCTGGAAAGTTCTTTGGTCGACCTGGTACCGCGGTGAGCTGGATGCTGGTCCATTTATCTGCGGACCAGGTTTCGTAGGCGAGCTTTTCTTAATTGTTCGCGGAGGTCGTCATCTGAGTCGCCACCTTCTACCCCTTGATATTCCCGCTTAGGGCTCCTTCCTCGGCTGCGATATTTGCTCGCCTGAGGGCTAGGAGTGCAATAGGGGTGCCTCCTGGTATCAGGACGTAGTTCCTTCTCCAGTCTTTCCAGTCTCCTTTTCAAGCGAGCATTCTCATCCTCGTATCTGCGAGAAGACTCCCTCTGCTCGTGGAGCCTTGCCTCGTATGCATCAATCAATCTGGATATCTACGTGGACCTGGCCGGTCCTTGACTTTCTTCTGAGGCTGACCTTTCTAAACGAGCCCCATGATCCGAGCGTCGGACTTCAAACCTAATCCGGCGAGGAGCAAGTGGCTCTTGAATGTCTCCTGCTTGAGGAGCGTTGCTGCTGTGACCAGACATCTTAGATTCTTTTCTTGGCGTGGGCTCTTCTCGGGGAAAGATAAACGCTTCCCACTGACGGCGCCAATTGTGGTGTCAATTGTTGTGCAACACAAATAAATATGAAAGAGGTAATGACCAAGAAAGAACAAATAAAACGCCAATCACACAACAACAGGTGTACGTGGTTCAGCAAAGATGTGCCTACGTCCACGGTGGTGCAGTCAGTATTATTTCTCTATATTCTGAAGAGTAAGTACAGAGAATACAACTTGTCCTTTGCCCCGAACCTAGGGTTTAATTTATATATGTGTATGCTAGTCAGTGGAGATGATGGGTTCCTTCATATTATCCATCTTCCCTATCCCTTCCCTTCATGGGATTGTGCTCCCCTATAACTTCTCTTCATGGGATCGTGGGGAGAGACCGGATCAATATGGAAGATAGAGGGCCTGGACTTTGGGCCGCCAGAACTGGGCTACTCGTCCAGGCCCATGGTTCTCAATTCTGGGTACCTACAATTAGTATATTATAACTAAAGCCCATAAATTTGTATACCATTTTTAAATGATAACACCTCCATTCTTATGATAGGTCACTTAGTGACTCGTCTTCATGTAGTAGAATAGGTCGCACACTTCTATCCAAAAATCACAATAAGGCAGCGATGATAAAGTGGATGACAATCAAGAAGTATTTGATGAACTCTATCAGAAGTCTTTAAAAATTGAAAAGTCAAACATCAAACGTTTGAATAAAATGAAAACTTTTCAAAATGATCATGGAAAAATATATGAGAAAATTAATATTGTTCAATTGGAATGTATAAAATCAAGGATGCTTTGATAAAAGAATATGATTCTTTGAAATTGCAAAATAAATCTATTTTAAAAGAAAAGGAAGATATAGAACTTTAGAATGAAATTTTGAAAGTTGAATTTGAAAAATTAAATCTTAAATTGGAACATGCCAAGGATTTGAAAATTGATATACTATCTAGAACAAGTATTCTAAATAGTACTTTTTTAATCGTGCTCAATTCAAACCTAACAATCAAAGCATTGGTTTTAAAGAGTTAAAAAAGGATGAAAATTTAGCAAGTTCAATTCTTGAAAATGAGGATAAGGAAAAAACACCATTATTGAAAAAGGAGGATGATCCTATGTCCAATTTTGTGAAAAATGGATACAGATGTTGATTTTGTGTAAAGATGAATCATATTATTCCTTTTTTATTCAAGAAAATAGACTTGAAAGAGGTTTTCCAACATGCGAGTAAGTAGGTGAGAAGGAATGTGAGAGATGTTGTGAAAAGAAATGAGCCTTTTTATCTTTTTGTACGGTACAAGGTCACACAAATCAAGTATGTAGGTACTTGTGGAAAAGAAACCATATGTTCATTGAAAATAGGAGGAAAGTGTTCCAAAAAGATCCTATTGATGAGCATAAAGGTCAAGTAGGCGAGTTGATGAGAAGGATGCCATTCCTAGTGCAAAATATAAGTGAGGCTAGACGTGAGTTTCCTAGACGTAGACACTATACTCAAATTCTAAGGACTAAGCAAAAGAATTCTAAGAGGGATGAGAGATGGATACCATGTAGGCCTGTAAACGGATTGAATTCGAACCAGATTAGGCAAATCCAAAGCCATATCATTTTATGTTAAACGGATTCGGATCTGATCCGTTTATTAATCGGACCGGATCAGGCACATGCAAATCCATATCCGTTTATGTTAAACGAATTCGGATCCGATCCGATTATCCATTTATGTTAAACTTGATTTGCAATATTTTTATTTTCAACTCTTATTTCATAAATTTATTTTGCAAATGTTCCAAAAATGTAGATAATGAAATAAAGAACTATTATAATATATATCTAAAATAATATTAAATACAATATATATTAATTAAAAATATATTATATATAATTTATATATACATATATATATATTAAAAATATTAATCAGATCAGATTATTAACGGATCGGACTATATGAATCCAAATCTGTTCGAATTAATAAACGGGTAAACGGATAATCAAATTTTAGGCATGATACATATCCGCTTAAATGGAACGGATTTGGATTCTAATTTGGATAAAATATGATCCATTCACAGGCCTAATACCAAGGGTAGGTAGTTAACTACCTAGGAATAAACCTAGAAAAGGGATTGAACATGTTGTTACTCAAAGAAAGTTTGTAATGAAAGAGGTTAAGCTTGTTCCTCCCATTGATCGGGGAGATGGAACACACGCCGCTATCTAGATCGATAGTTTGCCAGGATGACTAGGGTATGGTCTATGGAGGTTATCTTCCTAGTTAATTCTTGATTTGTGAGGAAATAAATCTTATGGGTGAGAGTTTCTATTGGTATCATTTTTAATGTTTTGGTGAGGAATTCATGCATATATTCATTTTTCATGCATCTACTTTCTATATTGTGTTATCTTCTAAACACGATTTTGTAAATACATGAATCATTCTTATTCAAAAGTTCTTTGTGTTTGTTTCTTTTGGGGATTATGTGGTTAATTATTTAATTCTTATGATATGATGATTAATTTAACTCGAATGATAATTATAAGTGAATTTTTAAATATTTGATTAAAAATGTTGATTGATTTAATTGTTAGAATGCAATTCATTTGAAAAATCATGATAGTCAAATTTGTTGAATTCTTTGGTATTGATTTCACACTAATTGAGCACATTCATATCACTTGAAGCGTATGACTATACTTGTGTGATTCTTTATTCTAGTGCTTAATTTGATCATCACCAAATCCTGATATCTCGTACGGGTTTTAAAAGTTTTTTAGGTCCATGTGTGGGATTTTTATATGTTTCATACATTAAAGGTGTTGAAAAAAATATCTTATTCATACGTTGATAAGGTATACCCTAGAGTTATTACACTCAATTTTGAATTCAAATATCATTGGATAGGTGTGTGAAAATCCAATTAATGACAAAAGGCTGCATGTTGAATAGAGCTACTAGCCAAGAGCTTAACCGACATAAAAAAAAGATAGGGCATAGCTTTTCAAAAATGAAATTGCTATATTAGTTGGAACTCAAAATATTTTGATCAACACAAGCTTGAGGGAGTAAAATGGTTAAAAGCTACCATTTATTTGAGATCAAATTATATCGATGAAATGATTGTTTTTTAAGCATCATTTGTAATTTCCCTATGTTTTTATTATGTGTATTAATGTTGATTTTGTATATATATTTTTCACATGAATCATGCCTTGATTAATAATTCAAAGTTGCAAGAAATTGATTGGATAAAATTTTTGTACCTTATATGTTGAATTGATTGAGATTTAGATAAAATGTGTTTTTAATTAAGATTTAAAGAAAATCTTTGTGTCAAATCAAAATCATCATATGATGTCTAATCATAATCACACTTTACACTTTAGTGTTTGCATTTACATATATGAGTGTGTGAGTTGTTGATTTTATGCTTTTTCTTTGCATATATCTCAAACTTCGAGTTTTTCTTGTTAAAAAATAAAGGATTTTCCATGCACTGCATTCATTCATACTTTTTTTTAGAGAATTGGATTTTGAGGATACAGGTTTTCATTTTCAGTATTTTTTTTTAGTCCCTCATTAAGCTTCTGCCATATTTTGCTCGAATGGCTAAAAACAACCCCATTTGCAAGTTTCTGTTCACAGGAAAAGAACCAGTCTTTTACATGGCTGTCGAAAGCTTAAAATACCTTTTGTCAAATTACTTACTCATTTCTAACCCGAACAACTTCAAGAGACTAAGCCCTGGACAAAATCATCCCTATAGAGATTTTTTATTTTCCACATCATTTTAGGAAGGGTTTGAGTGAAGATTCATTGGTTGTTGATATAAATCCCTAGTTTTTTGTTTGGTGTCATTTGAATTTATTTAATTGTGGTAAGTCATCAACACTTTTTGTTTATTGTTGATTTACTCCTTCCACAATGATTCTAGGTTAAACACATCATCTTAGGTGCTTGATTTCGAGTTTGGTGGATTATTAATGATATTTGGGTTCTATATTTGGGGGTTTTGTACCGTTTGTCATTTATGCCCTAGTTTTCTATTGATTCTTATTTTACACCATATTTTTGCATTATGGTGACAGGGAAGATGCAAGCTAGGAAGAAGGTATGTGTACATAGTGGTCTCAATGAGACGTCTCGACAACGAGAGTCACCATTGACTGAGTGACCTTCTAGGTATCGTAAATAGGCCCCTCGAAAGCCCTGATTCCCATTCTAGCAGCCACTGTTGATTCCCCTAGGATTTTACTCACTATATATGGTTAACCTCTTACAGAGAGTTTTATAACACAAGTTTTGATCATTGAGCGAGATTTAAATTTAGAGAATCTTGAGAAATGTGAAGAGGATCAGTTTCTTTAATCTTTAACAAGAATTATATGTGATTCCTTGTTGTTGAGTCCACATTAATTTGAAAAATCTTCCCCAGTTCGCAAGTTGTATTCCAACATAATCGTACCATCCTCAACCACGCATGGACATACTTTTTGTATTTATATAGACTTGTTGCTTCACGTGATTGACTAACTTTTATTTTCTAATTTTATTTGTCATTGTGATTTTACTTTACTTCCATACTATACCCATTATCTATGATTATTTTTATCTTTCACTATTCGTGTTAAAAAGATGGAAGAAAATTGCATTATCCTTAGCCTTTTGTGTTACAAAGGGGGATATAGTTTTCTTCTCATTTATCAAAAGGAAGAGAAATATCTATGGTATGGGGAAATGACCCATAAAGGGAGATGATATTTAGAGGGAGCTATAATTTTTTATTATTCATTGATATTAGACAATATTGTTATATCTCACATGTTTCTATGATTTATATCATCTATATCACTTTGATTTTTTGGAGGATTCCCACGCAGGGGGTTCTCTTTATGCATACTTGCATACATGATTCTATTTGTTGTTTCATGTGATTTCAGGCATAGCTAGGTTTATTCGGACTCTGATCCACCATTTCAGACTTGACTTTGATGTGGCATTTGTCATTTAGACCCATTCGTGTATTACTTCCTACTACTCTTATTATATGGCTAATGGGGAATGAGTTTGGTAGGGATAATCAAGAGTAATTTTGATTTTGAGGATTTTGCCACATAATAGCCAAAGGGAAAGATTGAAAATGTAAAATTTTGTTTTTTATTGTATATATTGTATATAAAAGTTATTTATATTCCGTGACCAAATATTTGAGTTGTTGAGTCATTCAAGTCATATAAACTTGTTACGTTTGAGTGAGGAATAATCATTTGAGTTGGAATATCTTACTCATCATTTTCTTCGAATTTCTTTAGAAGTATTATTTTTGCATTGCCTAATACCTGATCATGTAAGATGTCAAACTATATGTATTGTTTATGACATATTCCTACCAAAGGCTCATTGGAATCTACCTCCATCAATTTTTTGGTTACTTCTTCACCTTCAATAAATTGCATGTCATTAGATTCATCACTCCCATCCACATTCATGGCTTTCTATAATACCCTAATTTTTCATCTAACATCTTTGATGAGGATTGTCCCTCTTCTCTCTTGCTCTTGATAAACCTTTTATTGGTATATGAGGAGGAAGATAGTTGTTCTTCTGACCATTTGGGTGGAAAACTTGTGATACCACTTGTCATAACCTAAATTTCCTCTCTATTTGCATCTAATAAGTTCTGGTTATCTTAACTTTAGTTTTTTCATAGACTTTGTCCCCTATACCACATGCCATATTTCAGGATTGATATATTATGGTTTAAATGCCTTTAGTTTACTTTCAATGTTAGATATATTGTTCATTTGTTAATCCACCCTAGGTTCTTTTATAGGAATCCAGTATGTCATCCATTTAATCAAAGATATGATTTGAGGGGTGTCATCAAGTCCCTCAATTAAAATTTGATTCGGGAGTCACATTCCTCTCAAGTCCTAGCCTTATATACTATAAACTCTTTGGAGCTTGACCATCTGGATTGAAATGGTATACCATAAGATGGGGACTTTTGCACCCTAAGTGGGGGTCTGGGTAGGCTCCTTACTTTGGTTGTGGAGTGGACTCGTGAACTTTTAATGGCTAAATTATGGCTCATTATATCTTATTAACCCTCCCGTTGGGTCCTTAAAACATTGCAGGGTGTCCATTATGGGCTTCCTAATACTATTTATGCATCCACCTTCCCTTTAACTCCAAAATTATGCACATCATAGTGCACTCTTTTCAACACCATATGCACAAAAGCTTCAGAATCTTGAGATCTGGGTCAATAGCAGTGCTTAGAGATTTTAAAACTCTTGTGTTAACCTTCGTCTTGACTTTGAATTCTACTTGTCCACCATCGTTTGGTAGTTGAAATGATTGCATGTTAGTATCAGCCTCCTTGAGTTCAAGAAATGGATTTTAACCAATCCCCATTGTGTTGTTCTATTTTCATTATAATTTGGGTTTCTCTTTCCTAATTAAATCTTAAATCTTATCTCGAAAACTGAACATGTATGAGTGGAATAAAGCTCACTATTATGCCATTTGCATTATTTTTTTCCTTTTATTTCATCGCTACTTGGCATTTATACACCATTAGGTAACTTTGATATTTTTTCACAAAAACTTAGGCAAATATTTTGCCTCCTTTGTTAATATCAAAGGATTATCTCTTAGTCACCCCTTCATCTTTTCGAACATAAGATTCAGGGGATGCTTCTTTTCAAACTAATGGCTCACATCCGGTTGGTTTAGTTCTTATGATTTTTACAGCACATATCTCTAGATTTGGATCCCTATAGTATGTTTTAAAAGAGTAAATGCTCCTCACTTGCTCTTTATCTAACAAAACTTCATACCTAGGTACCTTAGCAGTTAATTCTACCATATATTTAAATCATGTTGCATCAAATTTCTTTGAAAGTTCAATCATATATATCCATTCAGGGTATGGATTTCTACACATAGGAGTTTGTACCCCTCAATCCAGAGGTATGTCTATCTCATGGTTTAAATCCACTATCACATTCCTTCCAACCACCCCTGAGAGTTTCCTTATTGGTTGTGCCAATGATGGGCATGTAACATGTGTGAGTATACTACATTATTAGTGGTGGGATTCTAGGAGGTATGTTCGGATAATTTTGTAGAGCCATTGGTAATAGTGCAAGTGGTGTTGGATTCTCTGCTATTCTATAAGGATCAATACCAATTCTTCTACTATTTCCCAACCCCTTAGGTTCCATTTTGAATAAGAGATATTTCACCATCCTTTGGTTTGAAGTACTATGAAAGCCAACAAATGCATCATACATGAATTAAGGACTAAACTTATTTATTTTTGGGGTAATAATTCTTCCTAAAGCATCCATGAATCTAATTTATTGGTACCCCCCAGATCCTTAACCAATCTGAACAGAATTAGTGAAAGCAAGTCCATTGGAGTTTTCCAAAACACATTTCCTAATGTTTGAACCAAAATTAGTTTCCCATGTGTTTGGCCTATAGTAGAATGGTAAGGAGTCGGTTGGTCGATTGGTCAAAATAACAAAAGTTAGTGGTACTCTAGTATGGCCAATTGATGGTCTTATGGGAGGAGTGGAAATTCTATTGGTGACAACGGCCAATTGGTGGTCACACGTGTTTGTATCCGTGACCGTTGTCACCAATAGAATTTCCACTCCTCCCATAAGACATGTGAGGAGTTGTCACCCCCTAAATTGTCACAAAATCTTAGGCATGTGTTTAAAACAAATAGGCAACATTTAGGTATGTGTTTAAACTACGATTAACAAAAGGAATAAAAACTATAGATTGAGACTAATATCCCTCACCTCAGATGAATTAGTATAAATGGTCACATAGAAAGACAAGTTTGTCAAGATTAAATCTCATTTTCATAATTAATTAAATCTAAAGTTGTCACCCCCTAAATTGTCACAAAAGCTTAATTGACTTTGGCGTCAATAAATATCCCCGAGATTACACGCACAAGGTCGTAAATGTGGTGCATACATGATATACACCGTTAAATCTCCTAGGCATAAAATCAAGAACAACCTAACCCATTTAAACTCAAAAAACCATCACCAAAGCAAAGCAACCCATTAACCTAAGGTGAGTTCAACCAATCTCAACCTAAACAAAATTAGCTACAAAGCATAATAAATGACATGTATTTAAATGGAAGCAAGTAAATAAAACAAGTAAAACTAATTAACAAAGCAAGAAATCAACAATGGAAGCTTAAATTAATGAAAGATATGATGAATAGTGAATTACATACCCATAAGGGCAAACCCTAGGAGAGAGAAGAGGAAGCTCCAAAAAAAATCCCCTCAAACCCTATTCTCTAACCTAAAAACTAAATATAAACTAACTATGTTGTTGTATTATAACAAAACCAAATTATATTAAGTTGGTAAAAGAAAAAAAATGAAAAGAAAAGGAAAGGAAACAACCGCCGAAAATCAGTAGGGATCGATCGATCTGAGAAAATCCATTGCCTTTCTTCGTAGGCCATTGGAAATTCTAGCCAATCGGGGTCTGGGGTTGATCGATCGGTGCTCTGTTTTCTTGGGCCAAAAGGAGGAAAAGTTCCATTATGAAAGTGGCTATAACTTCCCCGTCTGGACTCGAAACACGTGACTTTTGCGACCACACGAAGCTCACTCAACGAACTAAGCTTCCATAGAAATTTACTAAGAACGAGATGAAATATGAAATGACTAAAATGCCCTTGAAGTTGTGTCAAATAATGGAACTTACTCGAAATGCAACCAATCCACACGCTAAGCATTCCCATACCTACAAAAGCTCAAATATACCTTGTAGAGCATATAAACATACATAATAGATGTTGTCTAGTTAACGAGCATAAATACAAGAATTAAGGAACATAAAAGTGCTATAATGCATGAAGATATCGGGTGCTAATATGCAATATTCGTGACGTATGGCACCCCCTAACTTAGGCATTGCTAGTCCCTAGTGATGAAACAAAATAAAACCAGTCCAACAGATGGCGATACAAAATGCATATAAGCATAAAATATATAAATGTCACTTTCGCGGCGAATGATTGCATTTATCATATGTAATAAGTCGTTAAACCCCTAGGTTACCCTAGTGGATGAGTGTTGTCTCATGAGGGTTTTCAGGGATGAAACCCACAAACTTCAAAGTTTCCTCAAGAAGTATGCCCAATCAACAATGCCACAAGCCCAATAAAAGCTAAAAATATTTCAAAAACGTTATTAGTAAAGTGAATGAATTCACACAGAAGTCTGTAGTTATTAACATTATAGAATGAACTTCATAGAATTGAAACCTTAAGTGTGGGAGGAAAATTTAACACATGAAAAGTATGATTTAACAAAACTTTTATAAACCGGATAAACATTAAAGCATGTATATGTCAATCCTCACCGGTATATACACTCAACAAATGAATCACTATGCAAAGGGGGTGAAATATATACAGGACATATGGGAATAAATATAAATGGAAGCTATGCCGCACACATGTCACTAGTGAAGAACGCTATATATAAAATAAAAACTTGTAATCTTAATGAAACGATATCATCATTAAATGAGATGAAATGCATTTTCACAGTTTATCGCAATTATTATGACTTTTGAAACACACTCGCTTTAGGATCACATAGGACTTTTATAGGGTTGTAATGTAGGTTTGGGGTTAAGGTTATGAAAGGAAGGTAATATGTACTGATTAAACTGTGTTTGGGGATGAAACAATTAGGATAACGGAAAATTGAAAAATGATTTTTAAAATTGAAAATTTGAAAAATGATTAAATTGTGCGTAATTTTAAAATTGAAAAATGATTTTTATAACAAGCGTTGGATATAATGTTGAAGAGTGGCAAAGACTATTAAATACTATGTACATAAATGAAATACTTTCTCTTTCTTTTCTTTTCTTATTTTTCTCACTTTTTATTTTGTTTTCTCTTTTTCTTTTGTTTTTCACTTCTTTTCCTTTTCTTTCACACTCTCACGTGCTTAATTGTAACCACATAATATGAACATCATTAAACCCCAAGTATCATTCCAAACAACCGTATGGAAGGTGATATATATGGTTTACAACTCCAATGTGGAGTTGGTTATGGGATTTTGGGTTATGAAATGAAAGGTTATATTTAGGCTTAAAAGGGTTGACGAGAAAAAACATATAAAGTGAGGTCAAGGTAAATATGGGTGATATGACAAAGAGGGACTATAATCCTTTCCTAAAGTTTATGCAATTCTCGAGTCAAAACAACTTTGAAAATCATGATCAAGTAACACATTTCATAATGAACTCAATTAATAAACGATCAATGAAAGAATAACGAGATTATCAACAAAAGTAGTGTCTTCAAGGAGGAAAGAGTAATGTATAATACTCTCAAATGAAGACAAGCCCAACTCTCACTTGGTGTAAGTATATACAATGCAACAAAAGATTATAGAATTATAAATATCTTAAACCAAATCATTATAACAAGAAGAGCGCATGTGCTCATGGGTTTAAAGTTTAATTTATGATGTTTTTCATAATATCAATGATTTGAGAACTAAAGTATAATAACTTCTAAAATCGAGAACACGCATCATTGAGTTATTTATTGGATTGGGCATTTTTTCAAATTTGTCATCGGCAACATAGGCAAAACACCCAAAAAAGGAGGAAACAAATATTTTTGAAATTTTTACAATAAAAGCATGCTTGGGAGGAACATATAATCAAATCATGGACTAATAAAAATAATAGATAGAATTTCCCACACCACCTAACTAAAAACCTTGAATTTTTATCAATGTAAATTAAGAACCAAGTTAAAGAGAGAAAAAAGAGTGATATTACCCAAAATGGAGCGATTTTCGAAAGGTACAAGTCCAATGATTCTACAAAACATGTTAACACCAAGAATTACAAAAAAAAGAACTAAAACTTTAACTAATTACACTAGACAATAAATAAAAAGAAAAATAAACCTAATATGTACAACCTACAATTTTAACTTCTAACAAACTAGACACTAGAAGTTGAAATTTTTAAGAGTCCACCCAAAATACGATTTGACTTTGAGTAAAAATTGATGTACCCTCATTTTCATGCCTACCTTTCAAAAAATAAAAATTCCATTTCAAAAATGGAAGGTATGTGTAAGGCGGAAGAAATAAACCATCACCAATTAAAATTTTAGGGGAGATGATGGGGGTTTTGGATTGAATGGGTGATGAAAACACATGGGATCCAAGAAAAATAGAATTTCCTCCCAAAGACTTTGCAATTGGAATAGGAGGTGGAGCACATGAGGATAAAATTGCCTTCATGTATAGCAACTCGAGCAAGTAATCCTCATCGGTGAAAGGGTTGAACGTTTGAAAGTTTTGAACTGATTCATAGGATACTTGTAACGGTTTGACAATATAGAATAAAGATGGGGAGCAAATAAATTCAAACTCAAGAGATGACTCCTCATCACTCGAAGATTGAATTTAGAGGGAAATAGGATCATATTCAATGAAACTTTCTTCTTTGGTTACCAAAGAAGAGATCATTTCATTACAAATGGATACTACGTCCATTTTTTCCCCTTTTTCATTCTCGATTATCCCACGGGCCAAGTCAAGATTGGTTTGTTCCAAAGTAGGGAAAAATTCCTCATTTGGTTGAAAACATTCCTCAACTTCAAAAATCTCAGAAGAAAAATCATTATTGGATTCGAATAATGCATCCAACTCTTATTCTAAACAACGATTTTCTTCCCAATAACGGTTCTCAAGTTTCTTATTTTCAAGAATGCACAAGCCCTCACGCAATATCATAGGTGGAGGCACGAATTCTTGAAAATGAGAACTTTGAAAACTATCCTCAGAACCACAATCAAAATCATTATCGTAAGAATTTTGAAAGCTATTGCAAATTGTTTCAAAATTCTTATTATAAGGTTTTTGTGGCCCAAAATCGGAATGATCATTCTCAAAATTCCCATAATCCATAAGTTGACTTTGGTAATACTCACCCAAAGTCATGGGTTTAGGGAGATTTTGAGAATTATCATTGCGATTATCGAAAAATTAGAGTAAGACATGCTTACCCTAAAAATCTCAAGATGGCAAAATCCCCAAAGTGATGTGTGTTCAAAAAATTCAAGCGTTTCTTGGCACTCAAATGTATAAATCCTCACGAGAAATAGAAAGAAAAATATTATGAAATCCTAAAAAAATTAATTTCTAAAACATCCCGGAAATGAATCCATTTTGATTATGCGTGAACCGTGTGTTCGTGTAAGGACAACGTCATTGTTTGGTTCATTGCCTCAATACAAAAAACCTAGGATATAACTACACTCTTTAAGGGATTACAACGGTCAGTTCGGATATCGAATCCAAAAGGAATGTTGCTAGATGTTAATTGATGTATTATTTCAAGAATAAAAGTGTCAAATATGAGAAATAAAACCAAAGATAAATAGTCATATGTTTAAACTACGATTAACAAAAGGAATAAAAACTATGGATTGAGACTAATATCCTTTACCTTGGATTAATTAGTATAAATGGTCACATGGAAAGACAAGTTTATCAAGATTAAATCTCATTTTCACAATTAATTAAATGTAGAGTTGTCACCTCCTAAATTGTCATAAAAGCTTAATTGATTTTGGCGTCAACAAATATCTCCAAGATTACACAGGCAAGGTCAAAAATACAGCACATACATGATATAAACCGTTAAATCTCCTAGGCATAAAATTAAGAACACCATAGCCCATTTATACTCAAAAAATTCATTACCAAAGCAAAAACAACCCATTAACCTAAGGTGAGTTCAATCAATCTTAACCTGAACTAAATTAGCTACAAAGCATAATAAATTACATGTATTTAAATAAAAATAAGTAAATAAAGAAATTAAAACTAATTAACAAAGCAAGTAAAATTAATTAACAAAGCAAGAAATCAACAATGAAAGCTTAAATTAATGAAAGAGATGATGAATAGTGGATTACATACCCATGAGGGAAACCCCTAAGAGAGAGAAGAGGAAGCTCCCAAAAATCCCCTCAAACCCTATTATCTAAACTAAAAACTAAATATAAACTATATGTTCTTGTATTATAATAAAACCAACTTATATACTAAGTTGGTAAAAGAAAAAAAAAAAGGAAACGACCCCCAAAAATCAGCAGGGCTCGAACGATTGATGAAAATCAATCGATCTGAGAAAAGCCCCTGCCTTCTTTAGTAGGCATAATTGGAAATGCCAATCGACCAGGGTCTGGGGTCGGTCGACCGGTGGTCTATTTTCTTGGTCCACTTTGTTCTCCAAAATGGGGAAAAGTTCCAATACTAAAATAGCTATAACTTCCTCATACGGACTCGAAACGGCATGTTGCTTATGGCCACGCGAAGCTAACTCAAAGAACTATGCTTCCATGGAAATCCACTAAGTAGAAGATGAAGTATGAAATGACTAAAATGCCCTTGAATTTGTGTCATGTGACAGAACTTCCTCGAAATGTAACCAATCCACATGCTAAACATCCCTATACCTACAAAGGCTCAATTATACCTCGCAGAGTCTATAAACATAAATAATAGAGGTTGTTTGGTTAATGAGCATAAATATAGGAATTAAGGAACACAAAGTTCTAGAATGCATGAAGATAACTAGTGTTAATATGCAATATTCATGATGTATCATGTTGTCTCTAAAAGTTTACAGTTATAATGCTACAAAAAATTGTAAGCTCAAGTGGATATCTTAGTGTAGTCTTGTCTATAATGAAATCTCCACAATAATGTTGCAAACAATGAAAGGCAATTGGGTAGATTAGTGGAGTCTTATCTTTTAAAGTTTGCAGTCATAGTAATGGGCATGTGGACATCTTAATGTTATTTTATCTATGATGATGTGGCCACAATAATGCTACAAGTAATGAAAGGCATGTCATATATCTAAAATTTTACATGCATAATGTTGTAAAAAACAAGAAAGACATATGGCCATATCAGTATAGTATTGTCTATGCTAACTTGACCACAATAATGTTGCAAATCATGGAAGGAATGGGGTAAAATAGGGGAGTCTTCTCTTCAAAAGTTTACAAGAATAGTGTTGTAAAAACAAGACATGTGACAATATTAGTGTACTATTGTTCATGATGGCATGACCACTATTACAAATAATGAAAGGAATTTAAGTATAATAGTAGATTTTACTCTCTGAAAGTTTGTAAGTGGTGCTATAAAAACATCATGGTCATGAGGTCATCTTAGTGTAGTCATGTCTATAATTATGTAACTATGTTAGTGTCGCAAACAATGAAAGGCACGTGGGTAAAATCATGGAGTGTCATCTTAGAAATATTTCAATCATAGTGTTGTAAAAAAACATGGGCATGTGGCCATCTTAATGTTGTCTCATTTATGGAGACATGGACACAATAATGCTGCAATTAATGAAAATCATTAAGGTTGAATAGTGGAGTTTTATCTCTGAAAGTTTTCGGGCATAGTGTTGTTAAAAAACAGAGACATATAGCCATAATAATGTTGTGAAAAATAAATAGCTCATGCAAATATATATCTTAAATAAAACTGTAATCCTAAAATTGTAGTTAAATAATGTTTACACAAAAATAATTTGTGTTTAAGGGGAGAAAAATGAAATTTTAAATTGTTAGGAAGAGTACCCGAGATTACTTGAAGGGGTAAGGGGGAGATTTGCGAGCTCTGATGTAGCTAAGATGACAAATGTGATGCACATATATACATGGAGTCATCCAAGATTGAATCTTGACCCATTTAAGTACTGTGTTCCATCGAAGGTCGATATTTTTGACTTGCTAGAAGATGAATCTAAGATTTGTACATCTAGTCCCATGAAATTTGTTTAATGGTGTCTTTTTTAATTCACTTGTATGTCATGTTGTTTAATGGCATGTGTATATTTTATCAGGATTCTGGATTGTGATTAATGCGCCTTGATTGTTTAAAATAACAAATACTAACATATGAGTGATCGCTTGAAGTGAAAACTTCTTATTATATAAATAGTTATAATGGAACTACAACATATTAATTAGTACAAATAAGGTTGACACCATTTAGCTCCCTAATTTAAAAGAAAAAATAAATCATCAACATGACTTCGGAGTCGATATCAAATATGTAAACAACCTTCTTAAATTTCCCATAAAAGTATCAAGGTTAATCACAGATGGACCTGCAACTAGGGTATTCAATGCAAAACATATCCCACAAATCTTCATTTTCTATAAATAAGATGTAAATTTGGTTATTCCAACCAAATCAACCAATATTAAGTGCTCGGTGATACTTGTTAAGTTGCATTTTTTAGTTGAAACCACCAATCACGCAACTCTTTCATGATATGGCCACATGGTGCATTTGGTGGATTTCTCCAATGAATTTTAATAATAATGAATCCATTAAAATTTATTAGTTCATTGGGTTGTTTAATGAGACCATTACCCAAGTGGTTAATAGTTAAAAGTCTGCATTCACTCTCCCTGGTGACTAGTCATTTTTTTTAGAGTTGATGGTGAGTGCTCCTTGAGGATCTATTATATAAGCAAAGAGTTGTAGCTTTTGTTTGGTGTTGTGAATCACAATAATTAAAGTAATATTACATGGACCATGGTGACAAAATAAAGTTGGACGAACAATAATTTGATGTTGCTTTGATAAACTAAGTGTGGACTTTTAATTCTTCTAAATAAATGGATAATTCAATTACTTCATTGAATATAAATACATACTTGTATAATAAAACTAAATACCCCCTCTTTTTTTGTCTTCAACCTTTCATTCTATGGATAAAATTATTTTTCTCAATTATAAACATTACATGTTATCAAAAGAAATACAAAACCTAAAGTAAAAAAAATTATTCAAAACTATGTGAGGGATATGGAAGAATGTTCGTATGTTTTTCTCCCACTAAACTATGGAACACCATCTTCCATACTTGTAGGATTCAAGCGTATAATAGTTATATGCCTACATTGGGTTCAAACATAAAGAAAAAAATGCTAAAGAATTTACAAAGTATTGAGAAGCAACCTTTTATGTGAGTTTTCATGGGTTTTGAGTCAGATTTTATGCTGATTTGCCCGAGATTTGCAAAAAATGACCAAGAAAATCACAGGAACTATTGGGTTTGAGTGTTAGGATTCCAAATAATGATTTTGGGGAATAAGGATATTTTTTATATGTGATACTAACGTCGTTTTATGCGACAATGACATTGTATTAATAGTATTTGTCCTAGACAACTACATTAGGACCTCAGTAGTTCTATAAATAAATTTCAATCTTCTGCATTTTGAAATAAAGTTTTATTTTGAATTATTCTAAAAATAACTTTACATCACATGGAAGTTTAGCTCAAATACAAATAAGGAAATGTAAGCAACTTCAATCTTCTAAATAACTCATTGAGGAATGTGGTATTGAGACCCAACAAACAATAAATCATGATGCGCGAGGTTAGTAGTATAATTTTTTTACTCGAAGAAAGACTTAGAGGTAACTTTCTTATAAAATGAGACAATTTCTAGGATAGTGGTTACTAAATGATAAGTGTTCTAGACTTTCATGGATTAATAGGTATTACTTAAATATCACGTGAAATGAAGGGCCGAAAAAATTACAGGTTACAGAGGAAGGCATGATTAATTAGGTGTCTCTATTTGTTCTCGTCGATTAGAGGAATGACATGTAAAAGTTCTTTATGTGCCTTTAGTGTGTTTTTGGGTATAGTATTAATGCAAGATGATCATAATCTAACTACATTAATATAATTGATAACTTATAAATGTAATTGTTAGATATGTACTTTATAGTCCGTAATGATTTTGTTTTTGGTGTAAACTGTCGATGAATGTAATGGGCCATATTTAGACCTCATTATGAATTTAATATTCAATAGGACTTTTATTTACACCAACTTAAGTAAAGTAGTATTAATTATGACTATGTTCCCTATTTAAGTATCGAGAGAAAAAAGCCAACATTAATGAAAGTAGGTATGTCAATCATCACAAGTTTCAATGAAAACACTAACGATAAAAGAGGTGTGTTACGCACCTCAATTGGGAGTAACATGCCAAGAAAAATGAACACATGGTTCATGGATATTATATAATCCTTAGGATGTTCTATATATGTGGTCATATAGTAAAAATTAATTATAATGGCTCATCGTGGGCTGACTTTTAAAATTAGTATACTTCATAAATCCAGGAAATCGCATAAAGGCAAATGGGTTCACATGATTGAGGAAGAGTTCAGTTGATAGGTGTACAACCCTCGTCTAAAAAGAGACAATAATAACTACTAGAATTCAAGAAATTGTTATAGATCTCCACATTAAGGATTTAGACCAATGGGATCAAACATACATTGTTAGTTCTTTTCACCATTGATGAAAATTGTCGAATCAACACTAATGTGGATTGTATACATCGCATATACTAATGTGAACGATCAACGATGAGATCTACAAATTTATGCATATTCCAATGACTCCAAAAATGTAAGTAACACACCGTTTGAGTGGATGAAGTTATCCCCATATGTTAGAAATATGTGGTTCTATAATAATATCCTTGTGATCATGTGTGATTACTAATTAAGCGATTTAAATAAATTTTTGCAATTATTTTTGCATCTCTACATAGGGTCACTTGAGCATTGGCAACCTAGTGAAACATTATGGGAATATCATTGAGTTTATCTAAACACCTCGATTGTCAAGGAGAATTAAGGATGTCCTTTGGAAATTATAGTAACGAACAAGGGAATGAGAGTGAGATCATTTGACTGCAACCATAGAGCTTATGTAGGTATTGATAAATTTCACGAGATGAATATACTAGGGGTAAACTAATTGTGAATTTGAAATTAATTTCACAAACTATGTAATATTTTATTAACCATTTTTTCAACTTCAAATATTTTCTATGGAATTATCATAATTGTATAAACTATTTAAACTTTGTATTACCCCTTTGCTATATGATTTCTTATAAGATTTTTTAGTTTATTGGGAATATTAGAATCGATAATAATGTATTTTTGTTTCATTTTGGTGGTCATTTATGTTAAAATTGTTATGAAGGTGGGGAAAATTCAAACTTAGTAGTTAGTAATGGTTAAAACATATGTTTAGAAGTTTACCCAAAGGTTTTAAGTATAGCAGAAGAGACACTTGGATTTAAGTGTAATAATCCTAACGTCTCATATTTTGTTACAAATCAAGAACATATATTTTATCAACATAATTCGAATAAATAAATGAAATTTAACTATCCATAACCATGAAATCATAAAATTTTTAATATTTACTATGAGTGCCCTCAATAGATTTCCTAAGACAACCCTCATAACTCAAATGATTTTTAATTTGTGCGGTAGGAATCAAAATTGATAGATTTTCTCCCAAACTTTAGGAAACTAGTAAACTAAACCTTGCAAAAAGTATTTACTCCCAACTTTAACCCCACTGAACCATTTAAAACACCTAAAATTCATGTCAAAAACTCCAACTATAGAAAATTCCACCTAAGGAGATTCAAATTTTAGGTACTTCAAGGATCATTTTTATAAATACCCAAACTTTCTTCTTGGACCAAACTTCACCGAAACATTCTTGGAAACCATCTTTTGTAATTTTTAGTGGCTGAGATGCTTCTTGTGGACATGGGAGGATGAAGAAGCCCTTATGTCCACCCAATGGAACACTATGGACAACCCATATTTTCACCACCCCAAGCCACCAATTGAAAGCATACCCTCCACCTTTATAAAATCCCCACCATGTCCACCCACCCACCCCAATAAAGCTCCACACCTTCCACTATAATTTCGGAGTTTAAAGACTCAAAAAGTTTGTATATTTTTAAGGGTCAATTACCATATAGTCCCTAACATAAATACATATGTTGTAAAAAAAGGACATATTTTTTTAGTTTAACCCATTTAGTCCCTCAAACACCCATTTACCCAATATTCTCTTATTTTTAAAGGTCCGCGCTATTGGTACCCCTTCTCCACTTCCCCCCAGTCCCACCCCCCACCGTTGTCGGAGGTCCGATAAGGACTACCGGAGCTTCGGCAGTGGAGGGTGGGGTGGGGATGATGGGAGGTGGGTAAATGGGTTTGTGTGTATCCTTGTTTTGAATGTTTTTATGTGGTGAAGAAATTTTTGGAACAAAATAAAATGCTTGAATTAAATGTGTATTAAAAATCTGTGACAACCCGCGATCCGAAATAAGGGGTGGCTAGCCCCAGTACCTCAACATAACGGAATCAAGGATGGATAAAATTCTCAGCATCATAACAATAAAATAGGTATACGGGAAAAACACCCAATAATTCGGAAAATGGTTTGCCAAATTTAAGATTTAATTAAAAGTTAAGGAAAATTAATTAAACAACCCAATTCGGAAAGAAAGTGGAATTCCAAATAAGCTTATATTAATACTGAATCAACATATAATAAAAGGACCGAATAAGCTGTCGGTCAACAGTTACATCCAACATACTACAATTCAATAATATACATTTTACATCCATTAACAATTATAAAAGTTGGGCCACACATGCCCGACTGAAAAGACCCGATCATATCTAGAACTCAAAAAGAGAAGCGTCTAACAAAATGTCCTGTGATAATCCGCAATATCACACAGCTCCTCGAAAGCATAGGAATAGGAATATCACAACGGGCGCCCTTGCGGAGGAGCACCTGTGCAGATAAAATAGCATGCACAACATGGAAAATGAACGGGTCAGGGCCCGGTTTATATATGATCACCAGAAGAACAAGAAGCATGATAGATATGGACAGTTAATCATGAATGATGTAAATTCAAATCTAACAACCTAATTATACAACATGATAACTCAATGCTGAATGATTCTAAAAACTATTAAATTATGCAAGAGAATAAAATTAAACCTCATTACTCCTCATATTTTTCCATTTTCCATTTTTCCATTCCTTAGCAGGAATATAATTACCATCACATTTTCTTATGGCAATTTACATATAACAAGTCCCATTTGATTTTTTTAGAAAGGTTATATTCTTATACATATAATGATTCTAAGACCGCCCCTCCGAGTTTCCCCACTGGGCGCGCCCCTAAATAACTATCATCTTCCAAGGCCTATCTATACAAGGCAACCTGGGCACCTAACGCACGTCGGGAAGTATCCATATACCTGCGAGTGAGTCATAACCACACATGGAATTACCTCACTAGCGCAGCAAAAACATATATAAAATCCCGCATATGGCCGAGGACTATAGTCTCCCTGCATTCACTAGCCAGGGGACATCACCTCATTCGCGAGCTTCCCTTGTGATAGTATTTAGAGAGGTGTGTTTAAGTAAATTAACATTTACCAATTTCATCTCATTATTATTTCATTTAACACGTGTATGTTTCATTTTATTTGAAACTGTAATCCTTGAATATTTTCATTAATATTCATCATAATTTTTAAGTACTGAACTATTCTCCAAATGATCACCAACATTTTTACTAGTTCCAAGGTGTTATATACCTCAATAGGGCTTCTAAAATCTCCACATATGGGCTTATAACTCTTAATTTATAACGATATGCTAAAAGAAAAGTAATGCCTAAACATCACTTTTGGTTCCTATGAAATCAACCCCAAGTGAACCCATTCAACTCTAGGGTAACGACCAAACTCAACTAAAACTCTAGGATCCTATGTTTACTTCATACAAGATGGTTCCTAGGTTCTAATCCTAAAGGAAAAGGTTAAAATTTGAAAAGGAAAACAAAAGGAAAATGCAGGATTTTCGAATCGATTCGGACCAGCCGAATAGATTCGGCCCGAAAAGCGAATCGATTCGGACTAGCCGAATCAATTCGGTCAGGAAAACCAACATTCTGCATAACAAACGAATCGATTCGGAAATAGACAAATTGATTCAGTCACCCATACATGAACACTGTCTCCATGCGAATCGATTCGGCATGGTCGAATCGATTTTCCCCTGCGAATTTTGCCAATTTTGGCTATGGAGTCTTGGACTCCTAATTTCTTCCAAACTCAACCATCCCAAACCCTTATCATTTATTGCTACCAACTGATTATAAATGCATCAAGCAACCATAATTTACCTCAATAACCAATTAGATCAACCTCCAAAGATTAAAAGCCCATTAATCCAACAAAAAGCCTTACTTTCTTAAACCATAAATAAACCACAACTATCAACACTAATTGTTCAACTTAAATCATATAATAGCAAGTAGAAAACTTGCCTCAAGCTTGCAAGTTCAGATTTGACAAAGTTGTAGGCAAGAACAATCACCAAAGCTCCAATCTCTCTTTTCTCCACAAGTTTTCTTCCTCTCTCTTTTCTCTAGGTTAGGAATACAATTAGGGGAAAATAGAAGACTTATGGAGACTAAATCGTGGCCTAAGTCCAAAATCCCAACTTAAGTGATCAATACCACGATAAAATAATACGCAACTACACATTTAATCTAAAACCAGTCAAAAGTGCCCAAAACCTCAAAATACAATATGGCACAAAATCTGACTATCTCGCACCTTCCGGAACTAACTACGCCCTCCAAATTATCATTTGGAAATTTTATAATTCATTTTAAGTTCCGATTTCATTTTAAACCAAATGTCATTTTTAATTCATATGACACAATAAAACACATCATGGTGATATTTACCTACACATAAGGCAAATATGCAACATCTTATTAAATATTAACTTTTCTTCCTTAAATTAATACTTACTCCACATGCCAACATTTTATATCTAGTTATTATATCTAGCAAGTAAATATAAAATAGGTCCTCAAAAGCGAGGGTTGTTACATACTCCCCCCCTTATGAGGGAATTTTGTCCCCAAACTTAAACGTACCTTGTATAAAGAGATGTGGATACTTTTCCCGCATATCATCTTCGCGTTCCCATGTTGATTCCTTGGCGTTATGGTGACTCCATTGGACTCGCACCAAGGGCAACACCCTAGATCTCAATCTATGCTCCCCATGTTCTAAAATAGCAACCGATTGTTCTTCATAAGAAATGTCGGGTTGTAAGTCAATATCCTCAAAAGGGACATGCCAAAGTGCACCTTCGCACCTCCTATACTTCTTTAGAGAGGAAACATAAAATACATCATGAATTTGTTGTAAAGTTTCTGATAAGGCAAGTTGATACACCACTGTACCCACCTTTGCAATAATTGGAAAAGGTCCAACAAAACGTGGCGCAAGCTTCCCCTTTTTCTCGAAACGCTTGATGCCTTTCATAGGTGACACTCGAACCAAAACTTGGTCCCCAATCTCCAACTCCATATGTCTTCTACCCGCATCGGCATCGCTTTTTTGACTGTCTTGGGTTATCCGAATGCGATTCTGAATAAGTTCAATTTTAGAAGAGGTATCTTGGATCATTTCAGGTCCAAGAAATTTATTATCACCCACTTCTAACCAACAAGCGGGAGATCTACAAGGCCTTCCATACAAAGCTTCATAAGGAGCCATTCCAATGGTAAATTGGTACGAATTGTTATAAGCTAACTCAACCAATGGAAGATATTGTTCCCAACCACCTTTGAAGTCAAGCATGCACATACGGATCATATCCTCCAACATTTGGTTTACCCTTTCGATTTGGCCATCTGTTTGAGGATGGTAAGAAGTGCTCAACTTCAATTCGATCCCCAACGCCTCTTGGAAACTTCGCCAAAAGTGGGACACAAAGATTTTGTCTCGGTCGGAAACTATATTTAACGGCACCCCATGGAGTCTAACCAACTCTTCGATGAATAATCGGGCATAGCGAGCAGTGTCATAATCAGTTCGAACAGGTAGAAAGTGTGTCGACTTAGTCAAGCGGTCGACAATCACCCAAATAGAATCATACCCACTCTGCGATCTCGGCAAACCCGTAATAAAATCCATCGATATGCTTTCCCATTTCCACACGGGAATCTCCAACGGTTGCAACAGACCTATCAGTCGCTGATGATCGATCTTGACCAATAGACAAGTAGTGCATCGGGACACGAACTCAGAAATATCCTTCTTCATACCTACCCACCAATATTGACGGCGCATGTCTTGATACATCTTGTCTCCACCAGGATGTACCGTAAATTTAGATCCGTGAGATTCAGCCATCACCATTCGTCTCAAGTCCCCTTCCTCCGGAACGATGAATCTTCCATGGAAGTGTAATCCACCCTCAGAACTAATCGAGTTAGACTCCAATCCCTCGGACAGTAATCGACGAATGTGGTCTTGGCAACCCTTATCCTTTCCTTGGTCTTCTACAATCCTTGCCATAATAGTAGGAGTAACGGTCAGTACCGACATGAACGCTCTCACCACAGCATCCTCCTGACTGAGTTCCTTCCACTTAGCTTTCCAAACATTAGCTAACTCTCCCTTGAGCTTTCTACTCAAGGCATTCGCCACAACGTTCGCCTTTCCCGGATGATAATGAATATCAAATTGATAATCTTTCACGAACTCCAACCATCGGCGTTGTCGCATATTCAAATATTTCTGAGAAAATAAATATTGCAGCGATTTGTGGTCCGTGAAAAGACTGAACTTCTCTCCTAAGAGATAATTCCTCCATATCTTCAAAGCAAAGACTACTGCGACAAGCTCTAAGTTATGCACCGGATAGTTTCTTTCATGGGGCTTTAACTTGTGAGAAGCATAAGCAATAGCCCGCCTCTCTTGCTGAAGTACACCTCCTAATCCTTGAAGAGATGCATCGGTGAAGACTAGATATTCCAATCCCGGTTTTGGCAATGCAAGGACTGGAGCCAAAGTCAACTTATCGTTGAGTTCATCAAATGCAGTCTGACAAGAGTTATCCCAAATAAATCTCACCCCTTTTCGGGCTAGTGATTTTAGAGAAACCCTTGATAAACCGACGGTAATAACCCGCCAAACCCAGAAAACTACGAACCTCGGTGGGTGTCGTGGGTTGACCCCACTCCCTCACTGCAACCACCTTACTCGAATCCACGAATATACCCTGGGATGACACCACATGACCCAAAAACTGAACTTCCTGTAACCAAAAGCCACATTTCTCGAACTTAGCATACAATTGGTGGTCCCTCAATCTTTGTAGGACCAACCTCAAATGAATAGCATGATCAGATTCCGTTCGAGAATAGACTAAGATGTCATTGATGAACACAATAACAAATTGGTCCAGAAAGTCCCAAAATACCTTATTTATGAGATCCATAAATACAGCGGGGGCATTGGTTAGTCCAAAGGGCATAACCAAAAATTCATAGGACCCGTATCTTGTCAGAAAAGCGGTCTTGGATACATCCTCCTCCCATATCCTCAACTGGAGTCATCGATACGAGGCAAAGGGTATTTATTCCGGATGGTGACCTTGTTCAGCTCTCTATAGTCAACACATAACCGGAGAGAACCATCTATTTTCTTCACAAATAACACTGGAGCACCCCAAGGCGATGTGCTACGCCTAATAAATCCCTGCTCCAACAACTGCTGGATTTGATCCCTCAACTCCCTCATTTCCATAGGAGCCATTCGGTATGGAGCCCTCGTAATCAGCCTCGTTCTCGGTGCTAAATCAATCACAAACTCAATCTCTCGGCTAGGAGGTAAACCCGGTATTTCCAAGAAAATATCCTCAAAATCTCTCACAATCGGAATAGAATCCAAGGGAACAACTACATCCCTAGAATTCTCCTTTGCAATGCAATACAGATAAGTACTAGTACTTCCCTCTAAACGAGGCAAAACTACCAAGAACGTTTCTTGTCCCGGAACGGCGAAGACTATACTCTTCCCATAACAATTTACTATCGCATGATATTTCATAAGCCAATCCATGCCCAAAATCACATCATACCCGACCATGTCCAAGATGAGTAAAGCATCCGCAAAGCATAAATTACCAAGAGTAATCCCCATATTTTTACAAATAAGAAAAATGAGTGAACCATCACCCATAGAGGACTCGATGCTAGTAAAAGTACTCTCAGCAGATTTTATCAACTCCGTGGTCTGAGAAAAACTCCTAGAAATGAATGAATGTGTCACATCCGTATCAAATAAAATGCGACCCATGTGTCCCTGAATAAGGAACTTACCTTCAATAGCTGGCGGTGTCGACGGAGCTGGATGAAGCATAGCGTCCTGAATATGATAAACTCTCCCATACTGTAACTGACTCTGCTGTGAAGGAACAACGGGGTTAGGTACCTGTGGAGGAAACTGAACATGTGGCTGCTGTGGAGCTCTAGGAAACTGTCCCCAAATCAACTGAGGACACTCCTTCTTATAATGACCCGCTTCACCGCATTGAAAACACCGACCCAACATATTCTTGGCATTTCGACCACGGTTATTTCTAAATTGATTACCACCATGGCCCTGCTGGCCTCTACCTCCTTGACCACCCCGGCCTGCTTTTTGTTGTGGGGTACCTTGGCCATGCCTAGCATTAGGGATCCAAGAATTGAAACCACTAGAACGTTGCCTATTTGACAAGTCCCCTTGCTGAGGATCCCTTTCTTTCTGCTTAATACCCGAAGATTAGGACAAGGGAAAAACTCCTCCTCCGCTCCCACTACCTCCAGGCCTTCCCACTTGCCCCATTACGGTGGCTTTCTTTCCACTTTATACAAACAATCTATGTTCTTGGCAATGAAGTAATGCCGCATTCATTACCTCACCAAAAGTTTGCAATGCCGGATTACCCAGCAAGTTTTGCCGGATTCTCCAGTTCAAGCATCTCATAAACTTCGAAACCTTATTTTCTTCGGGAGTCACCTCATCCGGTAACTTGCTAACCGGGTGAAATCTTCTTCATATTCAGCCACGGATCTCTCTCCTTGCACAAGGCCTTGCAACCTCCTGATAATCGTCATAGTGTCTCTCTGCTCATGTGTAGTCATAGACTCCCACCAATGTAATGCGGCCCCAACAAGTTTAAAAGTAACAAGGACTTGTTTCTTCTCCTCGCTACATTCCACCATACGTAGATGGCGTTGCATGTCTTTCTTCCACTAATTTGGCTTTATGACATCCGAGCCTCTATCAAATTCCGGGGGCTGACCCTTTAGAAAAGATTCCCTAGCACTCTCCCACAGAGAAGGTCCCGTAGGAGCTTGGGCATCCGGCGCTCTCTGTTGAGCTTGTGGTATTTGTTGAGTCACCGTTGTCATGTCTGCATTAACCACTTGAGCCACTATGTTTGCCACATCTGCATCATTAAATGTTCCTTGTGGCGGCGGTGGAGGACCAACCTCCTCTTCTACAACCATATTACGTCTCGCTGGGCGACCTCTCTTAGGAGGCATCTGAGATGGAGAAACAATAGAGTTAGAATACTATATAAAACAATATATCTTGTAGAAGATCGTAGACATAAGCAACAAAGCAGTCCTAACATTAGGCTCTATATCAAAGAACGCTACGGTAGAACATGACAAGTCCACATAGATCCTCAAGACTCCAGAACCTGATTCTCTCATACCATATGTGAGAACCCGCGATTCGAAATAAGGGGTGGCCAGCCCCAATACCTCAACATAATGGAATCATGGATGGATATCATTCTCAGCAGCATAACAAAAAAATAGGTATACGGGAAAACCACCCAATAATTCAAAAAACGGGTTGCCAAATTTAAGATTTAATTAAAAGTTAAGGAAAATAAATTAAACAACCCAATTCAGAAAGAAAGTGGAATTCCAAATAAGCTTATATTAATACTGAATCAACATACAATAAAAGGACCGCATAAGCTATCGGTCAACAGTTGCATCCAATATACTACAATTCAATAATATACATTTTACATCCATTAACAATTACAAAAGTTGGGCCACACATGCCCGAATGAAAAAACTCGATCATATCTAGAATTCAAAAAGCGAAGCGTCTAACAAAATGTCCTGTGATAATCCGCAATATCACACAGCTCCTCGAAAGCATAAGAATAGGAATATCACAACGGGCGCCCTTACGGAGGAGCACCTGTGCGGATAAAATAACATGCACAACATGGAAAATGAACGGGTCAGGGCCCGGTTTATATATGATCACTAGAAGAACAAGAAGCATGATAGATATGGACAGTTAATCATGAATGATGTAAATGCAAATCTAACAACCTAATTATACAACATGATAACTCAATGCTGAATGATTCTAACAACTATTAAATTATGCAAGAGAATAAAATTAGACCTCATTATTCCTCATATTTTTCCATTTTCCATTTTTCCATTCCTTAGCAGGAATATAATTACCATCACATTTTCTTATGGCAATTTAAATATATCAAGTCCCATTTGATTTTTTTAGAAAGGTTATATTCTTATACATATAACGATTCTAAGACCACCCCTCCGAGTTTCCATATGACAACTACACATTTAATCTAAAACCAGTCAAAAGTGCCCAAAACATCAAAATACAATATGGCACATATTCTGACTATCTCGCACCTTCCGGAACTAACTACGCCCTCCAAATTATCATTTGGAAATTTATAATTCATTTTAAGTTTCGGTTTCATTTTAAACCAAATGTCATTTTTAATTCATATGACACAATAAAACACATCATGGTGATATTTACCTACACATAAGGCAAATATGCAACATCTTAGTAAATATTAATTTTTCTTCCTTAAATTAATACTTACTCCACATGCCAACATTTTATATTTAGTTACTATATTTAGAAAGTTAATATAAAATAGGTCCTCAAAAGCGAGGGTTGTTACAAAATTGTTCAAGGAACTATAAGGTATATGCTTCTATTTTTAATTTAAAAATATTAAATGATAATTGATTATTTGATTATGCGTATGCATGTGCTTCGTTTAATTTTACAGCTTTAACTTATGCACTTACCTTTTTCATAGAAGCTATTAGGCAAAAGAATTGGTTAAACTCAATTAAAACTTAAATTTTCGTGGATAAACCCTTGTCCTTGGTCTTGAACCAATTTTAAGACATGGGGTAAATATCAATATTTCATTTAGATCAGTTTTTGTACAACTTTAAATTCACCCCGAATTGTATGAATTTTCTTTAATTCCAAAATATAAAGTTATGGATTTTGTATCCGCTTGAAGATTCGTTCAACCCTCATGAGTATATAAGCTCAAATTTTCTATTTCTCTTTTTACTCAATCTTCGTCTTAAAATATTCCATATATACTCAACCTCAATTCATAAAACATGCATATTTGAATTACTTTAAAAATCACATAACTTTATTCCGGAATTGGTCAAAATGGTTGAGAAGAAAGGGACATTTCAGAGTCAAACCCTAAGTCGAGAGACGGGATGTTCAAGACAATGAGTAATGCCCCCACGCGCTAGGCGCATGTGGGGTCCTTAGAGCATTTTCAATGGTGGGATGCCACAAAAGGAAGTTTGTCGACCCAATATGACCATTTACCTTTCACTCGGGTGGAATCCATGCAGTGGGAGAGCCTTCCTACAAACTTTTGAAGTTCGTAGGACTTCCAACGAACAAATGAAGTTCGTAGGAATTCCTATGAACTTCAGAAGTTCGTAGGCACGCTGAATGGCTATAAACAGCTATAATAAATGGTAACATTGGTCTGTTATAAATAAATGGAAGGTCCTCATCCTCATTCATTCCATCTTCAACCTCCTTCATTTCTCATCATAGCCTCCTGACTTCTACAAAAACCATTCCTTTAATCCCAAAAATCAGTGCCCTTATTCACCCAAATACAACCCAAAATTCTTCAAAAAAAAATCCCATAATTTACCAAAAATAGTCATTCAATCCATCAAATAGTCCTCTATTTCTTAAAACTATATTATTTACATCATGGATGGAAAAAGATGGAAAAAATACTTATATACCGAAAAAACCAAAAAACACGGATCCACATTAACGGCAATTTCGACACAAGTTGTGCCGAGTGAACCTTCTGATCCCGTATACAAGCATTACACCCGTATTTTTTATCAATAAACACACGCATTTGACGGGGAGACGCTGATTATTAACTAAGATAAATTTGAATTTCGGGGTAATTGGGAGGGCCTAATGAAATTATACAAAATAATTGGAGAAAATAAACCATTGAAAAAAGAACTTATCGATAGTGTCGGTGTTATGTCCAACTTATTTTCGAAAGTGATGTTGAATTCCGATCAATGCATTGTGACGACGATGATCGAACGTTGGTGGGACGCAATGCATACCTTCCTACTATCTTATGTTGAAATCACATTCACTCCTTTCGACTTCACGATGCTTTCCAATAATTATTATTTCTTGTTAAATCCCTTATTTAATATTATTTATATAATATTTAAATTAATTGAACATATTACAATAATTATCATATTATTTGTATATATGACATGTATTTTTAATTTATGTACAGGCATTCCGATTGAGCAAGGGTTACCCATTCAAAACTTGTCGAACGAAAAGTACAAATATTTTGTAAATACTGTTAACGAATTTTTCCCAGAAATTCATATACAAATATTTTCAGGTGTGGGAATTCCGGTTTTCGAACTTAAGAAATACATTGAAAATTTTGTGAAGTAACCAAATCTACCTGATTACATGTGGCCAGTTATCGTTCGGGCATTTTGGTTTTACGTAATTGGCAGTTCATTCTTTCCAAATGCCAATTTCACCTACGACCTCGAGTCTTTACATTATTTGGGGGACGTTACGACGATTGGGGACACGATTGGGGTTTGACTATTTATGCCCATATTATCTGGTCAATGGACTAAGCTAGTCGACGATCATTGACCAGTGTCGAGTGCATGTGGCAATTAATAGAGGTACATTTTCTAATATACTATTTAAACATTTACGCATTTTATTTTTCGTTAAAATAATAGTTAATGTATTATAATCAATTTAATGTATTACATATTTTGCAGTACTTACATCACGGGTACATGGCGATGGTATGTCTGATTTTTATTGATCCGTCCTTAGATTTATGGCCCTCGATATTTTGTTGGTCAAAGTCGAACAGGAGATGGGTAAATTGTTCTCAGCGGTTTAATATCTCAGGCAGCCAACATCATCTTGAGATGCGGTCACCCGAATCCATTATATGGCAGTCGTATGAGACGTCGATGTATCGACACAATGATGTCATCACATATGCTCATTATTTATCCGAGTTGCATATGATCTTTTGGGATCCCTTATTTAAGGGATTTTTGTACTTAGGCGATTGGGGCTTTCACTAAGTGACGAGCCAGATATGTATAGCAGACAACCCTCCCCGTAATTTGGGCTTAGTCACTAAATAGGAATGCCCAGAATTGGCCGACCGCAAATGACCTGTGACACCCCGCTTAATTAAACATCGGGTGATCAGGCCTTTATTAAATTAAAACAGGTTTCTCAAATGGTTCATTCTTAGCATCATTGTCGAAAACTTTGTAATTACTAATCACCTAAGTGAAAATTAGACCGGTGCCAAATTTTATCTTTCTTAAAACAGATAAATCAACCATGCGGAAAAAAGTAAGACAATCAACATGTACTAAAACCCAATCTAACAAAGTAAAAGTACAACAGAACAAGAATAATACCGAATAAACCATCGGCTAAAAATCCCAAACAACAATAGAATAACCACCAGTCTGAAACTAACATCTGAGACTAATACCGGACCACAAGTCCATACATAGAATAGTGTGAGATCATGTACTAGATCTGAATGAGAGATATCTTCTAGTCAAAATCCTGTAAGCATCCACTGTGCTACAGCTTCGAGTCCCTGGAATGAAATCATCATACATGGCATCCCTGTGGAGGTACACCTAAAAGGTTTTGAAAATATTTTATAGCAAGAGTTAGTACTCAAAACATTTTGAAAATATTTAACAATCGTTTATCACAATATAAAAATGCGGTTATTGATTACACATGTTAGGTTCTCGTACACTCTCTTGAGTTTACTCACCCCTTATCTTTTGTGCACACCTGACGTTCTACACTTAGCCTACCTAGCCATATCTTCCAAGCTAACTAGGACTAAGTAATCATCTGAACTTATCTATACTTAAGTTCTCGTATCACCCACACAGTACATCCATTTCATTAACATCTCGCGAAGGTTAATTAATACTCAAGTAACATTTCACCTATATTATGTTTCAAAACTTCTCATTTAGTTTCACTACTAAATTTCTACAATTACCACAATTTCTATCTTCCCACTTTTGTAATTAAGTTTCACTACTTAAATTACTAAATAGATATTCTCTATCTAACATTACGTTTCGCAATTAAGTTTCACTACTTAACTTACCAGTTCGATATGTATCTTTAAATACATAATATATATCAATCTACTAATACACAGAAGTAGAATATCATCAAGTATATATTTCACACACAATATATACTAAATATCAGTCATTACTATTTTGTCCTTTTCACACACGTGAAGGACTCTTGGTTCGGAATGATTCATCGACCCCAAGTAAGAATTGGTTCGGAATGATACATCGACCCCAATTATTTATATAGACACATAAAGGACTCTTGGTTCGGAATGATTCATTGACCCCAAGTAAGAATTGGTTTGGAATGATACATCGACCCCAATTATTTATATACACACATTCTGGCTCGGACTCTTTCATCACGCCACCAGTTCAAAGGTTTGGTTCGGCATTTTACATCGACCCCAAACATATAATAACCCTATGTTAGTTCGGAATATCACATCGACCCTAACATAGTTAATTTAGGTATAAATCTCTCAACCTAAAAGATCATATAATTCAGTAGGTACACGCCCGACCTATTAATTATATACGTATGTAATATTTTAATCTCTTATATTTACCGTACAATATTCGCTTAACGATTTATCTCATTAATCGCATTTATTTGAGTATTCACACAACTCTAAGGGTCCTAGTTACCCCTCACCTATAATTTCAGTAGTTATTTCTTACTCTACTGGTTTATTACTTCAATTGAATTTACCCCGCCTCGTAACTCAATTCCGAATTCCCCGATACTCTACTAAATCGGATTATTCTCGTTGGTCCATAATCCAAGCCCTACACCCCATGGCCTTATCGGACCTCAACATTATACCTACTGGTCTTATTCTCACTCCCATATAAGTATAATATAATTCTTAGGATACCCTTACATTCCCGGAAATCAACGAAGACTTAAACATGGAAAATTCGGGAAAAACAGCTTGCGTCGATCGATCGACTGCTGTGTTCGATCGATCGACCTAGTCGGTCGATCGATAATTCGAGATCGAACGATCGATTGAACAGGGACAGACGTAGTTCGTCTTCTTCGTTAACCTTTCCTCCATTAACAAATCTCCAAAATCCATTATAGTCCACCAAACTTCGACCCAACAATCCTAAAGAAATAGTGATGAGCGAATTCCTTTAATTCACTATTTCTAACGTGTCAAATACATCAAAACTCCAATTCCTTTAAAGAAATAGTGAATTAAACTCAGAATTTCTTGAAACCCTAGTTATGGTGTTCTTCCCATATTTTCATTCAAAACCCATATTTTATTCCGAAATAATCATCAAGTCTAATCTGAATATTAATCCTCTATATATGTTAAATCATTCTACATGCGATTCCTATCCCAACATGTATAGATACCATTATTCTCCTATCAAGATATTGATTTAAACAAGGCTATTCAAAAACCCTACACATGGGTATTATACCTTTATAATTTTTGCAATAAACAACTTGCCTTGACAGAGGAAATCTGATTCCGTGGATTTGATGATGGATTGATGTTCCTCTTCTTCAATCCTTCCTCCTTTGGCTCCTAGGGTGCAAGATCCAAACCCAACCTCCTCAAAAGCATCTTCTAAGCCTTGATAATGGTTTTCTCCTTCTCTCTAATGGTATTGGTGTTTACATGGGTTTTCTAACCCTAACCCCTCTTTCATACGGCTGATAAAAACCTCTCAAATTCGTAGGTCTCCATACCCTCTCACGTTAAAAGACCAAAACGCCCCCGAACGGTCTCGGTTTAGTCCAAAATTACCCCGAGACTCAACTAATACCCCCGAGTATACTATTTTGACTAATTTGACCCTTCCGGACTCATCTGTGACCTCTAAATTATCATTTGAGTCACTTAAAAATATATTATTCATTCTCGCCCCAAAACGGTCTACACGCGTTAAGTAACTATTTATTACTCGCACTAAGTAAATAGAATGAGGCAATATTAATCGGTATCTATCTCTCGATTAATACTCCATAATCATATTTTTTTATAAATCTCATTAAATTACTTCTCTTACGTAATTTAAATTAAACCGTCTTTTCTCATTTAATTCTCCAATTTAATTAAATAGAAATATTCAGAAATACGGGGTATTACATGACCATATATCAGTTGTCTCCCAAGAAGAGTGTGATGCCTATTGGAAGGAAATTGCACAGGGGTTGTTACTACCGGTGATGGCATGATACGTGAACGTAGATTTGATTGGAGTTAGGTTTGTGACATTATCTACATTGCGCATCCCACAGGCCCAAGCACCGATTAACCATTCATCTGAGTATCATACACAGTTTGCATCGGTTGTTCCTACATAGATACAGGTGCCTAGGCAGAATTAGAGGGTAGACGTTGACCTACCACAAGGTGCTTCATACGAATAAAGTGTGCCTCAATTGGAGTTCCCAACCAACGCTCCCCCAACTCAGTCGTTGTCACAGTTAGAATGGCATGAGATATACATCGACACAGCAGATAATATATGTGGTCTCCATCATTTACTACTTCTTGAGACTCAAGAGCGTGAGGATATCATCAGATCACGCGATGAGCGAATTGAGGAGCTCAAGCGATAACTTGCCCCCTTAAATGTGTGTGGTGTTGGACTTGAGGTTAGTGGGCCGAGTTACACCTTTGACGATGTTTATGTACCACAACTAGTCCCACCATCTCACCCATACGCGACATATCAATCGCAACAGAGTTGGGGCACCCCTTTTTGGTGACGATCCGATGATGGGGTCGCATGTGGATTTGGGTCAAGATTGTGAATTTGGGAAGGGGAAACAATAGCTATAATTGTAACCGTCATCAGTTGTTATCATTGAATGTATTCATTTTATATTGAAATCAATATATGAATTATTTTCAATTTGATTTCATTGTCATAATTTATTAACTTATTAATATGTTTAAATACCCAGTAATTGAGATGCTTCACTATCACAATTTATTAACGTAAAACTCGTAGTACAAATTTCTAAAATAGCCCACGTCTTACATTGATCAAATTTGATAGTTCCACTTCTCCTTCAATCACGTTGATAAGATTAGCACTTGTTATGCCTAAAATATATAGATTTTTATTACGATTGTACAATTGGTGTCACTTAGCACAATGACACATCCTATCTTTATTTTTTGCGCAAGCGTACCCTCTGTGAATGATCTATAGTTAAGGCCCATCCTTATTGTGTCCGTCAGATCATCCAACAACAAAAACACATTATCGAGAGGAATCATTGCAAATTCCTTCACTACACCAACCACCTATACATAATAAAATAAAATTTATTGAAAAAAAAGCATCTACATATCAATTTTAAACATGGGTATTAAAAATAAAAACGTATACTTAACCAATGTTACGGGTGTGGTTGGTCTACAAGTGTTAATCCATTGAATTGTTGAATGCGGCCCCATATCTAAATACCCATTTTTCATGACGGTATACCATAATCGCAATGAGTAATCCATTATTATTGTATTTTAAATTGAAAATAGGTTAGTTGAAATGGACGGGAGAAAATGAGTGTTAAATAGTGAACTCTTTGTAATAAAATAATGGGTTGGTGAACACATAACAAGGTTGCTCACGAGTAGTTATATAGTTTGTAGGATATATTGCAGTAAAATATCTTTAACTTTAAATGAATGTGGGTAAAATAAAAAATGGCGCACATACCATAGTAAATTAAAAAGTCTGCAATTTCCTACAATATGGCCTGTAGTAATAATCCTCGGCAGTTGACCTCATTGGGTAATTTATTGTGTGAGCACTAAAATAAGAATGAGACTATGCACTCTAAAATAAATTGATCACTAGTCCAATTTATAGGCACTATAATTAATAAATTGAAGACTATCAAAATATCAAACATGATCAGATTTAATTTAGTTGCAAAGGGAATATTTCTTAAGAAATGTTAACGGTAGTTAAAATATATGTGCACGCTATATTTTCTTAGTAAAAGCTAAAACATTATCACTAACTGTTTAATCGCACATTTTTTAAGAAACATGCAGAATCACTCTTTCACGGCACATTTCTTAAGAAATGTTGAGAGAGGTAAAAAAAATGGCATATTCACTCTTTTGAGGGAAAATATATTCGACCATCTAGTGTAATTTTTAGTTAAAAGTTAAAACATTGTCACTGACTCTTTCTCTACAAATTTCTTAAGAAATGTGTCGATTCACTCTTTCATAACATATTACTTAAGAAATATACAGAACCTTTATGGCATATTAACCTTCGTGGCAAATTTATAAATAGTTCGGTAGAGTATCAAATTTATAATATAACTTTTAAAATTTATAAATTATTTCGAACAAAATTAAATCATGGACTCCTCCAGTTCTAGCGATGAGGGACGATATCTTATGCTCCAATATGCTCATTTAATGAAGGTGCGTCATCAGATGATTTAGAAGAGGAGATTATAATTTACATGGAGACTTCACGGTGGTTTGCTAAAAAAAATATAATTTGCGATGGGAAAGAACTCGAAACCAGACGTCGAGTGAATCGATGAAGAGAAAGGGTACATGCAACACTATGGGAAGATTATTTTGGAGAAGATAAGGTGTATAGCGAGTAGTTATTTTCGACGGAGATTTAGGATGCAGTATAGTGTTTTCAATCGCATCCTTGATTCTATTTGTCTTTATGATAACTACTTTGTTCAGAACATGGATGCGTACGGTCGTCAAGGTTTAAGCTCTCATCAAAAAGTGTTGGGGGCAATTCGACTATTAGCTAATGGAAGTTCCCATGACTTCTGATCCGAGCAGTACGCAATGAGTGAAACCACTTTATTAAAAACTGTAATTAGATTCACAAAGGCAATTGTGAGGATTTTCGATCCCCCAATATGGCAAAAATATGGCAGAAGGCGACGTCACAAGGTTACTTGAACAAAATGCAAATAGAGATTTTCCAAGAATGCTAGGCAGCATAGATTGCATGCATTGGCGTTGGAAAAACTAACCCATAGCATGGCACGCTCAATACAGAGGACGTAAAGAATCACCTACTATAATCCTCGAAGCGGCTACCTCATACGACCTCTGGATTTAGAAATCTTTCTTTGGGGTGCTTGGATCTTGCAACGATTTAAATGTCTTGCAATGGTCTAACGTCTTTCAGGAATTACATAATGGGACGGCAGCTCCTATTAATTACACTATTAATGGAAATTCATATGATATGGGGTACTCCCTTAGTGATGGCATTTACACTCCCTATGCTTCAATCGTAAAAACATTTAGGAACCAAAATGGGATTACACAAAAACAAAAATTATTTTGCAAGTACCAAGAAGTATGCAGAAAAGATGTTGAACGTGCTTTCGGTGTACTACAAACACGATTCACTTTCGTTCACGAATCTTGTAAATTATAGAATAAAGCGTCACTAACAACCATTATGAAATCAATCATTATAATTCACAATATGATTGTTGACGATGAACGTAGAGACTGTCCATGATAAAATGAATACGAACAAAATGATAAAACACCTAAAATAATGAGGGGCTAAACTAATATCAACGACTACATCATAAGGGATGCTAAGATAAGAGATGTAACTAAACATCAATAGTTACGAAATGATTTGGTGGAGAACATTTGGGACACCCACGGTGATGAAATGATGGGTTGATGAATTCAGAGTTTTTGTGACTATAACCGTGTCTAATCGCTTTCTAAGATCCATTTTCATTCTGTACTTGTACGATTGTCGTTGTGATCATATATTTTTTATTATAATTAATAAAAAGTTTGAACCGACTATTTTATTGTAACAGATTGTTGATGCAAAAAACTAAACCTAGCCTAATTAATTTATCACAGATAAATTAAGTAAAACAAACAAGACACAAGAAACTTTTTAAAGTGGTTCAGCTCAATGGAATAGCCTACGTCCATTGTTATGTATTGACTGCGTTAAATAATTTTTTGATCCCTTGCAATGAGGGTGATACCATGTATTTATAGCCCAAGGGGGGTCTTGATCGTTGTCATGTGAAAGGATGGGATGCCTTTATTTGTTAGGCATTTACATCAATACATAATGAGAATTAATTATATGAACGTTGTCACTTCACAGGCAATATAGGTTGTAAGACTGGTGGCGCTTGCTTGGCTGTACAAAATGATTTTTTGGCCGTTGATCGGGCTTCCCAGTTGGTCGATCAACAATATTGGTCGAGCTTCCCATTTGGTCGGGCTTCCCATATTGGTCGGGCTTCTTTGTTGGTCGGGCTTTTCTATTATGCTGATTTGGACTTGTGCCACATAGGATGAGACATGCTAGCTTGTAATTGGTCCATGTAGGATGGTAATTTTTGGTATCAACAGAAGCCCCTAATGTTTCATACTTTAAGTTTATGCGAAAGTGTGGAATATTATGCTTCCGCAGTAGCTCGGGCTATTTGGTTTAGCTGCAGACCTTCCATACTTGTGAATTTTATTACTTGATTGCTGACTTTGAGCGCGAATGGCAATTTTTGTAATTATTTCAAATTTAGCTAACTTTTACAGGGTATCTTTGTCTTTTCCTTTGTTATCCGTCGTAAAGCCAAACGTCGTCATCTTCAATCACTACTTTTCCCCATTTTCGATGTGTCTTATAAAAAGGGCGGTACAACTTCGATCATCTTCTACCTCTTTCTTTTGATTCTGCCAGTGGGTTTTTTACTTTTGTGTGATCATTTTCTTTCCTGTCTTCAGTTCTTATTGAATCCTTAAATCTTTGTAAGAATCTTTTTTCTCTTCTTCTTTGTTTTCTTCATCATGGTTTACTCTATCGAGTCTCTTGATAAGTTCATAACCGGTTTTAATATTCCGTCTTGGGTTGTATTAGATCATCCCACTTTTCTTTTTGATTTTTTCTCTCTTACTGAGGGCCATTGGTTCCCCTCCATATTTATTGCTGAATGTGGCTTCACATTTCCTCCCAATCCCTTGTGTTTGGAATTTTGTCAATATTTTGACATTGTACCTGCAAGAGTGGATCCTAACACATGGAGAGTTATTAATGGAGTTTATAAGTTAAATCAAATTTATGGAACCCATCTAGGGATTTCATAAATTATGTTTTGTTATCAGTGGTAACTAGTGATACCACTTTTATTTGAAAACTAGGGCTATTAGTAAAGCTTTGGTAGTTAATCTCCCTGATTCTAATAGGGATTATTTTTATCATGGGGTCGTTGTAAAAAATTGGCAACATGCCCCTTTAGTTGGAGGTGCTAAATACCAAGGACCTAGATGTCCACTCTTTGGTAATGGAATATGTTACTTTATATTTTAGTAAATTTCCCCTATTTATATTTGATAAAATATTATAATGACTATTATTTTATAAATTATTTTGCAGTTGAACAAAAAACAAAGTGACCCAAAGAGAGCGAAGTAAATTTGAAAGAGTTGAAGTTTACCTGGGGACTTCACAAAGTAGTTGCTGAGGAGCACGTGAGATCTGCCTCTTATATGCTCCAGTACAAGAACATTGTTTCCTCTTTTATTGCCAGACCTGCTACATCTCTTGCTCTGGTAATTGATCTTGACTAAGAGGTTGTTATTGATTCTGATACCCTTCTGTCTAAAATTATGAAGAAGAGGAAGTTTCTTGATCTCTACAGTGGTGTTGCTTTTGGCTCCCAATCTTCTGCTAAAGGACCTAAGAATAAAACAAGGGATGTTATGAAGCCCTGGCCCCCAAAATTCCAGTTCCTAAAGATCCATCCCCCAAAGGCCTGGTTCCAAAGGATCCAACTCCCAAAAACCTGGTTCCTAAGGGTGTTGCTCCTAAAGAGGTTGAAGTTCCTCTGAGGAGACTTAGGAGAGGGCTTCAGAGAAGAAAGTCGATCAAGTGACTGACCAACTATCCTTGGTTGATTTTCCCTCATCTGATGTTGTTCCTCTGATAGTTATCACTCTTAGTTTGGCCAGGAGGTTGATCAAGTCTGGAACTCTTCAAGACCACAGGGGTTTGGATGCCAAGCTCCCCAGAATTAAGGTCTCTAAATTGGTTGCTCAGAACCTTACATCAGTAAGTAATTTCCATTGTCTTGGTTTGGTTATCATCTATATTCTTCATATGCTCACTTTAATCCTCATTTTTGCAATTCTTAGTACACTTCAATAATATGCTAGAGAAGTATGATGCAATTAAGGCTTCTTCTTCAAATGAGGCGGAGGAAGCTCTATTTGGTTTGAAGAAGTCTCTACTTAAATCTCAGTAAGCCTTGGAGACTGAGAGGAGCACTTGGGTAGAGAAACTGAAGACAACTGAAATGACTCATCAAACCTCTGATACCCTAGAAGTTGAGCACAGGGCTAAGGAGGTTGGGCTCCAAAAGGAGGAAGCTGTGTGCAAGAAATAGGAAGCTAAGCACCAACAAGAGGAAGCTATGCTTAGGGCAGAAGAAGCTGAGCGCAGGGCAAAGGTTGTTGAAGATCTTATGTCCTCTGCCAGAGATAAAATAAGGGCTCTTGTGAAGACTTCCTTAAGTGCTAGTTGGGACAAGGGCTGGAACAAAGCCATTTATGTTTCTTCTACTCATATTGAGTATGTTAAGCAAAAATATTTTAGAGATGGTTGGGTTGCGTACCCTTAAGAGTTGAACACAAATGGAGACCCTGAACTTTTTCAAAAGTATATTCATGGGCCTCCTCCAGTCATTGAGGAAGAGGTTAAAGATGAAGTTTCTTCTGATGAGTCTTCAGTTGTGGTTGTGTCTTCTGCCAAATAGCCTGAAGTCCATGAGTCTTTTATTCCTCCAGCTGAGCAAATCGAGCAACTCCGACCTGCAGCCCCTTCTTCTGAGCAGAGCAAGAAGGTTGAAAGTGATAGGGAAAAGGTGTAATGTTGTTCGGCATTTTTCTCTCTTAATTTTGTTGTTTCTTTTTCCTTTATTTTGATTGTACTTGAATTCTTTGTTATCAATAAAATAACCTTTTGTTGCTCCTTTATATCTCCTGTTCATTATACATGTTCTCCATCCTTATTATTGATAGATGATTATTTCTTCTTGCTAGTTTATTGTGAAGATGGAACAACGGTCTTCCCATGCTATCGAGTTACTTATGGACTTGTCCGACGAAGAAGTTACTCAGTTGCTCGGTGATGATGCTTCAGAGAAAGTCAGAGAATCCTATAAATATTTTAAGTACTTACTTGATCGGGCAGTAGCAAATAATGTTGCCTATTATGAAATGATAGAAGAACTTCAAGAACAGTATAAGGAATCCACTGCACTGTTGCATTATAAATATGAGCAAAAGTATCAAAGTTTGAGTGTAGATCGGGGATTTGATAAATTTATCTCTATTTATAATAAAAAAAAGGAAGCTTTACTTAAGCTTGAAGTTGAAGAAACTAGGACCATTGCCAAACTCCTGGAAGAGGAGAATAGTAATTTGAGGAATGAATTGAATCTTCTGAAGTCTTCCTCTGGAGTTGTTATTACTACAATCGATGAAGGTCGTTCCTTTTTAGAAGATGAGAACGCCACATTGAGAGATGAATTGGAGACCTTGAAAAATACTAAGTTCTCTTCTTCTTCCCGAGCTAGAAATAGGTCTGGCCGAGGAACTATAAAGGAATTTAGGACCCAACAGGACCTTGCCAACCAAGCTGCACAATTAAAAGCAAAGGATCGAGCTATTGTTGAGATGTCTCAAAATTTGCAGACTTTATTTGAGGAGTTATCTACTCAATATTCTCAATTGGAGTCTAATGATGGGGTACTGAAGAAGCTGCAGTCGCACATTGATAGATTAACTGTCTAATTCCATAAGCATCCCAGAGAATTTTGGATGGGTGGTTATAATGAAGCTTTGGGATATTATTATGATAGACTCCAACAAACCCAAAATGAGTCCTACAAATGGGGTTAGATTAACGCTTTAACTGTGCTAAAGGTGGATACGAATAATTCTATATGGAAATGGTATGATCCAGGCTTGCTACAGATTGACAATCCTCCATTTAAGTTGGATGTTGATTGGGTACTTGTTCACCGTGTTCCCTAATGTTTGATTTCCAAGTACTTGGGGGACTACGTACTTCACGACGAGCTTGAGATCGTTCATCCTCCTCATTTGCTTAATCATCCTAGTAGCAACAATACCCGGATGCTTTGGGATCTTAACTTCATCAACTCTCCTTTTACTTTGAATGATCCTCCAGCTAGCATAGATCTTATTTCTAAAGCCGAAGGAAAGCGTCGTGTAGAATAAATTTTTGTATTTGGTTTCTCCATATTTGAGCAACAATATGTAATCATTTAAATTTAATGAAAAGCTTATTTTATGAATAGATCAACTTTTAGTTAATCTTTGAATATTTTTCTAGTCTTTGACTATGAATGGATCAACTGTTTTAGTTAATCTCTATTTTTTTCACCGTATCTATTGATATTCTTAGGATTATCCTAAGTTTTATACCAATTATCGATGCTTCACCATGGTTCTACTAATGTACCTGTATTTTATGGTAATTGCACTAGTTATCTTGGTTCCCAGGCGTGAGTGGAACATTTTTCATTCGGGTCTTCATTAACCAAGCATTTAGGACTTACGATTTTGCCTTGCATGGTTTTATAAGTTTGATACCGACCAACTTTGTTGGTGGTTTTATTGATGCCGACCAACTTTATTGGTGGCCTTCATTGATGTTACCGACCAACTTTATTGGTGGACTTGGTGGATACCGACCAACTTTGTTGGTGTCTTCATAATGTTACCGACCAAATTTATTGGTGGCCTTGGTGGATACCGGCCAACGTTATTAGTGGTATTTGTTGATGCAGACCAACTTTGTTAGTGTCTTCATAATTAGAATTACTATCATAATATTTTAAGTGCATAGCGCTACTACTCCGAAAAAGAAAACAACAAAATAACAATTTTCCAAAAAGTCATGTTCTCATTAATATTGAAGTGAACTAAGTACAATACAACTACGTTTACAGATAGTATTTCTTTAAGTGTTCTGCATTCCATGGGTTCTTGAACTCTTACCCTTCTAAAGTCTCAATCCGATATGTGCCTAGTCAGATAACTGCAGTAATATGATAAAGCCCATGCCAATTGGCTTCCAGCTTATTATTCTTCTGAACAACCTTCTTCAAAACATAATCTCCCTCCTTTAAGTTTCTCAGCATGACCCTCTTGTTGTAGAAACGTGCAGTCCTTTGTTGATAGGTTACATTCCTTAAAGTTGCATCTTCACGAACTTCTTCCAGCATGTCTAAATCCAACCTTATCATTAAATCGCTAACTAGGGTATTGAAGTTAAGAACTCTATACGTAGGTAAACCTAGCTCAACAGGAATTATGGCTTCAATACCAAACGCTATAGATAGTGAGTTTCTCCAGTAGCTATTTTGGAACTTGTTCATTAATCCCACAAGACCGAATGCAGCTCATTAATCCATTTTCCTATTGCATCTTCCAACCTTTTTTTCAGCCCATTAAGCAAAGTTATATTAGTTACCTCTGTTTGGTCGTTGTTTTGAGGATGGCTATGAGCAAAGTGGAATTTTTGGACATTGGATTGGGTGAAATAAGCAGCGAATTATTCATTGTCAAACTGTGTACCATGATTAGTTATAAAGGCATAAGGTAAGCCATACCTACATATAATACTTTTCCAGATGAACTGATAAACCTTTTCATAAGACATATCAATCAATGGTTCAACTTCCACCCATTTTCTAAAATAATCACAAGGTACTTGAGCCTTCCTCGGGTGGTTGGCAGGGGACCGACCAAGTTAATTCCCCGCGTGGAAAAAGGCCAGGGTGAAGTGATTGGTGTTAAGAGAGCTTATGGAGCCTTGTGTATGCTAGAAAACCTCTGGCACTTGTCATATTTCTTAGTAAAATTGTACAATCTGCTCGCATGTTTGGCCAGTAGTACCTTTGCATATGTATTCTTTATAGCAACGTTTTTCCTGCTATATGGGTCCCATATGATCCTTTATGGACTTCTTCAATTAAACCATTTACCTCAGCTAGATGCACACACCGTTGTAGACCAGTAGTTAATCCTCTTCTGTATAACACACCACCATCTAGTACGTATCTTTCAGCTTTGTATTTTATCCTCTTAGCTTCAAGTAAATTAGCTGGAAGAATTCCAACTTCAATATATTCTCTTATGGGGTCCATCCAAGATGGCCCCATATCAACTGCAATAAATTTGACCATCAAATATTCATCAATGCTCCTATTACCAAGTAGCTCAATAGGAATAGTTCTTCGTATTTCCGTTCTGGTTATTGAAGCTAACCAAGCAAGTGCATCTGCTCGGGCATTCTCCAATCTTAGAATCCTGACCATATGAATTGCTAACAAGGTGGCAATTACTTACAAAGTTTAAGCCAAATATTTGGTCATTAGTTCTCCTTTTATTGCATATAAACTCAACATTTGATTTATAACTAACTGCGAATCATTGTACACCACAACTTGCTCGGCGTTCAATGATTCAGCTAGATTTAGACCAACAATCACAGCTTTATACTCTGCTTCATTATTAGAGGCTTGAAATTGGAAACATATAGCGTACTCTATGTCTATCTCGTCTGGAGTATTGAGAATGATTGCAGGTCCACATCCAATTGCACAAGATGACTCATCGATGTACAAACTCTATATGGGGATATTGTTGTCAAATGCTTGGTTTATCAGAGTCCCTTGATGGAAGATTTTATCTCTTGCCTCCTTATATTTCTTCTTCATCTCCTGTACTCCACTTGATAGTTCTGGTTGGCCTTTTTCTACAGTTTCTCCTATTTGGAGTTGGCCGGGTGTATCTCCAGTTGGTCTACTGACTCCTATGTGTTGCTCGGCTATAGTTCCTTATTGCTTGGGAACCTCTGGATAAGTGAATTCTGTAATAAAATCAACCACAACTTGGCCTTTTAAAGTAGTCCTTGGTTCATACACAAGGTCATATTCCCCCAACTCCACAGCCCAATACATCAGTCTTCCAGATTTCTCCGGCTTGTACAAAGCCTGCCTTAATGGCATATCAGTGTAGATCACTATAGTGTGGGCTTAAAAGTATGGCTCCATTCGTCTACTAGCTTTAATTAAAGCCACTACCAATTTTTCGAGTCTGGGATATCTTAATTTTGCTCCTCTAAAAGCTTTGATAGTGTAATAAACTGGCTTTTGAACTCCATTTTCCTCCCTAATCAAAGCAGAGCTAATTGCGGACGTAGATACTGCCCGATAGAGATACAACTTTTCTCCCAACATTGGTCAAGAAAGTAATGATGGTGCTCCCATGTACTTTTTCAACTCTAGGAATGACTTTTCACATTCATCGTTACATTCAAAGGTTTGTCTGAGTACCTTGAAGAATGGTAAACATTTGTCTATTACTCTTGACACAAACCTGTTAAGTGCTGCTACGCGCCCAGTTAGTCTTTGAACATCTTTTTTACAGGTCGAGGACTTCATTTTGATCAGAGCTTTAATCTTATCTGGATTCGCTTTAATTCCCCTTTGATTCACTATATACTCGAGGAACATTCCCTAGTGCACTCCGAAGATGTATTTGGTGGGGTTTAACTTCATTTGGTGCTTTTCCAATTGATCAAACATTTGGCTGAGGTCAATAATATGATCAGTAGCTTTTTTTTGCTTTTAGTGAGCATATCATCAATATACACCTCCATATTCTTGCCTATATGCTCCTCGAATACTTTGTTCACCTGTCTCTGATAAGTAGCACCTGTATTTTTCAGACCAAACTGTATAAGATTATAGCAATAAGTTCCTCGGGGGGTGATAACGGAAGTACTTTCTTTATCTTCTGGCTTTATTTTGATCTGGTTATAACCAGAATATGCATCCATAAAACTCAGCAATTCATGCCCTGCAGTGGCATCTACCAGTTGATCAATTCGTGGCAAAGGAAAGTGATCCTTCGGGCACGCTTTCTTCAAGTCAGTAAAATCCACACACATCCTCCACTTGTTTTTCTTATTTTTTACCATAACTACATTGGCCAACCAATCAGGGTACTTCACATCTTCAATAAAGGAAACTTTTTGAAGCTTATCCACTTCTTCTTGTATAGCATGGTTCTTCTCTGGGATGAAAACTCTTTTTGCTACTTCACAGGTTTTACTTCCCTATTGACATTAAGTTCATGACACATAAAGTTTGGATTTGTGCCTGGTATATCTTCATGACTCCAAGCAAATACTTATTTTCTTTGTCTCGAGAAAGTTGTCAGCTCTTACTTAAGAACTGGTTCCAACAATGCTCCTATTTGAGTTGTTCGTTTTGGTTTATCATCATTCAGAATAATGCTTTCTATTAACTCCATCACTTGACCTTTTATAAGCTTCGATTCATCTCGTGGATCCAAGGTTTAAACCTCAGACTCGTTGTTCATCTCAGTTGTATCCACTTGATAAGTGGTTATTTTTCGTTTGACCTTCGACATATCTTCTTCCTCAGTAGAGGAATAATAGCACTCCCGAGCTACTTTCTGGTCTCCTTTCACTACGTTTACTCCAAAGTTGGTCGGAAATTTTAGGCATTGATGAACAGTTGAGGGTATAGCTACGAACTTTTTCAGATCAACTCTCCTCATGATCATATTATAAGCAAAATGAACATTTGTGTCCATTACAAAGAATCTTACCTTCTATGTCCTTCTCGTCGAAAAAGTCCCGATCAACACATCCAGCTTGATAGTTCCCAATGGAGACACCTCTTCACCTGAGAATCCAATGAGTGGCCTGTGATATGGCTCCAGTTGACTGAAATTCAAACCCAGACTATCAAAACAGGGATAGAAAATGATGTCTGTTGAATTGCTATTGTCCACCAATATTCTTGCTACCACTACTTCTTTTATCCTGACTCTGATCACTAAACGATCATCATGAGGATACAAAACTCCTGATAAATCATTTTTAGAAAATCTAATTACGATCTTATCCTTGTTAACCTTTCTTGGTATGTCCTCCTCGATGAGGTTGATACGCTGGATATAGGAACAAGCTTGAGCCTCATTGAGGTAAGCCTTCCTTTCAGTTGTATGATCTCTTCCTTTGGCATCTCCACCTGTAATCATGTGACAATTAAAATATCCAAAACTGAGTGTAAATACCTCACGTTCTGGTTATTTAGGTTTCTTGGGAAGATCGGGATCATCTTTTGGATCATCGTCATGGTTCCTCTTCTTATCTTCCCTGGGCTTAACTAACAATTTAGATCTCTGTCGACCTCTTCCTCCATTTCTTCCACCATTATGCCGATCAATAAATCTATCTAGCTTTTTTCTTCGGATGAGTGCTTCTATCTCATTCTGGAGGGCAATGCAAAGATTGGTAGTATGACCATGATCTTTGTGAAACTCACAATACTTGGACTTATCCCTCTTATCCGTAGGTGACCTTAACTTTTCAGGCCAACTCAAATAATTATTGTGCTTGATTTCTTCCAACACGTGATGTATATCTACCATTAAAGGAGTGTAATTAATGAATTTCCTGAGACGATCTAGGCCTTCCTTTCCCTTTAAACTCCTGTCCTCATTATGATTCTTGTGCTCCTTCTTATCTAACTTTCCTTCAGCTTTTGTGTTCGCTTTTGCATCTGAATTCTTTTTAACAGCTGTAGCTTCCTCAGCGTTCATAATCTTCGCTACTTTGGTCATCAATTCTGTCATCGTCCTTGGAGGATCTTTTGCCACAGTATAATATAACTTATCAGGGAGCAAACCACTCATGAGAGCAGTGATTGATGTCTTCTCTTCATAATAAATTACTTCCAGTTTCTCGTTATTGAATCGAGTGATGTCATCCCTGGTACTTTCTCCTTCCTTCTGTCTTACACTGAGTAAATGAGCTACCCATTTCACTGGTTTTGCTCCAAAGTAAAAATTACCAATGAATAGCTCGACGAGTTGTTGAAAATAAGAAATTTGCCCCTGAGGAAGGCTGTTGTACCAGATTTGGGCAGATCCAGTGATTGTTTCCTGAGAATGCCCTACATCTTATCTCATCAGGAACAACATAAATATTAGCAGTTGCTTGGTACTATTTTATATGGATAACTATATCAGTCTTCCCATCATATTTGGGAGTGACTACTGGAGCTTTAAACTTGGTCGGCTTAGGGAAATCTACGATGGTTTGCACAAGGGGGGCCTTAATAAAACTTCTTTGGAGGGGATTCTTGGCTTTGGCCATTTCACCCAATTTGTCTTCCAAATGCTGAATGGAACCTTTCCAAGCATCGCTGTAAGCGCCATGGATGGCAGCTCTTTTATGTTGACCATCAAATCTTGCTGAACTTTCTTCCTGTGAGCCCTCTCTTTGACTAGACATATCAGTTCATCGGGTATTTAGTCTCGATTAGGTTGAACCTTCCCTTAAATCACTTGTTCATTGATTATTTCTCGATGCAAATCGTAGGGCATTTCCCTGGGGTCCCAAATGATCGAAATGAGAGGCCCTACTTAACCTTTCTGAGGCACTCAATCTTTCTGTGATGAAAGATTATCCATTAGTGGAATTAGTGATCCTAATAGAAGAAGTTACTCCAGGTAGGTATGAAGGATCCCTGGAAGTTTAAGAATGACTGTGCCCAATGCTCCTTGTTCGCAGCGATGGCATATTCCTATGATTAGATTGCGCTAGTACTCCAGCTTATAGAGTTTGGGCCAACTGTCGTATGATATCTGGCATGGCCTCTTCCCCCTTGGCCAGGCTAGCCAAAATTCCTGTCAAATCATTATTTTTAGGAGGGGCAGAAGGATTAGGTAGGATTCCCTCATTTCTAGTGCTTGATTCTGGAATTTTGGCCATGGGTGATTAATGATGAATGAGTGAAAATGTTTAGCAATACCTTCTCATAGACGGAGTCAATCTGTTGATGCAAAAAACTAGACCTAGCTTAATTAATTGATCACACATAAATTAAGTAAAACAAATAAGACACAAGAAACTTTTTAAAGTGGTTCGGCTCAATGGAATAGCCTACGTCCACTGTTATGTATTGACTACCTTGAATTTTTTTTCGATCCCTTGCAATGAGGGTGATACCATGTATTTATAACCCAATGGGGGTCTTGATCGTTGTCATGTGAAAGCATGAAATGCCTTTATTTGTTAGGCATTTACATCAATACATAATGATAATTAATTATATGAACGTTGTCACTTCACAAGCAATACAGGCTGTAAGACTGCTGGCGCTTGGTTGGCTGTACAGAATGACTTTTCGACCATTGGTCGGGCTTCCCAGTTGGTCAATCAACAACGTTGCTCGGGCCTCCTATATTGGTCGGGCTTCCCAGTTGGTCGGGCTTTTATATCATCCTGACTTGGACTTGTGCCATATAGGATGACACTTGTCGGCTTGTAATTGGTCCATGTAGGATGGTAATTTTTGGTATCAACATAGATATTAGTAAACAGTAGTGACATTATAGTTATTTATATGGTGCCATTAAATTTATTGAAACAAAATGAGAGTCACAGTACATATATTGAAGGAATGATGAAAAAAATAGACGATCGAACAATATAAGTCTAAAACATCGTACTCATCATTAATTGAGCCGGATGGACCAGACTCAAGGTTTGATGACCTGGTAGACTTAGAATGCAATGCAAAAATCGCATCTTCGATCGCAACAACCATCGCTGTGAGGTTATTGAACCTTTTTAAATAGAACAGTTGTTGTATCACATTCATATTGGCCATATCAAACTCCAAGATGTATGACTGCTCTCAGCCTAGGCACTCGAGCTGGTCTTATTTTTTGGTGAGTTGATCAGCTCGCTTCATCTCAATGAACACATCCATTTGAGAGTTAAATTTCATAGCACGATTATTCTTCCACTCCTGCTTGCTTTTAAACATTGCATTGAAGTCTTCGTAATGTTTGAGTACCGCGGTGTTATAATCCAAGCTGTCAGAACGTGCACGTTGTTTCTCACCCTTCCTGCAAAGGGGTCTGGACAGTACGTCTCATACACTCAGATTGTCCTCTTCGCCTATCGGTGTAGGGTTGTCATTGGTCCCCGCTGTGTTTTGCAAGTCAAATTTTGGCAATTCTTTTTAAATTTAATAGCAATTATGGAACGTGAATTATTTGGTGATTTCAATGCGCTACACCTTGCGAGCATTTGTAACCACTTGGAACTCATTCATGCCGCTTCCCATATTATTAAATTGGTGAGAAAAATTTGTAATATATATCATTACGAGATGTGATATATGATTGTAACATGTTGAGAGCATGGATATTGTACGAGTAATTGTGATTTCAAGCGTGATGTTATACTGATTCATCAGGGTATCCCAAAACGTGTCGAATGTTATCGAGTTCCCTTCCATACCTCGATAAGTATATTTTACATAAACGGTACATTAAATACCGTCCTCAAACGGTGTCATATTAGGTTGCTGAGAAGTATTAGTAATACTCAGTTGAGATGAAGACATTATTGAGGGAAAATAAAAAAATTAGATGGAAATAATGAAATATGAGGGAAGAATTAAAGTGGAAGAAAATGGCGTGTGATGGATAAACTAAAGAGAATTTGGGTTGAATTTATAAGGAAAATGTCGTTAGTTTTACTGGTCAGTAAAAACTTTCCAACGAACTTATTTTGTTCGTAGGAGTTCTTACGAACTTCTAAAGTTCGTAGGAACTCTTACTGTAGGAGGGTAGTGATACTGGGGTCTATGAATAACTGGAAAGGGTGAGGCGTGACCCACTCCAATGGACGCTACTTGCAAGGTCTTCAAGGTCTCCTGGTGCAACTTCTGAAGAAAACTTCTCCTTCTGGTAACAATGGAACTCAAGATTCAACTCACTCCCTGCAAGAAGATGAACTTTCACAGCAAAAATAGTAATTTTCTCAAGGGAAACACCTGAGAATGATGGCTGTCAGTGGGGAGTGAAGGAACAAGGCACTCAGCACTAAGAGAATGAGCAGGAAGAGAATACTTAGGTAGGTCTGGTGATATTTTGGCAGAGTAACAGTGCAATTTCTATTGTCTCTATCTTGACCTTGCCCAGAGGTCTATTTATACTAGGGTGTTAGGGGTAAGTTGGCATTTTTTGGGCGCCAAAACTGAGAGAGTTGGTGGGGAACAATGTCTGAAGTGTACCATTTGTCCCTACCTATAGGCAGCCTGCCTGTCCCCTCTGCAGGCACCACCTGGCGCCGACCAAAACTCAAAAAGCACATATGTCCCCTAATGGAGACAAAATATCAGATTTGGTAGTTATCTTTTGAAACGGTAACTTGTGGTGAAATTTTGCAAATCTTGAGAGAGGAGACCTTAAGGACTCATCTCCTCTAAAAGTGTTATTTTTCTTGAGAGGGACCTCGAGGACCCCCTCTTCTGGAAAAGTCATTTTCTTGTAAATAGTTTATTTCTTGTGAGTAGCCAGCTCTTTGGCTGCTCACTTCACTTGTGACCAAGTGTGCAGTGTGCGTAGTCTCGAGCGACTTCTGGGTCTTCCTACTAGTATTCTCTCAATCCTATAGTGCTAAGTGGTTGAGCTTGCTCAACATACCTTGTCCCTCAGCCGCCAAGCCAAAACTCCTAGGAGGTCCCAACGCGCTTGTTCGAGCCCTGCTTGCTCGACTAGGCAACCTGTACAAGAAAGTAAAGTGTTAGTGCTGTTGTTCATTTAGAGACTGATGTTTCATGATAAGGAGTTGTTCGCGATAGCTACTCCCTCAATATGAGTTTCTGTCGAAACCCCTGTAGCAGCACTTCTCGAATAACATTTCTGCAGTGACCCTTACAGTGGCGCTGAGCCTTGCAATGACGCTGACTCTCTCGACTGTCATTACTGCAGTGACCCTTGCAGCGGCGCTGACCCTTGCAGTGGTACTTCTCAATTTTGGACTTCTGTGGTGACTCTCGCGGGCACCTCTCGAATGTTATTGCTGTAGTGACCTTTGTTGTAGTGGCGCTAACGCTTGAAGCGGCGCTGACCCTCGCAGCGGCGCTGACACTTGGAACAGCGCGGACACTTACAGGGGTGCCGACCCTTGCAGCGGCGCTGACACTTGCAGCGGTGCTGGTACTTGAAGCGGCGCGGACACTTGCAGCAGCGCTGGTACTTGAAGCGACGCCGACGCTTGCAGTGGCGCCGACACTTGCGGCGGTGCTGACACTTGCAGCGGCACCGGCACTTGAAGCGGTGCTGGCACTTGGAGCGGCGCCGATGATTGCATTGGCACTGACCCTTGCAATGGCGCAGACACTTATAACGGCACTGGCTTCCGAAACGGTGCCTACCCTTGCGGCGGCGCTGGCACTTGTAGTGACGTCGACCCTTGCAGCGGCGCGGACACTTGCAGCGGCGCCGACCCTTGCAGCGGCGTCGGTACTTGAAGCGGTGCCGACACTTGCAGCGGCATTGGTACTTGAAGCGGTGCCGACACTTGCAGCACCGCTGACACTTGCGGCGGCGCAAGCACTTGGAGCGGCGCTGGCACTTACATCGGCGCCGACACTTGCGGCGGCGCTGACCCTTGCAGCGGCGCTGGTACTTGAAGCGGCGCGGACACTTGCAGCGGCGCGGACACTTGCGGCGGCGTAGACACTTGCGGCGGTGCTGACACTTGTAGCGGCGCAGGCACTTGGAGCGGCGCTGGAACTTGCGGCGGCGCTGACCCTTGCAGCGGCGCTGGTACTTGAAGCGGCGCAGACACTTGGGGCGGCGCAGGCACTTGAAGCGGCGCTGGCACTTGAAGTGGCGCCGGCACTTGGAGCGGCGCTGACCCTTGCAACGTCGCAAACACTTGCAACGGCGCTGGCACTTGAAACGGCGCTGACCCTTGCGGCGGCGCCGACACTTGCAGCGGCACTGGCACTTGTAGCGACGCCGACCCTTGCAGTGGCGCGAACACTTGCAGCGGCGTTGGTAATTGAAGCGGCGTCGACACTTGTAGCGGCGTAGACACTTGCGACGGTGCTGGCACCTGAAGCGGTGCCGGCCCTTGTAGCGGCGTAGGCACTTGAAGCTGCGCCGGCACTTGCAGTGGCGCGGACACTTGCGGCGGCGCTGGCACTTGAAGTGGCGCTAAACCTTCCCATGGCTTTTGGACTTCTGGGTGACCTTCGCGGGCACCTCTCGGATGTTATTAATAAAAGAAGCATTTTTATTTTATTTTATTTGCTTTTTTTATTGATAGACACCCATCTACACTTACGAACAAAAGAAGTTCATAAGAACTTCCTACAAACAACAGAACTTCGTCGGAAGTTTTTACTGAATTTGCATGCGTTTAGTAAATTTATCGATCCCCTACCCTTTCCTCAACAAATTTTGCAAGGTTTCGTCCACCACTGTGAAGGATCCAGTTTGCAAAGTTGTCTCTTTACTTGTCCATTTGCTCCACCATTGTGGATGCTTTTAGGGCCTGAAATAATTTTCAACATTTAAAAAAAATCCCTATTAAAAATGGCATTTTCATGACCTTGTTTAGATTCTAGGGAAGGTATTTTCAAAAGAAATTAAGATTTAAATTTTATAATTAAAAATACACCCCTAAAGTTTTGCACATTACTTTTTTCACACGTATAGCCCAAATTTTTATTCACAACTTATATGTATTTATGTCGAGAATTTTTATCCTAATTATATTCTTTACAAATAATGAAGTAAAATTCATTTAAATTTTTTTGTTATGATTTTTCTTAATTATCAATACCATTCTTAGAAAATGAAATGAAATTCTTTTTATTACTTTTCCAACTATTTTGCCACGTTACGTGTCCTTGTAATCTTAAATCAATCGTCACATTATGCATGTCAGAACATATTTCTTATCATGTCCATTTGTTGTAATTGGTTTAATTCCGAACAAAATAAATTAAGTCTAGGATAGTTTTATTATGGAGTTTAATTGGAGCCAATGACTGTAAGGACATAAATTTTCAATTGAGTCCCTATATTGTTTTGACTTAATTCTGTGAACCAAATGTGTTTGTAATATGTCATAGGGTGTTTTTTTTTCACGATCCCACTCGGTCTATGACGTATTGAAGAAATTGAAGACATTGCGGCAAAGCTTCAAAGATTTAATCATGCCTTAGTTTAAATTGGTGCAAGTTTATTCGTCTTCAAAGATAATTTCATTCCGAGATCACTCAGGTATGAATGCGTATAATTAATGGTGCTCGAAATTATTTTTATAAAAGATAAGGATGTATTTTTTATAAAGAAAAATGTTTTAAAATGTTTTATAGTGTTTTAAAATGTTTAAACTACGTTTTATGATGATAAGATCATAAAAGAGTTTGATATTTTTGGATCTCTAATTAGAAGAGACGTTTTAAACAAAAAGTCAAACTTGTGCGTTGTCGTTCAAACGACATCCAATCTCGTTCGAACGAGTTCCTCAAGTCATTCGAATGGCACATTTTTTGAGGCGGCATTTAAATCCTATTTAAACAATGTGTGCATTATAATTTCGTAGGTGTGCTTTCTGGAAAATAGTTTTACGAACCAGAACCTTGTTTGCACATGTTTTCTAAGGTTTACAAAACATAAACACATCCTTAGAATTTTGCAAAGATCTGAGTTATCATTCTTATATGCTTACGTGATCTTACTGCACCAAAGTTATTTGTTCTACACATTGAACACAAAGGGTTTTGCAGTGAAGAAAAGAGAAGGACTTCTTGTTCGACATCGTAGACAAATCAAAGCCATATCGGTGGACACCGAGACATACGTGGACGCGTGTGTTGTGGACAGGTATCATGGAAGATGGAATTTCTATGTGGGCACTATTAAAGAATGATTGAAGATTAGAAGGAGCGTCAAGACCCGTGGGGGATCGAGTCTTAGTGTAAGGCTAATCTGTCTTTGTAAAACCATTGTTCATAGTGATTGTCTGGATTGGGCCGTCCGAGGTTGTTTTCCCGTTTTGGATTTTTTACTCGTACATCCGGCATTGTGAGTATTCTTTACTTTACTTTACTTGCTTTAATCACTAGATGCATGTTTAGGATTAATCAAGATAAAACTGGTTTAAAGTAAGAATTGGGTTTTCACAACTTGGTTTGGTGCTTAATTAAAAGTTGGATAATTTTTTGATAAAAATTGGTTTGAAAGAAAACACACACATATTGGGCACTCTTCAGATTGGTATCAGAGCTAGAAAATATTTTTTATTTGTTTTGTGATCTCGTGTGTTTTGAAAGATGAATTCTGGATATAATGAATTTTTTCGAACTCCTATTTTTTATGGCACTAATTACACTTATTGGAAGATGAGAATGAGATGTGCTTTAAAATTTATTGATGAGCGTGTTTGGTTTGCAGTTGAGAAGGGTTGGACACCCCCTGTCACTACTGTAGGTGAGGTCACTAGTTTAAAGACTGTTGAGTCATGGAACGAAATTAAACAAAGACTTGCACAATATAATTCTAAGGGTCTGGACGTTATTTCTTCACATGTCACATGGGAATAATATAATAGAATTATGACTTGTGAAACATCAAAAGAGGCTTGGGATATATTGGCACTCACTCACGAGGGCATTAGCACGGTTAGGGCGTCAAAACTTCAAAATCTCACTACACAGTTTGAGACCATTAGGATGTTAGAGAGTGAGACCTTTGATGAGTTTTATGCTAGGTTGTCCAATATTGTCAACTCGTCATTTAACCTAGGTGAGAAAATTCCCGACAACCGTGTCATTAAGAAAATCCTTAATCGTTGCCTAGTAGGTTTGATGCAAAAGTGACCATTTTAAACTCCTTGGGTAGGTTAGAGTCAACGAAACTAGAAGAGATTGTAGGTGACTTACAAATCTATGAAATCGACATGATTACCTCCAAGCAAGTGCCTAATAAAGAAAAGGGTATTGCTTTGAAAACTCAAAAGGAGGAAATTAAAGTTTCGAATTCCGATTCCGATTTTGAGGATGTTGCTTTGTTGGCAAAGAAATTTAAAAAATTTATTAAGTTTCAAACGCAATCAAAAGATGCCAAGAAATTTAAAAAATTCAAGAACAACAAAGTAGATCCTGACTCTCAGGATAAGTTTGAGAAGCCTAAGAGAGATGAGTCGGATAAGTGTTTTGGGTGTGTGGGGTACGGTCACAAGGTTAAGGAGTGTCCCACTAGACTTAAGAAAGAGGGCAAGCAACCCATTATCTATAATGCCACCTTAAGTGATAGTGATCCGGAAGAGGGAGAGAGTTCCCCCATTGAGCGTAACTTTGTTGCGTTTATGGCATGTCCTGTGAGTGACGACGATACTACTCATGTGAATGACACCTCCGAGGAGGTTTTGAGTGAATCCCATGTTAGTGAGGGTGAAGAGAGTGACGAGGAGGAGGTCGATGTGAAAGAGTTGCAAAATGCGTTTAATAAGTTGTATGCCGAAATGGTGAAGGTGAAAAAGGCTAACTCAAAATTGCAATCTAAGTTGAATAAGCGTGCCATAGAAAATAATGATAATTTGATTGAGGATCTTAGGTCACGAGAGAAGAAGTTTAGGGAGAAACTAGAGTATGTGGAGAAAGAGAGAGATAATCTCCGTGGTTTGATGGAGTCCTTGAAAAAGGAAATTTTAGAGTTTAAGGAGTCTAGGATTCACGAGTTGGAGGAGAGATTGATAGACTCGTCTAGAGTCAAGTTTGATTTGGAGGCTAGGTCGGAGAAGTTATATAAGATCCTAGGCACCGTCCAAATTAAGGGAGATAGGAGAGGTATAGTTTTTGATGAGAGAGTTGGTCCCATTCCCCCCACACTTATGAGAAACACTAGGAAGGTTAGAAAAGGTCCACATAAAGATAATCATTCCCACCACCGCTACACTTACACGTTTTGTGGTAGGAAAGGTCACCTTAGGCGTTATTGTTACGACCTTAAACAAGATCCTAAGAGGTTTAGGAATAAAGTTGCCCCGGTTCCCAAAACCTCCATGCGTCGTTTTATACCTACTTGGGTTAGGAAATCGGATTTAGTGGCTTTAGGAATTAAACTTCATGATTCTAGTTTAGGTACACTTGATTCTTCCCATGCTAAATCTAAAGGATGATAGTGTTTCCATATTTGTCATATGCTAGTTTACTTTATGATTTATTCATTGCTAGTGTTATGACCTGTTTATCTCTTTGTATTATATTTTTCATTTATTTGAGTCCTATTTGAAAAATACAAAAAGATTTTGTTTTTGAGAAAACTTTTGAAAGTCCAAAAAGATTTTGCTTTTCTTTGAGTCAAAATATGTTTGAAAAGCCAAAAAGATTTTCAATTTTTGTTTTTGAGTTTACATGTTTGATGTGGCATATTGGTGTGATTGGACCCCCCCCCCCCCCCATCGTTTCATTATCCATATGACTAGGACATTTGGTCATTATTATCGATGCTTAGAATGATCTTAACCATTGTTTATATGGGGTTGTTCGAAGTTGATATGCATTTTGATTCGACTTTGTATATATGTCAACATGCACAAATGCACGAGTTTATATGGATGTTTGACTTATCTTGCATATTTGAATTTGGTGAGTCGTTCGTATCTCAATCTTGTCATCTATGCGTCAGTAAACTTAAGGAGAAGTGTGCATGTAATAACCGTTTACTGTGAGTATTTGAATTGATCTAATTGAAAAAATGAGGAATAGGGCTGCGAGCGTTCAAAATTAACTCGTTGTGAAAGCCACCGTTTAAAAGAGCCCCAAAAGAAAATGAAATAGGCTAAGAAAAGGGACAAATTTGTTTAGTTCATTCCAAAGAAAATATGATATTATTGAGGGATTTTGGATGGATTAAAAATTTAAACGGGTTTGTACAACTAATCTTAATGTTGAAACATTGCAATTTGACGCTATTGTTTGTGGAATCGTCAAAATTCTGGATTTGTGTGCATGTAGTATGTTTAGTTCATAAAGCTCACTCTTTAATTGTCATATGGTTATGATAAAGTTTGATGATTTATCGCTATCAATTAGAGCTTCTTGATTATTTCGATGTGTTGGAATTGTGACTCATTTGTTTTAGATTCACGCCCATTCATTCCATGTCCATGTTTGAGCACATCGGTACCATGTTTGCATGTAACTCGCATTTTAAGTTTTTATGAGTTTTGCATTTTGTGTTAAAAGCCTACTATTTTTGCACTATTTTGCATCAATCAGGCCCTTCCTGGTCGGCAATATTTTATAATATTTCTGGGAAAGTGGGAAATTTTGGCAGGTCGCGCGAAGTCATTCAAACGACAGCTCATCTCGCGCGAATGACATTTGTACTTCGTTCGAGCGACATCCCCATCTCGTTTGAGCGATGTCCCTGGCTTATTCGAACGACAGGCTGAAAAAATGACTTATGATTGGTTTGCAGTCCTCTGGTTCAAATTGGTATATTTTTTGGTACTGCTGAAGAATTTTTGGACTGTTTGGTTTATATGCAGGTTCTTTTATTTCAAATTTTGTATTTTGCATATAGTCTGTTTATCACACCGGATTAATTTGCTATATTCTTTGTGTGATTCCTTGGTTTACTAGCTACTGATCTGTCCTTACATGATCATATTTAGCTGGTTATTTCATGATTATCTAGCGTTTTCACTTCTCAAATTGGTATCCAATTGATTTAAATTGGTTTATATTCTTATGTTAGATATTTCTAATTGGTTTATCTTTTCACCGGGTTGTCTATTCGAGATAAAAAGGGGGAGAGATGTATGTGATGTAGGGGGATTTGAGCATGTTTTGATTTCATATTTTACAAATTGCTATCTCTGATTGATGTTGGTAGATCACATTGGTATCATTTTCGCACTCATCAAATTGGTATCATTTTGTTGCTCAAGTTGTTTAACAAATGAGTGTTTTCAGAGATTATTCATATTGATATCAATTATTGTTTGGTATCATTTGGATAAATGTATAGGTTTCATTTGTTCCTCCATACTTCACTGGGTATTTGTTTGTCTGTTTCATGTGTGTAGGTACGCTTCCGCGATTCGAGATTTCAAGTCTGCATCACATTCAGACAGTTCATGCTTGCCGGTGCTACATATTCTAGTCCGTGTCCTGTAATTTTTTATTTTGATTTTATGGGATGGGATTTAGGCGTCATACGGCTTGACGGCCCGATTAGGCATTTCACTGGTTTAGTTTTGTCCCGGAATAGTCAAAGGGGGAGATTTATAAGGACATAAATTTCTAATTGAGTACCTGTATTGTTTTGACTTAATTCCATGAACATAACGTATTTGTAATATGTCATAGGGTGTTTTTTTTCACGATCCCGCTCGGTCTATGACGTATTGAAGAAATTGAAGACGTTGCGGCAAAGCTTCAAAGATTTAATCATGTCGTAGTTTAAATTGGTGAAAGTTTATTCATCTTCAAAGATAATTGCATTCCGAGATCACTCAGGTATGAATGCGTATAATTAATGGTGCTCGAAATTATTTTTATAAAAGATAAGGATGTATTTTTTATAAAGAAAAATGTTTTAAAATGTTTTATAGTGTTTTAAAAGGTTTAAACTCCGTTTTATGATGATAATCTCGTAAAAGAGTTTGACATTTTTGGGTCTCTAATTAGAAGAGACGTTTTAAATAAAAAGTCAAAAAGTTAAACTTTTGCGTTGTCGTTCAAACGACATCCAATCTCATTCGAACGAGATGGGGTGTCGCTCGAACGAGTTCCTCAAGTCATTCGAACAAAACGTTTTTTTAGGCGGTGTTTAAATCCTATTTAAATAGTGTGTGCATCATAATTTCGTAGGTGTGCTTTCTGGAAAACAGTTTTACGAACCAGAACCTTATTTGCACATGTTATAAGGTTTACAAAGCATAAACACATCCTTAGAATTATGTAAAGATCCGAGTTATCATTCTTATATGCTTACATGATCTTGATACACCAAAGTTGTTTGTTCTACACATTGAACACAAAGGGTTTTGCGGTAAAAAAAGAGAAGGACTTCTTGTTCGACATCGTAGATGAATCAAAGCCATATCAATGGACACCGAGACATACGTGGACGCATATGTTGTGGACAGGTGTCGTGGAAGACGGAAGTTCTGCGTGGCCACTATTGAAGAATGGTTGAAGATCAGAAGGAGCGTCAAGACTCGTGTGGATCGAGTCTTAGTGTAAGGTTAATCTGTCTTTGTAAAACCATTGTTCATAATGATTGTCTAGCTTGGGTCGTCCGAGGTTGTTTTCCCGTTTTGGGTTTTTTCCTCGTACATCCGGCATTATGAGTATTCTTTACTTTACTTTACTTGTTTTAATCAATAGATGCATTTTTAGGATTAATCAAGATAAAACTGGTTGAAAGTAAGAATTGGGCTTTCACAACTTGATTTGGTGCGTAATTAAAAGTTGGATAATTTTTTGATAAAAATTCGTTTGAAAGAAAACACACACATATTGGGCACTCTTCAACGACAAAGTTCAATTTCAAGAATGTGTAAATTAAAGCTTTAAAGAAGATTTCAAGCCAAGATGTATTGCATATGTTTAAGATCACTCAGGTATGAATACTTGTGAGCATTTGGGTAATTTAGTATGTTGATTAAAAGCTGGGTGATTTAAATGTTTGGGAATTAAATTTTTTTTATGATTTAAAAAATATTTGTGAGTTAAACATAGTTTAAAGATAATTCGAGGAATTATTTAAAGAAAAATAATTTTGTTTAAACACTGTCGCTCGAACGAGATAGTGGGTCGTTCAAACGACAATCCCTTATCACGTGAACGAGATCCATTTCTCGCTCGAATGAGATGCTGCCTCGATTTTTGTGTTTTGGTTTTCTTGGACTCTGTGTTGCTCAGATATAAATAAAACGTCTCTCCGAAAGTTTTCATGAGCAGAACAATTTCGAAAAACACATTCCCTTATAGTTTTTATCATCCGGAGTTTATTCAAGATCAAATTATTCAACTCCAAAGTTTGTGATCTTGAAACGTGTTTACCAGAAGATAACTCATTCATTGACTACACCGTTTTTCTCTTTATGGGGAGAACTCTATAACCGATAGTTGCGTTCTATTGTGGAGGGGGTCCTTATGAAGTTCACTCTTATGGAGAAGCCGTTTATTTTCCATTGCTGACCATCTGGAGATCTTGCGGGAGATTCCAGCTGACAACATCGGAATCAAAACCTGCAGGTATTTCGTATGTCACCCTATTTCATCGTAATTCGTGTAAGTTGTGTCTTACAAATTATAGTGAAATAAAAAGGTTTGGCCCTTCGGGGATTTCTTCTGAAATTGTTTCTTTTACCGCGTGCTTTATTCATGGAATGGATTTAATTACTTAGATGCATGTTTAGGGTTTAAGAAGTTAAAATTTGGTTTTAACTACAAATTGCAACAAAGTTATTTTTGCCTAAAGTACACACTAAAGGGCCTTCTCAATACCTATCTATTTTTCGCAGACAACTCAATCACAAGGCACTCCACTAATGCTTTTACACCAAGGAACTGCTACAACTATAAAGTAGGTTTTTTGTTTTAATTTATATCTAAAATGTCATTTTTACAAGTTCGTTTGTTACATATCCTACTAAATCATCCCAAAAACTTGATTATAAATACCCGATACTCATAAGGCTTTTGAAGCATGCCAAAAATCGATTGTCTTAAATCTCTGATATCATCATCATTGTTACAATATTTTTATATAGTTTGTTGCATGACTTATGATATAGGGAATATATGTGTTGAATCCCACATAGGGAATACTCAAGAAATCTATTGGGCCTTATAACTTAGGTTTGTTAAGACTCGTTTTGCTTACCATATTATGAGTTGGCTTAGCAAGGTTATAATATTTCCCCTCCCGTAATTTACTAGGTTGTGATATATGGAACTAGTTCAACTAATTACCTTAAAGATTTAGAACTTACTTGTTTAATTTGTTAATCGACATGTTATACCAAATGAATACTCATATATCTTCTAGATAAGAATTCAGTTGTCATTATAATAACGAATGTCCGTGTTCTTAATTCTCTTATACCTAACCCTTTAATTTTAAAAATAATACTATGACAAACTTATACTTATATTTTCCCTTTCCATATGACAATTGAAACCCTCAAGGAAGAGGGCATGCAACAGAAAATGCAAGCTTCCATTTGTTTGACCAAAACCAATATTTTTGTTACATGCGTGTTGGTGGTTTTAGGCAAGAGAAGTAACATTATATGGATTATTATTGAGATTTCCTATTGGTTCTGAGTTTATGTTTTTTTTCTTTTCTTCTCATGTGAGACCAAGAGTGTCATAACATTATGATGAAAAAAAATATCACTACAACAATTATATTTGTAATAAAGTTTTATTATTTTACTCCTATTTTATTTATGTTGTTACCCCTTCATTATCGAGGAATTCTATGGTGGGATATACAAACCTATAGTATCGCATGCACATCCATGGGGAACAGCTCTATAAGAATTTGACATGCAGTCAACATCATACTCTACTCAACAAGCATATACTACTCTCCACATTTATTCTGACATCATGATTCACAATTCGAACCTTAGGACTTTTGGAAGAGAGGCTTATTTTGAAAATCAAGGGAGAAAATCCTATGTTGATTATTAGTTTATAAAGAAAAAAATATATACAATTAATGGAAAAGGAAACTGAAATTAACAAAACGTTGAAAACTTCTTACGTCTTAAAAATGAGTAAACTGCGATATCATTGAGGTGGGTATGTTGATGTCACGCTATGCATTTTTTGTATATAAAAGGTTACTCACTCCGGACAACCTTGCGCACACCTTAGTATGTATCATCCAACCGAAGCTAGGCTTTCAACAGGAAATCCTATGTTTCGTGGCCCAAAGGCAGTAGAACGTATTAGTGGTAGTGGGAGTAAAACTCAAGAGCTTAGGTGGTAAGGCCCTTACTACTCGATTCACTAACAACCCCACTAAGTCCTTGGAGTTGTCACACTGGACGTTAGAAGTAAAAAAAATTATAAGAGTCTAGTTAATTTTCTTTTAGCATTTTTCTATAGTAAATCGAGTATGTTATAAAAGCCACTTAATTCTATAACTTAATAAATTAAATGTTTGTAAAGCTTGAAAGCTTAGAATATTATAACTTCATTTGTATCTCATACCTTATAATTTATATACTTGTAAAGCTTGAAAATTAGTTTGTGAAGTCATAACTTTTAAACAGAACCTTTTGCCTTTGTTTGCTCTTTTTTTTTTCATGTAGCGTTGCCACATATTTCAGTCCCGTTATTTTAGGGGCCAACACTTGTCTAAGGCCATCCACAATGGGTCCTCTAAACACACAAGAGAACCTATAAAATGGCTCACAGTGGCAAGTGAAATTACCAAATTGGGAAGAATACCCCTTAGCACTCCTCTAAAGTTAGCGGGGGACAAAGTGTCGGACATAAGTATGTTGCCCATCCAAGGTCTGGACGTGAGAGTGCTCTGCATCTAGGCAGAGATCCCTTCATAAGTGAAATTTTTTCCCTCTTGAAAATCCAAAAATAAAACAAATCCACTAAGAAAAACAAAATACTATTTTTTGAAAGCCTTAAATTGTCTTACATTTACCCAATGTGAGTCGATCTCAAAGTCCTTACCTTAATAGTCTCTCTTTAATTTATTTGAGACCTGTCGAAAGTGAATGGCCTAATATATTTTATGTATTTATAAATGCTACTCTTGACCATAGCTGATCAAACTCATACTTTATTACCAAAATTTGTCACATGTAAGTGCTAAACAGCTAAGCGCCCACTGGAAAAACCATTTAGGGCCCATTTGGATATATATATATATATATATATATATATATATATATACAGAAAACTTGATTTAAACATTGTTTTGAAATACAATTTTAAAATTCACTTTTCTATGTTTTTTAAAATCTGATAAAAAATGACAGGGATATATATTTATATTAAACATATATGTGTATATATAAATAAACAAATACATAATAATTTCATACATACATGATACGTAAATGTATAAGTACCTACATACATCATAAATACATAAACATATCATGTATTCTTTATGCATATTTAATAAGGTATGCTGAAAATTTTGACTATATATATATATATATATATATATATATATTATGATATTACGTGTATAATCCACAATAAAATTATATACATACATGAATAAATAATATTATTTGATACATATGTATTATATGTACATTTTATATTATTCCATAAATTAATAATGCATGCATAAAATTATATATAAATATCATATCTGTATTGATAATATTATCTAACATATAAATCTTAGTAAATTATATAACTTAATTAATATACATACATATAATTTTGTGTACATGTGTACTTATATACATTTTTTTTTATTAAAATTACACATATTTAAAACACCCTTTTGTCATTTTCTAAAAAGCTTGAATTATAACACAAATATTATAATTTAATATTTAAAAATGAGTGTGTCAAATATGAATTCTTATCAAAATTGTATTTTGTTATCGAAAATGTATTTTATCCCCAATTAATCATATTAGTTTAATTAATGTACATTTTAGTTTAACTTAATATATTGATTTTGATGATTCCAAACATATATTTATAAGTCACTCAAAATATTTTTGTATATAGTCACTATTTTATATATTTGTATAAACTATTTGTGTTTATATTGCACCCATACAAGTGTTCCTGCGTATGCACCACTTATATTATAAGCAGTTAATTATTTTTTTCTGTGTGTTGTATGCATATATTTTTCTTATATGAATCCGTTTTTATTTATACATACATTTTATAATGTTTCTTTTAAATCTTTAAGTTATATATGTTGTGTTAATATTTCTTTTGGAAAAGAGCATCGCCACCTTGCCTTATGTTTTCATTACTTGCTTAGGCAGACTATCCTTGGGAGATAAGAGCATGAATAAGTAATATTTGTTATATATATTAAAAGCTTAAACCTGCTATTTTTTTGTAGTCTCTTTGGCAATGGTTGTACACTTAACATTTTTTATGGATCCATGCGTCTACCTCTTGTCAGTACTGTGCATCTCCTGTTTTGGCCGTATACCTACAAAGTAATGATCCAAGTTTTTTATTAAAAAATTATATATATATATATATCTGATGCTTTTAATAGTTGAGAGTCATGTTCACGCCTACTATTCGTTTGAATATGGCATCAGGACACTATCTTAAAATAGGAACTTCAGTCCAATAAACATTAAATTTCTTTGGATTTAATCAGATATTATCCTCTCGATTTGAGCCATGCGTATATAGCTACAAAGATTTTTTATTCAACCTTTTACTGCCTATTGCCTTAGGTTTTTACACGCTAACAGTGGACAATATCTGTTATGGATATTGCCTCTGCCTATTGCCTTAGCCTTTGTCCTGATCGTATGATAATATATATATATTATGGATATGCATGCGTGTATGCATGACATATTTTGAATGTTAGTTTGTATGGAGACATTCTCTAATATGGCGCCACATGTCCCTATGACATGACTTTGTCTTTTAAAGCTTTTGCAAAGACATCTATTATTCAAATAACTGTTAGCAAGCTGATCCCCTATGGCCGAAAGCCTCCATCAGAATTGACGCCCCTTTTTGATTTTTCCATACCTGTACAGCTCACGTTATCAGTTGGTGTCCTTACCGCCTTAGGCTTTTATAGGTTGACAGCCATCAAGTTGAACGCTTTTCACAGCCTTGGTCTTACCGAATTGACATGTCAGTTGGTTTTTGTAATACCCTGTATTTTTTGCTATATTTATTTTTGGGATTAATTATTTAAATGAGAATTAATTGGAAATTAATCCGGATAAAATACTAGCGAGATGTGAGTTGGTATTTGACTATATTGAGTATATACGATGTTATATGAATATTGAATTATGAAATTTGTCGTGAGATTGATATACGGCAATCTGGTCATTTTATTGGGACGTGTGTGACAGTCGCGTCGGGATATAATTATTTTAATTATAAAAGTGATTTTAAATTCTATTAACCGTATGGTCGTTTTGAGTGCGCCAACGCGTCCGGAAGGGTCGAGATAGTCAGAAAACACTAGCCGGGGGTGTAGTTTGAGTCCCATGGTATTTTTAGGCCATACCGGCAATATAAAGGGTATTTTGGTAATTTCGTATTTTTAGGAATTAAAAATGACGAAAATTAGAGAAGTAAATATGATGTGGGTTTGACCCACTAAGCCACTAACCAACCCATGTTAACCCAATAGGTTACGTAGGTTATTAGAATAAGGTTCTATTACTTTCCATAAGAAAACCCTAGCCACCATAGCCATTGGAGAAAAAGCTTAGAGAGGGAGAGAAGGAGAAGGAATTCTGCAGAAAATCTTTACAAAATCAACACCAAATTCAGAGACAATCGAGGCAAGTGATTTAATTTCTTTTAATTCATAGAATGTTTCCTCCATGTTAGATAATTCGAAGATTTACAATTGTTCTTGGAAGATAAATGAAAACCCATGTTGTTTGGACTTAGAACTTGAATATTGAGGACAAATTGCATGTAGAATCATATAGAGATGATTATTCTGGTATTAATATATGTTGGATGTAAGAAAAACGGATTTAGAATGGACTAATTGAGGACTTAAAAGTTTAGGGTTCATGTTCTTGAAAAATTGGGGGAAAAGTGTAGAGAATTGTAAATTGATTGATGTTAGGATGAATTAATCCTTTAAAACGTGTTTGGATGTGACTATAATAGGTTTAGGAGTGATTAGAGACCTTAAAACAATCTTTGGGACTAATTTTAGAGGAGATTTGAGGAGTAGAAATGGTGAAAAACGAGATTGGGAAAAATCTGGGCCGAAACTGGTCCCTCGTTAGAAGACCTTCCCAGGTCGTTCGAACGAGCTCGTTCAAACGAGCTTCTAACGAGTTGACCAGTCGCTTCTAACGAAAGGGAACTTCGTTCGATAACTTCGTTCGAACGAGATCTCGTTAGAAGGTACAGTTCGTTCGAACGAACTGGAATCTCGTTCGAACAGCCTCGTTCGAACGAGACTTCTAACGAGTTGACAGTTTAGGCCTTTTTGTCCTGTTTTGATTTTGGGAGTCCCGTAAACTTGTCCGAGGATAGAAATAACATCCCTTGATGATATATTGATAGATTTGGGACGTTTGGGTTATTATGAGGAGTAAATTAGATACGAGTGATTTAAATAATGATTAATATGGGATTGAGACGTGAGTGTTTACCACGACGTGAGAATAAATTATGGCGCGTGTAATTATGGACCGAAATTATATAAGTTGTGTATATATTAAGATTGGTACGAGAATGCGATAAGTACTACAATTAAATTTCGGGATTACTAAGATGCGTGCTTACTTAGTATTAGTATATGAATTGTGTGTATGACATACCTACCATACTTGCTATCACGGGAGGTTTACGTTTGCTTAGGGCCCTCTAATCCTTGGGTTGCCCGGATTTAGACTGGTTACCTCGATGAACATAGGTCAGAGAAGGACTTATTGGGATGTTAATAAGTCTGCTGATCGTAAAAGCGCAGGTATGTGCGTGCCCCATGTGATGTGACTGTGTTCGCCTCCACTATTTATGATTTGTGTTATCTGAACTATTCTTGAGAGATTCGGAATATGTGATCCTTATGTGCGTGATGTACCGGGATGGATAGCAGAGTATGTGTGCACCGCAGCTTAGTCTCGGGGTGCTTATATTGTATATTTATGTTGTGGAAAATATACGCTTAATAAACTGGGAACTTTCATATGGTATTGTGTGTAACTACGGAATAACATAGAGGACTAATCTATAACGAGTGTATTACTTTTGTATAAGAACCTGAAATTACGTTAAGCACCTATTTAACTGAGATCGTTATATTGTTAATGGAACCGAGTAATAAGGGTAGGACCTATGACAGTCTAGCTAGATATGATGTCACTTAGCTAGTGGGTTGTGTCGTTTTAGATGGGTACTTACGTTAGGAGTGCACAGTTAGACGAGAGGTGAGAATATCATGTGAGTGCACGTCCTAACATGTACTTTACATTTAATGTTTTAAATGTTTTTAAATCACTTGCAGGTTTTTAAAATATCTCCACATTCGGGCTCTGACCCGTTTGCTTTCAAATCTATTTTTTTTTGTAAAACCATTTTAGGTGCCCAGCCACAAGGACACCATGCATAGGATACTTATTCAGGTGACGAGCTGTAGTTGTTTGTGGAAGCTACAGGGATTTACTTTTAGACGCTTCTATCATTTGGATTCCGGATTCAGTATTCTTCAGTTTTAGGGCATGTTGCCCAGTTCCATTAGAGTTACTTTTCCATTACAGTTTTCAGACTTTGGCATGTATTGATTCAGTATTTCGTTACTTATTTCAGTTGTGGGATTTGTAGTGAGGAGTTTTCCTCCAGACTTTATTTACATTATGTGATGTCATTCTATTTACTTCGTTATGGTGAATGGTGTTATTATTTCTTCTTTACACTTGTTGCATGTTAATCAGACCTTACTTAAAATTTGACAACTTACTTTTTAAATACTAGGTGGTTAGTAATCATTAAAATGTTTTTGACAGTGATGCTATTAACTGGACCAACTTGGCATTTTGAATTAATTTAATAAAGGAGTAGCTACCCGGTATTTAATTAGTCGGGGTGTCACAGGTGGTATCAGAGCATTAGGTTCTAGTGTCCTTTAGGATCTGTACGGCTATTATGTTTCCGCTAAGTTTCTTTGAAATAGAGCCCTATATTTTAGGACTGTTGTACTCTTTTTGTGTATGCTTCGTTCTTCAGCTATTTTAAGTTTATAAACAGCGAACTTATAAACTTTGTTCTTATTTCAGATGCCTCCACGACGTGCACGACGAGTTTCCAGGGATGCAACGCCCGAACCCCAGCCCGCTCCAGTTCAGGGCATGATGAACGCCGCTGAGGTTGCAGCTATAGTAGCCCAAGCGGTAAATGTCGCAATTGTCGTAGTTCAGCAGGCACCACCTCAGGCGCCGGTTGCCGCGCCAGTACAAGCAATTGCATTCCCGTCTGCTTGGGAACGTGTACGTGATGCTTTTCAGAAAGCGCATCCGCCAGAGTTTGCAGGTATCTCAGATGTGGTAGTCTCGAGCCAATGGAGGAAGGATATGCAGAGGCACTTAAGGATGTATGAGTGCACGGACGTTCAGAAGCAGGTGCTAGTTACTTTCAAGCTAGTTGGATCTGTACTGCAGTGGTGGGAGTCTATTACCACCGTAGAGGAGAGGGATACTCTCACTATTCAGGACTTCTGGGTGCGGTTTGACTGCAAGTACTTTCCGTCGGCTGTTCACACGGAAATGAGGAGGAAATTGATGAGTCTGAGGCAAGAGGGTAAGACCGTGGCCGAGTATGAGGCCGAGTTCACAAATCTGTTGAATATCGTTCTGGATGAGATACCAACAGAGAAGAAGAAGATTGAGAAATTCACCGACGGGTTGACATGGAGGATCCGTCAGCATCTGTTAGGGAACCTTTCGTTGGCCACGTATTCTGATGTGGTTAACGCTGCTTTGTTACACTTCCAGGACCACCGCTTTCATATGGCTGAGGGCAAGAGGTCGGGAGAGTCTAGCCATCAGGGCAGGACAGGAGGACATGGTGCCGGTGGGGCACAATCTATTCAGGGGCAGAGACAGGATGAGCAGGGTTCTCAGCAGGGGGATCAGAAGAGGTTCCGATCAGGAAACTACAGACAGGGACATGGAGGTTTCCGTCAGGGCCATCAGGGTCCAAACGGCCATCAGGGCTAATAGGGGCAGAATGGGCAGCAGTTTCAGCAGGGCCAAGGGAGGAACGGTAACGGCCACCAGGGTCGAGGACCGCAGGGGCAGAGAGGAGGGAACTTCCCAGGGAAGTGTTTTATTTGTGGCAAGACTGGCCATAAACGATAGGATTGTCCTGATAGGGGCAGGGCCCCACAGCAGCAGCAGCAGGGTACTCGCCAGGAGCCGCAGAGGCCTATGTTTCCCGCCGCTCTCCCCGCACCGCCTCAGATGGCAGCATTGCCACCCATTTCAGCAGTCCCAGTTCAGCAGGGGCAGCTACAGTTTGGACGTGTCTACAACGTCCACCAGGTAGCAGTTCCACAGGCACCGCCCGCGATTGAGGGTACGTTTCCTATCCATGGCACTATGGGTCGGGTATTGTTTGATACGGGTCCTACACATTGTTTTATAGCTACACATTTCACGAAAGCCTTAGGATTGTTAGCTACGGCAGAGAGCACAGTGATGTGTGTCGATTCACCATTGGGAAGTGGGTCACTTATATTCTTTATATGCCGGGGAGTGGGGGTAGAGATTGGTAGTCTGGTATTACCTGCAGATATGTTGGTATTAGATATGCATGTTCACGATGTGATTATCGGTATGGATTGGCTCGTAGCTTATAGGGCCATGATTGATTGCTTCAGCGGGAGCATTGTTTTTGCCATTCCGGGGCAAGAGATGTTCGTAGTGGCGATGCCTCGCCCAGAGGGAGGATCGACCGCTCATCTGTATTACATAGAGGAGGATACCTCTAAGGAGGTTGTGATTCCTTTAGATTCGATCCCGGTTGTCAGGGAATATTCGGATGTGTTTCAGGAGATACCAGGCCTACCCCCCAGTCGAGAGATAGACTTTGTTATAGACCTATTGCCAGATACGAGGCTTATAGCACGCGCACCGTACCGTATGGCTCCGGCAGAGATGCGAGAGCTACGAGAGCAGATAGAGCAGCTGTTAGGCCATGGCTTTATTCGCAGGAGTACCTCACCTTGGGGCGCTCCAGTTTTGTTTGTGAAGAAGAGGGACGGTTCACTGAGATTGTGTGTGGACTACCGAGAGTTGAATAAGGTCACGATACGTTATAAGTATCCGTTGCCTCGAATCGATGACTTATTCGACCAGTTGAGGGGAGCTTCTTTCTTCTCAAAGATTGATTTGAGATCGGGATACCATCAGTTGCGTATCAGGGAGGAGGATGTCTCGAAGACTGCGTTCTTATCGAGATATGGTTCTTACGAGTTTCGGGTTATGCCTTTTGGTTTGACCAACGCTCCAGCAGTGTTTATGGACTTGATGAACAGAGTGTTCAGGGATTTCCTAGATCAGTTTGTCATTGTCTTCATTGATGATATTCTGGTTTACTCCCAGACAGAGGAGGAGCACGCCGAGCATTTGAGGCAAGTTTTGCAGACACTTTGTCAGAACGAGTTGTATGAAAAATATGAGAAGTGCGGGTTTTGGTTGAAGGAGGTCCAGTTTTTGGGACATATTATTTCCGACCGGGGAATATCTGTTGATCCGGGGAAGGTATTCGTGGTGAGGGAATGGGGATGGCCCACGACACCGACTGAAATTCGTAGTTTCTTGGGCCTAGCAGGATACTACAGGAGGTTCATTCGGGGATTTTCGAAGATAGCGGGTCCTTTGACACATCTGACTCGTAAGGGTGTGCCATTCATCTGGAGTGATGCCTGTCAGTTGGCATTCGATGAATTGAAGGATAAATTGACCTCAGCACCTGTGTTAGCATTGCCGAGACCGGGAGTTGAGTATTTGGTTTACACCGATGCGTCTTTGCAAGGGCTTGGAGGTGTATTGCAACAGGAGAGACAGGCCATAGCTTATGCTTCCCGTAAGCTTAAGGCTCATGAGAAGAATTACCCCACGCACAATTTGGAGTTGGCGGCAGTGGTATTTGCCCTACGGATTTGGAGGCACTATCTTTTGGGGGAGAAGTTCCAACTGTTCACGGACCACAAGTCCCTACAATACCTGTTCACGCAGAAAGAGTTGAATATGCGGCAGCGTAGGTGGCTTGAGTTTGTGAAAGACTACCAGTTCGATATCCAGTATCACCCAGGTAAGGCTAACGTGGTAGCAGACGCGTTGAGCTGTAGGCCAGCAGATGAGGTGGCAGAGGTGTGGAAGGCAAAGTGGAAGGAGTTGGGACACCAAGATGCAGTGGCCCGATCTTTCATGTCTGTGATGACCGTTACACCGCAGATTATCACGAAGGTAGTACGTGCACAGGCTAATGACTCGTTCTGTCAGGAGCAGATAGTTCGATTACTAGCAGAGGGAGCCGAGTCCTATACCTTCAGCTCAGACGGGGGATTACGCTTCAATGGGAGATTGGTAGTTCCGGAAGGGGAGAAATTGCGACACGAGGTGATGGCAGAGTCGCACGGCTCACGGTTCGCGGTACATCCCGTAGGGGACAAAATGTACCAAGATATGAGACGCCAGTATTGGTGGAGAGGTATGAAGAGAGATATCGCTGAGTTTATTTCGAAATGCGCCACTTGTCAGCTTGTAAAAGTGGATCATCAGAGACCGGCAGGACTGCTCCAGCCGTTGGAGGTTCCGGTGTGGATGTGGGAGAGAATATCCATGGACTTTATCACGGGGTTGCCTACGTCGCAGAGGGGTCACGACTCCGATTGGGTAATTGTGGACAGGTTGTCCAAGGTCGCTCACTTTTTACCCGTAAAGACTGACTACGCTACGGGACAGTATGCCCAGCTCTTCATTTCAGAGATTGTGAGACTTCACAATGTGCCCCTAAACATCGTGTCTGACAGAGACAAGATATTTGTTTCGCGGTTTTGGGAGTGTTTCCAGAAGGCCATGGGGACGGAATTGTGGTTGAGTACGGCTTATCATTCGCAGACCGATGGGCAGACAGAGCGCACAAATCAGATGTTGGAGGACATGCTACGCATGTGCATTATTGACTTTGGAGGTGGATGGGAGCAATACCTTCCACTGGTCGAGTTTGCTTACAACAACTCCTATCAGTTCACTATTGGCATGGCTCCGTTTGAAGCATTGTACGGTAGGCCTTGTCGTTCCCCAGCATGTTGGTTAGAGGTGGGGGATAACAAACTACTTGGGCCGGAAGTGATTCAGGATACTTCGACAAGGATTGAGTTGATTTGGAGTCGCATTCGGGTAGCTCAAGACAGGCAGAAGAGGTATGCTGATGCGAAGAGATTTTTCAGGGAGTTCCAAGTGGGGGACCAGGTTTTGCTCAGAGTATCTCTTATGAAGGGGATTATGCGATTCGGGAAGAAGGGGAAGTTGGCACCGAGGTATGTGGGGCCATTTCCTATTATTGAGCGGATCGGACCGGTTGCGTATAGACTTGGATTACCGGAGCATTTGCATCGGATTCACGATGTGTTCCATATTTCCTCGCTAAGGTTATACCTTAGAGATAATTTGGCTCATTCTCACATTGCTGTGGAGGACATCGATCTCCAGCCGGATAGCTCCTACGAGGAGGGGCCGATTGCTATTTTGGACCGAAGTGAGAGGAAACTGCGGTCAAAGATGGTTTCGTTAGTGCGTGTTCAGTGGCGACATCACAATGTCGAGGAGTCCACATGGGAGCGCGAAGATGAGATGCGCGAACGTTATCCAGAGTTGTTTTTAGCAGGTACTTTGTAGTTTCAAATTTCGGGACGAAATTCAGTTATTAGGGGGGGAGTATGTAATACCCTGTATTTTTGGCTATATTTATTTTTGGGATTAATTATTTAAATGAGAATTAATTGGAAATTAATCCGGATAAAATACTAGCGAGATGTGAGTTGGTATTTGACTATATTGAGTATATACGATGTTATATGAATATTGAATTATGAAATTTGTCGTGAGATTGATATACGGTAATTTGGTCATTTTATTGGGACGCGTGTGACAGTCGCGTCGGGATATAATTATTTTAATTATAAAAGTGATTTTAAATTATATTAACCGTATGGTCGTTTTGAGTGCGCCAACGCGTCCGTAAGGGTCGAGATAGTCAGAAAACACTAGCCGGGGGTGTAATTTGAGTCCCGGGGTATTTTTAGGCCATACCGGCAATATAAAGGGTATTTTGGTAATTTCGTATTTTTAGGAATTAAAAATGACGAAAATTAGAGAAGTAAATCTGATGTGGGTTTGACCCACTAAGACACTAACCAACCCATGTTAACCCAATAGGTTACGTAGGTTATTAGAATAAGGTTCTATTACTTTCCATAAGAAAACCCTAGCCACCATAGCCATTGGAGAAAAAGCTTAGAAAGGGAGAGAAGGAGAAGGAATTCTGCAGAAAATCTTTACAAAATCAACACCAAATTCAGAGATAATCGAGGCAAGTGATTTAATTTCTTTTAATTCATAGAATGTTTCCTCCATGTTAGATAATATCGAAGATTTACAATTGTTCTTGGAAGATAAATGAAAACCCATGTTGTTTGGACTTAGAACTTGAATATTGAGGACAAATTGCATGTAGAATCATATAGAGATGATTATTCTGGTATTAATATATGTTGGATGTAAGAAAAACGGATTTAGAATGGACTAATTGAGGACTTAAAAGTTTAGGGTTCACGTTCTTGAAAAATTGGGGGAAAAGTGTAGAGAATTGTAAATTGATTGATGTTAGGATGAATTAATCCTTTAAAACGTGTTTGGATGTGACTATAATAGGTTTAGGAGTGATTAGAGACCTCAAAACAATCGTTGGGACTAATTTTAGAGGAGATTTGAGGAGTAGAAATGGTGAAAAACGAGATTGGGAAAAATTTGGGCCGAAACTGGTCCCTCGTTAGAAGACCTTCCCAGGTCGTTCGAACGAGCTCGTTCGAACGAGCTTCTAACGAGTTGACCAGTCGCTTCTAACGAAAGGGAACTTCGTTCGAACGAGATCTCGTTAGAAGGTACAGTTCGTTCGAACGAACTGGAATCTCGTTCGAACGAGACTTCTAACGAGTTGACAGTTTAGGCCTTTTTGGCCTGTTTTGATTTTGGGAGTCCCGTAAACTTGTCCGAGGATAGAGATAACATCCCTTGATGATATATTGATAGATTTGGGACGTTTGGGTTATTATGAGGAGTAAATTAGATACGAGTGATTTAAATAATGGTTAATATGGGATTGAGACGTGAGTGTTTACCACGACGTGAGAATAAATTATGGCGCGTGTAATTATGGACCGGAATTATATAAGTTGTGTATATATTAAGATTGGTACGAGAATGCGATAAGTACTACAATTAAATTTCGGGATTACTAAGATGCGTGCTTACTTAGTATTAGTATATGAATTGTGTGTATGACATACCTACCATACTTGCTATCACGGGAGGTTTGCGTTCGCTTAGGGCCCTCTAATCCTTGTGTTTCCCGGATTTAGACTGGTTACCTCGATGAACATAGGTCAGAGAAGGACTTATTGGGATGTTAATAAGTCTGCTGATCGTGGGAGCGCAGGTATGTGCGTGCCCCATGTGATGTGACTGTGTTCGCCTCTACTATTTGTGATTTGTGTTATCTGAACTATTCCTGAGAGATTCAGAATATGTGATCCTTATGTACGTGATGTACCGGGATGGATAGCAGAGTATGTGTGCACCGCAGCTTAGTCTCGGGGTGCTTATATTGTATATTTATGTTGTGGAAAATATACGCTTAATAAACTGGGAACTTTCATATGGTATTGTGTGTAACTACGGAATAACATAGAGGACTAATCTATAACGAGTGTATTACTTTTGTATAAGAACCTGAAATTACGTTAAGAACCTATTTAACTGAGATCCTTATATTGTTAATGGAACCGAGTAATAAGGGTAGGACCTATGACAGTCTAGCTAGATATGATGTCACTTAGCTAGTTGGTTGTGTCGTTTTAGATGGGTACTTACGTTAGGAGTGCACAGTTAGACGAGAGGTGAGAATATCATATGAGTGCACGTCCTAACATGTACTTTACATTTAATGTTTTAAATGTTTTTAAAGCACTTGTAGGTTTTTAAAATATCTCCACATTCGGAATCTGACCCGTTTGCTTTCAAATCTATTTTTTTTTTGTAAAACCATTTTAGGTGCCCAGCCACAAGGACACCATGCATAGGATACTTATTCAGGTGACGAGCTGTAGCTGTTTGTGGAAGCTACAGGGATTTGCTTTTAGACGCTTCTATCATTTGGATTCCAGATTCAGTATTTTTCAGTTTTAGGGCATGTTGCCCAGTTCCATTAGAGTTACTTTTCCATTACAGTTTTCAGACTTTGGCATGTATTGATTCAGTATTTCGTTACTTATTTCAGTTGTGGGATTTGTAGTGAGGAGTTTTCCTCCAGACTTTATTTACATTATGTGATGTCATTCTATTTACTTCGTTATGGTGAATGGTGTTATTATTTCTTCTTTACACTTGTTGCATGTTAATCAGACCTTACTTAAAATTTGACAACTTACTTTTTAAATACTAGGTGGTTAGTAATCATTAAAATGTTTTCGACAGTGATGCTATTGACTGGACCAACTTGGCATATTGAATTAATTTAATAAATGAGTAGCTACCCGGTATTTAATTAGTCGGGGTGTCACAGTTTCTTCTGTTTACACACGAATACAAGCAATGGATTTACCTTCTTTTCTGCGTTTGCAGACCTCGAGCCATGCGTCCTTCTCTGTTCATTTTTATCTAGTCTCTTTGGTTATCTCTTTTATACATTGGACATTTCTTTTGTTCTGTAAACTAACATTTTTGCAGATTCAAATAAACACAAATGAGGATACCGAGTGATATATCTTTTAGACTCCATATATTTTCAGATGTCTATTTTCATGCTACAACAGCTATATTTTTATGGACAAGATAAAAATAAATATTTGCATATCAGATTTGGAGATCATTTCCAGCTACCTCATCTCAGCAAAATCAGGAGCATTTAATGCTCAAAATGCATGTGTCTAACAGCTAGTTTTTGGAAGACATATTTAAAGCTTTGGAGAGCTGCATTAAAAACATGGACCAAAAATGAGAACATGATTCAAGACTTGAAATATTATTGAGAGCATTTATTTTACTACTCAGCTACACATTCAAGAGAGCAATAAATTTTATCAACTGCTCAATCATTGAAGAAGAAGACTTGTGCCTACTTCAAGATCATTTATTGAAGTCTGATAAAAGAAGGAGAAACTCAGATTACAAACTGTATTTTAAGGAGTTTCAGTGTTTTACCTTGTACTACAAATATTCATATTTGTTGTGAAGCTTTGTTGAAGCTTCGGTTTGTACCAGTAATTGGTTCCTACCCGCAAGTGGGCCACGGGGTTTGAATCTCGGAGTTAGCTTGCAAACAGTTGTACGCGGTGGTTTGATCCTAACCGCAAGTGGATCAGGTTTAGTGAAGCGCAAAGGAGACGGGGGCTCTAGGCGCGTGGACGTAGGCCGGGATTTGGTCGAACCACGTTAAATTTCGGTGTCATTTATTTTCCGCACTTGTATTTATTTATTTGCACATGCTTGCTTGAGTTAATATTTTCAGCACACTATCTTGCAAATAAATTAATTCCGAAATTTGACTAAATTAATTTTAAGGTTAAAATAATTATTTTTGAATTAAATAATTAATTTCAGAATATCACTTAATATTAAATACGAAAATTAATTTAATATTCCTAGAATGTTAAAATCTGTATTTCTAGTTGCTTAAATTAATTGGTTGCATTTATTTGATTTTGTTAAATTTATTCTTTACAGTTTTATTAATCTGAAATTTGTCTAAGTGATTTAAATTTAATATTTTACTAAACTCTTAATTTGACTTAAAGTTTGTAAAAACTCAATTCACCCCCCCCCCCCCCTCCCCCTCTCTTGAGTATAATGTGGGCAACAATTGGTATCAGAGCTAGTGCTCTTCTTATTTTTAGATTTAACAATCTTAGAGTTAAAGATCAATGGCATATGTTACTACATCCCTTGGCGAAGGCCAATCCATTTTTAAACCTCCTCTATTTTCTGGAAAAGATTATAGTTATTGAAAAAATAGAATTAAATATTTTATTCAGTCACATGATTATGAAGTTTGGAGAGTTGTTATGAATGGTCCCTTTATTCCTATTAAAATGGAAAATAATGCTTCTGTCCCTAAAGAAGAAAATGAATGGAATGAAGTTGATATTAGGAAAATTCAAATCAATGCTAAAGCTATGAATATTTTGCATTGTGCACTTGATGTAAATTAGTATAACAGAATTTGTTGTTGTGAATCTTCTAAAGAAATTTGGGATAGACTAGAACTTACTTATGAAGGAACTAGTCAAGTTAAAGAAGATAAAATTAGTATGCTTGTTCATAGTTATGAGTTATTTAAGATGATATCTGATGAATCTATTTCTGATATGTTCACTAGGTTCACTAATATTATTAATGGCCTTAAATCTCTTGGAAAAACCTATACTAACAATGATATGGTGAGCAAAATTCTCAGGTCATTACCGGCGAATTGGATGACCAAAAAGTTAGCTATCAAGGAAGCAATTAGAGAAAGACCTATCTCTCTTGATGAGTTATTGGGTTCCTTAATCACTCATGAGATGGAACTCAAGGAATTTGTTGAAGAAGAAAAACCTAAAGCAAACAAAATTATTGCTTTCAAATCTTCAAGCAAAAATATAGAAAGTGAAGATAATGATGATGATGATGATGATGATGATGATGATGATGATATTTTCCTATTGGCTAAAAATTTCAAAAAATATCTCAATTCTAAAAAGAAAGCCAAGGAAAGGAGAAAGAAACATTTTCAAAAGAGTTCAATGATGATCATTAATCCAAATCTGAACCAAGATGCTATCATTATGATGAAGTTGGACACATTAAGCCTAATTGTCCAAAATATAAGAAAGGGAAGAAGGCATTGAAAGCCACAACATGGAGTGACTCTGACACAAGCTATTCCGATGAAGATTTAGATGAAAATGAAGTTGCTCATCTATGTTTCATGGCTATGGAAAATGAGGTACACTCTAACCCTAACTCTAGTGATAGTGATAGTGATGAAGTTGATGATTATGAAGTTTTACAAGATGTCTTTGATGAATTATGTGAAAGCTTTGAAGAACTTAAAAATAGATATATTAAACTTAAGAAGTCTCATTCATTAGTTTCAACTAAATATGATTATATGTCAAATGATTTTGATGAGTTGAAATTAGAAAATGAATCCTTGAAAAATGAAATTAAATCTTTGAAAAAGGAAAAATCTGTTATTGTCAATACTCCTCTTGAAATTGAAAATATTGAGTTAAAAAGGGAGATTGAATATTTACAGAAATCATTAGATACTTTTACAAAAGGAAATGAATATTTTCATAAAATTATTGAGACACAAAGGATTCGATTTAATAATAATGGTATAGGATATGATGAAGGAAATGAGAAAAAGACTTATTCCAATTTATTGAAATTTGATGCCTCATCTAGTCATTCTAACTATCTATGCACATATTGTGGTAGACACACACATTTTTCAGATTTGTGTCCATATAAATTTAGAAAAAGAAAATTTGCATGGATTCCAAAAGGAACTAAGATGTATACTAACCCCTATGGACCTAACACATTTTGGGTACCAAAAGAGAAAATTTTCAAAGTTGTGTAGGTTGCATTTAGTGATGGAATGTGGATTTTCAAGGCATGTGATTTGGTCATATTACAAATTTCAAGTATCATTGCCTAATGTTGGAAATGCCACACTTGGAAGAAGTTGCTTGAATATATCTTTGGTATTGGTAAGGTAGTAAGGAGCACCTTTCTTGAAATTAATATCATATGTTTATTAATGATTTATTTCATAATTGATATATTTCCATGCATAGAATATTTATTGTAACACATGAGCGTGTTGATTGAGTATTTAGTATTCACGTGTAAATTTGTATATTTATTATTTTTGATGATTCTTTGATATATCACGCATTTGATTTTGATGATTATTTTATAAGAAAATTCATACATTTTTTATATATTTTTTGTGAATAATAAGATTGGATCAATTCATGCTTTTATTGAATATTAATCTGAAACGAAAATGTCCTTTTAAAATTTATTAGTCATATAAGCTACATGTTAATATTTGTAACATTCACGATGAATATTTTTCAAGTTGGTAATATTTATGTTATGTATGTTTGAATTGAGAAACCACATGATCAACAATTGGTACCTTTTGTGAAACTTTTCAAAAATGATTTTATGAAGTCAATTTTTAAATAATATTTTATCTCATGAAATAGATGCATATATGCCTTCATTGGTATCCCTTAGGGGGAGATAAATGTTTATTGGAAATTAATCATAGAAAGATGCTTGATAATTTTTTTTATTGCAATATGATTGAATTTTCCAGAATTTAAGCTCGTATCTTAAAAACGGCAAAGCATGAACAAAATAGTAAATTTTTATCGTTATACTTTTTCCGCTGTCTTTTAACTCATGTGTGCTTTATTCCAAAATTATTTGAAAACATCGAGTTATGAAATACTTCATGTTGTGTGCTTAAAAGTTTATTCTATCCTGATGATTTATACAGTAATTGATATTGCGCCTATTGAAAATTTATACATTGCAATTTTATTACTTTAGTGAGAGAGTTAATTATGCACATGGATATATCTCTTGTATTTGCATTATTTGAGAACATTGCTTTATGAGTTATTTTTGCATAAAAAGTTGTTCCGAGGAATCATTGTGTGCAACGCATGATCAGTGTATGACTACAATAATTGGTATTATTTATCATTGATGCAATTTGAAAAGTTGATCATTTATCTTTTATTATTTTTCATTTTGGTGACTTATGCATTATTTGATGATATTATTGTCTATCTACACATTCAAATACATGCCATGAAAATTTTATGATGACTCGTGTGCGTATTGAAAATTTTCATGATTATTTATATGTTCCTTGAGATTTATGGTTATATCCCATGCTTGTATTATTTTTGATAGGGGGAGCTTCGCTTTTTACCCATGACACTGAATTTCTCTGAAATATTTTTTTGATAATGTCAAAGGGGGAGAAATTGTGATGATTCACTCATTGTGCTTAATTTAATTCATCTTATGAATTTATGTGAATCATTGTTTGCCATCATCAAAAAGGGGGAGATTGTTATCGAAAATGTATTTTATCCCTAATTAATCATATTAGTTTAATTAATGTACATTTTAGTTTAACTTAATATATTGATTTTGATGATTCCAAACATATATTTATAAGTCACTCAAAATATTTTTGTATATAGTCATTATTTTATATATTTGTATAAACTATTTGTGTTTATATTGCACCCATACAAGTGTTCCTGCGTATGCACCACTTATATTATATGCAGTTAATTATTTTTTTATGTGTGTTGTATGCATATATTTTTCTTATATGAATCCGTTTTTATTTATACATATATTTTATAATGTTTCTTTTAAATCTTTAAGTTATATATGTTGTGTTAATATTTCTTTTGGAAAAGAGCATCGCCACCTTGCCTTATGTTTTCATTACTTGCTTAGGCAGACTATCCTTGGGAGATAAGAGCATGAATAAGTAATATTTGTTATATATATTAAAAGCTTAAACCTGCTATTTTTTTGTAGTCTCTTTGGCAATGGTTGTACACTTAACATTTTTTATGGATCCATGCGTCTACCTCTTGTCAGTACTGTGCATCTCCTGTTTTGGCCGTATACCTACAAAGTAATGATCCAAGTTTTTTTTATTAAAAAATTATATATATATCTGATGCTTTTAATAGTTGAGAGTCATGTTCACGCCAACTATTCGTTTGAATATGGCGTCAGGACACTATCTTAACACAGGAACTTCAGTCCAATAAACATTAAATTTCTTTGGATTTATTCAGATATTATCCTCTCGATTTGAACTATGCGTATATAGCTACAAAGATTTTTTATTCAGCCTTTTACTGCCTATTGCCTTAGGTTTTTACACGCTAACAGTGGACAATATCTGTTATGGATATTGCCTCTCCCTATTGCCTTAGCCTTTGTCTTGATCGTATGATAATATATATATATATATATATTATGGATATGCATGTGTGTATTCATGACATATTTTGAATGTTAGTTTGTATGGAGACATTCTCTAATATGGCGCCACATGTCCCTATGACATGACTTTGTCTTTTAAAGCTTTTGCAAAGACATCTATTGTTCAAATAACTGTTAGCAAGCTGATCCCCTATGGCCGAAAGCCTCCATCAGAATTGACGCCCCTTTTTGATTTTTCCATACCTGTACAGCTCACGTTATCAGTTGGTGTCCTTACCGCCTTAGGCTTTTATAGGTTGACAGCCATCAAGTTGAACGCTTTTCATAGCCTTGGTCTTACCGAATTGACATGTCAGTTGGTTTCTTCTGTTTACACACGAATACAAGCAATGGATTTACCTTCTTTTCTGCGTTTGCAGACCTCGAGCCATGCGTCCTTCTCTGTTCATTTTTGTCCACTCTCTTTGGTTATCTTTTTTATACATTGGACATTTCTTTTGTTCTGTAAACTAACATTTTTGCAGATTCATACAAACACAAATGAGGATACCGAGTGATATATCTTTTAGACTCCATATATTTTCAGATGTCTATTTCCATGCTACAACAGCTATATTTTTATGGACAAGATAAAAATAAAGATTTGCATATCAGATTTACAGATCATTTCCAGCCACCTCATCTCAGCAAAATCAGGAGCATTTAATGCTCAAAATGCATGTGTCTAACAGCTAGTTTTTGGAAGACACGTTTAAAGCTTTGGAGAGCTGCAATAAAAACATGGACCAAAAATGAGAATATGATTCAAGACTTGAAATATTATTAAGAGCATTTATTTTACTACTCAGCTACACATTCAAGAGAGCAATAAATTTTATCACCTGCTCAATCATTGAAGAAGAAGACTTGTGCCTACTTCAACATCATTTATTAAAGTCTGATAAAAGAAGGAGAAACTCAGATTACAAACTGTATTTTAAGGAGTTTCAGTATTTTACCTTGTGTTACAAATATTCAGATTTGTTGTGAAGCTTTATTGAAGCTTCGGTTTGTACCGGTAATTAGTTTCTACCCGCAAGTGGGCCACGGGATTTGAAGCTCGGAGTTTGCTTGCAAACAGTTGTACACGGTGGTTTGATCCTACCCGCAAGTGGATCAGGTTTAGTGAAGCGTAAAGGAGACGGGGGTTCTAGGCGCGTGGACGTAGGCCGGGATTTGGCCGAACCACGTTAAATTTCGGTGTCATTTATTTTTCGCACTTTTTATTTATTTGCACATGCTTGCTTGAGTTAATATTTTCAGCACACTATCTTGCAAATAAATTAATTCCGAAATTTGACTAAATTAATTTTAAGGTTAAAATAATTATTTTTGAATTAAATAATTAATTTCAGAATATCACTTAATATTAAATACGAAAATTAATTTAATATTCCTAGAGTGTTAAAATCTGTATTTCTAGTTGGTTAAATTAATTGGTTGCATTTATTTGATTTTGTTAAATTTATTCTTTACAGTTTATTAATCTGAAATTTGTCTAAGTGATTTAAATTTAATATTTTACTAAAATCTTAATTTGACTTAAAGTTTGTAAAAACTCAATTCACCCTCCCTCTTGAGTATAATCTGGGCAACAATTATTTAAATACATAAAATAAATTTATAATAGATAATCAAACATGCACTTATTCTTTCTCAACTTTATTCAATTAAAAGGAATAATTTTTATTTTTTTTAGAGTAAAATACTCCATAGGTCCCTTACCTTTTCATTTTTTTTAATTGCGTCCCTATCTTTTTTTTTAAAATTTCATCCTCAACTTTTCATTTTGTCTCAATTTAGTACATGTCTTTTTTTTTTTTTAATTTAGTCTTCAACCTTTCATTTTGTTTCAATCTAATCTCTCTGCTAATTATTTTAGATACAAATGATTATTTTACCCCTCTTTATTAAAAAATAATAAAAATTATGTTATGAATATTTAAAAATAAACTATTTTATTATTATTTAGGGATAAAAAATATTTTTTTTATCTGAGAATAATAATAAAAAACATCTTTAATTTTATTTTACCTAAATTGTTTTTAATTTTATTAAAATAACTGGAATAACAATTTTAATAGTCAACATACTTTTTTATTTATAAAAAAGTCTTTTTCTAATTTTAATTAAAAATGTATAATTTAATTTCTTACATTCACGATTATTTAATACCGCTAACGTGAACTCACATCACAAGAAAATTTTCATTTATCAATTATAATCATAGATGGGGGATCGAATCCACATTAATTAAATGATTTAGTTCACATCAACGGCACTAATCAATCGTGAATATAACTTATAAGACATCAAATTAAGCATTTTTAATTAAAATTAAAAATAGTTTTTTATCAATAAAAAACTATGTTGACTATTTAAATTTATTTCAATTTTTTTTAAATAAAACAAGTGGGATAAAATAAAAATTAAAAATATTTTTTATTATTGTTCTCGAATAAAAAAATATTTCTTTATTCCATTCATTTTATTATTTTTCAATATTTATTTTTCAATATTTATAACATTCATTTTATTATTTTTTAATAAAGAAGAGTAATAATCAATTATATCTAAAATAATTAACATACAAATTAAATTGAGACAAAATAAAAGGTTAATGACTAAATTAAAATAAAAAAATAACAGAAACAAAATTGAGATAAAATAAAAAATTGATGATAAAATTTAAATAAAAAAAAATGTGAACAAAATTAAAACAAACGAAAAGATAAAGGACCTTACTCATTTTTTTATTACTTCAATTGTTTGTGTGCTAAACTGCACTTGCACATTGTGTGAGGGAATGAAAATTTACACGCCATACACCTGAAAGCTGAAAATTTGTGCAAGCTGAAAAATTTACACGCCATATCAGATTTGTTTCAATTTTAGAAAATTTCATAAAATAATTTGATAGCAAATTATTCAATATGCCACTAGAAACTTTAAAGCTCCTTGTAATTTCAGCTTTTCTGATCGTTTCAAATGAAGATTCAAACCTGACCTAGATAATACATTTTTTAAAATCTTTTTTATATTACAAAATTGAAACAGTAAATTTGGTTTAAAATCGTGTTTTCACGTCAACCTGTCCACGATTTGAAATCTGATTAGCGAAAAAAAGTAGGAAAAGAAATCCAGTATTTAAAATTACATAAAAAGGATCTTGACAAAAGGATTTCTGCTTCAACTGGAGATGTTCAAATGGATATTTAAACGAAAACCCATTACTTTATTTTAGTTTCCCAAACGTATGTTATCAAAACGAAATTTTCTAATACAGATTTACTGTTCGTCTGTTCTCTTGTATTTTTCGATCTTCTAAAGTAAATATTTGCAATAGGAAAAATGAGTCAGAAATCTCGTGTGGAAAGTGCCGCTCATTGCACCCAATTGAATTGAAGATGCTGCGATTGCACAAAGATCTCATCATTCTATTCATATCATACACATATACATACATAAACTTAAATATACATACATATTTATGTAATAACCAAACCTTCTTCTGTGAATAGCTCAAACCAAGGCCTCGTGTAAATATTTGGTTGAGATTGATGGAGGTTTGGGGTTTTATAGACGAAGGTGGTGACGTTTGCCCTAATCTTAGGAAGGCCTCATGCGGGCTGTAAACCGGTGGATCGGGTTTCGTTTGGGCAGGAAATAATGGGCTCTTCTAAATGACAAAAGTAAGGCCTGAAATGATACCACTACTCGATAATTTGTTACCAAAGAAAATTTTTACACCCAAAATCATTAAGGGTCTGTTTGACAACTCAAATTCAAGTCATAAAAATAGAATTTAGATGTCAATTTTAATTTCACAAAATTGAAATTGGCGTTCCAATTCTAATTTCAAGCATTAGAACTGAGTCGCCAAACAGGTTCTAAGGGTTCATTTGGATGTAAATAATTCGAATTAGAATTCTAATTTTATAGAATTGGAATTCAATGGTGTTATAATTTTATGGTATTATAATTCAATTGTTTAGTTCAAGTATATACTTTTTGGCGAATTTTAGCATAATTTTATATCTTTGTTCGAATCAATTATGGAATTCTTTTTTTAATTTTAGTGGTTTTGTGAAATATAAATAATTATAAAATATTATTTCTAAAAGAGAATCTAATTAAAAAAACATAATCAAATCAAATCATATCACGTTTTATAAAGAATTAATAATTCAAGTAACATTGGTAAAATAAGATTGATAGAAGTTCATTTAAATTTGAGAGTTGGTAAAACTATAAAAAGTTTATACCCACCATTACCATAATGAAAAAAGTCCACCTAATAACATAACAAGTTAATACATATTAAAATGATAAATCATCATGATCATCACGTGCCGAGATGCATCAGAATTCATCGCCTCTTCAGCTCATTTATTAAAAGATCAATTACTTTTAAGGCTTGTGTTTCATCCAAATCTTGAACCTTCTAAACCTCATATAATACCATATGAGTCGTTGCCTTGGAAGGTTTGAAATTTAAGAAGCGATCAAGGGACTTTGCCATGCACCCAAGACATTCGAAAGTGATTCAGAACCAAAATGCTTTCTCTTCTTTGTGCGAAAAATAGATGAAGATGATACATTGGACTTTACTTGTTCATTTCGAACTCGATATATATGTGTGGTATCGTCTTCAAGGGTTCTCTCATCCATCCCCAATGTATCTTCTAAGTTATTAGACTCCTCATTATTATTCATCTCAATATCATCTTCTAATGTCATTCATTCACCATCCTCATCAGCACGCAAAAATAACACATAAAATATCCCAATTGTCGATTGTAATTTTCCTTTGAGCCTGGAAATAAATTCAATTTTAAATATTAAATTTTAAAAAAAATATTCATCAAAAGAACCACAACATATACAACGAATTATCACTAAGTATAGGACTTGAAAAATAAGGAAAAGAATCCAAAGTAATGAGTATATTAAAATAAGACTTACTAGCACATGTGCGTTCCACATTCTTTCTTCAACATCGACACTAATCCTATTATAGTTTCAAGAGAACCCCAATGTTGATAGCATTTGACTTATAAATTATAGTGTGTCTCCCAAGTCTTGAGGCGTGATTCAGTATTTTACTTGGTCACATAAATGTGATGTTCATTGATCATGGTATTTATGGCACTAGTCAATGCCATCAAATTCCATGCAAAATTTCGATCCAACTTGTTCCCTTGATTAATTTGATCTATAAATCAAGTGCTTAATATTTTATCCATTGTCGGGGTTCATGAGAAATAACATTTCCCCTTCTTACTCCCTTATCCAATTTAAAAATCAAAATACATTCCTTTACAGCAATCAAATTTAAAATAAATAAATAAATAGGTTTAAAGCATAATAAATACACATGAATTAGTAATCTAAAACCATACACATTAATTAAGTAATCAAAAACTATACACATTAATTAATAATCTAAAACCATACGCATAAATTAGGAAATCTAAAATCATACGCATATCAAAAACCATACCTATTGAAGACTGTAGATGCAATTGTTATGCAACACAAATAAATACGAGAGAAAGATTATCAAGAAGAGAACAATGAATAGAAGATGCCAATCACACAACAAATGATGTACGTGGTTCAGCCAAAATGTGCCTACGTCCACGGTGGTGCAGCCGATGTTATTTCTATATACTCCGGAGAGTGATTACAGAGAATACAACTTGTCCTTTTTCCCCGAACCTAGGGTTCAATATATACATGTGCATGTAAATGAGTGGAGGTGATGGGTTCCTCCACGTTTTCCATTTTTCCTATAACTTCCCTTCATGGGATCGTGGGGGGAGACCGGATCAAATATAAGGATCAATTATAAAAGAGGAGGGGCCTGGACTTTGGACCGCCAGAACTGGGCTACTCGTCCAGGCCCATAGTTCTAAATTTCGGGTACCCACAATTGCCCCTAAATTTATTGGGCCATGTTTATGGATCCAATGGATTTAAACGATCAGCCATTATGGCTGATTTGTGATTCTTCGAAAGCTGTGAAGTTTCTTTGGCGGCACCTGCTTCGCTATCCATGCGCTATGATTATAATTGAAGGCTTGTTGGGATAACCTCTTTTTCATTCGTCGTTTCAGCCTTTCTTCCTTCTTCTGAAAAATCTAATGCCTCGTACCTTCTTCTCTGAATCCCCATTCCCACTGCTTCTTAGTCGTCTTGAGCTCGTGCTTCTTCATCACTCGAACCGACATTCTATTTTGTAAGTTTCTCGTGCCCTTTCTCTGCACTTTCTCTTTGGTTTGTAGAGTTTCTTTGAGTTTTTCAATGGCGAAGATTGGAAATAGGTCAATCTCTGAGTTCAGGAAGTTCTACAATATTCCTGAGTGGGTAGATATTGAATGTTGTGCCTCCCCTCCTAGGAATGTTAGGGATATAGAGGATGCCCACTGGATCCATGTTTTGTTTCTCTCCCAGGGGGGACTTACTTTTCCCCCTAATGATCTATTTCTGCACTTTTTTGGTTATTTCGGTATTGTTCCCGCACAGTACTCGCCCAATGTGTGGAAGATAGTAAATAACGTCCATAGAATAAACCAGTTGTATGGTACTAGGTTAGGGCTTGCTGAGATCTGTTTCTGCTATTCCTTCTCTCGAACTAGCTCAGGTGTCTTATACCTCAAATCTAGGAGTCCTGATATGGTATTGGTAGTAAACCTACCTGATTCCCATAAGGACTACTGGCAAGAGGGTTTCCTTATTAGCAATTGGCAGTTCGCTCCCCATTTTGAAGGGTCGAGGTCTGAGAGGTTCACTGTCCCTTTTTATGGGGAAGAATATATAGGTAGACATTGTACTCTTCTTTCAACTTTTGCTAACTTGCGACTTTTCTAACCTCTCTTTGCTTTTTCTTTTACAGCGAGGACGCAGAATTTGGAGCCTGCTCTTAGCGAGGTTCGTATCTCGGAGTTGGTGAAAGCTTGGAATATTAGGGAGCCTCTGGGTGACGGCGAGCATCCCAGATCTGCTGCCTTTTTGCTCGAGTACAAGAACATAGGCTCTAGCTTCATAGCACGACCTGTGGATAGTGTTCCAAAGTTTGATTCTTTTAGAGAGGTTACAGCTGAGCCTATCCAATTGGACGAAGAGGAGAGCAGCTCTGAGAGTGAGCTTGCAGGTGCTGTGAGTGGTGTAGGGAGTTCTGACAGTAGTAGTTCCTCTGAAGAGTATTCCGAAGCTCAAGACTCGTCGAGCACTACCAGCAGTTCAGGCGAAGGTATGCCTCCAAGGAAGAACCTGATTAGAGACGATGATGATGAGGACCATTTGCTTCTTGTACAGAGATCGAAGAAACAAAAGTCTCTTTCTGGGGTCGTGGCTACTGGTTCTCGATCTTCCACTCAGGAGCAAGAGAGGAAGAGGAGAGAAGAAGAGCAGATGAGAGAGAGGGAGAGAAAGAAGGAGGGGGAGAGGAAGAAGGTGGAGGAAAAGAAGAAGGTGGAGGAGAGGAAAAGGATAGAGAGGGAGAGAGAGGAAGATGGAGTCGAGGACGAAGGCTGGGCAAGACTTGGTCCCAGTATCAGCTTTGCCTGAGGGGGCATCGGTTGCCACTTCCCCTCAGCTGACTCCTGCACTGCTTGAGAGGGCAGTTCTTCCTGCAGATCGCCAGAGGGCACTGGGGTCTCATCAATTAGCCCTCCAAGCTAGCCAGAGACTGGCCTTGGTAAGGTTATTTCCCTTTTTAATTCCTTAACAAGTTTTAATTATTTTTCCCTCTTGATTCCTTCTTTATTTTTGGCAGTTTGTGACGGACTTTACTGTGCTCTACCGTTCTCGTGACGAGTTGGTGAGGATGAATGGCGAGCTGGAGCAGCAGAAGTCCGCTTTGGAAGTTATGGGTTCTCGGCTGGAGGCTGATTTGAAGGCTGCTGATGCCGCCCGAGCTTCCTCTAATCTGGCCCTTATCAATTCTAACCGAGAGAAGGATGCGACGGTCAAGGAGCTGAGCGAGTTGAGGCAGGCCTATGACCTAGTCTGCTCGAGCAAGTTGGGTGTGGTGGAGGAGAACAAGGCCCTGACCGAGCAGCTGAAGGAGAAGGAGTCCATGATAGCCACCCTCAAGGAGGATTCATACAACTCCGGATGGGCTGCGGCTTATGAAGACGCCGAAGTTCAAATAGGCTATATCAGTCGTTTGAACTTCAAGAAGGGATGGAACAAGGCCCTCCTAGTTGCTAGTGTTGATGCTGAGTCTCCGCTGTTCGACGAGCATGACCCGGGTCCAAGGCCAACCGTGGACGAAGAAGCCCCTGCCCCAGCCATCGAGGGTGTTGATCTTACTTCTCAGATAACTCCTGCCGATGCTGGTCCTGCCCAGGCGAACGAGGGTATCTCTGTAGAGGGGGATGCCTCTGCTGCTGATAAGGGGAAGCAGCCAGCCACCCCTGGGCAGCCTGAGGTTGCTAGTTAATCCTTCCTTAAGACTTCTTTTGTAATTTTCTGTTTCCTGCTCGATGTACTTTGACCTTCAATAATGAAATAAAAAGGCTTCTTTTTCCAATGCATTGATTGATTTCTCTTTCCTTTGCACTTTTATGTCTTGTAGTTGACTTATGTAGAAGACTATATTTCTGCCACATCTCAATTGGGCAGGACCCTTGGTCCCAATGCCAGTCCTCAGGTTCGCCAGGCCTTTATTAGGCTTTGCAAGTTTGTTAGGTCAAGGAACCAAAAATATAAGGATCAGTCCGAGCTGGTGGCTAAGCTGAAGGACAGGCTCTAGGAGATGGAAGATATTGGTGCTTCTGTATAAGAGGAAGTCAATGTTCTGAGAGCAAGATTGCTAGAGGCCACCAAGATAAATCAAGTTGGGGAATTCCTGCAGCAGGAGAATGAAAATCTGAGGAGGGAAGTCCTGCAACTTAGAGAGCATGCGTCGAGCACTGCTTCAACGATTCTGCAAGGCTCCTCGTCTTTGCGAGCTGGACATTCTCCTCCTATGTCACGAGGTTCCACACGTCCTCCCCTCCCGCGAGCTGGTAGGAGCACCAGGGGCAGGAACAGGGAGGCAGAAGAACAGCGGTGTAAGGAGATGGAGGAGCTCCGCGATGATGTCCGTCGAGTATATGTAACTGCTGCTGGTCTTCAAAGGGATGTTACTCGACTTCAGCATTTATTCAAGAAGGGTCCTCGACAACCCTGGGCTGATGGTTATGATCAAGGCTGGCTAGATGCTCCCACGCGACTATCCGAGTTCGAAGAACTTTCTTTTATCAGAGGGTGGTTGAGTGCCTTGAAAGAACTCCAGGTCCCGAGGAACTCAGTGTTGTGGTACCGTCACGAGATGTCCTCCTCCACTCTGATGCCCAATCCCTTCAGGAGGGATGATAGATGGATCCCTATTGATGCCATTCCTCGGAAATTGTTAGAGTCGGACGCAGATGAGGTTGTGGAAGAGCTGGTCCCTGTTCCTGATGATGGACGAAGAGCTAGGGTGGCAGATTATCTTGTTCGGAGGCTTCCTCCTTCTTGAATGTTTTTGCATTTTTTTTCTTTTGATAATGTAAACGCTTTGGGCGAGCTTCGCCGACTAAACGTGTATTATCTTTGTTGTGAATATAACAAGTTGTTATTCTTTTGTATTTTTTGATAATGTAAATGCTTTGGGCGAGCTTCACCGACTAGACATATACTATCACTGTTGTAAGTATACGAGATCAATGAAAGGTTCGTGTTTTAGTAGATTTTACCGACTAAACGTGTTCATCTAATCTTTTTATATTCTCGCTGCTTCATAATCCTTTTTATTTTGTCATGCAAGTGTCCCCCCAGTCCAGTATAATACCAAAATACCATTATGCCCCATTTTACCTTTTAGGTTGTGTCGTCACACTCCCTTAGGCCTAAGTAGGGAAATTAGCGAGGACACACCTGGTATTGGATGTCTTCATCCGATCAGGATTTTACTCAACCAAAGTAGGTTTGATGGCCAGTATAAAATCTGTTCGCATTGCCTAAGAATCCTCTGTAGGGCTTTATATATTGCCAAGGGAAAGTCTAAGAGGTCTTTCGTGATTCATGACGATGACCTGAGGAGGGGTATTCCCCTGATATATCGACCATTGTGCCTGTGATTTGGAAAAAGATGTGTGATAAAATGCAGTTTACTGATTTCATTAGTAATAAGGGGAATGAACTATTCCATTCACATAACAAATACCAGAAAAAGATTCAACAATATAATTCCATGAGAATTTAAAATTAGAATTTCTTGAGATTGGCTGCATTCCATGCCCGTGGTATCTCTCTGCCCTCCATTATTTCCAAATGATATGCACCTTGCAGGTCGTCCCTAGTTACTTTAAATGGTCCTTCCCAGTTTGGGCCTGGCTTGCCGTCTAATGACCTTACTGTGCTGCCCAGGACCTTCCTTAGAACATAGTCCCCAACTTGGAATCTTCTTGGGTTAACCCTTTTGTGGTAATGCCTTGCGAGTTGTTGCTGATAGCTCGCAAGCTTCACCAGGGCTAGTTCTCTACGCTCGTCGGTGAAGTCGAGTTCAGCGAGCAACGCCCCATCATTCTGGCCTTGGTCGATAAGGTCGGACCTCATTGTTGTCAAGCCCGCTTCTAGTGGAATGACTGCTTCCATGCCATATGTTAGCGAAAATGGGGTTTCTCCTGTTTCTCGTCGAGGAGTTGTTCATTATGCCCACAGAACATGGGGTAGCTCGGTTGCCCATGCGCCCTTGGCTCGCTCTAGTCGCTTCTTCAATCCATCGATCACAGTTTTATTGGAAGCTTCTGCTTGTCCATTGCTCTGTGGGTAGGCCACCGAACTAAAGTTGTGCCTGATCCCGTGCTCGTTACAGAAGTCCTGAAAGGGGCCACTCTCGAATTGTGTCCCATTATCAGTGATAATGGTTATGGGGATTTCGAATCGAGTGATTATATTCCTCCATATGAATCTTATCATGTCAGCGTCTCGGATGTTTGCCAATGGTTCTGCCTCGATCCATTTGGTGAAGTAGTCAGTTACAACCAACAGGTATTTGCGATTGCCGGTAGCAGTGGGTAGTGGTCCCACGATGTCTATCCCCCATTGGGCGAAGGGCCACGGGATGGTCAGGGATTTTAGGTCGCTGGCTGGTTGGTGGACCATTGGAGCGTGAAGCTGGCATTTGGGGCATTTGCGGACATATACCGCGGAGTCCTTTTGCATATATGGCCACCAATAGCCTTACTTCATTGCTCGAAAGGCTAGAGACCTTCCTCCGACATGACTTCCACAGATTCCTTCGTGAAGCTCGCGCAGCACTTGCTCGACATCGCCTGGGTGGACACATCTAAGGTAGGGACCGGAGAAGAACTTCTTATACAAGTCGTCTCCTGTGGATAAGTGAAAGCGAGCAGCTTTGACTCTTATCTGGTGGGCGATTTTCTTATCCTCAGGGAGCGTGCCCTCCTTTAAATAGTCTCTTAAGGGGTCCATCCAGCTGGGGGCTGATCCCACCTGGAGTATTTGTTCCACGTTTGGCATCTTTCTATTGTGGTTAATGCTTGGACGAATGAGGAAATCGATGGGAATGACCCTTTTAAGACTAGAATCAACTGCCGAGCTTAGGGCTGCTAAGGCGTCAGCATGACTGTTTTGCCCTCTGGGAAACTGCTGGATGTTGATCTCCTCAAAGCTCGTCATTAGTTTCCTCACCAGGGCGAGGCAGGCTGCCATCCTTTCATCCTTCGCGTTGTAATCTCCACTTATCTGATTGGAGACTAGTTGAGAATCGCCGAACACCTGTAAACATTTTGCTCCCATAATTTGCGCCTTTTGGAGACCGACTATTACGGCTTCGTACTCTGCTTCATTGTTGGAGGCTACAAATCCAAGCCTGATCCCTTGCTCAAGGATGGTGTTTTATGGGGTGATGAGGACAATGCCTACGCCTGCCCCCTTTGAGTTGGAGGCTCCATCAACGAATAGTTTTAAGGTTTCCACTGTTGCTGGGTTCTCTTCTTGCTTTGTTGGTTGAGGTTGGTCGGGGAGTTCTTCGCCAGTGAATTCAGCTATGAAATCAGCGAGGATCTGAACCTTGATAGCGGTCCTTGGTTGAAATTGGATGTCGAACCGGTCGAGCTCGACTGACCACTTAGACAATCTGCCCGATAAATCCGCTGTCCTCAGGATCGCCTTAAGAGGGTGCGAAGTAAGGACGATGATAATATGAGTTTCAAAATAATGCTTCAGTTTCCTCGAGGCTATCACTAGTGCAAATGCGAGCTTCTCTAATGGCAAGTACCTCTGCTCGGCATCTAATAAGGTCTTGCTCGCGTAGTAAACGGGGTGTTGGATTCCTTCGACCTCGCATATTAACGTCGAGCTGGCAGTGTGTCTAGATACCGAGAGGTATAGGTACAAAGAATCCATTGGTTGTGGTATGACAAGCAGCGGTGGAGATCTTAAGTAAGACTTGAGCTCATCCAATGCTCGCGAGCAATCAGGTCTCCATTCTATTCGTTTATTTCCTTTTAGAAGCTAGAAAAAAGTCTTGCACTTCTCGGAGGATTTGGAAATGAAGCGATTTAAGGCAGCGAGCATTCCAGTGAGCTTCTGCACTTCCCTGACTATTCAAGGTGGTTGTACCCTGTTAATTGCATCGATATGGTCCGGATTAGCTTCTATGCCTCTCTTGCTGACTAAGTATCCAAGAAGTTTTCCTGACTGGACACCGAAGGAACACTTGCTCGCATTAAGCTTCATTCGGTACTTCCTGAGGATTTTGAAGGTCTTTGACAGGTTTGAGAGGTGATTTTCCTTCTTCTTGCTCTTAACGAGCATATCATCGATGTAGACCTCCATTGTATCTCCCATTTGATCCTTAAACATTTTTGTGACCAGCCGCTAGTAGGTTGCCCTGCATTCTTGAGCCCAAATGGCATGACTTTGTAGCAATACAACCCAACCGTCGTGATGAACGCCATTTTGTCTTGGTCTGGGGCATACAAGGGGATCTGGTGATATCCTGAGTATGCGTCCAGGAAACTCATTCGCTCGTGAGCTGCAGTGGCATCTACTAGTTGGTCTATCTTTGGGAGGGGGAAACTATCCTTTGGGCATTCTCTGTTGAGGTCAGTCAAGTCGATGCAAACTCTCCACTTCCCGTTGTTCTTCGGAACTACTACTGGGTTGGACAACCACTTGGGGAATTGTACTTCCCGTATGGATCCTGTATCCAGCAGTTTTTCGACCTCCTTTTCGACTGCTTTAGCCTTCTCAGGTGCATCTCTTCGTGCTTTCTGCGTGACTGGCTTGAACATGGGGTCGACGTGCAGCTGATGACAGACCGTACCAGGATCAATTCCAGGCAGCTCGTATGGTTCCCATGCGAAGACATCTACGTTGTGTCTCAGCAAGGTCGTCAACTCCTTCTGTTCTCGATTGGTGAGAGATACTCCAATCAAGAAGACTCTGCTAGTGTTACCAACTTCGGCTATAACTTCTACCAGGTCCTCGATGACGCGCTCGGAGGGGAGGAGCCTGATCTCCTCTACTCCTGGTCTTCCATACTTTAGTTGCTATTTAGAAGGTATCACACCCTCTGTAACTTTCTCGCTGGGTTGACCGGCCTTCTTCTCTGGCTTTGGTCGGATGGCTGCTATGAAGCACTTCCTTGCCATTGCTTGGTCGTCGTGGATCTCCATTACTCCTCGCTCGGTTACATACTTGAGCTTCTGATGGTAGGTCGAGGAGACCGCCTTCATTGCATGAAGCCATCCTCTGCCGAGGATATATTGGTTCAATGTCAACAACCAAAAACTCAATCATTTTGGAGACGTTCCCAGTACGAACTGGCAGCACTATCTTGCCTAGAGGCATGGTCATTTTCCCGGCGAAGCTGACCAAAGGAACAGTAGCTTCCTTTAGGTCGGAGACGCTCAACTTCAATTTTATGAACAGGTCGAGGTACATTACTTCGGATGAGCTTCCTTGATCGACGAGCAGCTTGTCGATGTCAAAGTTGGCTATCCTGAGTATAATGACCAGAGCATCATGATGTGGGGTCCTTACTCCCATCAAATATTCATCCGTGAAAATAATATACTTGTTATAGTTGACGTCCTCTGCTCGTCGACATTTTCCCGACTGTGATTTTGCTGGATCGATTTGAAAGGCCTGCATTACCGCTGTAAGTTTTTTCAGCTCCATCCGAGCTGAGTTCCCTTGTATCTGTTTAACGTCAGATACTCCGTGAATTACGGTGAACTCGTGTCCAACATCATCCTCCAGCACATTGTCGGGTCTCATCTCTCTGGTTGCAGTCACTTTCTCTGCCCTTTTCTCCACAAAGTCGTTCAAATGCCCGGACTGGGCCAACTCTTCGAGGTGAGACTGAAGAGCTTTGCAATGCTCGGTTTTGTGCCCTCCCTCTTTGTGAAAAGCGCATCTCAACACATTATTTCTCTTCGAGGGATCTCCCCTATCTTCCTGGGCCACTTGATGAATGGCTCATCCTTGATCTTCGTGAGAACCTTGTAAATTGGTTCTTTGAAGACGGTGTTGACCGCCTTGAATGCTTTCGATGTGTCCTGGTTCCCTCCATTTTTGGGGCCATTTTTGCCCCCGTTCTTTCCTCCTTTCCTCTGGTTCTCAGCTTTCTCACTTACCTTGGTAGTGAGCTTAGCTCGACCGTTTTCTCCTGTATTAGAGAGGGTGATATCTTCCACCTTTGCGTATTTCTCGATTCGGGCCATAAGGTCGTCAATGGTCATAGCTTCCTTCTTTATCAGGGATTGGTAGAGGAGGGAAGAATTAGGGAGCCCAATTTTGAAGGAGGCCACTGCCACCTCCTCCGCACAGTCTTCGATCTCATTGAATAACTCCCAGTATCTCCTCGCGTATTCTCGGAGGGTTTCTTGAGGCGTTTTCTTCATTGTCAGTAGAGCATCCATCCTTTTGGGATGGGAGATACTGGTAATGAATCGGGCCATAAAGAGTTCGGCTAGGGATTTGAAATTCTTAATCGACCGGTGGGGGAGCCTTTCGAACCACTTCTGTGCTACATCATGAAGGCTCGAGGGGAAAATACGGCACATCAGGGCATCACGGTGACTCCAGAGGGTCATTGCCTGTCGGTTGCCTGACGTGATCGATGGGATCAGTCTTTCCGTCGTAAACCTTGAACCTTGGAATGGAAAATTTCTTGGGAGCTTCCTCCTCTTCGATTTTTTTCGTGAAAGGTGACTTCATCTGGGTTTTGAGAGCTCGCCTCGCGAGTTCTCTAGTTGATCTTGTCCCGTGGTGAGCGGGATGCTGGTCCATCTCCCTGCGGACCATGTTTCATATGAGCTCGTCGCTGCGAGCAGGGCTCTGGTGGCGGCGAGCTCTTCGCAGCTGTTCGTGGAGGTCGTCGTCTGACTCGCCTCCTTCGTTCCTTTGAGATTCTCGCCTAGGGCTCCTTCCTCGGCTGCGAGACTTGATCGCCTGAGGGCTAGGAGTACGATATGGGCGTCTCCGATTATCAGGATGAAGCTCCCTTTCTAGTCTTTCCAGTCTTCTTTTCAAACGAGCATTCTCAGCCTCGTACCTGTGAGAAGACTCTCTCTGCTCGTGGAGCCTTGCCTCGTACGCATCAATCAACCTGGATATCTGTGTGGACCTCGCTGGTCCCTGACTTTCTTTTGAGGCTGGTCTTTCCAGGCGAGCTCTCTGATCTGAATGCCGAACTTCAGACCTAATCCTGCGAGGAGCAGGTGGCTCTTGAATATCTCCTACTTGGGGGTCATTGCTTTTGTGACCAGACATCTTAAACTCCTTTCTTGATGTGGGCTCTTATCAGGGAAAGATGAACGCTTCCCACAGACGGCGCCAATTGTAGATGTAATTGTTATGCAACACAAATAAATACGAGAGAAAGATTATCAAGAAGAGAACAAGGAATAGAAGATGCCAATCACACAACAAATGATGTACGTGGTTCAGCCAAAATGTGCCTACGTCCACGGTGGTGCAGTCGATGTTATTTCTATATACTCCGGAGAGTGATTACAGAGAATACAACTTGTCCTTTTGCCCCGGACCTAGGGTTTAATATATACATGTGCATGTAAATGAGTGGAGGTGATGGGTTCCTCCACGTTTTCCATTTCCCCTATAACTTCCCTTCATGGGATCGTGGGGGGAGACCGGATCAAATATAAGGATCAATTATAAAAGAGGAGGGGCCTGGATTTTGGGCCGCCAGAACTGGGCTACTCGTCCAGGCCCATAGTTATAAATTTCGGGTACCCACAAAGACCATATCAATAGGTCTTCCATCTTGCAAATAAGGCATATCTTGTTTGGGAAAATTTTTTTAGACGATACCCTTATTTCCATGCCTTCCAGCTACTTCATCGCCTACTTTGATTTCACATTTTTGAGAAATATATTTCTAAAACGATACACATTAATCAAGAAATCTAAAACCATATGCATTAATCAAGTAATCTAAAACCATACATATTAATCAAGTAATCTAAAATCATACACATTAATCAATAAATCTAAAACCATACACGTTAATCAAGTAATTTAAAACCAAGTATATGACAATAAAAGTAAGCCAAATGAGAAATTTATCCTTGGTGCTGCCTAATTCAATACTCGAGATTCACTTTATGTGATAATGCATCCTTTTTTTGCATCCACTCCCTAATCGTTTGCATATGTCTAATATGATTTATATTGGTTGCACTATGGATATCCATCACATCCTCCTCATCTATGCAATCTTCATCACTTTCTTCTGTCACTTCATTATGTAAATCCTCATCTACCATATCCAATAACTGGTCATTTGATTGCTCCATCATTTCTAAAGAAGTCCAAAGGCTCTTTCAATTACATTTCTAACAATTGAATGGCGAAGGTTAAATAGCTCTTTGTATGTTTGCAAATTATTTCCCACTTTTGACCACTCACTAAGATGATAGCTTGTTCCTCTATAAGGTGTAAAAAAACAGGTTCATTTGTATTTCCAACATCAACAAGGTAATATTTACCTACGTTAAAGTATAAATTACTCTTCTTATTTTTATATATCCCTTCATTATGTTATGGGAACATATGTCCCATCTAAAGCTCCAAGGCTTTCAAACCATTCCCATTTTTCATCTTCATAGCCTTCAGTTTCTTTTTCGAGCTGGACTAAATACCCCCTCACTAATTTAATTATGGTGAGAAAAATAAAATTAAAATGTAGACTAATTGTCTCCCTTGAGCAGATGAATTGAAACTTGACAACCAGATTCTTGAGGTTATGTCCAAGCATATATAAAAACATAAACACAATTTCTTCTATCCGAACGTGAGTCATTTCACGTAATAAGTTTTTATCACGTAATTTATTACGAATACTATTAAACGCATTTATGACAAGACGCAATCAATCTCTATAAGTTGTATCACTTCCATAATAAAATCTTCTCAAATATCTCTCTCTTGTATTTCTCAAATCTTCAGAATGCTCCTTCAATAAATGTGTTTTATGCCACCACACCACAATTTTTATTGAAATACACTACACCTAAATCGATGACTTGTCACGATAAAAAACCTTGACAAGGCAGAGTTGTCACGGTGAAAAATTGTGACAAGTTTTGGGGTGAATACTACTTTATCACGGACTTGTCATGATCAAAGTTCGTGACATGATTTGTACTTGTCATGGACTTTGATCGTGATAAGTCCGTGACAAAGCCAAATGTGACACCCTGTCCAATTAAATATCGGGTGATCAGGCCTTTATCGAATTAAAACAGGTTTCTCATATGGTTCATTCTTAGCATCATTGTCGAAAACCAAAACAAAATTATCACTAACCACCTAATAGTTAATTAAATTGGTGCCAAATTTTATCTTTCAATTAAACAGAATAAATAAGTAGCTGAAAACTAAATCAACAATCATAATACACTATAATCCAAACCATCATAATATGAAAATGAATCAAAATCATGTCGAATAAACCATCGGCCAAAAACCACAACCAAGCAATATTCATAATTAATTGCTAAGCAAATCTGATACAAAATTGAAACTACAATATAGTCAACTAATAACATGTCTGCACATGAGATACAAGAATGAGATCATATGCTAGATCTGAATGAAAGAGTCGACTACTCAATAATCCTGTCAGTATCCACAATTCTAAATCTCCGAATCCCTGGAATGAAATCAAGTATGGAGTTCCTGTGGCCAGACACCTAAAAGGTTTTGAAAATATTTTTATAGCAAGAGTTAGTACTCAAAACATTTTGAAAACATTTAACAAGTAATTTATCGCAATAAAAATCGATTATTGATTACACATGTTAGGTTCACGCACACTCCCTTGAGTCTCATCACCTCTCATCTAATGTACACATCTAACGTTCTATACTTAGCTCGCCTAACTATCATGCACAAGCTATCTCGACCAAATTATATAACTGATCTTATCAATGTCTTACCCTCACGTACCACCCATACAACACACTTCATTATTAACATTCTCGCATATTATTCAATTTTCATATAACATTCACATATGTTAAATTTCATCATCATAATCAAGTCTCACCACTTAATTTATATGGCATTCCATATCTAACATCATTCAACTTCAATAATTAAGTTCCACTGCTTAATTCACTATAGATATTCCCAATCTATTTTTAATCTTGAATTTAAGTTTCTCTCTACTTAATTTATCATATATATATATATATATATATATATATATCATCTACAAGTCTACTTTCGCACAAAAGTAGAGTGTCATGAAGTATATATTTCACACATAATATATACTATAAGGATTATTGGTCCGGATAATCATCGACCCCAATCATCTTATCATTTACATTGGTCTGGACATCCCTCGACCCCAAAGTAAATGTTATGCATATGTATATTGGTCCGGATACTCATCGATCCCAATATCATTCATCATCGATTTGGTCCGGATAATCATCGATCCCAATATAGAATTTGGCATACTTTAGGTATTCACAAGGCCTAAGTATCAATAGAATAGGTATTCACACAACCAAATTCCTTATATTAGTATGTAATATTTTTCTCTCCAATATTCATCGTATTTTATCTTTTATTTACGAATTTAATTCACTATCGTAATTATATGAGTGTTCACACAACTCTAAGGTTCCAGTTACCCCTTATTATATAATTATTTAGTAGTTACCATCTTTACTCTATTGATGTACATAGTTTCATTAGATTCACATAATTATTTATCCATCTCTCAGGTTAATTACGAATTACTTTAACCTATCCCATTCACGTCTAAATTCTCTCTCTAAAATGAAATCGTACTCCCATCGTAGTCCTACTATAAAATAATAAGTCTCCCAATGTTATTTTTACAAGTGCTTAAGGATTCACCACCACGTCCAATTAGGAATATAAAAGAAAAAGGGAAATTTCAAAAAATTCAGAGCACCAAACTGATCCGACTTCCCAGGATCGAATCGCTCCGTTATTCATATAAAGCCGAACCGCACCTTCGAGAGCCGGACCGGTCCATTTTTCTACAACTCCGTTATCTCTGTTTCGCAACAGCATTTTACACCATTTACGATTCACCCAAACCTCATAATTCTTCACCAAATTCACAATCGATTGTTCTTAACTAATTCTACTTGAGTTAAGATGATTTCTAACGTCAAAAATCTTTTATACATATAGTTTTTTGTTCATCGCTTTCATTCAATTCAAAGCCCATATTTAAATCCCTAGTAATAATCAAAACTCTTATGATTTATAACTCTCTACAGATATAAACACTAACTACATGCAATCTTACCCAAACATAAAATCAATTAGTGATTTTCATCAAAGATTTTGAACTAAAAATCAATTTATTCATGAAATCCCTACACATAAGTATTATAACTTCAATTCGAATTGTAATAAATAATTGCCTTTGATTGATTGATCTAATTTCGTGGTTCTTGGTTGATGATTGATTACTTCTTCTTAAATCTTCCTTTCTAATTAACTTGAGGTGCAAGAAGCCATTCACCACCTTCACAATTCTCTTCTTAGGTTGTGGAAAACGGTTCTCTCTTCTCTCAAATGGACTCTCTAATCTTTTATGTTATGAGCCCTAATTCCAATCTCTAAATATTAGATATATGCCTTTAAATTTCGTAGGTACCTTAGCCTCTTTTTGAAAAATGATCGAAACGCCCTTGATAGGTGTCGATTTGGTCAAAAATTGACCTGAGACCCAAACTATACTCCCGGGTACACTATTCTGACTATTTCGACCCATTCAAAATCGTTCGCGACCTCTAAATTATCATCTGATTCACTTAAAATATACATCTCATTTCTCACCTCAAAATAATCTACACGCGACTCCCGGTGAGATAAAATAAAATATGCACATATCACTCGCTATGTCGTATAACCATAATTATCAATTATTTACTATTCGCACTTAGAAAATATCATAATGTAATATTAATCAGTATCTATCTCTCGATTAATATTTTATAGTCACAATTATCATCTAATCGCATTAAATTACTTCACTCGCGTAATTTAAATAAAAGGTATTATTCCCCAATTAATTTCTCAATTTAATTAAATAAAAATACGCAAAAATACGGGGTATTATATACTTTCCCCCTTACAAAGGAATTTCATCCTCAAAATTAGGACAAGATCGATATTAAACTTAGGATCTTTAACATCACGACATCCTCTAGTACCCAAATTCAAATCGTAAGAACATAAGGATCACTCCACTATACACCCGCTAGTGGTAACGACTTATCAAAAGGTTTAATCACTATAGCCCCAGTTTATCAACAAGATTTCTCAATTCACTACGTACTGATACGCTCCATTAGTCATGTGATCTCAATATTGGCTCTACCATCTCCATACTGAGAAAATGTCGCACATCCCTAAGTGCCAACTCCCCTTATTCACCATAACTCAAAACTCCCTTCATGGGAGAAATCACGATAATCTCTAACCATTCATGCCAATACTTAGAACTTCGATTCACGATGATGTAACGCTTACGACATTAAAAAGCCACCCAAAATAATTCGTGGTTCACTCCACTCTTAATAACAGACTCCAAATCACGGCCAGTCCAAAAATCTAGTTATCCCCTCACCTCTGATCAACCAGAGAATGAACGATAAGGACTTCCACACAAAACCTTAAAAGTTACCTCGTGTCTGATAAATCGGTACAAGTTATTACACACAACTCTACTAATGGTAATTTCTTCCCTCAATTACCCTGCAAGTTACCACATGCATTACTCTCATTAACCAGCATAATAAACCACCTCCCGTCTAACCATCGGGCTATAGGTGATACAATATACCCAAAGCAAAACTCCGTCCCCATCGTTTCCTGATAGTCCCTATCAGAGGTGGGATTGCAGGATCTCATCCCGATTCACTACAATATTGTGAGGCACCTTGCACCGGTGCAATCCTTATTTACCAACTTGTCTACCCATGTCGTTACTGGAATCGTCAGCCTAGTATAAAATTTTTGGTTGCTTATCCCGAGCTAACTCTTTTCCATATATGAGTGGTGCATTCGGAGACAATCTCACTACGTCTCACCCCACACCAATTTCAACTTATAATATCTCAGATTAAGTGGTACTTTATACTCCCCTTCTTCCCTCGGTATATGCCAAAAGTCACGGCCCATGCACTTTTTTCAACTGGCACACTTCTTATGTCATTACATTTTTCCCCGTAGTCATCAACATCCTATTTATGAGCAAGCCACTCTCAACATTCGATTTAGTAAAGATCCATTTTATTTCTCCCATAACAATCCGACCTCCTCTTTATCAAGAGATATCTTTTGAATGGCATCCCACAGCCTTTTAACCCATCTCGGTGTGCTACTCTCATTGCACACATATACTTAGTGATGCGACTCAGAAAGTGTCTCAAATGTGCGTTCTCTCTAGGCTCAAGTGTAAGTCTGTCGCGTTAATAATAAACCCGGTAAGTCGGGATCGTATCCACAAGGAAATAGGAAAATGACGTTGGATAGATGAAGAAATCCTAACTCTGACTCTAAAAAGAAAAGAAAACTTGATTTGTTTGGAGAATTGGTTACGACTAAATGCAATTTTAAAATTATGAAAGAAATGCAATTATTCTAAATTATCTAAAATACTAATGATTAATGATTTAAAAATTTGAACTATATGATGAAGAAAACATAACGGGAATACAATCCCTCAATCTTAGTGTATTGATGGTATAAAACTAATCATAAATTTAAGTGATTAATTAGACCCATAATTTAGTACTCCCAAGCAATACATATATGAGGTTCAAGCCCGCACCATACTTAATCAGAGGACGAGTAAATCGGTATTGCGATAGTTATACTTGAATTTTATTCTGAAGCATCCCGGTTACCCTGAAGCAAACGAGATCCAAAGAACTACAATTGTCGCATTCCTACGCAATACAATCGTAATCAAATCATTAAATTTAGAGGATTAATTTTATACACATGCAACGACCATATCAGGTTGAGTTCATGTATCCCGACCTTTAAAAGTCTGGCCTACCATGATGAAAGTAATGAAAACGATTGTTGAATTAAAGGAAATCATGATTAAACTAAAGGAGAATTGAATAATGATGTAGAAGAAAGATTAAATAGAAGAAAGTAATCAATTACGTTACTAAAGCACAGAGATCTGAACAAAACTTCAATCTTGGAATTCAATTTGCAATGAATCTTCAAACTAGGGTTCTTGGATAGAAGAATCTTTTAAAAACTAACTACTAGCCTCCATCAATGTGAAGTAACCAAAAGCCCCTTCTTCCTACTAGGGTTGGCCCTTTTATACATCTAAAAAATGACTCCTCCCATGCCTCTCCACATTTTACCCTTTTATAATACCTAAATGAGACTCTTCCCTTGCCTCCACACATTTTACAACTAATAAAAATGAATTAAACAAGAAATTTCAAGAGTTGTGACTCTTCAGTTCTGAAAATGACTCTTCATTATCTCGCAACTTCAAAATCTCGTAACTTCTTCACCGTAGCTCGGATTGAGGTGCCATTTTTTCCATTGTTCTTGTAATTGGAATCTATTCAACTTTCCAATTGGACCCACCTACGGACTAAGGCTGTAAAATTATGAAAATGCCCTTGAACTTCACATTTCTTGCTTTCTTTTACTGTTTTGAGTTCTCTTTCGCACTAACTTGCATGAAATACCTATAAAGCACATGAGAAATACAAAAAACACAAAATAATTGCCAAAAGGGGTTAGTAGCATAAACAGGAGACAAATCCAATCTATTTACACTGCACGGGATCATAAAAATACCGAAATTAAGGGAATAAATATGAAGAATATGTGCTTAATCACACCCCCTAACTTAGAACTTTGTGCGTCCCGAGCAATATAAGAGAAATTAGTTTAAAGTTCAACTCTTAAAAATTCTTTTATTGGGATAGAATACCTTTTTCGCTGGCAAGCGATTGCATTTAGCGTATGCAACAAGCCTTTAAACCCCTAGGTTATCCTAGTAGGACGAGTTGTGTCTCGTGAGGGTTTGCAGTGAATATACCCACAAAATTTGACTAAAAGAAACTTCAAAATATGAAAAAATTATATAATTCAAACTTTTCCCCAAAAAATTAATCATCAAGTCATATTTGCAAGTCTCAAATCATAGTACGTGTGTGCGAAGCCAAAAATTTAGCCGTGGATTTTCGCCGATTAACCATTACGTTACTTATCCAAAAATTCATTTTGATGTCAAATTCTCACGAAATGCTCTCTCAAACAAATCACTCGGAATGTGGCTAATCGCTAGGTATGCGTGATATAAAGAGTAAATATAATGGACGCAAAGTCACACATAGAAGTAGAAAGATGGGGATTTTGGAGTGATAGGATCTCATCAACGGAATACGATTTTGAAAACGGGAACATTGCCTCTTATACATGTGTTTAATCTCTTTTTTTCTTTATCTTTTTGTGTCTTAGCTCTCCCCACGTTAACCAATTTCGCAATTTGGACTCGATTAGGACTTTTTCGAGTTTTAAGATATATTGGGTAAAATGAAAATGGTAGGGAAGGTTGGAATTGGAAAATTTATTTATGATGTCCATTTGTGCTTTTTCTAGGCTATTGCTCATTTTCTCTTCTTTTTCTCTATTTTTCTTTTTATTTTTCACTTCTTTTCTTTTCTTGCTATTTTTGTTGAACATATCTATTTTTTTTTCTTGCCCCTTTTTATGCACTTTCCTGACTCTATTTGATGAATATTCAATTTTCACAATTTCGGGCTAATTGGATTTTTCGGGTTATCAAACGAAAAGATAAATTTTATTTAGCTCAATTTGGGTTACAAAAGGGGTGATTTTTCACTACTTTTTCTGGCCAATATTTTTGGGGGACAAACGAGGGCCTACTTCATTGTCCAACCTACCAATTGCATTACCATATGCGTTTCGAGATGGATTTAAGTTTAAAGATCAATTTTTGGCACGTTTTTCAAAGTAATATCACACATGTCTTTCATAACCGATCAAAATGAAAGGATTGAGATCATCTATGACTTTTTAGGAGCTAAAAAGAACTTTGAGTTAACAATTAACTTGGATTGATTTAAAAACTCGCAAAAAGTGATAGGCTCGAATCTCACCGGGTTTGTTAATCTCCACACTTATTCGTTAAGCCGTCAATTTTTGCTCAATTCCATCTTTGGTCAATCTCGGCTTTGTGTATTTGAATTTTACAACTTGAGACTTCAATCCGACTTTTAATTATATTTTTGAAAAATTTGAATTCCAATTTTTATTTCTTTTGAACAAAAATATTTTTGGGTTTTTCAAAATTTTATGATTTTTTTTGGAAATTTCTGGGCATTTTTGAAAATTTGTGGAGTTTTAGAAATACGCACTTGTGACCCCCCCCCCCCCCCCCTAACTTAGAATTTTGCATTGTCCTCAAGAAAAAAGGACTAAAATCTAAACAAGGCAAAATAAGAAGTGCGATAAATAAAACAAAGATTTTTATAAAACAGGACAGTGGTACAATAACAGGGAAAAACATACAACCATGTGAGAAAGCGGACCGGTCCGTCTGGTATAGGACTGGACCAGTCCGGTCCTTTAATATGCGAACCTTTTTGCCTACCGAACCGATACGGCCATAAAAGAAAGGAACTGGTCCGGGGCGGACCGGTCCGGCCCAAAATTAAAGGAACCAATCCGGTTCTTGTTCTTGAGTTGGATTTCCCCCTAACTTGATTTCGATCACTCTTATCTGAAAATTTTCACTTTCACAACATACTCCCTATCAATTTTGGACTAAAAACCTCTTGATACCAATGGTCAACACAACTTGACTCAATTTTTCGAAACATGTGAATGCTTTCACCTTATTGTACCCTAATCCTATGGACTTTCACTACGCACACGACTCTCGTCTACTATACCCAAGAATTCACCCCATACGGGTTGGGGATGCGACGACCTCACTGTAGTAGCTCTCTCTACCCCATAGATGGGGTCCGACAACCAAACGGTGTCGACTTCTTTCACACACGCCTCTAGATATGGATTTAGGCGTTGTCCATTTACTTTGAATGTATTTTCCCCTTTCAAATCGTCTAACTCAACAGCTCTGTGAGGGAAAACATTCTTCACAACGAACGGGCCAGACCATCGTGACCACAACTTGCTCGGAAAGAGATGGAGCCGAGAGTTATAGAGAAGCACTTTTTGCTCAGGAAGAAACACTTTGCGACGAATGATGTTATCGTGAGTGAGTTTCATCCTTTCTTTCAAAATTTTAGCATTCTCATGAGCATCATTGCGTAGCTCTTCTAACTCATTTAATTGAAGCTTGGGAGCTTCACCGGCTTTATCCATGGCATAGTTAAACTTCTTAATTGCCTTATACGCCTTGTGCTCTAATTCCACACTAAGATGGCAAGGTTTTCCATACACAAAGTGGAAAGGGGACATGCCGATTGGATTTTTATAGGCGGTACGATAGGCCCATAGCGAATCGTTCGATCTAAGTGACCAATCTTTTCGGGTAGGATTGATGGTCTTTTCGAGAATATTTTTGATTTCCCAATTCGCTACTTCAGCCTGCCCATTCAATTGTGGGTGATAAGTCGTTCCAACTTTTTCATTAGCTTCTCAAATGGTTTATTGCAAAAGTGTGTGCCATTATCGCTGATTATCGGTTTCGGTGCACCGAAGCGGGAAAGTATGTGTTCCTGCAGGAACTTCATCACCGCTTTATTGTCATTTGTTTTGGTAGCTATAGCTTCCACCCATTTAAAAACGTAGTCTATGACAACAAGGATGTATAGGAAACCAAAGGACGAGGGGAAAGGATCCATGAAGTCAATACCCCAACAGTCGAAGATCTCAATAATGAGTATGGGTGTAAGAGGCATCATTTCTCGTCGGGTAATGGCTCCTTGGCACCTATTGCAAGATTTACAAACAGCGTTCACATCCCAGAATATTGTGGGCCAAAAGAGGCCGCATTGCAGAATTTTAGCGGCCATCTTTTTCGTCAAAAAGTGACCTCCACAAGCTTTCGAATGACAAAACTGGATGACTTTCGGGATTTCATCATCCGGTACACATCGTCGGATTATTTCACCGGTGCAATATTTAAAAAGGAAGGGATCGTCATAGAAAAACATGCACGACCAAGTAATAAACCTCTTCTTATCTTGCGGTGTCCAGTCGGGAGGGACGAATCCCGTGACAAGGTAGTTCATTATATCCGCAAACCAGGGAAAAGAAAATGTAGCAAAGAGTTGCTCATTCAGAAAGTATTCCTCTATGGGTATGGGATCACTAGGTACGTCGGACGAAAGCTGTGATAATTGGTCGGCAACGACGTTTTCTACCCCTTTCTTGTCTTTAATGGAGAGATTGAACTCTCGTAGGAGTAGGATCCACCTTATGAGGCGCGACTTTGCATCTCTCTTTGCAAGAAGGTATTTTAATGCTGTGTGGTCAGTGAAGCAAGTAATGGGAGAACCGATAAGGTATAACCGGAATTTATCAAGGGAAAAGACTACCTCTAGCAACTCCTTCTCCGTGGTAGAGTAGTTGAGTTGTGATCCGGTAAGAGTTCGGCTAGCGTAGTAGATGACGTGAGCCTTAATATTTTTTCTTTGGTCCAAAACTGCCCCAATCGCTAGCATCACAGATAAGTTCGAATGGTAAAGACCAATTCGGAACTTGGATGATGGGAGCGGACACAAGCATGGTTTTTAGTTTTTCAAAAGAGCTTTGACATGCTTCCGTCCACTCGAATGGGGTGTCCTTCATGAGTAGGTTGCTTAAGGGTCTAGCGATGGCGCTAAAGTCCTTAATGAACCTTCAATAAAACCCCACGTGGCCCAAGAAGCAGAGCACGTCTTTGAGCAATTTTAGTGGGGGAATATCAGATATGACATCTATTTGTGCCCTATCAACTTCTATCCCTTTGGATGATACTATGTGGCCATGAACTATTCCTTTAGTGACCATGAAATGGCATTTCTCCCAATTCAGCACTAAGTTCTTTTCCACACACACCGGGCAAGCACTTGTTCCAATTATTCTAGACAAAGATCGAAAGAGGCGCCAAAAACGCTGAAATCGTCCATGAACACTTCGAGTCCTCTCTCGACCATGTCGTTAAATAGGCTCAACATGCACCTTTGAAAGGTCGCGGGTGCATTACACAAGCCGAATGGCATACGTTTGTAGGCAAACGTACCAAAAGGACAAGTGAAGGTCATTTTCTCCTAGTCAAGTACATCTACCTCAATTTGGTTATATCCAGAATAACCATCAAGGAAGCAATAGAAAGGGTGGCCCGCTACTCTCTCCAGCATCTGATCAATAAATGGCAAGGGAAAATGGTCTTTCCTAGTTCCCGCATTGAGTTTCTAGTATTCAATGCAAACGCGCCACCCGGTGGTGGTACGTTGGGGAACTAGCTCTCGCTTAGCATTATCAATCACTGTCATGCCCAACTTCTTCGGGACAACTTGAATAGGGCTCACCCACTTACTATCCGAGATTGGGTAGATAATCCCGGCATCCAATAACTTGATAATTTCGATTCTCACCACTTCTTTCATATTGGGATTTAGCCTTCTTTGCATTTCTCTTGAGGGCTTGACATCCTCTTCAATATGGATATTGTGAGTGCAAATCAAAGGACTTATTCCCTTCAAAACAATAATGCACCAACCAAAAGCACTTTGGTGCTTTCTCATAATTTTTAACAGTTTACCCTCCTGCTCTTCGTCTAGGCTAGAGGAGACAACAACAGGAAATGTCTCATCCTCTCCTAGGTATGCATATTTAATATGGTAGGGGAGTTGTTTCAATTCGAGGGTTGGAAATTTATCACTGGAGGGAACCATGCGTGTATCCCTCAGAGGTAACTCCTCGAATCTATAAACCCAACTAACATCTCTCGCGTCCTCGTCCGACGCTCTCTCATCAAGTAATTCTCTCAACTCCTCAACCTCCCTCTCGAATTTGGTGTACGTCCCCTCACTCTTGTGTCTCAATACTAAACAGGACCCTAAGGCGTCTCCATAATAGTTCTCCTCAAAGTACTCCTCTACTATCTCATCAATGAATCTCATCGCGTGAAGATCATCTTCTTCCCCCGTATGTTGGGCTATATGGAAGATGTTGGTCTATAAGGTCATGTTCCCAAAAGTGAGTTGAATCTGCCCATTCCTAGTGTTGATAATAGCATTAGCTGTAGCTAAAAATGGGCGCTCGAGAATGATGGGAACATAATTGCTCGAGGTGAAGGAAGGCTCCGTATCCCAAATGACAAAGTCTACCAGGAAGTAGAAAGTGTCAACTTGGACGATCACGCCCTCAACTATGCCTCTTGGGATCTTTACGGTTCGATCCGCTAATCGGAGAGTGATCTTTGTGGGCTTAAGGTCGCCAGATCAAGTTGCCTATAGATGACGTAAGGGAGGATATTGACACTTGCTCCTAAGTCAATTAAGGCTTTTTCGATTTTATTTTCTCCAATGATGCAGGAAATAGTGGGTGCACTGGGATCTTTGAATTTTGGCGAGAGATCATTAAGTAGAATGGAGCTCACATTCTGTGCTAAAAATACGTCTTTCTTTACCTTCACCTTCCTCTTAACCGTGAGCAAGTCTTTGATGACTTTTGCATAAGCTAGAATTTGCTTAATGGCATCGAGGAAAGGTAAATTTAGCTTTATTTAATTTAGCACGTCATCACGTGGGTTTCCTTTATGTGAAGGAATCAACCTTTGAGGAAACGGTGTTACGATGGGTGGTTTCACTACTACCTCGGGCTCACTAATTTTTTCTTTATCACTCTCATTCAAGGGGACATCTTCGGCCTCTTTCGTGCCGGGCAAAATCTCCTTGTCTTTAGTTGTGTCATGTGGGGGAGGTGATAAATCAACAACTCTCCCACTACGAAGAGTGGTCACAACTTGACATTGCTCCTGATGTTCTGTAGAGGTGGAGCTAACACTAGTTGGACCTTAGAGAGGTCTTTAGCCCTGGGCAGGAAACTTGCCCTTCGTTTGGATACTAAACGGTGATTGTATCTTTAAAATATTTGCATTTATGTCACTAATCAGGCGATCATATCTAGCATTGGCTGCAGTCTGATTATTGATAAATTGATTCATCGTATCCTCGAGAGTTATCCACGATGGAGTGATATACGTTCCTTGAGGTGGTGGTGCTTGCACATGTCATTGCATGTGTGGAGCTTGTTGATAGTGCAGTGGTGGAGGAGGGGTAACATGTGAATTTGGATTCATCGCAGCATGTTGTTGCCCATAGCTAAAACCAGGATGGTTTTTCCATGAAGGGTTGTAAGAATTCCCGTGAGGTGCACCGAAATTACTCTTAAATCCTCCTATACCACTGACTTGCTCTTAAATCATCACTTTATAGGCAGGTATAGTCGGGCATTCCTCAGTTGAATGGCCCGCCTCGCAAATTGCACACACCTTCTCGACGGGGTTTGGGATGGATCCAGTTGGTCCTCTTCCATAGACTTCACATAGGTCTCGTAGTCCTTTCTCAAGTAACTAAAGTCGGCTATCCGTCATAGAATTCTTTTCCACGTGGAATAGGGCGGACGCCGATGGAGTGGTGGTCACTTGGCGATTTCGATTTTGAGCATTAGGGTCAGATATATCCCAAGATTGGGTAGTCTCGGCGACATAACTCAAGTGTAGCTCAGCATCATGGGCATCTAAGTCGACAAATGGACCACTACCCATGGTTTCAATGAGTTGCTTGGTGTTAAGGTTCAACCCATTGTAAAGGAAGGAAATGATTTGCGGTGTATCAAATCCATGATGGGGGAACGAAGTAATTAACTCATTGAAACGCTCGTAACATCGATGAAATGGATCATTTTCCAATTATTGGAAAGCTTTAATTTGAGCCTTGACTGAGATCGTTCGATGTGGAGGAAAGAATTTCTTGAGAAATTTAGATTGCAACTCATTCCAGGATGCAATCGAGCTTGGAGGTAAAGACCATAGCCAGGTCTTAGCCTTATCTTTTAGCGAGAATGGGAAGAGTTTGAGGTGGATCACCTCGTGTGTGCAAGTTTGATCATTGAGAGTATCACACACATCATTAAATTCCCTGATGTGGAGATATGGATTTTCAGATTCCATCCCATGGTAGTCGGGGAGCATCTGGATCATCCCATTTTTAAAACGAAATTGCCCTGCATTATACGGCAGTATAATGCATCCCGGAGTGACAGTGGGCTCGGGATATAAAATGTCTCTCAAAGGGAGGTATGGGGCTTAATCCTCATCGACGGCTGCACTACCGTGTTGCGACATATTTCTCTCACGTAACGACTCGATATCCTCACTTAGTATGCTCGGGGAGTGCCCTGAAGTGGAAAACAGAGTGTTATTTGAGATTGAGCGTGACGGTGTGGGAGATGGAACCCAGAATTGTGGAGCCTTAGGAGTGTGAGGGCTATCAGGGTCGTAGTCTCCTATCGGGTTTTTGTGAATGAGGATTGGATTATTATGGGGAGTTGGAGTGAGTTCAGAATCTTGCATTAGCAGCTTATGAGAGATGACAATGAATATTTTTGTGCTTTTTCAATTTTTTTATTTTATTTTATTTTTTTATTTTTTTTATTTTTTGGAATTTTTTTTTGTCAAAGTTTTAAATTGACTTAATCCAATCCTAAATCTACCTACTTCCCCGACAACGGCGCCAAAAACTTAACGCGACTCAGAAAGTGTCTCTAATGTGCGTTCTCTCTAGGATCAAGTGTAAGTCTATCACGTTAATAATAAACTCGGTAAGTCGGTATCGTATCCACAGGGAAATAGGACAATGACATTAGATAGATGAAGAAATCCTAACTCTGACTCTAAAAAGAAAAAAAATGATTTGTTTGGAGAATTGGTTACGAGTAAATACAATTTTGAAATTATGAAAGAAATGCAATTATTCTAAATTATCTAAAATACTAATGATTAATGATTTGAAAATTTGAACTATATGATGAAGAAAACAGGACGGGAATACAATCCCTTAACCTTAGTGTTGATGTAAAAAAACTAGATTCGATATAATTATTTAATCACAGATAAAGAGTAAATAAGTAAATAAGACAACGAATTTTAAAGTGGTTCAGCCTTAAGAAAATGGCCTACATCCACTGCTTTCATATTGCTGATTGTTTTTCAAGAATTCTCGATAAGTGGTTTACCAAGAAATTCCGAATCCTTCTTTCACGAAGATGTCACAATGTATTTATAGCCTTGAGGCTGTACATGTGAAAGAATGATGCGTTGTATTTTAGCAGCTGAATACATCTGTACATCATTAAATGCACATTCAATGCGTAGTTATCTTCTAGCATACTTGACGCGCACGCAACAAGTATTTGAGTTGCTCGGACTGCCTTGAGTTGCTCGGACAGCCTTGAGAGTCTCAGACTAATTGAGTTGCTCGAATCTCTTTAAGTCACTCGGACCTGTGGAGTTCCTCGGACCTTATTCATCCAAAGTCTTTGTATTCACCATGTGAATGGACACGTATCTTTATATGATTGATCCATGTCAGCAGATTGAATTTGGTATCAACAGAAGCCCCCAATTTTTCACAGTTCGAGGTTGAGGAGGAGTGTAAAACATTCTTCTCAAAATATGATGAGATTAAATAGTTATCCTGAATTGTTGGAGTGTTTTCCTCATATTTAATTCCTAATTCATAGAATCAGACTTCATCTTGTATTTAATTCCTAATTCATAGAATCAGACTTTTTGAATTTTTCCAGATACTATGGTTTTCGTGCCCCCTTTTCTCTTTTTTAGCTGTTGGTAATGCAAACGTCTTTCTTTATAATCATTATTTTTCTCCATTCCCAAGGTAAGGTATTTAAGCGCTACAGAAAATCCTTTCGTATTTTGCTTTTTCAAATTTGTTTCTTTGAACTCTTCACCTTCTTTTTATCTTGTGCCTTTGTTCTTTCCATCGTTTATCGACAACTGATCTCCATTTCCTCTATAAGATCTTCTTCCTTCTCCTTTAATTTCTTTATTCGCTATGGTTTATCCTGTTGAGTCATTGGACAAGTTTCGTTCTGATTTTTCAATCCCTTCATAGGTTATTTTGGAAGAACTATCTGGTCCTTCTGATTTATTTTCCTTAGCTGAGGGACACTGGTTCCCAAATATCTTTATAGTCGAATGTGGCTTTTGTTTCTCTCCAAATCCACTGTGTTTGGAATTTTGTCAATATTTCGATATTGTACCTGCAAAAGTTGCTCCAAATACATGGAGGGTAGTTAACGGTGTACATAGATTAAATCAAATCCATGGGACTCATTTAGGAATCCCAGAAATTATGTATTGCTATAGATGGGTCACTAGTGATAGTACTTTTTATTTAAAAACTATATTTTTAAATAGAGCTTTAGTGGTTAATCTTTCTGATACCAACAAAGATTATTTTGATCATGGGGTAGTGGTGAAAAATTGGCAACACCCTCCACTTGATGGAAATGAGGTGTACCAAGGTCCCAATTGTCCACCGTATGGAAATGGGATAGGTTATTTTTATTTTTATTTTATTTTTGAAATTATGTTTTCTTTGTGTTTGATAAAATGCTTTACTGACATTTGATTTTATTTGTTTACAGTTGATAGTAAAAGGAAACCCCCAAAAGAGATTGATGTTAATATAAAAAATTTAAAACTTATCTGGAGTTTGCATCAATCTATTGCTGGGGAGCATATTAGGTCGGCATCTTATTTGCTGCAATATAAAACTTCTAGCTCGTCTTTCATTGCTCGTCCCGTGGTAGTTGACCTTGACCAAGTAACAGCTGTTAATACTAGTGTGGAAGGTTCTTCTTCAGAGTCAAATATTCCAATTGGTGATATAATGAAGAGGATGAAAGCTCCTGCTTATTTTGACAAGTCTGCCTTTCCTGCTATGGAGGTAAAGAAAAGCAAGAAAGATATCCCAGAAGAGGGGGTGAAAACTGTAGAGGTACCTCCTTCTGATGCTGCCAAGAAAGTTAGTGAGAAGCCCCCTGTTGCCCCAACCAAGATCGTTAAAAAGCCCCCTGTGGGTCCGAGCAAGGCTGTTGCTGTCATACCTTCAAGTGATGTCATTGTCATTTCCCCCACAAAGACAGCATCATTGATTGAGGACGTTCCTGCTCCTCTAAGGAGATTAAAAAAGTTTTTGTCTGAGAAACCTGTTGAACCTATCTTTCAATCTTCCAATGTTGAAAGTAGTGTTCCAACCTTCACTCCTCCGAGCTCCGCTGTGGGCTTAGTAAAATCTTGAACTATTCCAGAAGTCCATGACATTGAAAACACTCTCACTCGTGAGAGAGTTACTGCTTTGGCTGCTCAACACCTTGCCTCTGTAAGTATTATTGATTTAAACCTTCTACTTTTTAATGCTATGTTCATACATTGACTTAGAATTATTTTTTTTTTCAACTGGTAACGTGTTTCAACAGCATTGTAAAAAGGGATGAAGCCATCAGGGCCTCCAGTTCCTCGGATGGAGTGGAAAAAGCTTTTACTGGACTAACCCAGTCTTTGAAAGACTCTCATCAGAAGTATGAGGAAGATAAAATCGATTGGGAGAAGCATGTTAAGTCAGTTGAGCAAGAGAGAGATCGAGCTGTGGAGGCCTCCAAGGAGTTGGAGAAGAAACTGAAAGAGTTTGAGAAGAACAAAAAAGAGATTGAGGAGAAGCTCAAGAATGCTAGAGAGCTTGAGAATAAACTCAAAACTGCTAAAGAGGAAGTTGGTAGACTTCAAGAGGTTAATCGCCAGAAAAAGGAGGTGGAAGGGAAGTTAAAATCTGCCGAGGAACTTCTTATTGAAAGGCCTTCCTCGGAGAAGGTAAAAATAAATTACGATCAAAAAGTCCATTAGCGCTGGTTGGGACAAAGGCTCGAAGAAAGGTCTAGTTGCTATGTCCTCTCAGATGGAATTTGCTAGCCTTAAATACTTCTGGGATGGATGGGTTGCAGCTTTATAAGAGCTAAAGATCGCTGAGAATTCTGAACTATTCCAGCGACATGTTCATGGTCCTCCTCCCTCTCCTGGGGAAGAAGAAGAGGACGAAGCTGCCTCGGAAGAATATTTAATGATAGTTGGGTATCAGGTCCCTGCTGTTGAACCTTGCTCCGAGTAGCCCCAACCAGCAAACATTTCTGTCCAGCAGCTTTCCTTGCCCTTCGAGCAACCGACCTCTTCGTCCAAGCCTCCCGAGGAAGTTTTAGGAAGCAAGAAGAAGGTGTAGAGTTGTTCGGATCTTTCTTTTTGCTTTTTTGGTGAATTTAATTTTTGGGCTATGTACTTCTTTTTGTGATGAAATAAAATTTTAATTTTAATATCTCTTCTCTTTACTAGTTTATGGCCAGGATGGAGCTTTTATCAGCTCATGACACAGAACTGATGAAGAAATGTAATGATTACTTCACAGCTGGTCATGCAGACCTAAATGAGGCTCAACTCACTGACATCCTTAGTCCAGATACTTCTGAACGAGCAGTCGAAGCTTACTAATATCTGAAGTGCTTGTTAGATCGAGTTGTTGCCAATAATGTAGCTTATTATGAGATGATTGAGGATCTTTAAGTAACTATAGAGGAACTCTAGCAGCAGTACAAAGAGTCCTCCATGCTTTTACAGTAAGGGTACGAGAAGAAATATCAACAGTTAAATGCTACAAAAGGCTATGATAAATTCATCACTGCTTACGAGAAAAAAAGAGAGCATTCTAAAGCTCGAGGTTGAAGAGCATAGGAAGATCGCTAAGCTACTGGAGCAAGAAAACATTATTTTGCAAGAAGAGATTACACAACTCAAGTCGGCCGCATCTTCTTCGAGTGCCCTGGTCCCCGTTAATGATGAAGGTTTTTCTTTTTTGGAGGTAGAAAATGCCAACTTGCGAGATGAGTTGGAAACTCTGAAAAGAGTTGGGCCCTATACTTCTACTCGTGGATGAGCAAGATCTTCTTCTTGGGGACGAGCAAGAGCTGGTCAGATTTCTATTGAAGAAGAAAGAACTCAAGCAACCTTGGAGAATCAGGCATTCTAGTTGATGGCGAAGAACCAAGCCTTAGCAGAGATGTCCAAGAAGATTCTGAACCTCAGCGAGAAACTTTCTACACAAAGCTCTACCTTGGAAAATAAAGAAATTCTGGTAAAGAATCTTCACAAGCGGTTGGAGAGGTTAACTTATCAATTCCATAAGTAACCCAGAGAGTTTTGGATGGCTGGTTACAATGAAGCACTTTGTCATCTTGATGCTCGTTTAGAACAGTCGAATAACGAAGGGTATAAACAAGGATGATTGAATGCTCTTTGTGTTTTAAAATTGGAGAGAGGTCATTTCCTGTGGGATTACTATAATCCTGGAGTTCTTGATTTACCCGTGCCTCCTTTCAAGCTTGACCTTAGTTCGATTCCAGCCCGGTCCATTCCTCGTGTTCTGATCTCTAAGTATCTTGACGATTATAGTCTTCATTCAAATTTTGAAATATCTTACCCAAAACACATGCTTGACCATCCATCTATCATGAACGTCACAATGCTGCAAGATCTGAACTTCATAAATTCTCCTTATAGTCCTGATGATCCTCTAGCTGGGGTAGATCCTGTATAGAAGTCAGAGGGAAAGAATCTATAGAGTAGAATTTTCTCAATTGATATCTCATGTACTCTGTAATTTGTATCATATGTAATTTGTTCTGATATTAATGAAGAAACTTTTATTTTTCTTTGCAATTTGATTGTCATTGTCTTGGAAATATTTTACAGAGTATCTCTTTTATTCACTGATGAATGTGTGTGTATATCTGTAAAAGGACAAAAATTCCCTGTGTTGTTTTAAATTGCTGACCAATCGGAGTTGGTAAAAATTATTTGACGACCAACCGGAGTTGGTGATTTTTTACTTTTAGACCAACTTAGAGTTGGCAGTAATTGCTTCTCGACCAACTTAGAGTTGGTGGTAATTTATTTGCCAACCAACTTAGAGTTGCTGGTAATTTGATTCCCGACCAACTTAGAGTTAGTGGTAATTGCTTCCCTACCAACTTAGAGTTGGTGGTAATTTGCTTCTCGACCAACTTAGAGTTGGTGGTAATTTGATTCCCGACCAACTTAGAGTTGGTGGTAATTGCTTCCCGACGACCAACTTAGAGTTGGTGGTAATTTGATTCCCGACCAACTTAGAGTTGGTGGTAATTTTTTGTTGGTGTGTAGCACTAATACTCCAAAAAAAATTAACGAATAAAGAAATATGGGGGAAACATCACTTTATTCATATTGAAGAAATTGTATTACATAGAAATTTCAACTATTTATAATACTTTCGTAGATGCTCTGCATTCCATGCATTCTTAAATTCTTCTCCTTCCAAGGTTTCAATCCTATATGTCCCAGGACGAATAACTTCTGTCACTCTGTAGGGTCCGTGCCAGTTGGCTTCCAGTTTATTATGCTTTTGAATGACTTTCTTCATCACATAATTCCCTTCCTTCAGATCATATTTCTTCACTCTTTTATTATAGAACGAAGTTGTTCGTTGTTGATATGCGACATTATTGATAGCTTCTTCTTCTCTAACCTCTTATAGCATATCCAGATCTAATCTCCTCATTAAATCATTAATAGGAAAATTGAAATTAAGCACCCTATGTGTAGGTAGACCTAATGCAACAGGTATGAAAGCTTCACTCCCAAATGCTAGCATATATGGGGATTCTTCAGTTGCTATTCGCGATGTGATGCGATAGGCCCAAAGCACAGATTGTAGTTCATTAATCTAATTTGCCTTTGCATCATCTAGCCATTTTTTCAACCCATTTAGCAGCGTTCTGTTTGTCACCTCAGTTTTCCCATTGCTATGGGGATGGCCTGGTGCAGAGTGGACCTTCAGTACATTGGATTGATGATAATATGCAGCAAACTTCTCGTTGTCAAACTGGGTTCCATGGTCAGTAATGAACGCATGTGGGAGGCCGTATCTGCGAATTATATTTTTGCAAATAAATTGATAGACTTTGTTGTACGTCATATCAATGAGAGGCTCAACTTCCACCCATTTAATGAAATAATCCACCGCGACCACTAAATATTTGAATCTTCCCTTAGTCGTTGGTAGTGGTCCGACCAAGCCTATTCCCCATATAGCAAATGGCCAAGGAGACATGATGGGTGTTAGAAATGCTTGGGGAGTTCTTCAAACAGAGGAAAAGTGTTGACACTTGTCGCATTTCTTAGCATAAGCCACGCAATCATCTCTCATTGTTGGCCAGTAGTACCCCTGTGTTGTTATTCTCTACAATAGCGTTCGACCTGCTACATGGGCTCCACAAGATCCTTCATGAACATCTTCGATCAAGTCTTTCACTTCGGAGGGATGGACACATCTTGGTAATGCAGCTATAACTCCTCGTCTATATAAAATACCATTATTTAATACATAACGAGCAGCTTTGAACTTCAATTTCTTGGATGCGAGTTTATTAATTGGCAAAGTTCCCTCTTCAATATAGGCCCTGATGAGATCCATCTAAGATGGTTCCAAATCAAGTGCAATGAATTTCATGATTAGATCCTCATCGATGCTTCGACCAGCTAGAATCTCTATTGGGATAGTTCTTCGTAGCTCGATGCGGGTGGCTGATGCTAGTCGAGCTAGGGCATCTGCCCTTGCATTCTCCAATCTTAGTACTCTAACCAATCGAACAACAGTAAAGCTTGATACCAACTCCATTGCTTTTTCGTGCTACTTAATCCTTAACCCTCCCTTCCCTGCATATACTCCAAGAATCTGGTTTACGATTAACTGCGAATCACTGAACACAACAATCTACTCTGCCTTCCTCATTCTGGCGAGACTTAAACCTACAATCATTGCTTTATATTTGGCTATAATAAGGCTCCAATTGGGCCAACTTTAGATTTAAACTGTCAAAGCAGGAGTAGAACATAATGTCTGCCGAGCTGTCATTATCCACCAATACTCTCGAGATCATAACTTCCTTCATCCTCATTTTGATTACCAATGGATCATCATGAGGGTATAGGACACCTGCTAGTCATTCTTAGAGAAACCAATGACCAATTTGTCCTTGTTCACCTTCCTCAGACGATCATCTTCAGCCAAATTTATTCACTATATGTATGAGAAAGCTTGGGCCTCATTAAGGTAACCTTTTCTCTCTGCCGTTAGATCTCCTCCTCCTGCATCACCACCTGTAATGACATTACACTCAAATGATCCAAAGTGGATTGAAAATACCTCTCGTTCTGGCTGTCTTAATCTTTTGGGAAGATTGGGGTCATGTTCTGGATCATCTTCATGATCTCTTTTCTTGTCCTCTTTTGTTCAAAGAGGAGATTTGGACCTTTGCCTTCCTCATTCGTTGTTTCGACCACCGCTTTGACGATCAACATACTTGGTCAATTTTCCTCGTCTAATGAGCGCTTCAATTTCATTCTGAAGAGCTATGTAATGCTTGGTCGTGTGACCATGATCTTTGTGGAATTCGCAATATTTGGATTTGTTTCTCTTATCAGGATTAACCTTCATTTTTGCTGGCCAGGCTAGCTCCTCGCTGTTCTTAATTTCTTCCAGAATATGGTTTATATATACCTCAGGGGAGTATAATTTCCATATTTCTTCATCTGTTCCAAGGCTTGCTTACCCCTTGATTGCCTGTCACCACTATTGCTCCTATGCTCCTTCTTCTCAATTTTAGCAATCTCAGCTTTAGCCTCCTTACTATCTGAGTTCTTCTTTGCAACCATGGCTTCCTCGGCATTCATAATTTTGGCTGCCTTTGCCATCAGTTCTGCCATGGTTCTAGGTGGGTCTTTGTCTAAAATATAATACAGTTTTTTTGGCAATAGACCACTCATCAGAGCAGTAATCGCAGTCTTTTCTTCGTAATCAATCACTTCAAGCTTCTCGTTATTGAAACGAGTAATGTAATCTCTGGTTCTTTCACCTTTCTTCTGTCTCACACTCAGTAAATGCGCTACTCGTTTGACTGGTTTCGCCCCAAAGCAGAAATTTGCTATAAACAGCTCTGCTAGTTGAAAGAAAGTCGCGATTTTTCCTCGTGGCAGGTTGTTGTACCATATTTGGGCTGACCCGGTAAGAGTTCCTGAAAATGCCCTGCATCGCATCTCGTCTGGAACAACATAGATATCAGCAGCTGCTTAGTATTGTTCTATATGAAGAACATGATTAGTTTTTCCATCATATTTTGGTGTTACTACTGGGGCTTTGAATTTCGACGGTGTGGGAAAGTCCACAATCTCTTGTATGAATGGTGTTCCTTGGATAAAAGTCCTTTGTAAGGGATTCTTTGTTTTCGCCATCTCCCCTAAACAATCCTCCAATCCTCCAATCCTTTGTAAGGGATTACCTTATGAGATTGTTCATGTGATGGTTGGATGATGATTTATATTACTTTGTTGTTGGTTATATAAGACTTTAAAACTTGACACCTCACTATTTTAAATATTAGGTGGTTAGTAATTAATTAAATGTTTTCGACAGTAATGCTATGACCAAAAGCAACTTGACATTTTGCATTAATTTAAATAAAGGAGTAGCTACCCGGTATTTAATTAGTCGGGGTGTCATATACTGGAAACGTCACACACACTTTCCTTAAAACTAGCCTCACATTCTCGACTTGGCTATAACACATGGGCATTCTCAATTACCCCATAAATAAATAAAAATTCTCCTTAACATCGCTCCACCCTTCAACTCGTGGTGAGAAGGAAATTTGCAGTGCTCTTTCACGGCATTACCAGCCCCACGTTCCTTATATTATATAATAGCTCTCAGTTCAAAGTGTTTTCTCTACCTATTCATTGATTAACATTCGAAACTGATGCCCTAGCACCCATCAACATCTCTCTACTCACGACATTCACCAAGGTCTATGCGTATCTCATCACGCAACAACATTCAAAAAATGAACTTTCCCTAATACTTTATCACTCAGCATTGGTGGAAATCAAATTCTATAAACCTCAATCTCATAACCGAGACTCTTAAAATCCCATTCCTAAACATATAAATATTAATCTCAACTCCCACATCTCCAAAGGAGTGATATAACAATGCGCTCTCCCTATCACTAAATTCTGAGTGCTAAACATAATAATGAGCTAAGTCTCTCCGATCAACAGTAAATCCAATATACCTCAAATCACATCAATAAAGTCCCTACACATTGAGATCAAATATCTGGAGACTACTGTACTCTCCGAAGTCTCTATCATAATATAATATAAATGCGAGCCCGATCCTCTTTCAGGCGAGTCCTCGCCAAACAACACATCCTACCCTAGAACGTTAGACACAGTGGTCTTGTTATCACGGCCCTTTATCGCTCCACCCAAATCGTTATTTAGTTCGTAACCAAGATAATATCACACTCGTATGATACTTCACTAGAACGAGTAATTCCAACATACATATACTCCCTATGAATGCACTCCCTCCCCCGATGGGTAGTACTAAAGAGAGTCCCACAATAAGAAGGCAATAATATACACATTATAGTGCTATCAAAGATATACTCACTAAACTCATCTCACAACTGAATCTAGTGCTAACAAAATATTGTGACTCGCTCATGTTACATAAAACTTACCCCACTAGCCCGATGATAAAACTCAAACTTCCAATTGTCAATAATGCTGGTGGCTCAAATGGTTCTTGTACATGACACGCCTGTCCGAATTGAACCAAAACAATCTTAATCATTGCCCAAGCTAGGTACCATACTCTTGTCCATTTTACTCACATTGGGAAAAATCAATGCATGCGGTCCTACTCTCCACATAAAATGCCTCTTCATATAATCCCATATTCCTATCCATACTGACCATATTAGGGTTGTTCTTATCTCGAACCTTGGTAGCCTCGACCCCAACGGCCACCCTAATTGTTCCTTTAACTTCGTTGGCCCTAAGGGAAACATTACTGGCCTTACTAGTCCCAACTGAATCCACCACCACTCGGTAGGAATTTAGCTATTTTAATCATTTAAATGGGTCTCTGATGGGTCTCCCCCTTGCGGTGTTTCGCTACACCGTTACATCCAGTTTTACTCCCTAACTAAATTCTCCAACTCTTTTAGCTCCCTTTACAAGGAAGTATTAATATCAACACTGCCACAATCACAACATCTTCACCATCTGCATCAATCGTTCGAGCAGAATTTTCCTTTAATACTGGTGACTCCTCTCGTGAGTCCATTACCCACCTTAAAGTCTCTTTTCTCAATTGTACCAAATATGGTGATTTACTCCCACCATTACAACACTGTCCCTATGAGCCAAACGAAACTTTACCCCAATTCACTTTCGGGTATATATTACTTCCTGCTATATGCAAAAGCCTCTGGGTATTCTACATCCATTGGATACACGCACAATCTACGCATCTAACAAAATTCCAATGAGTGGTCCTCTTCAAAGACCCCTCCGACTCTCTCCCATCCTAACCACACTCGGTGAGTCTAATTTAGCACCACTCTTTGCTATAACGGTATAACAATATATGCTGCACTCTAGCTGTCCTTACATCTCCATCATCCCGAGCAACAATAGGGATGACCTTTGCTACAATCATCGACCCTAAAATATTCTTCAACTCCAACTAAGCCCCGCCTCCTACTGCTTTCCCAATGGCCCTTACAGGTCATCCTCTACGTAATCGAAATACAAAGCACACCCGAACGCATACACGATTCACTAATATTTATACACTATAGTAAGAGACCGTAAGTCACGTACGTAGAGGAATACAATAATCCTATAATAGGGCTATATATCAATAAAATGATACGCTAAAAACTTAATAATCCGTACAGATCCTATGGACACTAGAACCTGACGCTCTGATACCATCTATGACACCCCGTCTAATTAAATATCGGGTGATCATGCCTTTATCGAATTAAAACAGGTTTCTCATATGGTTCATTCTTAGCATCATTGTCAAAAATCAAAACAAAATTATCACTAACCACCTTATAGTTAATTAAACCGGTACCAAATTTTATCTTTCAATTAAATAGAATAAATAAGTAGCTGAAAACTAAATCAACAATCATAATACACTATAATCCAAACCATCATAATATGAAAATGAATCAAAATCATGTCGAATAAACCATCGGCCAAAAACCACAACCAAGCAATATTCATAATTAATTGCTAAGCAAATCTGATACAAAATTGAAACTGCAATATAGTCAACTAATAACATGTCTACACATGAGATACAAGAATGAGATCCTATACTAGATCTGAATGAAAGAGTCGACTACTCAATAATCCTGTCAGCATCTACAGTGCTATATCTCCGAATCCTTGGAATGAAATCAAGTATGGCGTCTCTATGGCTGGACACCTAAAAGGTTTTGAAAATATTTTTATAGCAAGAGTTAGTACTCAAAACATTTTGAAAACATTTAACAAGTAATTTATCGCAATAAAAATCAGTTATTAATTGCACATGTTAGGTTCACGCACATTCCCTTGAGTCTCCTCACATCTCATCTAATGTGCACACCGAGGGTTCTATTCTTAGCCCACCTAGCTGTCATACCCAAGATCTCTCGACTAAAGTATATAACCGATTTTATCAATATCCTACTCTCCCGTACCGTCCATACAATACGCTTCATTATTAACCTTCTTCCATATTATTCAGTTTTCATATAACATTCACATATGTTAAATCTCATCATCGTAATCAAGTCTCACTACTTAATTCATATAGCAGTCCATATCTAACATCATTCAACTTCCATAATTAAGTTTCACTACTTATTTCACTATAGATATTCCCAATTTATTTTTAATCTTGAAATTAAGTTTCTCTTTACTTAATTTATCATTGAGATGTATATATATATATATATATATATATATATATATATATATATCATCTACAAGTCTACTTTTACACATAACTAGAATGTCATGAAGTATATATTTCACACACAATATATATACTATAAGGATTATTGGTCCGGATAATCATCGACCCCAATCATCCTATTATTTACATTAGTCCAGATATCCCTCGACCCCAATGTAAATGTTATGCATATGTATATTGGTCCGGATACTCATCGACCCCAATATCATTCATCTTCGATTTGGTCTGGATAATCATCGACCACAAATCGAGCTTTCATGTATTGGTCCAGATAATCATCGACCCCAATACAGAATTTAGCATACTTTAGGTATTCACAAGGCCAAAGTATCAATAGAATATTACGTACTAGTATAAGTGAAATTTCTCCCACGGGAGATAGTGTCTCCAAATCCGAAGTGAAAATACAACTGCTGCTAACTCCAAGTCGTGGTTGGGGTAGTTCCTCTCGTGAGGCTTAAGCTTACGGGAAGCATATGCTATAGCCTAACTCTCCTACTGCAGTATACCCTTAAGTCCTAGTAATGACACTTCAATGTAGACTAGATACTCCACTTCCAGCCTGGGCAATGCTAACAGTGGTGTTGAGGTAAACTTGTCTTTCAACTCATCAAAAGCCAACTAGCAGGCATCACTCAAGATAAATGGCACCCCCTTGCGAGTCAGATGCGTCAATGGACCGGCTATCTTCGAGAACCCCCGAATAAACCTCATGTAGTATCCTGCTAGGCCCAAGAAACTACATATCTCCATCAGTGTCATGGGTTATCCCCACTCCCTCACCATTGATACCATCCCTGGGTTAACAAATATCCCTCTGTTAAAAATTATGTGCCCCCAAAACTGAACCTCCTTTAGCTAAAACCCGCACTTCTCATATTTTGCATACAACTGGTGCTGACGTAGTGTCTGCAAAACCTGCCTCAAGTGCTCGACATGCTCCTTCTCAGTCTGGGAGTAAACCAAAATATCATCAATGAAGACAATGACGAACTGGTCCAGGAACTCTCTGAACACCCTATTCATCAAGTCCATAAACACGGCTGGGGCATTGGTTAGGCCAAAAAGCATAACCCTGAACTCATAGGAACCATATCTCATCAAGAAAGCAGTCTTCAAGACATCCTACTCCCTAATATGCAACTAATGTTATCCCGATCTTAAGTCAATCTTTGAGTAGAAGGCAGCTCCTTTCAACTGGTCGAATAAGTCATCGATTAGGGGCAACAGATACTTATTCCATATCGTGACTTTATTCGATTACCGATTATCGACACATAACCTCAAAGATCCATTCCTCTTCTTAACAAACAACACAGGAGCACCCCACGGCGAAGTACTCCTAAGGATAAACCCTTGACCCAACAGCTGCCCTATTTGATCCCGTAGCTCTCTCATCTCCGCTGGAGCCATACGGTAAGGTGTGCGGAATATCGACCGAGTGCCTAACTCCAAATCTATAACAAAGTCTATCTCTCTACTAGAGGGTAATCCTAGAATATCCTGGAATACATCAGTGAACTCTCTAGCGACTGGAATCGAATCAAGTGGTATCATCACCACCTCCTTACAGGTCTCCTCCTCTATATAGTACAAGTGAGTGGATAATCCTCCCTCGGGATGAGGCATCGCTACTAGGAACATCTCCTGATCGGGAATGAAAAAAACAATACTCCTACTCAATTAATCGATCATGTTCTATACATAACCAGCCAATCCATACCAATAATCGCATTGTACTCGGATATATTTAACACTAGCATGTTAGCAGGTAAAGTAAATATCTAAATCTCTACACCCACGCATCTACATATAAAGGAAATCACAGAACCTCTACTCAAGGGTGAATCTACACAAGTGATAGTGCTCTCCGCGGTATCTAATAACCCCATAGAGTGTGCAAATCTCATGGCAATAAAACAGTGTGTGGATCCCGTGTCAAATAAAATACGCCCTATAGTCCCCTGAATAGAAAACATACCCTCAATCGCGGGTGGATCTTGTGGGACTATGGCCTGCTGGACTTTATAAACCCGACCATACTGGAGTTGTCCCTGCTGAACTGGGACTGCTGGAATAGGTGGCACTGCTAGCATCTGTGGTGGTGTTAGGAGGGCGGAAGGAAACATCGGTCTCTGGGGATCTTGTCGAGCACCCTGCTGCTGCTACGGGGCCCTTGCCCCTCTCAGGACACTCCTGGCATTTTTGGCCAATCTTGCCACATATGAAACGTTTCCCTGCAAAGTTCCCCCCTCTGACCCTGCTGCACCCAACCCTGATGTCCATTACCACCCCTATCCTGGCCATTTATTTATGAATCATTTATTAAATTCATAAATAAATGATAAAGTACGGTGAATATTAGAGAGAAAAATATTACGTACTAGTATAAGAAATTCGGTTATGTGAATACCTATTCTATTGATACTCCATAATAGGTATTCACACAACCGAATTTCTCATACTAGTACGTAATATTTTTCTCTCTAATATTCAGCGTACTTTATCATTTATTTACAAATTTAATTCACTTTCATAATTATTTGAGTTTTCACACATTTCTAAGGTTCTAGTTACCCCTTGTTATATAATAATTCAGCAGTTACCTTCTTTACTCTACTGATGTAAATAGTTTCATTAGATTCTCGTAATTCTTTATCCATCTCTCAGATTAATTACTAATTACTTTAACCAATCCCATTCCCGTATAAATTCTCTCTCTAAGACGAAGTAGTACTCTTATCGTAGGCCTACTATAAAATAATAAGTCTCCCAATATTATTTTCACAAGTGCTTAAGGATTTACCACCACGTCCATTTAGGAATACAAGAGAAAAAGGGAGATTTTAAAAAATTTAGAGCACTGAACCGATCCGGATTCCCAGGACCGAACTAGTCTGCTATTCAGTTAAGGCCGAACCGAACCTCACCCTCGAGGGTCGGACCGGTCCATTTTTCTACAATTTCGTTCTCTCTATTTAGTAGAAGCGTTTTACACCATTTATGATTCACCCAAACCTCATAATTCTTCACCAAATTAACAATCGATTGTTCCTAACTATTTTCACCTAAGTTAAGATGATTTCTAACATTTCAAACACATTAAAACTTCATCAAGATCAATCAATAATGAATCAAACCCCCAAAACTCCTTTATACATATAGTTTTGTGTTCATCCATTTCATTCAATTCAAAACCCAGATTTAAATCCGTAGTAATAATCAAAACTCTTCTGATTTATAACTCTCTACAGATATAAACACTAACTACATGCAATCTTACCCAAACATGAAATCAATTAGAGATTTTCATCAAAGATTTTAAACTAAAAATCAATCTATTCATGAAATCCCTACACATGGGTATTATAACTTCAATTAGATTTGCAATAAACACTTGCCCTTAATTAGTTGATCTTATTTCATGGTTCTTAGTTGAAGATTGATTGATTCTTCTCAAATATTCTTTTCCAAACTTTGAGGTGCAAGAAGCCCTTCACTACCTTCACAATTCTCTTCTTAGGTTTTGAAAAAAGGTTCTCTCTTCTCTCAAATGGACTTTTTAATCTTTTATGTTATGAGACCTAACCCCAATCTCTAAATATTATATATATGGCTCTAAATTTTGTAGGTCCCTTAACCTCTTTTTGAAAAATGATCGAAACGCCCTTGATAGGTGCCGGTTTGGTCCAAAATTGACTCGAGACCCAAACTATACTCTCGGGTACACTATTCCGACTATTTTGACCCATCCAATATTGTTCGTGATCCCCAAAATTATTATTCAAGTCACTTAAAATATATTTCTCATTTCTCACCTCAAAATAGTCTACACACGACCCCCGATGAGATAAAATAAAATACGCACATATCACTCGCTATGCAGTATAACCATAATTATCAATATTTACTATTCACGCATAGGAAATATCTTAATTTAATATTAATCAGCTTCCATCTCTCGATTAATATTTATTATTCACAATTATCATCTAATCGCATTAAATTACTTCACTCGCGTAATTTAATTAAAACGTATTTTATCCCAATTAATTTCTCAATTTAATTAAATAAAAATACACAAAAATGCGAGGTATTACAACAAACTTGTCACGGACTTTGACCATGACAAGTCTGTGACAAGTTATCATGGTCAAAGTCATGACAATTCTGGGAAAATTTAAAAAAAACTGTTGGGCAGTATGGCCCTGCCATTGCCCAGTAGTATGATTTAACTTGTTAAAGCAATATATATATCAAGCAACATTCATCCTTTCATAAAAGCTAAATCCATACACAATAATTCAATCATATTATTAAACAATAATAAAAATATAATATTCAACATTCAATATTCATAACCAATAAATGCAAATGAAATTGTTACAAATAATTGTCATGGGGTTGGGTTTTCAGTAAGTCTAAGGCGGGAGGTAGGCCACACTATAAACGAATTGAGACAACCCTCAATTCGCCAAATGTCGCATTGTTCGTCCAACCACAATGGTTCATTCTCTTTTTCAGACATAATATGTGTGACGCGGACCCTTACCTCAATTAGTTGCAATGGACATCCATGTACCAAACTACCCGGGTGTGTGTCCGGGTTCCTCAACCCCTAGTTATGGGCATGCCACCCCGTGTGTTTATTATATACACACTCAGCCAATCAATTATTAACACAGGTCATTCTACGGGGGTAAAAGTCGTGAATAGACCATATGGAGGCGACAAGTATGTGGGCATCTGTGAGGGGGTACGTATCGGTAGTGAGGGTGAGAGAGATGGAGTTGTGGCGTCCTCGTTTATCGCTTTCCCCATGCCCTTACATGAGTTGGAGCCCGATTGATGCTTCATGTAGTCAAACATACATCTGATCATCTCTGCCAACCTTTTAACTTATCATCATAGGTGTCCACCTTATTAGCTAGCCCGGTGTTGCTCGTCTCATTCCTAGTGAGCCTAGACTTCTCCACTTGAGAGCTCGCCCCTTGTTTGTCCCCTGTGATCCACCCCAAGCAGTTGGCTTAGTGCTCCCATAGCCAAAGATGCTTTATCGACATCAGATTGGGAGTTGTGCACTTTCTTAAGCTTTGCCTGGAATGACAAAAAAGTACACGATTAGATAAGTTAATAAAAAAATTATAACGTAATTAAAAATAAATAATTGTAAGATATTTTTATAACTTACAATTGTAGTTTCCACGCTCGAGGACACCTCCTTATCCTTGACTTCATTCGAATTTCCATATAGGCATCGAGCTTATGTGGCCTACCCCCAGGGCTATTCCTCATCTCCTGAAATAAAATAATGCAAAATTAGTAAGTAATGCAAAATAACTGTAAAGGAAAAAATTTCAATTGAGTCCATTGTATGTATTTGACTTATTCCCGAAACAAAACATGTTTTTGAGTAATAGATAGATTTTAATTGTCATGATCTCGCACATTCTTTGACATAAATTTTATTGAAGACGTTGCGGCCAAGCTCCAAAGATTTATTATGCTAGGATTAATTTGGTGCACGTTTCAAGTCTTCATTGCATTCCGATCTCTCAGGTATGAATGCGTAATGTTTATGTGACACGAAAAATATTTTAGGATGTTATTTTCATTAAAAAAATGTTTTTATAAAGGTTTATCTTCATTTATTCCGAGATAAGGATTGTTGAGAGTCATATGAATCCTTGCCTTGTGTTTTTTAGGATTAAACGACATTCATAGTCTTTCAAACGACATGTAGAGGTCGCTCAAACAACTTGGCTTTTGTGGATCAAATGACATAGCTATCTCGTTTGAACGACAACCTCATCTCACTTAGAGTTTTTCTATTTAAGGCGTGTTTCACTCAGAATTTTGTAAGTTTACTGAACCAGAAAACCAATTTACAAACAGTACGTTTTCTGCACAACTTTTCTAAGGTTTTTAAAGTCTAAAACATCCTTGGAGTTTCTAAATCCGAGCTTTCATACTCTTATGCTATAGAGATCTTGGTTTGCACCATTATTTTGTTCTTCCATCATTAAAGAAGTGTTCGTTGGGTTTTGCGGGAAAGAAACGAAGGAGTTCGTGTTCAACATCGTAGATGTTGCCAAGCAGTATCGATAGACACCGAGGCATTCGTGGACGCGTGTGTTGTGGATGAGCATAGTAAAAGAACTTCTGTGTGGGCACTGTGGAGGAGTGGTTTAAAGATCAAAGAAGCGTCAAGACTTATGCGGATTGAGTCATTGAGTAAATCTATCATCCGTACTTTGTAATACCACATCATAATGATTGTCTGACTTGGGTCGTTCGAGTTTTTTTCCTTTGTAGTTTCCTCGTACAGCCAGCGTCTTGTGAACTTATTTATTTTACTTGATTTAATCTCCTAGATGCATGTTTAGGATTAAACAAGATAAAATAGGGCCTAACTAATATTGGTTCACATACTTGGTGCGTTTAAAATTTGAAAAAAGGTTTTTAAAAGAGAAAGTCATTTTTGACATCCTTAAAACACACTCGAAAGAGAAAGGGGCCTACAATTATGCTAAATTAGAATAACATAAAAATAAAATAAAATAAATTAAAAGCTTACCATCTTGTGCTCCACCTATGCGTAAGACGTATTCCTGGAGTAGTGCACGCTAACCTTTTTGGCCCGATTTTCCCTCCCCAATTGACGAGAGGACAACTGCCCATCCGAGATCTCATTATCGACAAACTGCCTCCAGCTTGCTAATGATATTCGCTCCTCCAACGATAATGTATCCCTAATCCTCGAGATGAACTCCCGATCTTGGTCAAAGTACCGTGCCCGCATATTTTTCTTTCAAGTTTTATATATTAATCTCCCAATTGTTCGAACGTGGTGTCGCGGACATGTGGGGGTAGGCCAAATTGTTCATGTCAAACAAATACAAAACAAAAAGTAAGTAAGTAAGTATTAGTTGTATTTAAATTATAAAATACAATAAATATAAATATAAAATAAATAAAGTGAGTAACTACTTGTAATGCTCCCCAGATGGCCATCTTGAGCTCGTAGGGAACCTTCCTCCAATTCGCGTACCCGGGGCTGACGATCGTCTTGCGCAACTCCAGGGCCCTAGCCTGTAATGTCGTCTTGTTCTCGGCGAGGGACCCCAATTTGCCCGATTTTGGGGGCCTAGTGGCAGATGTGCCTTCCCCACCCTCTCGCCCTGATGAAGACATTTCCTGCGAAAATGTATATGAGAAAATGATAAAATCCAAATGAATAAAAATATTAAACTGTCATCCGATAAAAACAAAGCACTAGAAGAATACAAGTTGAGGACGTTATAAGAATACAAATAATTGAAGTATTTAGTACAAATCTAAATATTGTTTCAAATTCGGGTCATGTCACGGACTTTGAATCAATGCTTAAATTGATTAAAATTCAAATTAACATATTCACTAACCAAAAATATAATTTTGATTCAAATAAAAAAAAACTGACAAGTTCAAATGAATCAAAATCATTAAACTATCGTCCAATAATAATAAAGCACTAGAAGAATACACACTGTTAGTTATTAATCCTCCAATAATAATAAAGCCATGGAAGAATACACACTAGTAGTTATTACAAATAATTGTAATACTTATTACAAATTTAAAAATTATTTCAAATAATTGGAATACTTATTATAAATCTCAAAATTGCTTCAAATTCGAATTATCATCTAGAATGGATTGATATTCGGTAGAAGCAGCCAAGTCATTCACACTAATGGTTAGACACTTGGGCACGTGTAGGACGATTGACCATGGCTCGTTGTTGTTATAATCCAAGTCAAAAACTTGCTTAACCTTTTGAAAAGTACAAACAAATGACACATCGCTCACGTGCTCGTTGCTCTTCAACTTGGATAAGTCAACCATGATTAAATTGGTACCAAAATTAACTTTACATGCATTTTCATTCTCAACTATTGCCCTATCACAGTAAAACACAGCCTCTTTGAAGCTTATATAGTCCTATTCAAATATATTCCGAATGACACCATAGTAAGTCATTTCAGCTTCAACGAGGTTTTTATTTTTTTCACTACTCAAAAATAAGTAAGAGCCTTGTATGAAATGTCCAAGTTCTGTACATTTGTATTTTCCTCGTACACCCTTGCACCGAATATGTAATCATGGAATCAATACTTTTTGTACTCGTATGCCATCATTAAGGGTCGAGTGGCTAGCGAGCAAGTCTTGATGTCGCATCACCTATCTTTAAGAGATGAGATTATAGATAAATTAATTATGTTAGATTTAAAGCTTTCTTGTAATGTGACATTTAATAATAGACATTCGCATTGAATTACCTTGTGTGACACCAACAACCTAAATTCGTTGTCTGATTGTGTCATCGTTTTTTATATTTTATTGTTCCCACACGTATCATATTTTTTGCATTGATTGTGATGAACGTATTACGAAATTGATCTGTATAAAAATTAAAATAATATAAAAGTTAAAATAATATAAACTTAATTTTTCCATTCTTCAACATCTTTATGTGTATTGAATAGATAACGATATACTTGTTTATGTTGTAAACTCATTAATTTCACTCGTTTGCCCATCACCTGACCAACCTCATCGACGAACTCATTACTGTCATCCACGTTGCTTACGACAGGCATACATTCCCGATTGTAGATTGATGATTCCATAGTGACGTATTCCTCTGCAATTAATCCTTTAAATATATCATGCATTCTTAACATAATCTTTGAAAACCTTCATCAATCTTTCAAACAAATACATCGATCGATATCTAACTGAGCCACAAAGAAGTGGCTCTCACATAGGTATAGCAACAACTGAACACTTTTGTTAAAAATGATGAGGGAAAGTACTTCTCCAATACACAAATCGCTTCGATTATAGCTACTTTTGTGGCCGCTATGTGCTCTCGATTGATTACCTTCTCACATAAAAGTGTGAAGAAGATGATAATTTTCATAATGGCCCTTCGCAAATCGTTGTGCTTGGAGAAACAGTGCTTAAACAACAGAGGAACTAATTGCATGATCACATGACAATCATGTAACTTACACTTATGTAAATCATGGGTAGTATAATTCACAAGCCTTTGCAAGTGGGATGAAAAATTAGATGGAACCTTCAAATTATATATTGTGTCTAAAAGCACATTTATTTCATTACTCGTCAAAGTAAACGCACTAAGGGGAATTATTGTCCTTCCCCTACTATCTTCTTTCAACCATAGTTATGACTTATGTTTCAATGATTTAAGCTCTTTTCGTGCATTTTCTCCATCCTTGAATGACTCCCCCAAGGCATGTTCCGACAATATGTCGAGTGAAAGTGATGTTCTTCTCTGCATACATCACATCCAATACATAGAGCATCGGATTATTCTTCTAATAAGGCAAGTCAAATAAAATTCACCTCGTAGACCATGTCTTTCTTGTCTCAATTTCATTCCCAATTGGGGTCTTCTTATGCTTGACATGCTTTAATTTAGGATTCTTACCTGGCATATTAGGGCCACAATTAAAAGATTTACTTTTAATTTCTGAACCTGAAAGTTTTCTCCGAGGAAGCCTATGTTCAACCCCGCTCAGTAAAAAATTAGAACTTTTATCAAATATAAATATATAAGCGGGTGGTAAAACCCCACAAATGGCAATGGTAATATTTTTTCTACTAGCGGTGAGGCACAAAGATTCAGTTTCCTCTCCACAAATAGGATACCCCAAATAACCATGTACTACACAACCGGATAATGTCCCATAAGCTTACAAATCATAAATTTGCATTTCAACATAGCTTTCAGCGTAAACTCTTATTCTTCAAAAAAGTCAAATACTTTCACACCCCCTTTCCACAACTCATGTAATTATTCTACCAAAGGATTCAAGTATACATCGATGTCCTCACTTAGTGCCTTTGGCCCAGATATCGATAAAGACAGCATCGAAAACTCAGGTCTCATACACTGTGAAGGAGGGAGGTTGAGCGGTGCTATGATCACTGGCCATACACTATGATTATTGCTTAGATTTCCAAATAAATTGAAACCATCTATTGATATTGCCAAACGAATGTTATGTTGTTCTCGAGTAAAATCGGGATACTTATAACTCATCCTCGTCCAAGATGTAAAATCAATAGGATGACATATGAGATTATCCCCTACTTTTATCCTTTCATGCCAAGTCATTGCCTCCGCTATCCATGGCATTATGAAAATATCTTCAATCTAGTCCCAACGAGAATATATTTTAACACTTTTTAGGCACTTTTGAGCTTGTGCCTTCCTTTTCAGTAGATTGCACATATCTAGGTTCATCACATACTGGATACCGATCGAGATTTTCATAATATTTTTGGTATTGTATGCAATCATACACACAAACATGAAATAATTTATACTTCATTCCCAAACTTTTCAAACCGTTCTTTATAGTAAGATAGTTATATGTAAGCATTTATACTTGGGTAGTAAACGCTTCATCTAATTCAAAATTCTTATCACGCTATTGCGAGACGAACTATATTGGGTCTTCAAACTATGCAAACCAACTATGGCAGGCAAAGTTATTTGATCTTTGTCACATCCAGGGTATAACAGTTGAGTCGCTTTAAATTTTAAACTTTGATAGTGATCACCAAGGTTTATCCCGATATCTTCATCAGAAAATAAACCTTGTACATCGTCACTGACCTCATTTTCTTCCACTTCATGAACTCCATACGGGTTATTAACTAAATCCTCTTGTATATTATGTGACACCCCGACTAATTAAATACCGGGTAGCTACTCCTTTATTAAATTAATTCAAAATGCCAAGTTGGTTCAGTTAATAGCATCACTGTCGAAAACATTTTAATATTACTAACCACCTAGTATTTAAAAAGTAAGTTGCCAAATTTTAATTTAAGTCTGATTAACATGCAACAAGTGTAATGAAGAAAATAAATAACACCATTCACCATACTGAAGTAAAACGAATAATCATCATAGCGTAAATAAAGTCTGGAGGAAAACTCCTCACTACAATCCCACAACTGAAATAAATAAACTGAAACAATATGTGCTAAAGTCTGAAAACTGAAATGTAAAAGATGTCTAATAGAAATGGGCAACATGCCCTACAACTGATAGATAGTGACTCTGGAATCCAAAAGGTAGAAGCGTCTACATGCAAATCCCTGTAGCTTCCACAAGCAGCTACAGCTCGTCACCTGAATGAGTACCTATGCTTGGTGTCCTTGTGGCTGGGCACCTAAAATGGTTTTACAAAGAAAAATAGATTTGAAAAGCAAACGGGTCAGAGCCCGAATGTGGAGTTATATTTTAAAAACCTGCAAGTGCTTTAAAAACATTTAAAACATTAAATGCAAAGTACATGTTAGGACGTGCACTCACATTATATTCTCACCTCTCGTCTAACTGTGCACTCCTAACGCAAGTACCCATCTATAACTATCCATACTACTAGCTAAGTGACAACATATCTAGCTAGACTGCCGAAAGTCCTACCCATAATACTCGGTTCCATTAACATAATAATGCTCTTAATTAAATAGGGGTTTAATGTAACTCAGATGCTCAACATGCAATATATATATCACTATTAATTAACTCGCTATACATCTCGAAGCAACACCGTAATATATTTACAACATTAACATGAGGATTCCCATTAATTAAATGTATATTATTCACATCATAAATATACAATACAAGCACCCCGAGAACTAAGCTGCGGTGCACACATACTCTGCTATCCATCCCGGTACATCACGTACATAAGGATCACATATTCCGAATCTCTCAGGAATAGTTCAGATAACACAAATCACAAATAGTGGAGGCGAACACAGTCACCATCACATGGGTCACGCACATACCTACGCTCCCATGATCAGCAGACTTATTAATATCACAATAAGTCCTTCTATGACCTATGTTCATCGAGGTACCAGTCTATATCCCCCCCGTAGGCACACAAGGATTAGAGGGTCCTAAGCGAACGCAACCTCCCATGATAGAAAGTATGGTAGGTATGTCATACGCACAATCCATATACTAAGTAAACACACATCTTAGTAATACCGTATTTTAATCGTAGTACGTATCGCATTCTCGCACTAACTATAAATATCACAATCTATACTATTCTGGTTTGTAATTATACGCGCTATAATTTCTCACGTCGTAGTAGACACTCACGTCTTAACCCAAAACCGTCCATGTAATACAACTCTCGTATGTAAATTCCTCCTCATAAATACCCAAATGTCCCAAGTCTATCACTATATCATCAAAGAAATGCTATCTATATCCTCGAACAATTTTCCGGGACTCCAAAAGTCAAAACAGTCCAAAAAGGACCAAACTGTCAACTCGTTAGAAGTCTCGTTCGAACGAGGCTGTTCGAACGAGATCCCTCTGTCAACTCGTTAGAAGTCTCGTTCGAACGAGGCTGTTCGAACGAGATCCCAGTTCGTTCGGACGAACTGTTCCTTCTAACGATATCTCGTTCGAACGAGATATCGAACGAGATCCCTTCTCGTTAGTAACGACTGGTCAACTCGTTAGAAGCTCGTTCGAACGAGTTCGTTCGAACGACCTGGGGGCTGCTTCTAACGAGCTACCAGCTTCGGCCCAGATTTTTCCCCATCTCGTTTTTACCCATTTTTATCACTTCTAATCTCTTCCAAAGTTCATCCCAACAACGTTTTAGGGTCTCTAATTCATCCTAAACATATTCAAATCATCTCCTAACATGTTTTCAAGGATTGAATCATCATAACATCAACCAAATTTACAAATCTCTACACTTTTCCCAATTTCTCTAGAACATGAACCCTAAGTTTATATCATCATCAAATCCCATAATTTATTTCGTTTTAATTCCTTCAAATCACAATTATTATAAGGGAAATCATCTACCTATCATACTACATGCAATTCTCTTCAAAATTTTCAAGTTCTAAACTCCAAACTACATGGGTTTTCATTATCTTTCAAGAACAGTTGTAATTTATCGATTTCTAACATGGGGGAAACATTCTACGAATTTAAATATAATTAAAACACTTGCCTTGGTTTGATTTCTGACTTTGGTGTAGGTTGATGAGGTTTTTCTGCAGAATTTCCTCTCTCCAAGCTCCTTCTCCAATGGTGGCTTAAGGTGGCTAGGGTTTTGATTTGGGAACTTAGAAAACCTAAATGATAACCTACGTAGCTTTCTAGGTTTATATGGTTTGGTTAATGGTCTTAATGGGTTAAATCCACATCAGATTTACATCTCTAATTTTCGTCACTTTTAATTCCTAAAAATGTAAAATTACCAAAATACCCTTTAAGTTGCCGGTATGGCCTAAAAATATCCCGGAACCCAAACTATACCCCCGGCTAGTGTTTTCTGACTATCTCGACCCTTCCGGATGCGTTGGCTCACTCAAAACGACCATACGGATTATAGATTTTAAATTCACTTTTATCATCAAAATATTATACCGTGACGCGGCGGTCCCACGCGTCTCAACAAAATTTCTAAAATGCCGTATATAAATCCCACGACAAATTTTATAATACCAAGTTCATATATAATCATATATGCACATAATCAAATACCAACTCGCATCACATTAGTATTTATAACCCGGATTAATTTCCAATTAATACGCATTTAATTAATTAATCCCAAAAATAAATATAGCCAAAAATACGGGGTATTACATATTATGATATACATTGTCCTCCTTCCCTTGTACATCTATCCTACTTGTTGATTGTTATGAAGGTTGCTCAGGGATAAAAGGAACACGCAATTCCTCGTGAAAACTCAAAATCGATAACTATCTTACATACCTCATTTTAACAAATGTAATTCAACAATTTTTCACTTAAACACCTTACCATTCCTACACTTAGCACATGAACCCGAAAAATCTTTATTATTACGACATCTCTTTGTGTATTTCACAAATTCAATAACACTTTTGCGAAATACACCCCCTAGTCTATTTGTTTCACCCATCCATTCTTTGTATAGAGGATATCCCATCATAGCTACTACAAATAATCACCTACTATGGGTAAGAAGTGTATATTCATGGATTAGTATAAACAAAAGTGTGAAAATTTAGTTTTCAATAAATGATTTACTACAAGATTGATATTTCATCTTTCGGTTTTATATTATAAAAATAATATGAATCCTATTTCATCCATCTCCTCTAAAGGGTGAGTTGTCCTATCCCATTCAAGACCGCATATTTTTATAATATACTTAGTAGTTCATCTACATTATTTTAATTTGAAAAAAAATCTGCAGCATATCCCCAAAGTTCTCTAAGTACACGACATAGATTCGCAAGTGTAAATGTTTTCAATTTATCAATTGAAATAACACTTAACACCGCATCATCTAGTATGTACCCAGAGAACATTAAGAGATGGCAACATAGCTTCCCCTAAAAGTAACAAGTTTAAGTGACTAAGAACATTATTATACAAAAACTATGTTGTCCCGAACTGTCCAAATGGGACAATTCGAGAGATCTCATTACAGGGGTAATGACTCTCGAACGGGTCTAAGGGCTATTGAATGCATATGCATAAGAACTAGAAGGCTGGTATCTATGCGCACTATTTTATTTATATTTTCGTGGTAAGTAGGTTTCATTTCTATTCGGTAGTAATGTCTATGGTGATGATTTATACCTAGTTATGTTTTATTTCGCATTATAATTATTTAACATCAAGCTTTTAAAATTTATAGTATATTTCATTTTTGTATTATTTATATTTTCATGGTAAATGTGTTTCATTTCTTTCTTATTTATATTCGGTAAAATCACACGCCTAAATGTTAGAAATGACTAGGGCCAACCAACTCAATAGTCATTTAAATGTTCAAATACATCAGTCAACAATAATTAAAATAATAATGTGAAATATTAGAAATGCCTACGACCAATCAATTCAATGGCCATCTAAATGTTCAAATTCACCAGTCAACAACAATTTAAGAATCCCAAACAACAATTCAAATAATAATGCCAAATATTATAAATGCCTAGGGCTAACTAACTCAATAGCCATCTAACTGTTCAAATTCACCAGTCAACAACAATTCAAGAATCTCAAATAACAGTTCAAATAATAATGAGAAATATTCAATAAATGAGAAACATCTTATCACAATAAGGTGACATCATTTTAAAATTAGCTCAATAAATGAATAATAGATTATCACAATAAATTACAAAAATTCAATGAGATTTTTGCGGGTGAATATTTACTCTTTTAATCCTCATTTTAGTTGCAGGGTTAGCTCATGGCTTTTTCAAATAGATGAATTGGTCTTTAGGTCATTCCGCCATCCCGATCAATGAATTATTAGGATCCGCTTTTAATAAAATCTTTTGGATTCACACGTTCCATCGTTCCCATTGCTTCTTACTTAATGGTTAGGTCTGAATTTTACAATGGAGCTCATAATTCAATTTGTTCGCGAGTTCAATTCCCTTCATTCATCCATTTGCTTTGCTACAAAAGGATTTTTTAGTGAACGTGCCACAGCTTACTCCTATTTTTTACTTTTTAATGTAAAGATGAGGAAATGAATTTGATTTTCTCTCCTATGTACTACGAAGATGAAGATTAAAATTTTCACTATATTTATTTCTTGTTCTAATTCTTCTTCCAAGTGCAGGATAACCCCAGGGGTTGTGGGTTTTTTCTACCAATTGGGCTCTCCCTTTTTCTTTTTTGTACTTCTTTCTATATGATTTCTGATTGTTCTTGTTCTATTAGTCAGATTCTTTATTTTTTATGTTAGTGAATAATTTATCCAATTTGTACAATCATTTTTAAGGTTTGAAATTAATTTCATTTGCAATTAATTTCAAGGGTTTTTAGGGTTGCAGAAATCTTTCTAGTTTTTGGTTTGAAATTAATTTCATTTTAGGGTTTTGATTTGAAATAAATTTTTGTGTGTAGTTTGTGTGTGTGTGTGTGTGTGTGTGGTGTGAAGGGGAGAGAGAGAGAGAGAGACATAGAGAGAGCGCGAGAGAGATGTGATCGGCGAGGGAGGGTGTGCTTTCATTGTGGTCGTCATAGAGAGAGAGAGAGGGGGGGGGGAGAGATTTGAATGGTAAGCGAAATAAGTTTCGACTGAAGGATTTATTTTAAATATTTATCACGGTTGTGTCACAGACTTTGACTGTGGCAACTTATAACCTTGTCATGGTCAAATTCTGTGACACAACCATGACGACTTTGTTATTACGGTCAATGACCGTGATATGATCATGACAACAGCTTGTCAAGGTCGTGTCATGGTCATTGACCCTGATAATAAATGCGTATATTTTTGTCATTATTTTTTACTATGACAACACTCGTCGGGTATAGAGTGACAAAAATGCAATTTTGGTGTAGTGATAATTGCATGATATCCTATATCTTTTTTTTCTCTAACGTCATTCTATTTCCTAAACAACTCGTGGATCCCCAAAAAATAATGATCCATTTTCTGAAATTGTTTTACACATTTAATCATGTTACCAATGCATATATAAAAAATTATATAATAATACATACAAATAAAAAATTATATAATAATACATACATATAAAAATTATGCAACATTTTTTATGATACATATATTAAAAAATTAAAAATCATATTAGTATTATTTGACAGTTGAGTGGGAATAAATTAAAAAAAAAATGACTGAGAACATTTTTTATGGTGATTTGATCAATACACATTCATCACCATGAAAATCAGATCAGTATACATTCATCACGTAATGTTATAGTCTCATACAACCTCTGTTAATTTGTCAGGACTCCATCAAAAGTACAAAAAATTATTTTCATCTGACATATATAATGTTATATGTTAAAATTTCAGATCATATGTAATGTTGTGTGTTAAAAAAATAAATGTCACATATATAAAAAAAAACATTGCCTTCGAGCATATGTAAAAAAATCGAAGGTCAACTGTTGATGAGTAAATATATATATATATATATATATATATATATATATAGAGAGAGAGAGAGAGAGAGAGAAAAGCTCTTATGCATACCATATGTGCGGACTATTGATTTTAAATAGTAAAAAAAATTGAATTGCTTTTTTATGTGATATTTAGACATTTTAGGAGATCCCATAAAAAAATTAACAAAGTACTATTACGTCTTTAGACACTGAAGAAATTTTGACAAATTTGAAACACTTAGGTCCACTAATTCTCTTCTTGTAGAAGTCCATGCTAGTAGCATAACAAGTGGAACTAATAGTAATTTGTCCTTATATGTTTAAAAATTTTCAAGAAAGGACCAATTGTAAATTGCCTTAAAAAAAGTCAGGTCAAAATATTTTTTTTGGTATTTTAAAAAACTCGGTTAAACTATGTTTGTTTTTATCAGCTTAAAATAACTTAAAAACTGACATAGTTTGACCGATTTTTTTAAAATGGCAAAAAAATTATTTTTAGCTGATTTTTTATGGAGTCCCTTGAAACGATTAAATATCACACAAAAAAATCAACTCTATTTTTTTTACTATTAATAAAATGGTCCGCATTTGTGGGCTTCATATGTTGTATGTATGAGAAAATCTCTCTTTCTCTCTCTCTCTCTCTCTCTCTCTCTATATATATATATATATATAGCCGTCCCTCCCAAGTGGGAACGTGCGCACGCAGAGGTCTCGCACCCTTCCTCGGGGAGCTTCGACCATCGTTAATAAGGGTGATGTATAGATATAGAATCGCTAGCCTATTTTGTACAAAATAGGCAAAAGAAATGTTGCCGCCTTAAGAGAACAACATCAAAGACATACTGATACTTGCGAAACTAATTACTTCAAGGATTCATGGACTAAGTTACGGAATGAGAAGGTGTTAGGCACCCATCCCGCCCTTTCGGTCTCTCATGAGCATGTGTTATTCTTCTCCTTAATAACTCCATGAAATGTGTGAACGTATATATAAATGGAGAGTGGAATTACTCGACTCACGTCATGGATAAAGGGGGAGCGAGGTCATCCTTAGGAGTGTTCCCAAGATAGTAATCAAAATATTATGTGTGCATTTGCTGGGTCACCGATCGTTCATACATGGACGATGGTGTAAGTTGGGCAAAACACAAGCATGAATCACCAATATATGATATGGAAATAATATGTGAAGGAAAATAGGAGAAAACTCGAATCTCGAAGGCATCAAAGTCCACATAGTTCGCATATAACACTGGGTGGGGTTTATATATCCCATAAATCCAACCGGTGACTTTTCTTGTATGTGTACGCCTAGAAGAAGGATGTTTAGTGTGAGAAAATGTAGTGATAAATTGCCTTTTGGAATTTACAAGCAAACCCTCCATTTTTTTTATTATAAAGTATAGTATGTGAAATGATACTAATAAATTTTTTGGATATTAATACGTGAAATCTAATAAAAAAATGTAATTCTAAAGGAAGAATTTAAGTAATTAATGCAAAAATAAAAAAATTTAAAGAGAGGGTGAAAGATTTAGACCTTCTTTTGAAGCCTTGAAGTTGATCTTGAATGTTGATGGTCTGCTCTTGCAAGTGGATGAAGGTGGTAGGAGGAGAGGGTAGGGAATTTGCCAAATTGGGTAAGGAAATGATGGAAATGGAATGTGGGTGGAGAGGTTTCAATATGAAAACCACGCTGACTTTGAGAGAATGTTGTTGAGATTACTGAGAGGGATTTTCTGGGGTGCCTTTCGAATTGAGATAATGCTATCCTTATTTAGGGTCAAGGGGTGTCGGTCGACATTTTCCTTATCTTGCCAATAGGCAGGAAACCCCAGACACACTGCCGATAGGCATGAAAATGGGTTTGCCATTCGGTAGTCCTTTGCTGATTTTCCCAAAAAATGATCATAAATAGCAATCTGTAAGTCCGAATCGTGTACGGAACGAACCATTAGAAAGGATTTTAATAGGCCTTCAAGAATCCATGAGCCACTCCAGGGTTTGGGAGTTAATCGAGGCTAAATAGGTCCCAAAAGTGCCTGTTGGTCATTGAACATGAAATTCTCGAAGGAAAACAGATCGTTTATCCAGACTGCAAGTCAGAATCACGCACAGGATGGATCGTTGGAAAGGAATTTCAGATCCATTTGAAGTTTCATTCAATCTTGTTCGGTCGGAGAGTTGACCTTTATCAAATGAGGCCTAAAAGCTCCTGATGACCCTTCGAAGTAAAATAGGTTGTTCGTCCTTACTATAAGGTCGATTCGTGCACAAGGTGGACGTTGGAAAGGATATTCAGAGCCATTTGAGGAACCAAAGAGTTTTTCTCATGCTTGAAGAGTTGATCGGAGTCACATAGGGCTCGAAAGCACATCGGGTGGACAGTTAATAAGGGAATTCAGGGCCCTTTGAAGATCCAATGAGTTGTTGCTTGGGTGAGAAAGTTGATCGGCAATCAAATGGGGCTCAGGAGCTCCCAGTGGCCTCCAAATCAGTACTCAGAGTATAACCTAGGATTTATTGTAAAGTAGGAAGTGCTAGGGACCTAAGGAGATTATTAGGAGGGTCCTAAAATATGTTGTCTATAGAGCACCTCGACAGGTGAGCTTTGAATAACTGAAGGTCGTTGAATAGACACTACATTAGTGTTTAGACAGAGGGTGCTTAAGGTCAATTATGTAGACCAAAGGGATGAGTTTTACTAGTTCAGAGGGTCGAGGTCAATTCCGAGGACCTAAGGTTATGCTAGGGATGACCGATTCGGGGGTCGAGATCAATTTTGAGGACTTAAAGTTGTGATGACCAGTTCTGAGGGCCGAGGTCAATTATGAGGACCTAAAGTTAAGGGGACCAATTTTACGGATTGAGGTCAATTATGAGGACCTAAAGTTGTAAGTGAATGATTCTGCGGGTCGAGGTCAATTCTGAGGACTTAAAGTTATAGGGATCAATTCTGCAGTTTGAGGTTAATTATGAGGACCTAAAGTTGTAGGGACCGATTCTGCGGATTAAGGTCAATTTTAAGGACCTAGAGTTATAGGGATCGATTATGCGTGTTAATACTAATCCTAATGACCTAAAGTTGTGAGGATCGATTCTGCGAGTCGAGGTCAATTCTGAGGACCTAAAGTTATAGGACCAATTCTGCGGGTCAAGGTCAATTATGAGAAGCTAAAGTTATAGGGACCAATTCTATGACTCGAGGTTAATTCTGAGAACCTAGAGCTGTAGGGACCCATTCTGTGGGTCGAGGTCAATTTTGAGGACCTAAAATTATGAGGACCAATTCTGCAGGTCGAGGTCAATTATAAGGACCTAAAGTACTAGGGATCGATTCTTCGAGTTGAGGTCAATTATGAGAACCTAAAAGTTATAGATACAGATTCTGTGAGTCGAGATCAATTTTGAGGACCTAGAGTTGTAGAGACCCATTCTACGAGTCGAGGTTAATTCTAAGGACCTAAAGTTATGAGGATCGATTCTGCAGGTCGAGGTCAATTCTGAGGACCTAGAGTTATAGGGACTGATTATGTGGGTCGAGGTCAATTATGAGGACATAAAGTTGTTATGAGGATTTTCTCTCTTGGGAATTTGTAGTTTTAGAGAGGGGATAACTTCATTGGGGAAGCCGTGAGGGATTTTTGATGCAAACGCATCTTAAAGTTCCTTTGGGGGACTGGTTTAGATTAGAGATTCTGCTAGGGAACTGGGAAGGTATTATCTTGCAATTTCATTAGGGAAGTGTTTTATTTGAGGTTGTGATTCTGCTAGGGAAGGATAGTAGACGTAGATGCTGATACAATGCTAGAAGGTTAATCCTGATAGGGATCTTAAGGGTAGGGATGTCAATTTAACCCAACCCGTAGGAGTAAATGATAGTAGACTTATGAGTTAATTTAAATTAAAACTGCCCCGCCCCACCCCTCCCTACTTCGTTTATTAAATGGGGCAGGTTAAGGTTTTAAAAAATCACCTATGTTGACATCCCTACTTAAGGGTTTGTCAGGAGGCTTAGTGCTCTGACAAATGGTTTTCTCGATGAAGAAATGTTCCAATTTTTTCCTGGTAGGTTATAGGGGTTATCGTTCAACAATAAAACGGACCCTTGGGATTCCTTGGGAAGAGGAACAAGTAGGTGTCAATAGGTATGTACAAGGATCTATCAATCGGCATGATGCTTAGTCCCTATAAAAATGGGGCGATACATTCTTATTTTTCACACCTTCAGGTTCTTTAATATTATGTTTTGTCTTTCTAAAAAATGTTCTTAAGTCTTTTTCCTTTCAAGATTTCAAATGGCAGGTTCTTCTAATAGGGAATACAATGTGAAGTGGCTGGGCGTTGACGATTGGGTTGGGCTGGAGTAGCAGTCTAGGGTGCCCTTTGCCTTAGGCAACGCGAATGCCTTTGATCTTTTTGAGCCGATAGTTGATGACTGCTTCCTTTTATGCTAGCCTGTACACCACCGTTCATCTAGGGTGAAGAACCCTAGTGGCTACAAAAGTAGGGTGAACTTTGATGTTAGATTTCATTTTTATCTTATTTCTTTATGCTGAAGAAAGGTTTTTCCTTCTTTTGATTTCGCAGACCGATATAAATTCTTCGAGCATGCTTTCTCTGGGAACGACTAGTTTGAAGGATGTTTGGGAGCAGCTCTCGATGGTGGTGCACTAGATGGTTTCTTCTGCTATTTTTGACTGTCTGGCATAGACCTTGGATGAGACCTTGCGTTCTACTACGGCGTTGTGTGCTCTGGGAAAGAGGTGGTGGGGCACTACACACACCTTACATTTGGGCTTCAGGGAGATGACTGTCACAACCATTGATGTTCAACAGCGATTGGGGATTGACTGTGAGGATGTTCAGATAGAGGTGAATCGCATAGTGAGGGTGACATCAGAGGCGATTCAGACGGCGCTGGGGGATGTGGGTAGGATCATTTTTGGGGATTCTATCTGTGTCTCTACTCTTCGGGAGGTGATTTTGAGTAGGATAATAGGGGTGACTAACGGGTGACAGGTGAGATAAATGATCCGATTGGTCATTTTTCTTTTGCTTGGCGAATTTCTGGTCGTGATGAGTGGTGACGTTGTTCATCTCTATTTTTTTCCATTTTGAGGATGATTTCCAATGTATAGTTTTATGATTAGGGGAGATTGACTATGGCTTCCCTCCACTTTTCTTTATATGCTTTCAGTCGGTGCTGCGAACAGACCTTTATGAGAGCCACGTAGCTTTTGAAGGTAACTTCGAATTTATTATCTTTTATGTATTTCCTTGCATTCTTCTTTATTGATATTGTCTTTTGCAGACGTATTTTTACGAGGTGATTGGGCATAATGTGAGGTTAATATCTTTGAAGGATGAGGATTTTGGGGACTTTTGACAGATGTATTGGTGGTGGAAGTCCAACCGACGATTGAGCCAGTATTTATCCTTAGCGGCGATACAGCTGGCTTTGAATGCCTTGACGAGTGATCAGTTTATTTTGCATTTCTTCTGAGTTCTTTCTTGACATTTTATTTCTTGCATGAATACAAATTCTCTCTCAGGGATTGCAGGTGACCTTTTACCCTTAGGGGATGGCTCATCATGATACGGGGGTGATGGGTATGCATGCGTAGATGCGAAGATTGATGGCACATAAGTTTGTGTACATCTAATACCTAGGAGAGAGAGTGGTACAACAAATTATGGAGGGTGATGTGGTGGTTCTACCATCAAAGCCCCTATGTACATGAGGCGAGTGAGGGGGGAGATATCTGACAAGGCACATGCGATAACATTGGTCGGCGAGCCCTACATGGTCTATATGGACACGATGGCAGCTTATGATTACCTTCACTTCATGACGAGTTGATTGATACCCCTTGCATCTATGATGTGGGGAATATGCCCTCGCCTCCTACGACTTCGGGTAGGGGTACTAGTAGGCCGATGGAATCTTCGCACAACACGGGTGTTGGTGGTTCGTCAGCGGCGGTGGCAACAACAGAGAAGGCTCCTATTATTCAGCTTACTCCCCTTTCTTATAATTTTTGATTGAGTAGTGGGCAGTCATTGAGCATGCGGCATCGTTCTAATGCGTCGGCACCGGGGTTGATGAGGCTTACATTGAGCATGCGGCATCGTTCTAATGCGTCGGCACCGGGGTTGATGAGGCTTAAGGATGATGGCCTTTGACCTAAGGTATATTCTTCTTTTTCCCTAGTCTTTTCTCTTTTGATTCTTTTTTTTCTCCTCTTTACTGACTGATTGATGTAATACCCCGTATTTCTGCGTATTTTTAATTTAATTAATTTGAAAATTAATTAGGAAAATACATTTTATTTAAATTATGCGAGTGAAGTAATTTAATGTCATTTAATTTATAAATGTGATTATTAAATATTAATCAAGAGATAGATATTAACACAAAATATTAGAGAGGCCATTAGAGAAAAGAGAGAACCGTTTTCCTAAAGCCTAAGGAGAGAGTTTTGAAGGTGGTAAAGGGTTTCTTGCACCTCAAGGTGAAAGAAATATTGGAGGAGAAGCAATCAATCATCAACCAAGAACCATGAAATCAGATCAATCAATCAAAGGCAAGTGTTTATTACAAATCGAATTGAAGTTATAATACCAATGTGTAGGGATTTCATGAATAGATTGATTTTTATTTCAAAACCTTGATGAAGAGTACTAATTGATTTCATGTTTGGGTAAAATTGCATATAGGTAGGGTTTATATCTGTAGAGAATGTTAAATCGGAAGAGTTTTGATTATTACTACGGATTTGAATCTAGGTTTTGAATTGAATTTAATTGACGAACACAAAACTAGACCATGAAAGAGTTTTAGTGTTTTGATTCATTCTCGATTGATTTCAATGAAGTTTTAGTGTGTTTGAAACATTAGAAATCATTCTAACTCACGTAGAAATAGTTAGGAATATTTGGATGTGAATTTGGTGAAGAATTATGGGGTTTGAGTAAATCAGAAAGGGTGAAAAATCGAAGAAGATGAAGCTGCACCCCTGTTCGATCGATCGATGGAGTCAATCGATCGACCAAATCCTTTGATCGATCGACCCTGACAGATTTTGGGTTCTTTTCTTGGTTAAATTTTCTAGGATTACCAATGATGGAAGGGGATCTTAGGAGTGTTATTATACCTATGTAGGGACTTGATAAAGACCAGTTTGGGTATAGGAAGGGAATCTTAGAGTTGTGTGAACACTCAAATAATTACGAAAGTGAATTAGATTCGTAAATAAATGATAAGTATGATGAATATTAAATAGAAAAATATTACGTACAAGTAAATAATATGGTTGTGTGAATACATATGCTATTGATACTTAGGCCTTGTGAATACCTAGAGTATGTTAAATTATGTATTGGGATCGATGATTATCCAGACCAATACATGAAAGCTCGATTTAGGGTCGATGATTATCCTGACCAAATTGAAGATGAATGATATTGGGGTCAATGAGTATCCGAACCAATATACATATGCATATTACCTTAGGGTTGAGGGATATCCGGACCAATGTAAATGATAGGATGATTGGGGTCGATGATTATCCGGACCAATAATCCTTATAGTATATATTGTGTGTGTAATATATACTTCATGATATTCTACTCATGTGCGAAAGTAGACTTATAGATGATATATATATAAATCTACATCTAAATGACAAATTAATTAGAGAGAAACTTAATATCAAAATTTTAAAAAATAGATTGGGAATATCTATAATAAATTAAGTAGTGAAACTTAATTATGGAAGTTGAATGATAAATCTGAAATGCTTTATGAATTTAGTAGTGAGACTTGATTATGATGATTAATCATAACATATGTGAATGTTATACGAAAATTGAATCATATGTGATAATGTTAATAATGAAGCGTGTTGTATGGGAAGTACGAGAGAGTAGACCATTGATAAGATCGGTTACATACTTTAGTCGAGACATCTTGGATATGATAGCTAGGTGGGATAAGTATAGAACATTAGGTGTGCACATTAGATGAGAGGTGAGGAGACTCAAGGGAGTGTGCGTGAACCTAACATGTGTAATCAATAACCGATTTTATTGTGATAAATTACTTGTTAAATATTTTCAAAATATTCTAAGTACTAACTATTGCCATAAAAATGTTTTCAAAACCTTTTAGGTGCCCAGCCACAAGGGCGCCATACTTGATTTCATTCCAGGGATTCAGATTTGTATCACTGTAGATGCGGACAAGATTATTGAGTAGACAACTCTTTCATTAAGATCTAGCATAGGATCTCATTCTTGTATCTCATGTGTAGACATGTTGTCAGTTGACTACATTGCAGTTCCAGTTTTGTATCAGTTTTACTTGATAGTTGGATTGTGGATTATTGCTTGGTTGTAGGTTTAACCGACGGTTTTATTTGGCTTGACTTAGTTGGATTTACATATCATTGATAGTTTGGATTTTAGTATCTTGTGAATGTTGATTTAACTCTTAAACCATTCTTTTATCTTGTTTATTTGAAAGATAAAATTTGGCACCGATTAAATTAACTTACGTGGTTAGTAATTAAGTTGGTTTTCGATGGTGATGCTAAGAATGAACCATATGAGAAACTTGTTTTAATTCGATAAAGACTTGGTCACTCGATATTTAATTAGACGAGGTGTCACAGTTGGCCCTTTGCTTTTGTTTCTTTTCTTATAGTATGTTCGGGTGCCGACCACTTGGTTGAAGGATATTACAGACTGGGTGGCCTCTGTGTTTGCTTACATTAGGGAGTCAGTTTTTTCCTGCTTGGTTTCATCTCCCTCCTCGAATGAGGGATGGGGTTTTGGGAGTGGAGGTTCCGCCACTCATCGTCGAGAAAAGATCGTTCATCGCTGAGGGTAAGGGTTGAGAGAGAGAGAGATAGAGAGAGAGAGAGAGGGAGTTTTTTGTTTGACTGGAGTCCCATTTATTGTATTTTCTTCTTTTTCCTTTAAGTATGTAATCATGCAACAATAATATATATGAAGGAGATGCATTTTCATTATTCTGTCTATTTTAATGATTTATCCTATATGCACTTTACTTTTCCATTGAGACCGTAGGATGATGGGATGTTTAGGAAAATAGTGTCAATTAACTTAGGGAAAAGGCTTATTTTGGAAATAATAAGTAAAAATGTATAATTAAGAAGAAATGATCCAGGTTTTTTTCAAAATAAGGTTTTCTTTTTGAGAATTTGATTTTGACAAAAGAGGAAAGATGGCATTTTCTAAAATAAGGGGGTTGCCGATCGGTATACCCATTGTCCTTCCTATCGGCATATGGATCAAGTCAAATCACTTTAAGGATTTGATTGCACTTTCTTACACATTAGAGGACTCTTATAGGGGCTGGAATTTACTCAGATTTTCAAACCCTTTGTCTTTTGCCAATTCTTTTGTGTATAAAAAAAGAGGTAAGGAATGTGATTCTTCCACCCATACCCACTTTCTTCTTCTCACTTCTTGTTTCTTGCTTTACTATTCCCAAATGGCCCTTTCGGTGCATGCAGAATTATCCTCCTACCTTGAGAGTCTAGAAGCCATGTGTTTGTATAATATGGACTATGAGGTTTTCAACCTACGACGGCATCTCTGTGGCGTAATCGAGCCATTGACTGGAATATACTATCGATGGCGGTACAATTCTGGTACCCTAAGACCATGTCTTCTGCTTCGGCCTAGATGAGGTCTATCTGACTTATGAAGAATTCCCGGCCATGTTAGGGATCAACCTCAGTGTAGGTAGTTATGCTTGAATTTTCTCATTCTCCCTGGGTGTTATTAGTAGAGTTGCTTCGTGTTGTCCCTTTGGTGGCTTTACCGTTGGTTACTGGGGGGATTCTTTCCCTTTGGGATTTTATGCACTCCGTGCATTATAGTGATTTTAATGATGCAGATTATGCTAGATCTCTTGCCTTGGGCCTTACTGTGAGGCTTTTACTGGTGATGGGGGAGTTAATGGTGGATCCTCAGTTGGATACGATAACAGCATGGATGTCTTACTGTCGTAGTCCAGCGATGGTGATACTTATTGAGACTCTGAATGGTCTTGATGCTTAGGGAGAAGGTCACTCCAATTTTCTAAGGGAGAGCATGATGATGTTATTTACGTGGCTTCATGAGAGGCTCTGTCTGACGGCTCCTCCTGAGTACCCCTTAGCGGGTGTGCTAAATTTCTTTGCTCGATAATTTTTCAATTTCAACCCATCTGTAGAGAACTGAGTCAATAGTGGATCATGGAATTTGGTGCCTTCATTGGTCGGTGCCATGGTGGGGAGAATTGCAGCCTATTTTGGAGCGAGAAGAGTATCAATATGCACGATTAGTTGGCCTACAGTATACTTCGTTTTATTTTCCTTAGTGGCTTCTATGCCAAGTTGGGTGAAAGCAAATAGTGCCTCTTCACACATTAGACTTCTTTTCGGTGGAGAACCTAAGTAAATCACGACGCATGATGTTGGGTTATTTATGGTAGAGTCATCGATCATCTACCCGTCCATCTCAATTTATAAGAAGGGCCAAGCATGTGTCCCAGGACTATCTGAAGTAGTTGTGGAAACGAGTAGTAGGGAAGATCCTGGCAAAAGATAATGGCCAAATATGGTTTGTTATTTTCGACACCATGGGAGGGAGGGTTTTTAGACTGGTCAATGTGTATCGCTCTATGGAACGCTTACGGAATATTAATCAGGTAGGGAAGACATGGGGACCTCTGGGGGCCAAAGATGATGAGGCTATGCCTTTTTGACAATTATGGATAGGATTTTGTGAAGCAAGAATAATTTGAGTGAAGCTTTTGTAAATGTGGGGGTAAGCTTTTGTGAAGTTGGGGGAGAGCTTTTGTGTTTTTCTATTTTTTTAAAATAAATTTGGTGTAGCATGATAAGGTTGTTGTTTTTAGACTGGTTTTGAGTAAGTGAAAAGGGTGGTTTGTTTAACTCCCTTCGCTGATGGTGTCATATTTATTTGTTTGAATAAAAAATGATTTTGATTATATTTTATTGTGCCACTTGACGAGTTTTGCATTTGATTTATCTATACCAATCGTTAAGGCATGCATAATCCTTTTTTCATGTAAATGATAAAATGGATCGTCGTTCTCAAAGGTTATAAAAGAATAGTATTTTGTGAAAAGAAGGGGACCATGCCCATGTGAGGTGGATGAGCTGCCTACATACCTTTGGATTTTTTGGAAAAAAATTTGTGAGTTCCATTTTGAAAGAAAAAAAAGTTTTTTTAGAGGATCAGGCCCCACGTAGTTCTTGGTAGAGAGAAATGAAGAGATTTTAAAAAAAATAAAATAGAAGGGGGGATGAGGAGAGTCGTAGTGCGTCGAGACTTTGGATTAAGGGTGGAATTTTTTGAGACAATCCAGGTTGACTAGACGTGTCATTTCATCTTCATCGAGGTCTATGAGCATAGTGTCGACGCCTGATAGGTTCTTCTTCACTATGTAGGGGTCGCTCTAGTTCAACTTAAATTTCCTTCTTGGGTTCCAAAAGGGTTCTATGTTCTTTTTAAGGGAAAGGTCTCCTTCTTAGACACCATGTTCCTTGACTCTTCGGTTGAATGATCGCGCTATCCAGCAATGCTACCCTTGTATGTGGTATAAAGCTTTTAACCTCTTTTCATCCAATAATGACATTTCGTCAAAGTAGCTCTGATGCCAGTCTTTTTCGCTAACTCTGCTCTTGAGCATGACCCGTAGGGAAAGTATTTCTAGCTCAATAGGTAAGACTTCTTCCATGTTGTATACTAAAGAATGAGGGGTAGCCCCACTAGATGTTCTAATTAAAGTGCGATAGCCGCAGAGGGCGTAAGGGATCCGATCAGCCCAATCTCTGTAACTCTCAATCATTGTGTTGATGATGGCTTTAAAGTTTTTATTAGTAACTTTGACGGCACCATTGGTTTAGGGTTTTTAGGGAGAAGATTTGTGTCTCTGAATCCAATACTTGTTTAATAGTTCTATGACCTCGGCTTCGAAGTGTAACCCATTATTTGATACTAACTCATAGGGGAACCCCATATTGGCAGATGATATTCTTTCTGATAAACATGGCCACTTTCTTGGCAATCAGCACTAGGTATGACTCAACTTCGACCCATTTGGTGAAGTAATCAGTGGCGACCAGGATGAACTCATGCCCATTTGAAGCTTTGGTGTTAATGCCCCAGGTGGATAATGGTCAGGGAAAAGTCGGGTTGTATAATTCTCGAGGAGGTAAGTATTGGAGGTTGGTAAATTATTGACATTTGAGGCATTTTCAGACGTAGGCGGTGCAATCCTGGACCATAGTGATCCAATAGTACCGTTAACGGATGATTTTCTTAGAAAGCATGTGGGGTCCGCATTCCCCAATGTGGATCTTCTACATTATTTTTTCAACATCAGCTCATGTAATGCCATGTAAATGGGTTCCATCTAAGTTTCTCTTGAACAGTGCTTTGTCACAGATGACGTAGTGGGAAGTCAGTTTGCGAAGGGTCGCACGATCTTTCTTATCGGAATCTTGGGAGTACCTACCGTATTTAAGGAGGCTCCAAATATCGTAGTACCAAAACCCAGCCATATCAGAATCTTCCTCTGTGATGATCTCAATATGGTAGGAGTGGATTGGCATAGCTTGTTTTTAGACTAGGAAGGGACCCATCATTATTCCCTCAGATATGTCGACCATGGAGGCCAGGGTAGCAAGGGCATCGACTAAGCTGTTCTTTGCACGAGGCAGTTAATGAAAGGTGATATCTTGGAACTGGGAGGCCAGCTCTTCTAGGTGGGCATGGAAGGGTAAGTGTGTCCATCCCCAGGGCCAGGATCTTCCCTCCAGCGTAGGGGGTGGTGTTTTGGTGCTCGCGCCTTCATGGAGAGAGGGAGATAAAGGTCTCGTGCCCTTCCTTGGGGTGATGTAAAGAGATAGAGTCGTCAGCTTAACGAAACATACAAAAGAATATGTTGTCACCTCAAGAGAACGACATCAAAGACAAACTGATGTTTTTAAAACTAATTAGTTCAGAATTTGGGGACTTAGTTACGAATTGGGAAGGTGTTAGGCACCATCCCGCCCTTTCGATCTCTATTGGGCTTATGTTAATATTCTTCTTAACTTCTCCGTGAAGTGTGTATACATGTATATATAAGTGGGGATCGGAATCGTTTGAGTCGCGTCAGGAAAGAAGACGAAGTGAAGTAATCCATAGGAGTGTTCCTAAAATAATAATTAAATTTATTATGTGTGCGCTTATCGAGATATTGATCGTTGTGATAAAATGATTATATGTGTTAGATAAGATGCTCATATGAGTCACAAGTATAATATAGATGATTAGGCACATATTCTTCACATTTATCCCCTTAATTTCGGTATTTTTATGATCCCGTGCAGTGTAAATATCTTGGATTTGTCTCGTATTTATGCTACTAACCTATTTTGGCAAGTATTTCGTGCTTTGTGTATTTCTCATGTTCTTTATAGGTATTTCATGCAAGTTAGTGCGAAGGAGAACTCAAAACAGTGAAGAAACCAAGAAAAGGAGAGTTGAAGGGAATTTTTATAATTTTCATCCTTAGTCTGGAGGTGGAGCCAACTAGAAAGTTGAAGAGCTCTAAATTACAAGAACACTGGAAAAAACGTCACCTCAATCCGAGCTACGGTGAAGAAGTTACGATGTTTTGAAGTTGCGCGATAATGAAGAGAAATGGACCAGAAACCAAACCGATGACAGCAGAACCGATCCGGTAGAATAAAAAAGAATCTATCCGGTAGCTAAAAAACAGACCGATCGGAGGGCTATCCGGACCGGTCCGACGGTGCTAATTGCTGGCATTAATTATGCAGATTTTGAGGTGATTAGCTTGTGAAAACTTGTGCAACAAGTGATTCTAGCTGTCAAATTCGTGCTACTTGGTGCTATAAAAGACCAAGCTCTACCTCATTTCAAGGGGAGACGAATTCTAGAGAGTAGAATAGAATTTTAGAGAGAGAATTATATTTTAGAGAGTCTTTTTATAAGTTTGAAGAAGAAGAATTTTTCTGGATTCAAGTTCATCTCTTTTCCCTATTGCTGAATACAAGTATCAATTTTTCATTCTCTTATTTATTCTCTATTTTATTTTCAATTCAATTCTCAATTGTTTTGCAATTTGTTACCAATGTTTGCTAGATCCATAATTCCATGTATTGGTATGGATTTGTTTCCTAGAAAAATCATGTCCAGCTAAATCCTCAAGGGCTGGGGTACATGAATTCCTTTCGAGGTGAATTACCTATGTAGAAAATAGAGGGTAAATTAAATATTGACCGAATTATGTATGGAAATTATACAAACTTAGCCGATCTTTTAATCCCTCTTGCCCTAGGTACTTGGGATGTTTAAGAATGCTATGCAAGTGTAATTTTCCATTCACCGCTTTGTATTTGCCTTTGATTTCATATGATGCGGGCAAGATCCTTCATATATGTAATGCTTAGGATATATAAAGGCTGGATTTAGTAAAAAAAAAATCAATTTACAATTCTAGTATTCTATACGGTAATTTGTTAAGGTTTGAGGGATTGTACCCCACCCTATTTTTTCTCATTTTCAAATCTAATTTCTTTACAATTCTTAGTATTTTTGTGCACATTTTATTTCATCACCAATTGGAAATTTAAACCCATCAATCATCTTTTTCTTTTCTTTTATTTTGACATCAACTTTAGGATTAAACTACCTTACCTTTGTTGTCACGTTCACACGTTCTAATTCCCTGTGGATTCGATACCCGGACTCGCCACTATACTCCTTAAGAAGTGTAGTTACAAGTTTAGGTTTTTTTTGTATTGAGGTTGGAAGCCGATAACAACGACTAGCGTATTACACGGACGCTCGATTTTACACCTCGGTCAATAGATAAATAATGTATGGATAAAATAGGAAAAGGAGGAAAATCAGAAAATAGGACTTGAGTCTCGGGTTTTAGCTCGAGACGCCTATGTAGCCTACAAAGGCGTTAAAGTCCACATAGTTCACATGCGACACGAGTGTGGGATTTATCCCATAAATTCAAACGAGAATTTTATTATGTGTGTATGTGTAAAAAAAGTGTTTTAGTTTTGAGAAAATATAGTGAAGAATCTCTTTTGGAATTTATTGGTGTAATCCTCTTTTTCTTATTTTTTTTATACAAAATATATTATGTGAAATACTACTAATAAAGGATTGAATATTAATATGTGTATGATTTAAAGTAAAAGCTAAACTAAGAACTTATATAACTAATGCAAAAATTTAAAGAGAGAAAAGAATGTTTGGACCTTCTTTGGAGACTTGAAGATTGATCTTGATTATTGATGAGCTTCCTTGCAAGTAGGTGAGGAATGTATGGGGTTTCACTTAATTTGGTGTGAAGGTGATGGAAATTAAAGGTGGAGAGAAGTTTGAAATAAGGAAACTTCGCTGACTTTAGAAAACTGTTGTTAAGATCATTGAAGTTAATGTTTAAGAGGTGCCTTTTAAAGTGAGCTCATGCTCTCCTTATATAAAGTTAGGGTACTATCGATTGACATTGTCTTTATCCTGCCTATCGAAAGGTAACCCTAGACACAGTGCCGATAAGCAGGGAAATGGACCTGCCAATTGACAGTCTTGTACAGCTTTTTTGAAAAAATGGTCGTAAAATGAAATTCGTAAGTCCAAATCGTGGATGGGGCATACCGTTTGAAAGGTTATTCAGAGACCTATAAGAATCCTTTGGGATGATCCTGGGTCTAGGAGTTGACTTTGGGTTAAACAGGGCTCGAAAGATCCGATGATCTTTTAGACAAGAGATTCTAGGAGGAAAATGTATCGTTCGTCCGAACTATAAGGCCGATTCGAGTATGAAATGAACCATTGGAAAGGGTATTCATATCCCTTCAAAGATTCATTCAGTCTCGTTTGCTTTGAAGAGTTGATCTTGGTCAAACGGGGCCCAAAAGCACCTGGTGACCATTTGGAGTAAAATGATGATTCATGCATGGGGTGGACCGTTGGAAAGTGTATTCAGTGCCCTTTGAAGATTCATTCAGTATCATTCAAGATGAAGAGTTAACGGGAATCAAATGGAGTTCAGGAGCACCTAGTGGCCTTCAAATTAATTACGAGGGAAAACGGATCGATCGTCCGAATGGTAAGGTCGATTCATACATGATACAGACCATCGAAAAGGTTATACAGATTACTTCGAAGTTTAGTTGAGATTTCTCTCTAGTGAGGAAGTTAATTAGGGTTTAAATTGGACTCGGGAGCTCCCTGTGGCCTCCACATTGATTTTTGGTCTGGACCATTGTGTCTATTCACGCACGGGGCAAACCGTTGGAAAGTAAATTCATAGCCCTTATAAGATTTATTAAGCTTTTGCTCTGAAGATGAAGTTGACCAGAGTATAACGGGCCCTGAGAGCTCCTGATGGCCTCTAGATCGGTACTGAGAGTATGACCTAGGGTTTATGGTAAATGTGGTGGTGTTGGGGACCTAAGGATAGACTTAGGGAGTTCTAGAGTGTGGTGTCTACAGAGCCCCTCGAGGGGTAATCTTGGAATAAGTGAAAGTCGTCGAATAGACACCACATGGATGATGTAGGAAAGAGGTCAATTATGCGAACCAAAGGGACGAGGCTGACCCTTTTAAAGGGTCAACGTCGATTCTGAGGACCTAAGGATGAGGGGATCGATTCTGTGGGTCGAAGTCAATTCTGAGGAACTAAAGATGGGATGACCAATTCTGTAGGTCGAGGTCAATTATGAGGACCTAAAGTAGTGGCGACCTATTCTGCGAGTCGAGCTCAATTCTAAGAACCTAAAGTCATGGCGACCAATTCTGTGAGTCAAGGTCAATTCTGAGGACCTAAAGTTGGGGCGACTAATTTCACAGATTGAAGTCAATTCTGAGGACCCAAAATTATTGCGACCAATTCTGCAGGTCGTGGTTAAATCTGAGGACCTAAAGTCGTGGCGACCAATTCTGCGGGTCAATGTTAATTTCGAGGACCTAAAGTTGGGGTGACCAATTCTACATGTCGAGGTCAATTTTGAGGACCTAAAGTTGTGGTTACTAATTCTGCTGGTCGAGGTCAATTCTAAGGACCTAAAGTTAGGATGACTAATCATGCGGGTCAAGGTCAATTTGAGGACTTAAAGTTGGGGCGACCAATTTTGCGGGTCGAGGTTAATTCTGAGGACCTAAAGTTAGGGCGACCAATTTTGCGGGTCGAGGTTAATTCTAAGGAGGTAAAGTAGGGGTGATCCATTCTACGGGTCGAGGGAAATTTCGTGGACTTAGAGTTATGGCGACCAATTCTGCGGGTCGAGATCAATTATGAGGATCTAAAGTTGAGGCAACCAATTCTGCGAGTTGAGGTCAATTCTGAGGGCCTAAAGTTGTGGCGACCAATTCTGCGGGTCGAGGTCAAATCTAAGGACCTAAAGTTAGGGTGACTAATTATGCGGGTCGAGGTCAATTTCGAGGATCTAAAGTAGGGGCGACCAATTTTATGGGTCGAGGTCAACTCCGAGGACCTAAAGTTGGGATGGCCAATTCTGCAGGTCGAGGTCAATTTCGAGGGCCTGAAGTTAGGATGACTAATTCTGCAGGTCGAGGTAAATTCTGAAGACCAAAAGTTATGATGACCACCTCTGCAGGTCAAGGTCAATTTTGAGGACCTAAAGTTGAGGCGACCAATTCTATGGGTCGAGGTCAATTCTGATGACTTAAAGTTGGGATGACCAATTATATGGGTCGAGGTCAATTCCGAGGACCTAAAGTTGTGGTGAATAATTCTTCGGGTGAAGGTTATTTCTAAGAACATGAAGTAGTGGACAACTAATTCTTCTCTGGGTCGAGGTTAATTCTGAGGACCTAAAGTTGTAATGTGGGGGGTTTGCTCTCTGGGGAGTCTTTAATTTATCTTTGGGAGTTTGGATGTATTTTTAGCTCCACTGGGGAGTTTGTTTTTCTGAGGCCCCGCTAGGGAGAGATATTCGACTAGTGCTAATAGCTCTTCTAGGGAAGTTGGAATTTCTCTGGGAGAAAGTTTAATTTGAAAATTATGCTGGGGAAATGGGGAGGATAATACACATAGTCTTACTGGGAAAACATTTGATTTTTGAGGTTTTGAGTTCCATTGGGGATGACTTGAGGTTTTGGGATTCCGTTAGGGACTTGTAGTGGACTCTGGGACACGAACGCATTATTTTAGAAATCTTAAAAAATGGTTTTCTAGGTGAAGAAATGTTCCAATATTTATTTGGCAATTTTAGGAATTTTCTGGAGTTTTTTTGAAGTTTTTTGGAATTTTTTGGGATTTTTTGTACGAAATTTCAAGGGGACGGTCGATTGGTGGGTGGCAGAGATTATCGTTCAATAGTGGCACGGTCTTCTGGGTTGCCTTGGGAAGGGGAAGAGGTAGTGTTGATCGGTGGGTGTCTGGGAACTGTCGAACGGTATCCCCATTCGTCTCCTTTTAAAAGGGGCAAGTTCTCCTCATTTTCATAGCTCCTAGCGTTAGGATCTTCTACATTTTCTTATTAAGATTCGTTTCTAAGCTTCTTCCTAGCCCGAGACTCAAAAATGGTGGATTTTTCGAGTAGCAGAAACCATATGGTGTGGTTGGGTGTCAATAATTGGGTGAACCCAGAGTTGCGAGCTAGGGTGCCCCTAACATTGGGCAACGAAAATTACTTCGAGTTGTTTGAGCTAGTTGCTGAGGATTGCTTTCTACTGTGCGTTTCCTCACATCATCGGTCGTCTAGGGTGAGGAACCTTAGTGGTTATGTAAGTATTAATGACCTTTGGCTTTCTTTTTCTTTTTTTTCTTTTTGTTTCCTTGAGTTGACAAAATGTTTTTTTATTGATTTTTTATTTTATCAGACTGACATAGCTTCTACGAGCTTTCATTTCCCGAGTGGATGACGGGGTTTAAGGATGTGTGGGAGCACCTTTCGGTGGTGGTGTGATGGGTAGTTTCCTCTGTGGGCTTCAATCTCCTAGCATCTGCTTTGGACAAGACATCGCATTCTATGACTGTTTTGTGCACACTGGGGGAGATGTAGTGGGACACTACCCACACCATCCATTTGGGATTCAGGGAGATGACGGTGACTCCCATCGATGTCCAACAACTACTGATGATTGATTGTCAGGGCATGCAGATTGAGCTGGATCGATCTTTAAGGGTGACACCTGAAGCGGTTGAGCTTGCATTGGGAGATGGGGGAAGGATAGTCTCGAGAGATTCGATTCGCATTTATTCTCTCCAGGAGATTCTATTTATTTGGAGGATCAATGAGACAGATGGTCTGTAGGTATGATAAATGACCCGTTTATTAATTCTTCTTTTGTTGGGGGGTTTCTTGGTGGCGTCGAGTGGCAACGTCGTCCATTTGTGATTTTTACCATTTTTGAGGGTATTTTTAAATATCCATCTTCATGATTAAAAGAGCCTAACCTTGGTGACCCTTTATTCTTCTCTGGCCACTTTCAGTCGGTGCTACCGACAGACCTTTACATGGGCTACGTACCTTCTAGAGGTAACTTTCGCATTTCTCTTTAAGTATTTTCTTACATTTTTCCTTTAGTTTTTTTCTTCTGTTGATTCTTATCTTTCTACAAACATGGTTTTATGAGGTGATAGAGCTCAATTCCCATTTCATAGGCTTGCATGATGAGGAGGTGGGGTACTTCTCCCTCATGTACAGTTGGCGAAAGTCCAACCGGCGGTCCAAGAAGTCTATTTCTCTGTTGGCGGTGTGTTAGGACTTGAACACCCTGACGAGCAACCAAGTTATTCCCTTTTTCTTTGGCATCCTTTTTTGGCATTTTCTTTGTTTGCGCAAATATTGATCTTTATTGGAAATTGCAGGTAACTTTCCACTCCCGATGGACGACTGTTCAGTACACGGGGGTGACTAGGATGCATGCATAGATGTGCTGGCTGCTGTCGCACGAGTTCGGCTATTCTTGATATTTCGGGGAGAGAATGGTCCGATAGATTATGGAGGATGAGGTGGAGATCCCACTGGCGATGCCCCCGATGTACATGAGGTGAGTGTGAGAGATTTCGGAGGAGGCTAGGGCGACGATGATAATTGGCGAGCCTTACTCGTCATATAATACGGTGACAACCTATGACTACCTCGACTTTACGATGAGTTGGATGATGATTTCTTGTATCTATGAAGTGGTGATCATGCTTCCGCCACATATGGCTTCGGGCAGGGGTACGAGTAGGCCGATGGGGTTCTCCCACAGCATAGGTGGTGCATCATTGTCGGCGATAGCAATGGAGGTTTCATTCATTCAGGTTGCTTTTCCCTCTTATAATTTTCGATTGACTGGAAGGGGATCGTTGCGTATGCCGCACCACCCTAATGCAGTGGATCTTAGGGTGTTGGGGCTAACAGAGGACGTTCTTCAGCCAGATGTATATATTTTCTCTTTCTTTATCCTTGTCTAGCTTTTTTTTTTTGCTTTAGACTGATTGATTTGCCTATTATTTCTATTCTTTATTTGTAGCATATCGGGGTGTCAACCACTTGGATTAAAGAAATTTAGGACTGGGTGGCCTCCGCGACTGCCTATATCAGGGACTCGGTTCCAGTTCCTTCTTGTCTGGTGTCATCCACTACCTTGGAGGAGGGAACATGATCGGGGAGTGGAGGTTCCACAACTCGCTACCAGGGGAATCGCGCTCGCCATAGGGAGATTTGGGGTTTCGGGTTGAGTCCCGCTATTTTTTCTTTCTACTATTTTTCTTATTTTCTTTTCCTTGAAAAAATGTAATGATGCAATTGGTAATATATAAAATTAATGAGATTTTTGTTTATTTATCTTTGCTTAAATGACTTATTCTACATGCACTTTTTACTTTATTACTGAGACTGTAAAAAGGATGAGATATTTTATTAAATAACTCGAGAGAAGATTTATTTTGAGAAAGGATGGGTAAAAATGGATAGTATAGGAAGAAATTACCCGAGGGTTTTTTAAATAAGGATTTATTATTTTTAGATTTTTTATTTTGACAAAAAAGGAAATATAGGATTTTCTAACACAAGGGGGTTGCCGATTGGCATACCCCTTGTCCTGCCTATCGGTAGGTGAGTCCAGTCAAATCACCCTAAGGATTTGATTGAACTTTCTTTCAGACCAATGTACTTAGTAAGGTAAGTTTTATTTTGGGTCCTTTGAGTTTCTTATCTTTAGACAAGGTATTTGGGTATAAAGGGGGAGGTAAAGAGGGTGTAGTTTTTCACCCAATCACATTTTCTCTTATTTCTTATTTCTTGCATTTTGCCTTATTATTTTCCAAATGGACCTTCCCATGAGTGAAAAATTCACTTCATATCTTGCGATCCTGTAAGTCATGCGTCTTTATAACATAGATTAAGAAGCTTTCAATTTGCGTCAAGTCTCCTTGTGGCACAATCGAGCAATTGATTGGAACATGCTGGCGGCGGCAATGTAATTTTGGTATACTAAGGATCATTTTTCTGCTTTGGATTGGATGAGATATATTCGACCTATAAGGAGTTTTCATTTATGTTGGGGGTTAATTTTAGCGTGGCGGTGGCTATGCCCGAATTCTCTCAGTCTCCTTGGGTGCCGTTAGTAGAATTCTCCACATTTCTCCTTCGACGGCTCAACCATTGGTCATTGGAGTAATGATTTATCTTCCACCTATCATGTATTATGTGTGTATTCAATGATGCAGTCCATATTGGAGCTGCTGCCTTGGGACTGACTTCGAAGCTACTGCTAGTGACCGGGGGACTTGATGGTGGACCCTCAACTTGCTGCCATTATAGTGTAGATGTCATATTATTGCAATCCTGCGACAGTGATACTAGCGGACACCCAAAATGGTCTAAATGCTTGGCAGGAAGGCCATTCAGATTTTCTAAGAGGAAGCCCGATTATGCTGTTCATGTGGATGGCTAAGAGATCCGTTTGGTGGTTCACCTGAATATCCCTTGACAGTTGTGCCGAATTTCTTCACTCGTTATTTCATTAGATTTGACCCATCCATAGAGAATTGGGTAAATTAGTTCGTGGAGCACGAAGCTCGATACTTGCGCTGGTCGATGCTATGGTGGGGAGAGATGTAGCCCATTCTAGAACTGGGAAAATACTGGTATATTCGATTAGTTGGCGGCCTTTAACAGACCTTATTTTTATTTCCTCTAGCAACTCCTGCGCCAAGTCGGATGGGAGCAGATAGTGCCTCCTCAGACACTAAACTTCTTTCCCGTTGAAGACTTAACCGAATCGATGCGTATGAGGTTGGGATATCTATGGGAGAATCGTTGGTCGTCAACTTTTCCTTCTCAATCCGTAGGTAAGGTTTGGCATGTGTTCGGGGATTACCTGAAATGGTTGTGGAAGCGGGTGGTGGCAAAGATCTTGGCAGAGGAGACTGAACGGAGATGGATTTTCCCTTTTTGATACTATGGAGGGGGCATAGTGGTGTTCTCTAGGTTGGTTAGGAAATATCGTTCTATGTAGTGACTTCAGAATACCTATCAGACTAGGGAAGTCTAGGGGCCTCAAGGAGTAGAGGATAATGGGGCTGGTTTTTTCGACAGCTGCGGATAGGGTCTTTTATGAAGCTAGTGTTCATTTATTGTGAGGCTTTTGTTATTGAGATGTGTTTAGTTTATTTTTGTTTTGTTTTAGTTATTGGGAATAAATTTGGGAAGGTTTGGTTAGTTTATCTCAGGGATAGTTTGGTTGGTGGGGGTTATTTTGACTCCCTAAACTGATATTTCATATAATTGTACTGAATTATCCTATTTATGGAATGAAGAAGAATTTTGATCATATTTTTATGCCTCTTGATGAGTTTTACATTTGAATTATCTATACCAATCACTAAAGCATAAGTAATCCTTTTTTTCATATAAACGATAAAACGAACTGTCATTCTCGGAGGCAAGAAAAGAATAGCATTTTGTGAAAACGAAGGGGACCATGCCCATGTAAAGTGTATAAGATGCCTACGTACCTCTGGGATTTTGAAATATTTTTTGAGTTTCATCTTGAAAGCAAAAAGTTTTTTAGAGGATCAGGCCCCATCTAAGAGGGAAATGAAGATTTTTTTTAAGAATAAAAGGGGGTGTGAGGAGTCGTAGCGCGCTGAGATTTCAAACTAAGGGTAGAATTTCTTGAGACAGTCTAGGTTGACTTGACGTGCCATCTCTTCTCTGTCAAATTCAGTGAGTATAGCGGCGCCACCGGACAGGATCTTCTTCACGATATAGGGGTCACTCCAGTTTGACTTGAATTTTCCTCTGGGTTCCCAAACGGGGTTTATAGTTTTTTTAGGGCTAAGTCCCTTTCTTGGACACCACAGTCCATGACTCTTCAGTTGAACGATCATGTTATTCAGCGACGGTGCCCTTGTGTACAATATAGAGCCCTTAGCCTCCTTTCATCTACGAGTAATAACTCATCAAAATAGCTTGATGCCAGTCTTCTCGCTGACTTTGCTATCAAGCATAACGTGTAATGAAGATATTTATAGCTCAATGGGTAGGACTGCTTCCATGCCGTATACCAGAGAGTAAGAATTAACCCCAGTAGATGCCCAAACTGAAGTGCAGTAGCCCCAGAGGGCATAAGGGATCCGATCAGCCCAATCTCGATAACTCTGGGTCATCTTACTAATGATTGCTTTGAGGTTATTATTTGTGGCTTAAACTGCACCGTTGGTTTATGGTTAATATGAAGAAAATTTGTGTTTATGAATTATGTACTCATCGATCAAATCTGTGACCTCTGCCTCAAAATGTAACCCTTTGTCTGATACTAACTCATGAGGAATCCCGTATCGGCAGATGATGTTCTTTCGGATAAACTTAGCAACCTTTTTGGCATTTTACACTGCGTATAACTCGGCTTCGACCCATTTGGTGAAGTAATCAATGGCGACCAGGATGAACTCGTGCCCATTAGAATCTTTGGGGGTAAATTTCCCATGATATCAATGCCCTTGGTGGAGAACGACTAGGGAAAAGTCATGTTGTATAATTCTCACAGAGATAAGTGCTGGAGATTGGTAAATTATTAGCAGTTAAGGCATCTCTGGACATAGGCAATGCAATCCTGAAACACCATGGTCCAATAGTACCCCGACGGATAATATTCTTAGCGAGCATATGGCCATTCATGTGAGGTTCGCATTCCCCGTTGTGGATTTTCTGCATCAATTCAATATTAGCCCCTGCGATGCAGTGCAAATGGGTTCCATCGAAGTTTATCTTGAACAACGCTTTATCGCAGATGATGTACTCAGTATCCAATTTGCGAAGGGTCACACGATCTTTCTTATTAGTAGCACTGTCAAAGAACATTTTCTACCGGAGGTCTTCTTGAGAGGTGCAGATGATATCTTCATCCGGGAACTCAGAGATCCAAACATCGACTTCTTTCATGGGGTAGTCGATAAGGTAGTCAGAGATGGATCTTCCTTTCATAGATTTTCACGTGACTTACATAATATTGAATTTGTCTAGTAGTATCAACCATCGAGCCATTCGACTTGACAAGGCGGGTTTCTCAAGCAAGTATTTGACAGGATCCATTCGGGACACAATTATGGTGCAAAAATCAAGCATATAATGCCGTAATTTTTGAGTGACCTAGACAAAGGTGATGCATGCTTTCTTCGAGGCAGTGTAGTTGACTTCGTACCGAGCTAATTTGGGACTGGCGTAGTAGATGGACATTTCTTTACAGAATTCTTCAAGGTATTGGGCTAACAAAGTCGCAGCTATAATATCTGTTACAGTCAAATATAGGAGTAAAGGCAGACTAGGATATAGTGGCATGAGTATCAAAGATTGGGTGAGATATAGCTCGATTCTATCTAAAGCAACGTGAAGATTCATTCAGTCTCGTTAGGTTCAAAGAGTTGACCTTGGTAAAATGGGGCTTGGAAGCGCCTGGTGACCTGATGGAGTAAAATAAGTCATTCGTTTGTCTAGTAAGGCTGATTCGCTCATGGGGTGGACTGTTGGAAAGGGAATTCAGAGCCCTTAGAGGATCCAAAGAGTTTCGCTTAAGTTTGGAGAGTTGACTGGAGTCAAACGGGGCCCGGGAATGCCTAGTGGACTCTAAATTAGATTTTGAGGGAAAATTGACCGTCCATCTGTACTGTAAGGAAGATTTACACAAGGGGCAAACCATTAAAAATGAGATTCAGGGCCATTGGAAGACTAAATAAGCAGCCGCTCAGGTGAGAAAGTTGATCGATAATCATGGGGCTCAGGAACACCCAGTGGCCTCTAGATCGGTACTCGGAGTACAACCTATGGTTTATGGTGAAGGAGGAAGTGCTAGGGAGCTAAAGAGATGCTTAAGGGGTCTTAGAATGTGGTGTCTACAATATATATATATATATATATATATATATATATATATATATATATATATATATATATATATATATATATATATATGATGTGCCCCAAGTGTCACCTCGGCTCAGAAACTACAGCCTCGACCAAGACATTACCGAGGTTGGGAATGCCTTGGATCCGTGAGAACATACCTCGGCCATAACAAGGTCGGACCTGGACGACACTACCACCAAACTCTTCAAGGGGACATTGCATGTATCATAAGGGTCAGCAGCTCTTCAGTTCACCTGGGAATGACAACCTTGGTCAAGGGTAGGCCGAGGTCGCGAGGAGCCATACTTCCACAAAAGGTCGACCTCATCAGCAAATCAGCCGATGTTCCATGCACATGCCAGCTTAGCTTCGGCCCAGGCCGACCCTAGCTCCTTACCTCGGCTTCATTTAAGCCGAGACCTTAGTGTCTCAACTCGGATTGAATAAGCAACTGGACCTTATCAACCTCGGACTCTTCCAGGCCGAGGTCATGACCAAGCACAGAGGCCAAGCACTTATTGACATGTGGATAGGGACACATAGACACAAATCAGTTATAACAAATCATTCCCCCCACGTGGGAGGAATATTTCATCATCATTCTCTACATGTGACAGTGACAGATGTCTTCATCAGATTGGCTAGATCAACACACACATGCTCATTGCATGCATAGGGGGTACATTACACCCCCGGGTACTATATATAGAGGTCATCCTCTACCTTGCAAAGGATCCAAAATGATAACCCTAGCTAAAACTCTGTCATTTTACACAGTAGAGAGAGAAAGCTTAAGAGATTGTATCGATGGCCATTAATGCCTTCATTCAGTGATATTACTGACACACACTCACAGTGGACGTAGGCCAGATTGGCTGAACCACTTACATTCGAGTGTTCATCCTCTTCTCCTCATCTCAATATCTTATATTTAGTATATACTTGAGCTGCCATTGTTATCACTAGATTGAGGTTACAAACACCTTGACTGGTGGTGTTATTTCCTGCATCATCATTTTTGGTGCCGTCTGTGGGAACGAGAAGTTGTCTCTTCCTCTTCTTCAGCTTGACCTCACCGGAGACTCTGGTGGTGAATCAGGCACCACCAAAGGCATAGAGTTGTTTCACCATTGAAAGAGGTCCTTTAAGGTATTAAGCTCACCTGCTACTCAAGCTCTTATTTGCTAACAAATGACACCAGAATTACCACCGCCTCTTCCGCCACCTGGTGAGGGAGGGCCTAGTTCCAGCCAGGCACCGCCTCAGTCCGAAATGGCGGAGGTAGCTTCCTCCTTGAGGTCTTTAGCTGCAACACAACAAGCTATGCAGGAGCAGTTTGCACAGCTCAGCCAAGCTATGATGAGGCCACCTGGAGGCTCACCGGAGATGATCACCCCGGCGGCTGTCCAGCTTGATCCTCACGCCAGGGGACCACCCCAGGCACCAATAAAGGACCAGCCAGCACCCCAGCGGAGGAGGGACATTTCTGAACCTAGGCGCTTACGCCTGGGGAGGTAAGGAAACCCTTGTCCAGAGGACAGGTATGACGATCTAGAGGCGGAAGAGGTTCCAGAAAATTGTTGGGAATAGTATGAGGTTTCGAATAATATTGTACATCTTCTTCAGCAGAGCCGAGGTTGTGTCGGCTGAAGAGGTGAAGAGGCCCAACAATGAGGATTAGCTTTTGATCGATTGAGCAGATGGTCAGCCTTTGAGAGATTGGGCCTAGTGATTGACCTAAGACAGAGATTATTAAGGTCGAGAAGTGCAGCTGGCTCGCAAAGAGGAGACAGACAAAGTTGGCCTAACCAAGGTCGACCCCGTCCAAGAAGGGGTAGAGACTAAGAAGAGGTCAACAGCCGACGTTGTGCTGCGGCAGGGGAACCCTCAGTCCATCCCTTGGAGGTGGTTGGGGATAACCTCGGTCAAGCCGATGGTAGGAGACCATGGAATGGCTCTATCCAACGTCTTGAGGAGAAGATAGGAGACCTCATCAAGAGTAGGGATCCATTGCAGAGGGGTTACTCGAAAGGCTCTCCATTTGTGGCCAAGATAGTGAGCTTCCCGACCCCTGCTAAGTTCAAACCACCCATGGTGTCTCCCAAGTATGATGGTAGCACCAATCCTGTACATCACATTGATATGTATCATTCGGTGGCAGACATCTACTCGATACCTGATGAGATGAAGTGTAGGGCCTTCTTGGGGACCTTGACAGGAGCAGCACATAGCTAGTTTACTTCTCTTTCGAAGAATTCAATTGAGAATTTCAAGGGCTTGGCTAAACGATTCATTCACAACTTCTGCTTTGGGGTAAGACCTCAAAAGAAGACCACTCACCTACTATATGTCAAGCAAGTCAAGGACGATAGCCTAAGGGACTACATCACCAGGTTCAACAAAGATAAACTTGAGGTTGAAGATTACGAAGAGAATATAGTCATGACCGCCCTCATAGGAGGTCTTCAGAAAGGGAAGTTGTTGTGGAAACTTGCGGAAGACCCTCCCAGGTCTATGGCCGAGCTACTGGCAACTGCGGGGAAAGTCATAAATGCCGAAGAGGCGATGGCCACCAAGTATGAGGATGAGAACCGCGATAGTGGAGGGAAATCCCAAAGAAAGAAAGATGGAAAGAAGAGGTCAGCTGATGACAAGTTTTCTCACTATACACCTCTAAATGTGAGCTGTGAGCATATCCTCAATGAGATCAAGAATGACAGGACTCTAAGATGGCCAGAGAAACTGAAGGCCCCACCACATAAGAGGAATAAAAACTTATGGTGTGAGTTCCACCAGGACCATGGCCATGTTACAGACAGATGCTTCGCCTTGAAGGATGAGATTAAAAATATGTTAAAATACGGAAAGTTGAGGAAGTATGTTGATGGTAAGGCTACTAAGGGGGGAAGAGATGACCCAAAGAAGAGGAGAAATGATAGACGCCGTGACGATGCCCCAACTAGAAGAGATAATGATTCAGAAGGTGATGATGAAGACGATCCGAACCTTCCGCCGAAAGATGACAACACCCCGGTGAAGAGAGTTGGCATGATCTCCTTTGGTGTTGACACCATATGCGGAGGAATCGCAGGAGGTGGCTCTGAAGTGGCTGACAGGAAAGCTCATGTGGCAGAGGCCAAGTCAGTGGCCAAACTTGAAGTTGTAAATCTAACATCTTACGATACAGTGAAGAAGAGAAAGAAGGTGGACATGGACACCCTTATAGTTGGGTTCTCCCGACTCGACTTCAAAGGTATCTTAGACCCCCATGATGACCCTTTGGTAATAACAACAAGGGTGCATGGATGCGAGGTGCAGAGAATCCTCGTGGACGGGGGGAGTTCAGCAGACGTGATGTTTTGGCCTTGCTTCAAGAGCCTAGGTCTTAGCAAAGCTAGGCTGGTACCCTACCATCATCCTTTAATGGGTTTCAGCGGCGAAAAGGTCCACCCATTGGTCATGTATGAGATGGACGTACGAATGGGTGATGAGTGGCCTAAGAGGTTGACCCGGAAGATAAATTTCGTCGTGATGGATGAAAACATCTTCTCGACCTATAACCTCATCATAGGAAGAGTGGCCCTTAAGGAGTTTGAAGTTATGACGTCGACGATCCACCAGATGCTAAAATTCCTGACCCCTTATGGGGTAGGGGAAGTGCAAGGTGACCAGACCATAGCTCGGGAATGTTACTTCAACTCGGCTGAAGAGAGAGAGGCCCATAAGAGGGCAACCACCACCTATAGCATTGATACATTGGACCCAAGAGATGAAATAAAGTTGAAGAAGGGAAAGGTCGCGGAAGAGGCAGAATCCATCGTCCTCAATGAGGATGAACCAGAAAAAACCATCCAGGTCGGCAAAGCCCTAAAGATAGAAATCAAGGGAGAGCTGATAAACTTCCTGAGGAAGAGGCAGAATGTCTTCGCTTGGAGTTATGTAGACATGCCCGGCATCAACCCTGAGGTGATGAGTCACAAGCTCAACGTGACCAAAGATGTCAGGCCCATCAAACAAAGACGAAGAGTTTACTCCAGGGAGAAATATGACATCATCCGGGAAGAGGTTAAAAAATTAGAAGAGGTTGAGTTTATAAGAGAAGTCATATACCCGGAGTGGTTATCAAATGCAGTCATCGTGCCCAAGGCCAACGGGAAGTGGAGAATGTGTGTTGATTTTACTGACCTGAGCAGGTCTTGCCCAAAAGACAGCTATCCCTTACCTCAGATAGATCAGATGGTAGATTCTACTGTAGGGCATGAGCTCATGAGCTTCATGGACGCGTATTCAGGCTACAATCAGATCTTCATGGATGCGGAAGACTCAGAGAAGACAACCTTCATTACCGACAAAGGGACATATTGTTACAAAGTGATGCCCTTCGGTCTGAAAAATGCAGGGGCAACATACCAACGTCTTGTTAATAAGATGTTCGAAGATCAAATAGGCAAGACTATGGAGGTGTATGTAGACGATATGCTGACGAAGAGCTTAAAGTCCTGCACTCACGTGGCAGACCTTGAAAAGACCTTCGATACTATGGACTTGTACGGGATGAAACTCAACCCAGCGAAATGTGTCTTCGGGGTAGGAGCTGGGAAGTTTCTGGGGTTCATCGTCAATCAAAGAGGAATCGAAGCAAACCCTGAGAAAATCAAGGCTTTACTTGATATGAAGACACCAAGGAGTATCAAGGACGTCCAAAGACTCACGGGGAGAGTGGCCGCACTCAACAGGTTTATCTCCAGAGCAACGGACAAGTGTCTTCCATTCTTTAAAGTGCTTAGAAAGGCCTTCCAGTGGGACGAAGAGTGCGAAGAAGCATTTAAGCAACTCAAGTCATACCTTGGATCTCTCTTGTTGTTATCTCGTCCCATAGTAGGAGAGAAATTATATGTGTATCTAGCAGTCTCTGAATTGGCTACCAGTGCAGCCATAGTACGGGAAGACGGTGGAATCCAAAGGCCTGTGTACTTCAATAGTAAAGCCCTTAAAGGGTCTGAACAAAATTACCCTCGTATGGAAAAGTTAGCCTACGCCCTAATACACACTACACCAAAACACGCCATTAGTAACACAATTTTACCATTACTAAATATATTAGTAACACAATTTTTCTGTTAGAAAAAAGGCGTGGGGCACGAAGCTAGTAACGGTAAAATTTTGTTACTAATAGTAACGAAAAAATTAAAATTAGTAACGGTAAAATTCTGTTACTAATAGTAACAGAAAAAATTAGAATTAGTAACGGTAATGTTCTGTTACTAATAGTAATGGTAAAATTCAAAATTCGTAACGGTTAAATTATGTTACTAATAGTAACGCTAAAATTCAAAATTAATAACGCTATAGTTGTGTTACTAATAGAAACGGAAAATTCAGAATTAGTAACGGTAAAATTATGTTACTGACAGTAACAGAAAGATCAAAATTAGTAACGGTAAAATTATATTACTAATAGTAACAGTAAAATTCATAATTAGTAACGGTAAAATTGTGTTACTAATCTTAGTACATATTTTAAAAAAAATATAATCCAAGGGCCCTCCCCAAATCCAGAACCTTTGGCCAATTCCTTGCCAATTACACTAGATTAATGGCAAACTCATTGATTTCAAACCACTTTAGACAAATTCGAAAACAAATAGAGATCAATCGCACCAGATAAGAAATCAAAGCAATTTTAGAGTGAAAAAAATACAACAATAAAATGGATCATAAACTTCAATCTAAAGAACCCTCATTTTAACTTTTTAATACAGCCAACTTAGAGGTCTTCACATAGATTTTGTCTTGTTTCCAATAGTGCTTCTCTCACTATCTTCACATAAGGCCCTGCTCCTATGCTAGAGCCACCTGTACACATAACACCAACTCAATTATTTCATTTCTACAAACATTCTGTTGATGGGAAAGGAAAACAATTATATTTATTAATCTTACCTCCGGAATTCAAATCGAAAAAATTCAATAGTAAATATCAAAACGATCCTACTCAAACAATCGATAATACGGAAAGCCAAATTGTTCTACAATATAGGATCAAATTGAAAAATCTAATTCTTTTACAAGTATGCTCTAGAGTCACCTGAAAGACAATGCTCAAAATTTTCCAAATATGGTTAAACATGTAGGAATATCTTTTGACATTAGCCTACACTTTAATGTTCATTTTCACTTATTTTTATAATAGTTAAACTTTAAAATCCCTGACTTTTATGATAAAAAAACAAAAAAATTAGGACACCCCAACAATGAAGGCGTGGGTGGGGGGTTTTGGTAGGCTGCCACAGGTTGTAACCTGAGTCATGAGTTTGACAAAAAAAATTGTAGCAATACTAATGTGAATAGCCCACCCCACTAGTGGCATCCTCAAAATTAGTAACAAGAAAATAAAGTCAAATTATGAAACCAACACCATATTAAGACCTCTTATTATGTCCTTTTTCCATTGTTACAATATACACATATGGTCCAAACAAGCCATGATTTCATTTTTTCAGAATCACCACTCAAGTAATCAATATTTAGAAGTACCTATATTGAATGTCAGAACTCCATCACAACTTTTGCCAAGGTGTGAGCTACTTCTTTTTGCTTCCAATGTGAATTTTGTTCTTGGATTCTTAACTGAGAAAAAGCATCTCGGCGACATATTTGTGCAGCAGCAGTTATCTTCCAAAGACACTCCTAATTGAATGAATATATGGTAAATTAGGAAGGCAAATAAGCTGAAGATAGGTATTAAATATAGTTATATAGGAAGAAAATTGCAATAAAGAAGCCTTACAATACCTACTTGAATAAACACAATCAAAACAAATAGAGACCGAAGAATATAAGGGAAGAACCCATCTTCTTTGTAGAAGATCGGATCGTTAAGCCAGTGTAGAACAAATAGAGACCGAAGAATATAGGAGAAGAACCCATCTTTCATAAACCCAATATGGATGTATGAAAACCCTTAGATACTACTTGTATTATATAGAATTCATTTTTAAAGTGTTTATATTTGAACAATTCTGACTTCAAATGTATAAAATGATATTTGTGTATTTAATTCAGAAATTTACAGTTATTTTCTCCTTTTAAGACCATCTCCAAAGCATTTAGGCATTTTTTCCACACCAAAGTGCCCAAATGTTATTTTGTCACACCAAATATTAGTTCAATCTCATGAGCTATGGGTATAGGATCGTCGCCAGGTACCCCTCCTGTGGTATTTGAACTACCGTGGGACAAACATTCAAAGCCACATGTTAACTTCAACATGCGAATAAATGGAGGGAAAGAGTTATGCGACGTTAAGTTTATTAAATGTATATTTTCCCAGACTTTATGTTTAAAAGCCTTGAAATAAAAGGTATTCCTTGCGGGATACCTAAACTACTCGCGACTATGGGGGCAAGAGTTATATGCAACTTCTTTTCCTTACGCAACCTGATGTGGAAATGAAGGGGAATGAATGGGATTATATATGGAACGACTTAAGCCAGAGTCACAAATCAATAATACGTCTATCCATTCATTTCGATGCCAAGGAACCTATGAACGAGGACTACATGATGCAAATGTAGTGTACATTGGGGTAACAAACTTTCTCCGAGTGAGCAAAGAATGTGCTACAGATGCGTCAACCTGCAACATATTGACCCCAATGTCCGGTCCCTAACCACCCCTTAACTACTCGTGATTGTGGGGGCCTATTGCGACTCTAGTTACCCCTTAAGCCTAGTTGGATGATCCATGTCCTATTGCAGGCCCGTGGTACTCTGCTGAGATTGTTATGTATTTTGGAGAAAAAAAAAGCATGGAGAGATATCCCAAACTATGATGGATCTAAGTTCATGGTAAGTAAAGTGAAGGGTGTGGTTGATTAGAGTTTAACTGGGGCACTCTCATAATACAGAAATTAAAGAAAATTTCAATGACAGCTATGCTGATTAACGGTGGAGCAGGTGAATAATTGAATAAGCAATGTAGTGTGGGAAATGAGGAAAGATAAGAACTCATTAAAAAAATGGTTGTTGAACAAGTCTAATTGAAGGATAACAACTCTTTAGTGGATAATAGATAGAGTAAACTACGTCTATTTCATGAATTAAAACAATAATATTATTTAATAATAATTTTATTGCATCAAACCAGTAGGATTTGAGGGTCACTATTATCCTAGTTTTAAGAGGGCAAAACAGATTTAGACTCAGTTTCTATACCCAACTCGCTCTCGAAATATCAATTTTCTTGATACCTGCATTCATAAACCATATTTAGGACAGAAGTTAAGAGATTAAGGTCAAGGTTCAACAAGTTCACATCATTATGTAAATTGGAGACGATTTACTACCCACGACTTATATAGATTTATAGATGCTTACAGTATAGTGTAAGTGCAACTTTACGACTCAAATCAAAACAAATATTGAAGATAGCATGACATGTTTGTAAATTGCACGCTTTCACCAGGAGAAGGTTCCATAAAGTCAATACTATACATGATATCAAAGTACACTCAATAGTGACGAATAATACTGCATTATAGGAAGATTTCTAGCATTTGGCACACTTATAACCAGATTTTAATAAAATAAGTATACAAGGCACAAGTTGTAACAGTTGGTTGATAATTGGCAGTACTAGGCAACCCTTATGTGACATTAAGTAATTGAGTAATCTAAAATGAAGGATAAACACCGATGAGCATGTTATAATGTACTGTAAAAAATAATTGAACTCACCAGCCTAGGTGGTTCTGAATATAATTGAACTCACCGATGAGCATGGTTGAATTTTTCGATAAAGTTGGTGGAGAAATTTCTTTCCACCAAGTTTTTCCTTGGGACTGTCTTTTTTTTCCCTTATTAGGAGAATGGGGGTCATTTTTTTCCCCTTCTTAAAACAGCAGTTCATTTTATGAGGTGGACTGCATAGCAGTAAGATCACGCATAAATAAATAAAAATATTCAACGGTCTCTGGAGACTCACACATTGGGATGACTAGGCTCCATTAAAACGGTTCCAGTTTTGGTATCGATCTTGGCATCAAGCTTTGAGGTCAGGATAAGATTCACAATCCACCTCTCAGCCTCCTCATAGTTCAAATTTAGTTTCTCAGCAAGCACTCTGCCAATAAAAAAACAAAGGTTTTAACTTTCAAAACAACGAACCTTGGGGTATATATATCAACATTGCTGTACCACCAAACAATTAATGATTGGAAATCAATAGTATTACAACGCAATTAGAAAATTCAACACCACAAATCAAAACTGGTTGAAAAGAGTTTCAATGATTTCTTTTTCAAAAATAGCCTCACTGAATGGCTGGCACATAAACATGCTTTGAAGTTCAACGAAAGGAATTTAATCTAATATAAATGGCTTTAATTTTTATCTAGTATAAAAAACAAGTTGCTGAAAAAGAAGAACAGCATGGACAATTTAAGCTAAATTTACAAACTTCAATCATTCTATATCCCATCAAAATATCGAAGAACCAGTTATAAAGGCAGGGGTAATGGAAGATGGTGTATATATGAATTTCGATAGTAATGATATACTTCAGAAAGCAGGTACGTACCCCATGTCAATGCGCTGATGTATCCGACAGTAGGTCTCAAAGATGAAAAGGCGGGCATTTTCTAGAAACTCATCCCTCAACGGTACAGTTGAAAAGTTGCTTTCTTCAACTCATTTTCCAAGAAATGGGTCGTTCAATATTACCTGCATTACAATAATCATGTTCAGCAAAAGGGGTGTACATGCTAAAGGGCAAACACTGAATTAAACCTCATTGAAGGGATTTTTACTCAAAACTAGTGTCAACAACCTTTTACGATAATGGGATTTTTTAAAAAGTGCTACTTTCATGAGTACAATAAAGAAAACATTGAAACAAAATCAAGAGAATACATGTGAGCTCTAAGGTAGACAGACCATGTCTGGGCAGGCTTGAATGTAGGTGTGTCCTTGTCATCATCCTGATAAGTGTGTCCAACAATGTCTCCAAATCAAATCTCAATAGAAACTAATTGTGTTCTTGTGAGTGAGGCACCAGGCTATAGCATAAGTATGAGCTAACCAAACAGTGACCTTCATTTCAAAGTAGAGAAACATCTAAATGCAATGATGTGTCCAATTGGTATAGAGAGATAACCATAGCATGAGCGACAGACCTGTACAAAGGGTATAAAAAACAAAACTGTATGAATGAGAATCAAGGTAGACAAAATATTGATCCTCAATCCAGTAATGAATAAAATAAGGGATAGGAATAAAACAAAACTAGAATCAAGGTCTACATATGGCATGTGCAAATTAAAATTGCTAAAATACTAGTGCCATAATTTAGAATCATGAGAGCATTCAAGAAAAAGGTGACTTACAGTTATGCCACTATTACGATTTTGTGCAACCGATTCTTTCTACTATTAGTTTATAAGCTTGATAATAGGATTAATCCATACTTACATAAGACCTCTATCTTGAATGAAATTATGTGAGCTATATATATTAGATTGACGCATATTAGAAATCTGTATTCGAAAAGTATTGAATGATGTGGTCTTAAATGGCCTTTGGATTAGAAATCTCTTATCCTCCTTCAGTGGTGCTAAAAAAATTGTGACTAAAAATAAAAACTGAACATATAAGTGATAGTTTAATACCTTGGATCTGGTTCTGTTTGAGGATGTCAACTTCATTTCCTGAGCATTTGTTTTCTAAATCAGACCAGCAAGAATAGAAGTATTCTCTACTCTGTTTGGGCAGTTTGAAAACAAAACCACAAGAAATTTAGAGAATAGCTAATAGGAGCACATTCAGAACAACAATAAAGAAAATGAAAGACATGGGCAGTAGTTTCTTTTGAAATCAAGAATAGCTAATAGGAGCACATTCAGAATAGCAATTACCGGTCACGCACCTTCCGGTAGTTTCTCTTTTGCTTTGCTTTCGTTCTCACAAAATAATATCCATATGTTGGGATCAACACCTTCCGGTAGGACTCCACGATTGTCTTCGGTAGGCAAAAAACATCTCATATTAATTTTGTGTGTCCTAAACTTCTGTGAAAACCGTTTCTCCATCAGCGGGCGAGCCACCTCCAGTTCAACATCTAACTCAAATCCTACCATTAAAGCATTCCAAACATCATCTTTGTAATTGTTTAGCACAACTCTCCAATCTTCGTAACTAATCGGAATATAAGATCTAACAAGATCACCAACCCAAGTGCTCCATCTCCCACTCCATGGACCGACTACACTCCCATCCACTTGAACGGTGACTCTCATTTTACCATCTTGGGTCATATATTGTAATTGTTTAGCCTTTTTATCCATTTCTTCTTGCTTCTTTTTATTTTCTTGATGCGGAGTGGATGATATTTGTTTTGGTGTTGATGACGTTTGTTGTTTCGAACTACCACTTGCACTTGAAGCCATGATGCCCAATACAGTGCTGCCAAAATAAAAAATAGATGCCAACAATAGAAATAACTGTTATAAAATAATATGCATTGAATTAAAAATAGAGGCCCAATACATTAGCATATTGATAGAGATATATATAGTCATGTTGGTAAAACAAAACAACTTTCAACGGTTACAATATCCTAAAGAAAATATTAAAATAACTAAATCGAGTCGTATTGCTTGAGCAAATTTTCCAAGTGCGTTTGGTCTTCAAGAATAGATTGGAAGATTGTTGGTGTCTCTAAGTCGTCCACTTGACTAGTCAATCTCTTAGGTGACTGTATAAAAACCCACCAATTGGGATTTTTAAGATCTTTCGAATAGAATACTTGACTAGGCTCGGATGCGAGAATGGCAGGCTCATCATACTCATTATCAACGCTCTTAAACTTAACAAAATTTACCATCACTAAGTTGGAGTCCGTACAAAGCTTACAACCATTAGTCTTATCCTCCACTCTCACCCAATCACAATAAAATACCACCTCCTTAAACAATGTATAGTCCAGCTCAATAATTTGTTTGATAACTCCATACCACATAGTCCAAGTATTTGTGAGATTCTTATCACTTTTTTTAGCTCGAAATTGTGTCCATGCCTTCAAGCAAACGCCGCTATCCTGTGTGACAACAGTATCTTCGTGATACTTAGGAGAGAATACGAAACCATTTACACGATACTTTTTATATGTTTTAGCCTTGAATTGCGGCCCTTGAACTAACCGCCACAATGTTTCATTTGTCTTCGTCTCTCCTGATTTCAGCAACTGTTTGATGAAAACAAATCATAATTACTACAATGTTTCAATTCTCATCATACTTAATGGAAATATTAATAAAAATATTAGTATTTATATAATCACCTTCTCGGATAACCAAGGGATAAAAGAAGTTTGTTTCTCCACTTCTGTCATTTCAATCCCCTTCCCTTTAGGACGAGACACGGATTTCAGTGATGCTTCATATTCACTGCAATATGTAGTTTGATATAAGTAATTATAACTCAAAATGATAATTAATTCTTAACTATAAACAAACGAAAGAACTCAAACCTATAGTACTCTTGAAATCCATCAACATTTAGTCGAAATAATACCCATCGACGTATTTGTTGAAACTGTACGGGTCCCAATGTTATAGTCTTATCATCAAGCAAAGGCCCTTCATCAGAGAACTCTCCACCTTCCTCTAAAAAGGCCTCACGGGAGCGTTTATGATTTTCATCAGATGGATTTGGCATGTACTCCATGCAATATCTAACAGATTCAGCAACAACGTAGGATTCTGCAATTGAACCTTCAACATACCACTTATTGCTGGGTATATCTTTGAAATCTTTCATCGTCCTATTTGTATTAGGTAATAAAAATTAATAGCAAGAATTATTAACTTAAATGGGGCATATTTTACTATATTAAAAGGTAAAAAAATACCTTTCGAACGGATACATCCAATGAGCGTCGATGGGTCCACAAACCAGGGCTTCATCTCCTAGATGCACAGTGAGGTGAATGCTAATATCAAAAAACGTAGGTGGAAAATATTTTTCCAACACGCACAATGCTTCAACAACCATGTATTTGTCTCTTTGGATATCTTTCCGAATTAGGACCTTAGAGCACAACATGTTAAAGAACAAACTTAATTATTGGATTGCTCTTCTTAAATCTCGATTTTTCGGAAAGGCATGTTGGAGCAACACAGGTAGCAGATGTTCAATTATGACATGATAATCATGCGACTTTAAGGAGTGCAAAGATGGGGGACTAAGACTTACTATATTGCTCAAGTTAGAGGAAAAACTGGTAGGAAGCTTTAAGTCCTTCAAAATTTGGCAGAATTGTTTTTTTTCTTCTTTATCCAAGATAAATGGTGCTGTTGGTTTTATCGTTTTACCGGTGCGTCCATCAACTTGAAGCCATTGACCGCTGTGTATGCCCATACCCTTCATATCCAATCGACCCTTTTCAGTATCCTTTGTTTTATTATCATCAAGAATTGTGTTTATCAAATGCTCTGCAACATTCTTTTCGATGTGCATCACATCAAGGACATGTCGAACTTGATGATATGGCCAATATTCCAAATCAAAGAAAATAGATTTTTTATACCAAGCTTCTTTAACTTCAACATTAGCACTCCCATTAACATTATTAGACTTTCTCTTCTTAGCGAGAACTTTTGAGACTTTTCCAAGTACATACTTTATATTTCTTAACTTCTCCACAAGTGCATCTCCGTTTAGTCGAAGCGGGGGACGTCCAACTTCTTGTGTCCTAAGTCCCAAACCTCTACCACTCCTAAAAGGATGATCGCTTTTAAGAAACATACGATAGTTTGTGTAAACTATTTCATGCTATGTTCTAGCCAAATAGATGGAGTGTCATCGCCACAAATAGGACATGCTTTGTAACCATGTGTTACACACCCAGATAAGTTTCTATATGCGGGAAAATCATGAATCCCCCACATCAACATAGCTCTCAACGTAAAAGGTTGCATTTTGTGCATGTCAATAGCTGGAACTCCTTCCCATAGTTGTTTCAACTCATCTACTAATGGTTGAAGAAAAACATCAATGTCTTGACCCGGTGCCTTTGGCCCAGGAATCAGCAAAGATAAAATTTGGAACTCACGCTTCAAGCATAAACAAGGCCCCACATTATAAGGCGCGGTCATGACAGGCCAGCAACTATAACTACTAGACTGAATACCATGGGGATTAAACCCATCTGTTTCTATTGCAAGCCAAACATTGTGCCCTTCCTCGGCAAAATCGGGCCATCTACTTTTTAGCATTCTCCATTGGGATGAATCACAAGGATGTCGCTGATAATCCCATGAACTTGTTGCCCGATGGTGCCATGTCATTTCATGCGCTATCCAAGGAATAGTGTACAATCTCACTAGCCTTGGAATTAAAGGGAAATGTCTCAACACTTTCATCGGTTCTTTGCATTTCCTCTTCCCTTTCTTTGAGGTCACTGCATATCTCGGTTCTCCACACTGAGGACATTCCTCCAAATATTCATTCTCTTTCCAGTATAAAATACAGTTGTTAACGCAAGCATGAATCTAATTTGCTTTCATACCTAGGTCTTTTATAATTCTCTTCATGTGCGGATATTTTTCTGGTAATGTGTTTCCTTTTGGAAGCCACCTCTTTAAAACAGACAAGAGAGAGGTCACGCTATTTCCCGACCAACCAAACTGCTTTTTCAAATTATGCAATTCAACAATTGCATAGAGAGTAGTCTCAGAACCCTCACATGAAGGGTACAATTTCTCCATCGCTAATTTATTATAGTGATCATACTTCTCATTGTAGACATACGATTTTTCAGAGAATCCTTCCTGATCGGGTTCTACATAATGTTGTTCGTGCACTCCGTAACATGCGTCAACTAAGTTTCGCAATCTTTCATTCTCATTGTTATCAGCTTCATCATGTCCTTCACAATCAATAGTATCTACTACGGGACATGTTAGGTTTGATGATAGCGTTTCACCATGTAAAACCCACTTAGTATATGTCCTGTCTATACTGTGCATTATCAAATGACCCTTGATATCTACCGCAGTAAAACGCTTCTTATTTCGGCACTTAACACATGGACAAGGAAAGGTCGAGAATTGATGGCCATTGTTTGCAATTGCAAAATTAATAAAAGACGCAACTCCATTTGTGTACACCTCACTTATTCTATTCCTCTCATTCATCCACTCTTTGTTCAATGTTTGTGACATTCTGCACTACCAAAAAAATATGGTTTACACACAAGTTATATGATTATATAAAAAAAATAGAATTATTGATACACATAAGAAAAATCACAGTTACAACATGTAATTTTGTTAGAACAAACCTTAAAGTTCAGGGGAGGGGTGCAATTTCCTTAGTTATATAAAATTATGTGTTTTAATAGTATAAATCAGTGTATACAATTATGTGTTTTAATAGTATAACAGGGTATTAAATACCAGGTCTAGTGTATACAATTATGTGTTTTAATAGTATAAATCAGTGTATACAATTATGTGTTTTTTATAAATCAGTATATAAAAAATATTCTAAGCTTTGGATTTAATACAAAATAATCAAAAACTTGAACCAAAAAAAATAAAAAGTATGTACCCAACAACAATAAAGAATACATTGCATTTTACCAAAAAAATAAACTTGTAACCCAACAGCAAATCTCTTATGAACAGTAAATCGCTTAGAACGTTTTAGACAAATATCGTATGAATGAGATAATTTCCTTATGAAAGCAAATCGCAATTCCCAAACCCTAGGTTATGATGTGAGCGCCGAATGCTTCCAAAACCCTAGGTCACGCTAACTGAGACTTCTTCTAAACCCTAGGTCACGCTAGAGCATCGTGTATTGGAGAAGAGGAAGAGCATTTTGGAGAAGAAGAAGATCGCGTATTGGAGAAGAGGAAGACAATTTCAAACGCTAGCTTTTTGGAGAAACCCTAGGTCACGCTAGAGCATTTTGGAGAAAGACAATTTCTTTGTCGGGGATATTTTGACGCTAGGTGTATTGTGTTGTGAGAATGCTAGTTAATTTTTTTTTTTTAATTACTTTTAAAATATTTAAATAATATTAGTAACACTTATCAGATATTAGTAACGGTATGGTGTTGTGAGAAATAGTGACAGTATAATACTGTTAGTAAACCAAAAAATAATCTGTTACTAAAAGCTTGTTTTGGTGTAGTGACATGCTTCAAGGAAGACGAAGCCCTACTTCCAAGCCCATTCCATGGTAGTCCTCATCGACTCCCCACTAAGACAGGTCCTGCATAAACCTAAGAAATCTAGAAGGTTGATGACTTAGGCCATTAAGTTGGGTGAGTATGACCTTACCTACCAACCTAGGACAACCATCAAAGGGCTGGCCCTCACAGACTTTGTTGCTGAGTTCACATGGGAAGAGGCCGAGGCAGAGAATGCCCTGATTGGTGCTGAAGGGTCAAATGAAAGTGTCTTCCGAGAGCAGGAAGAGACGACACCAAACGTCTTCCGAGAGTAGGAAGAGACGACACCAAACGTCTTCCGAGAATAGGAAGAGATGGCACCAAACGTCTTTCAGGGCCAGGAAGAGGCCGTATCCAAAAAGATCAAGGGCAGAATGGTGGAGAACGAGGAGGATCAGTACCTCTTGAGGCAAGGAATCATGTCGGAAGGGGCCTTCTCATCAGATACAAATATTTGGAATCTCTTTGTTGATGGTTCCTCCTGTGACAGTGGAAGCGGCACAGGGCTGATACTTTCAGCTCCAGATGGTGTCAACATTCAATACGCTTTGAGATTCAACTTCAAGGCATCTAACAACGAGTCAAAATATGAAGCTATAATAGCAGGTCTCTCGTTGGCAAAGACTATGGGTGTAAGACGATTCCTACTTCATAGCGACTCAAGGTTGGTTGTCAATCAAGTATTGGGAGTCTATAAGGCAAAGATGAAAGGATGGCCAAGTATCTGAAGAGCGTGAGAACGATGTTAGAATATTTTGAAGAGACAAAACTAAAGAGAGTACCTCGACAAAGTAACAGCCACACAGACGCATTGGCAAGGTTGGCCTCAGCGACGAAGACAGACGTCGGAAGGATAGTTCCGGTCGAGGTCTCAGGAAGAGCGACCATTGAGGAAGAAGAGGTATGTAACCATTGTCTCAATTTGAACCTAGGAGACTCATGGATGGACCCCCTCATCAGATATATCAAAGAGAGAGAGCTACCCGAATCCAAGCTAGAGAAGAGGAAATTAAGATATAGGGCTGCCAAAATCTCAATAGTAGGAGACGTCCTATACAAGAAGGGATTTCTGTTACCTCTCCTCAGATGTGTTCATCCCACCGAAGTTCCCCGGGTCTTATAGGAAGTTCATGAGGGTTCTTGCTCCAGTCACATAGGAGGAAGACCCTTGTCCAAAGATGTTGCAGCTTACGTGAAGAGGTGTGATAAATATCAGAGATTTGCCACTATTCCTCATCAACCTCATCAACTTATGACGTCCATCACCTATCCATGGCCATTTTCAGTATGGGGGATTGACTTGGTAGGACCCCTACCGAGAGTTGCCAACAGTTATCGGTTCCTGATAGTTGCCATTGACTACTTCTCAAAATGGGTGGAGGCAAAGCCGATGATAAGGATCACAGAATAAAAGACCTTCCAATTTATTTGGAGGAACATCATATGCAGACATGGCATCCCAAACACTCTCATCTCAGATAATGGAACCCAGTTCAAGAACTCCTCTTTAGAAAAGTATTGCGTAAGAGTTGGGATAAAGCAGTTCTTCTCATCTCCTAGCCGACCTTAGGCAAACGGTCAGACCGAGGTCACAAACAGAACAATCCTCGATGGAATCAAGAAGAGGTTAGAAGAAGCGAAGGGAAAATGGACTGAAGAGATCTATGCTGTGTTATGGGCCTACAGAACCACTGTATGGACGCCTACAGGAGAAACCCCGTTCATGCTAGCACATGGCTCAAAGGCCGTCATACCAACAGAAGTGGGACTCCCAACTCATAGGGTTCAGACCTATGACCCTGATAAAAATGGGGAAGAGAGGATACTAGACCTAGATCTGATCGAAGAGAGAAGAGAAGACGCAGAGATCAGACACGCAGCCTACCAGCAGAGAGCAGCAAAATTCTACAATCAAAGGGTGAAGTCAAGGCCCATCACCGTGGGAGACCCAGTGCTGAAGAAGACCTTACAGAATACAAATAAGCTCCACCCAAACTGGCATGGTCCCTACAAAGTGACAGAAGAGGTTGTTCCTGGCACCTACAGGCTAGAAAACCTAGAGGGGGAACCTTTCGCTAACCTATGGAATGTTGATCACCTAAAGAAGTATTAATAAAAGATCAGTTTCCATGAATTTTCTTGCTTCATTGAGCTCTAATATTATAAATTATGAGTCTAACATCTTAGGTGATGACCTCAGACCTTTACAACATCATTAAGTGGTGACAAGGTCTGAAGTCAGACACCATAATTGGATGACCTCAGACCCTTAACATCATTAATTTTATGAGATTAATTATGAGGATAACATCTTAGGTGATGACCTCAGACCCTTATAACATCATTAAGTGGTGACAAGGTCTGAGGTCAGACACCATAATTGGCTGACCTCAGACCTTTACAACATCATTAAGTGGTGACAAGGTCTGAAGTTAGACACCATAACTGGATGACCTCAGACCCATAACATCATTAATTTGGTGAGATTAATTATGAGGATAACATCTTAGGTGATGACCTCAGACCCTAATAACATTATTCAGTGGTGATAAGGTCTGAAGTCAGACACCATAATTGGATGACCTCATACCCTTAACATCATCAATTTGGTGAGATTAATTATGAGGATAACATCTTACGTGATGACCTCAGACCCTTATAACATCATTAAGTGGTGACAAGGTCTGAGGTCAGACACCATAATTAGATGACCTCAGACCCTTAACATCATTAAGTTGTGACAAGGTCTGAAGTCAGACACCATAATTGGATGACCTCAGACCCTTAACATCATTAATTTGGTGAGATTAATTATGAGGATAACATCTTAGGTGATGACCTCAGACCCTTATAACATCATTAAGTGGTGACAAGGTCTAAAGTCAGACACCATAATTGGATGACCTCAGACCTTTAACATCATTAATTAAGTGAGATTAATTATGAGGATAACATCTTAGGTGATGACCTCAGATCCTTATAACATCATTCAGTGGTGACAAGATCTGAAGTCAGACACCATAATTGGATGACCTTAGACCCTTACAACATCATTAAGTGGTGACAAGGTCTGAGGTCAGACACCATAATTGGATGACCTCAGACCCTTAACATCATTAATTTGGTGAGATTAATTATGAGGATAACATCTTAGGTGATGACCTCAGACCCTTATAACATCATTCAGTGGTGATAAGGCCTGAAGTCAGACACCATAATTGGATGACCTCAGACCCTTACAACATCATTAAGTGGTGACAAGGTCTGAGGCCAGACACCATAATTGGATGACCTCAGACTCTTCACACCATTAATTTGTGAGATTAATTATGAGGATAACATCTTAGGTGATGACCTCAGACCCTTACAACATCATTAAGTGGTCACAAGGTCTGAGATAAGGCTACTAATTTAGTTCAAGCAGACATCATTGCACAGATTTCAGAGCTAAAACATCGCATGACAAGCATTCAACAAAGTAAATGAAGTAAAAACCCTCCTCAGAGGTTGTCATTCCAATTATAAAAATTCAAAAGATACAAGTTTTATATGTTCCTCAGAGGCTATATCCAATCAGGGGTTACAAAAATTATCAAAAAGCTTCACAATTAAGCCTCATAGTTAGAGGGGAGGGTGCTGGTGTCCTCAACCTGATCCTGTTGGACGATGTTGGTCACCTCGGCAATGTCTTCTCTGTGGTCAGCACCTTCTATCTCCGTACAGTCCAGAGTGGCAGTCTCTGCAGGCGCAACAACCTCCTCTTCAACCTCCTGAAGCGCTTGGGCAAGCTGAGGGTTAGAAAAGCCGAGACCTATAAAATCAAAGGCCTTCAAACTTCCAGCCTCCTTCTCCGTGACAGCCGCCCATTTGATAGTAGCTTTGATACCTCTTTCAAGGTATTTAAAATCGAAGCTCATAAATTCATCAGAGGTTTTATAGTCAGCCAATATCCCCTCAGAGGCATCTTCGAGGGCTGCTTTCACTGCAGAGTCGACCTTCTGCTGGAGAACATCGTCCTTTGCCTTTAGAGCCACAGCATGATCTTTTTTAAGTTTGGATATCTCTTTATCCAACCCCTTCACCTTGTTCTCAGACTCATTAAGCTCAGACTTCAGGCGGTCTATTTCGGCATTCAGAGTGCTCTACACCTTCTCGGCCTCTTGACCCTTTTGGATGAGGGGTAACTTCCTCAGAGTCCAGTTGGAGAGATGATACATAGCAGCCTGGCCCTGCAAATAATGTGATCATGTGTATGAGTTGAGAGTCAAATCAGAGGTTACACTTGGAAACCATAAAGAAATCTAAAGTCATACCTGAATGGACCTGTGGAAGCCGAACTCAATCAGCATGGGTGTATCCATGGACCGATAAAAATGTTTATCTGCCTCAGTCATGGCAGAGCCGATAGCATTCAGAGCCTGCAGACTATGGCCTATGATGTTTTCATTGATCTTCAACTTCTCTATACGAGCCGTCAACGCGTCTGCAGAGGATATGGGGATGGCAAAATCCCCGCCTTTTTTCTTCGGTCTCTGATCTTCAGGGGCATGGTCGGTAGCAACTCTCTTTTTTGTGGTCTGAGCCTTTGATGTTGAGGGAGCTGGAGGAGGAGCATTCAGACCTGCCTTCTTAGCAAGCTTGGTCAGACTCGGTGCTGCCATTTCCCAGAGTTGGTCTAATATGCCCTTTAAACGCTTAGCAAAATTGAAAGGTCTGAGTTAGAAAGTTAGACATGCATGAACTCAGAGTTATAACTTGAACAAAAAACACTTACCAAGATTTGTAAGAGGGCTTCCCCCCAAATCAGTCTCAGAGAGGTAGTGGGGGGCCATCAAGTGTTTAAACTTAACGAGCAGACCATGCATCCCCTGATCCTATTTTGCAGACTCAAACCAGGGTCGACCTTGGCAGACATTGTTACCTTACCCCATCTTAGGGGTATCCTCGGCTCTAGCAGGGAAGAGGGAGCACATGGACCAAACTCCCACGGCCCTGAAGCAAAGAAATATCGAGGCTTCCAATTATGGTTGGAAGTCTGAGTTATCTGGAGCATCTTCTTCTCAGGCTTCCGAGCCACAAAATGATAGTAACTCGGATGGGTTTTGGTAGATGAAGGGACATAACATCCTACAAAGACCTGGACTGTAAGGTCTGAGTGGTGAACATCCCTCCATAGGACTATGGCCCCAATTATGACCCTCCAAGCATTAGGTGACAATTAGGAAGAGGCCAAATTGATGTAGGCTAGGATAGACCTAATAATGGGATGGATGGGTAAATGAAACCCTAACTTGAACATCTGCTCATACAAGCAGATCTCACCATCTCGGTCGTGGTAAGCCATCTCTTCCCTCAGAGGTCTCCTGAGCTTTATGGAGGGGCACCTCAGTAACTGAACTCTCAATCTTGGTCGCCTCAAAGACGTCGACATCACTCTCGATGTTATTATCATCATCATTGCCTAACTCAACGTCAGCCTGAGTAGACGCCGGGGGATTACTTGGGAACCTCTGAGCGAACTTTGCCCCGGTGACGGCCGACAGAGGAATGGTGGTGGAATATCCACACTCGGTGCAATAATCTCAACCTCTAAGGAAGAGGACGATGTGCTTGAATTTTTATGGTACGAGGCCCGACTAGAGACCTCAGCTTGATCAGGGCCCTGATCTTGTTGAGTTGTGAAGTCCATGGCCTCTTAGAAGGAATCCACAGACATAGGGTCTGATGTGGAAGACTCAGACTCAGACATCGGTATGGGTTCAGCAGGGACCTCTGCTGGGATAACTGGTTCCAATGGTTCAGGGTATACTACCTTCAGAGGAGGGGGAAAGATAGGTCTGAGGAAGAATTCCTGTAACCTACGAGCCTCCTTCTGTGCTCTTTCTATTTGCCTAATTTTCTCTAAAGTCTTCTCCCTTAGAGAAGGGAACTTCTCTAAAAGTTGGTAAAGGGGTATGAGCATTAGAGGCCGACCCTACACTTGTAACTCTCCTAAACTACAAAAAAGACTGGCTAATGGAATGATTCACCTAAGGATCAAACTATAAAATTTAAAGGCCTACTATGAAGAACACCAAGAACAGTTCACTTGAAAATATGGAGACCTCGCCGCAAAACTCCCAAACTCACCAGAAAACACAAAAGTAAGGGGAAAACAGGGAAAATGAAGAAAAAAGGATGGCAGAGGATACCTGAAGAAGAAATAGTATGAGGAAATGAAGAGACTGTGAGGAATCACCAACCAAAATGCCTCAAATCAAATCTATTCTAGAGAGAGAAAGCTGCAGAAATGAATCGCGCCAGAAATGAGAGAAGTGGAGAAGAAAGAGAGAAAATGGGGGTTTAAACCCTTAAATATAGGGGCACGATTCCCAAGGCCCATCATTGCCTTGGGAGCCAAAAAGGAAGGCTGATAACACATGCTTGCTAGGCAAGTCACATTCAGCAATGGACAAGTGCCAAATGAATATTGGCACGTAGGAGAAAGACCTCGGAGGTGTAGAGATCCCATAGTCACCTGCTCTCACATCTAACTAAGGGCTCGGGGGTGATTGATATGCCCCAAGTGTCACCTCGGCTCAGAAACTACAGCCTCGGCCAAGACATTACCGAAGTTGGGAATGCCTTGGATCCGTGAGAACATACCTCGACCATAGCAAGGTCGGCCCTGGCCGACACTACCACCAAAATCATCAAGGGGACATTGCATGTATCATAAGGGTCAGTAGCTCTTCAGTTTACCTGGGAATGACAACCTCGGCCAGGGGTAGGCCGAGGTCGCGAGGAGCCATATTTCCACAAAAGGTCGACCTCATCAGCAAATCAGCCGATGTTCCATGCACATGCCAGCTTAGCTTCGGCCCAGGCCGACCCTAGCTCCTTACCTCGGCTTCACTTAAGCCGAGACCTTAGTGGCTCAACTCGGATTGAATGAGCAACTGGACCTTATCAACCTCGGACTCTTCCAGGCCGAGGTCATGACCAAGCACAGAGGCCAAGCACTTATTGACATGTGGATAGGGACACATAGACAAAAATCAGTTATAACAAATCATTCCCCCCACGTGGGAGGAATATTTCATCATCATTCTCTACATGTGACAATGACAGATGTCTTCATCAGATTGGCTAGATCAACACACACATGCTTATTGCATGCATAGGGGGTACATTACACCCCCCGGGTACTATATATAGAGGTCATCCTCTACCTTGCAAAGGATCCAAAATGATAACCCTAGCTGAAACTCTGTCATTTTACACAGTAGAGAGAGAAAGCTTAAGAGATTGTATCGATGGCCATTAATGCCTTCATTCAGTGATATTACTGACACACACTCACAGTGGACGTAGGCCAGATTGGCTGAACCACTTACATTCGAGTGTTCATCCTCTTCTCCTCATCTCAATATCTTATATTTAGTATATACTTAAGCTGCCATTGTTATCACTAGATTGAGGTTACAAACACCTTGACTGGTGGTGCTATTTCCAGCATCATCAATATACACACATATATATAACGATTGAAGATCTGACATATATATGAGATTTGACCGGATATATGTAAAAACGACCGGAGATTTGAGTGCGTACCTAAAAAATAACCAGAGATCTGTAAAAAAGCAATCTAAAACTAGAACATTTCAGTCAAAGAGAGGTTTGGTCGCTAGCATGGATTGACTCTCGGCATAGGTTGACTACCGATGAGGGTTGATTCCACAATATATAATACGTTTACTTTCTGTATTTAAAAATACAAGTAAATAAATTTAATAAATATATAGCTCATTTAGGTTTATAGGTATGTCTCTAGCTCTAGTGGGAATTGGGTTTATAACATTGCTAAATCGGGAATGAGAATGGGAAATTTGGGTTCAAGTGGGTTTACCTGAAGCTAATATATAAAGAGAGTTTTCGGGTTCAAAACTCACTAGGGGTTTCTCCCACTAACGCTTCTAGGGAGGGCATGGCACAAACTTTGAGATATTGGAACTTTGGATGGGAGAATGTTTTTTTTTTTTGTGTTTGTGTTTTTTAAAATGGATGAGGATGTGCGTATTTATATGTTTAGGAGGTTGGTCAGAAAAGAAAAATGTTTGTAAATAAGTTGGTATAAGTTTAGGAACTCATAGGATAATAGATGGAAATATTGGAAGAAGTTACCAAGCTTTAAAGGCATTTTTCTGTCACTTTCAGTCAACTCAAAGTGAGATTCAGTCGACTGAAACCTCTTCATTTGGCCATTGAAAAGGTAAAGATGATACGACTCAAAGTGGGACATGGGACTTTCAGTTGACTTATCTTTCTCTTTTAGGCAACTTAAACCTCTTGGCTTGGCCATAAGGAGGTTTGTTTATGGTTTAGGGCTTAGGGAAGGTATAGGCTAATGGTAAGGAGCCTATACATGATCAAACCAAGTTACTTTTCTTTTTTACATTGGTTCTTAAAGTACAAAAAAATAAAGTAATGATTGTCTGCATCTTTCTGAGCATTTCTTTGACTTGTTTGACACTAATCATGGATTTAGTAATGTATTGCATGGTTTGAGTAATAGGTTGTTTTGATGCAACAACTTTTATTTGATTTTGAACTTATCATGAGGATGCTGGTTGATTCAATCATAGGTGATGTTCACTAGATACTGGTTGAAAATTGATTGGTTGATTATTAGTATTCATGCTTCAAATCAATCTTGTAAACTTCATTTTTGTAGGTTCATGATCATCAATGTCTTTTGGTCTTGAGGAATTCATTTTATTGCATGGGATGGTTGTATAGTTTGCCTAGATTGAGTGTTCCTGGTTGCATATCCCATAATGTATCGAGTGCTTATTTTAATTTTATGTACATTAGAGAGAAGACGATGCAGTTATATTCTTTATATAAATTGGATTATCATAATACAAAATCCATTTGTTTTAAATATATATTGGTTTCATAATCATTATTTGGGTACGTCATATATTAACTTTTGTTGATTATACTACCACTAATAATCTTCAGGTTCCTTAGTCTTTCATCAACAACGAAAAGGAATGGGATTTGACTATTATTAATGATAGACAACACGATTTACCCCTTATTATGGCGCTAAGTGATAAAAACATATTTTCTATAAAGTGTTGTTACCCCACCCTTGTTGATTTAAACCTCAATACTCCATTTAATGAGGGTTGGACTAAATTGGCAATTGAAAATTCCCTATAAGCTGAAAATGTTCATTTTGGTGATTTTTTCAAGGTAAAATCTAGCAAACCACAAAGAATGGTCATGGGTCTTACATAATGTGAAGGGTGTGATTTATGCGATAAAATTGAGGATATTGGCTATGTTTTAAAGGGCTTTCATGTGATATGAGACCCTTAAATTGACTTCATTTTGATTAATTAATGGAAATATATGATTTCCCGAAATCTCCATGAGTGGCTTAGTGACAATATTGGAGAAATAATGGTGGTGGCACTAACATGAATTACTGGTATATGTTATTTATTGCTCATGGTTAGTGCATTTAGAAGGCACACAACTCGTATTCATATGAAATAAAGCAAACCGCATGGTACTTGATTACTAACATTATTCGTAAGATTGTTATGGACATCATGATAACTTTGTGTCAGGTTATTAATCAATCACAAACTAGAGAGGCTAGATTAATTTATTAGGTGTTATCCTCTTGTAGGTGGCATAAAACTAATACAAATGGCAACCGTAACATCATAAACAATAAATGAGATCTTGAAGGATTGGCTAGGAATGACCAAAGGACATGGCATGTTGACTTCTGTGGTAGAGTAAAGGGAGCAACATATAACTTGATGGGAAACTTAACGAGTATTTCCCATGACCTAAATCTAATTAGGGAGAGATGCCAGGAAAATGATGAAGTGGAATGAGATTCATAAATAATGGTGTGGAAGATTAACAAAGACGAGGTGGTTGACCACCCGTATGCTAATTTTATTGAAGGTTGCATCGATCTTGCGAGATTGACAAAGGCTAAGGTGACTTATGTCTTCCGTGAAGGTAACCAAACAACTCACTAGATACTAAGGAGATATTGGAGAAACAAATGGAGTTTGTTGTGATACAAGAGATGCCTGATCAATTAATGGGTGTTATAGGAAACTGCCATGTATGTGGTTACGCGAATATGTTCTTAGTTTTAGTTATTGTTCCAAATAATACCCCACCCCCCAAAATAAAAATAAAAATAAAATACATAGGTGTGACTAAGAATATCCCTAATTAGGGGTGTCAAATCGTGTTTTGGGTTGGGTTTTGAGTCGACACAACAAACTTTTTGGACACGAACACAACACGATACAATTTCATTCTTTTTATCTGACATGAACATGACTCATACAAAATACTACACGAAACGACTAACACGATTTCTTAAGTTTTAGGGATATTCAAGGCTAGTCCCAATTATTGGGTTAAAGATGTATAAAATTCCATTGATTTTTTGTAATGCATTACGTCCTTTTTCATTATAGGCTACATATATTTAAACAAATGCACCCTCACATATACTCATTTTAAACCCACTTACTCTCTTTATCTAAAAATAAACACAAAACCTCACACTATTTCTCTCTCTAGCAGCCCCACCTTCATCTCCACCCCACCCCATTGGAGACTCCCCTGAAATAGCTCACATAAAAATCTCATCGGAGTGTTTCTCTCTCTCTCTCTCTCTCTTATCCATTTCTTTATTTTTTTTATCTGCGCCAATGAGACCATCGCCCGAGTTGGAGAAAAAGAGTTTTCACAAAAAAAATTAAGTTTTCGCTAGAAAAATTGAGATTTTATCGAAACAGAAAATTTATATGTTTCAATTTTTTTGTCAAAAAATATCAAATATAGGTGGTGTTTGATATGACGAGTAAATTCCAAATATGTAAATTTTGTGAATTTTAAATTTTACGATTTTTTTTTTGCAAAAAATGAGATAAGAACTGTCAAAGATATTTTTGGAGTGTGGTTAGTTGGTAAAATAGCACATTGACGCCATTGACCCAATCAAAATATCTCTTCCCTCGTTGACCAAGCGAATGAGACTTGATAACTATTAACCCTAAGTTTTATGCTGAATTAAATAAATAGAGAATTAATGTCAAGGTCATGTCCTTTTTATATTTGAATATTTAGGACAATAGTTTTCAGGTGTATAAATCTAGTCCCTGTGGTACAATAACATTTATTTGTATGGTCCCTTTAGTGTTAGGAGTACACAAAACAGGTGATTTCATTTTTTTTAAAATTAAGTGGTATTTATATTTATACTCTTAGTCATATTCAATTAAAACTCATTCTAAAAATAGACACATAACCCCACCTTCACCCCCACCCACCGCAATACTCGCCGGGAACGCCGAAATCCTCACTGGAGACCACCAGAATTCTCGTCGGATTATTTCTCTCTCCTTGTTTCACTCCCCCTTCGTCTATTTCTTTTATTTTTTGGTCCGCGCTAGCGGCACCATTGCCAGCGCCGGAGAAGAAAGTTTTTCGCCTGAAAAATATAGTGTTCGTCGAAAAAAATTGAGTTTTCGCCGGAAAAATAGATTTTTTAGTGAAATAATAAATTTATCGGTTTCAATTTTTTTATAAAAAAATATCGAATATGGGTGTTTTTGAATAGATCTCGACGAGTAGATTTCAAGTATATAAATTTTGTGAACTTTGGTCTTGTAGATTTGAAATTATGAACTTTTAAAAATTTTGATTTTTTTTTGTATGAGTTGTCAAATGGTATATTGGTCATTTTTCATAATATTTTTAGTACAGGGACAAAATTTTAAAAATTATGTAGAGTGTCCTAATTTTATACACTTTGAGTTAGATTGGACCTTCCCCAAAATCCCCTTAAATAAAAATAAGCACAATAGCGCAAATAAAAACACAATTGACACGATAAGACAACACCAACACAATTTATGATTTTGACATGAACACGACACCGCACGACTTCGTGTAAAAAATATTTAGGGCTTTTACGGTCTAGTCCTTGGACTAACAATTTTGGACAAAAAAACCATGCCCAACAAATTTTAAATGATTAGGTCCAACATATAAATACCCTGAAATTAAAACAAACACGCACTTTTTAGAAATCAAAGCGCCAAAAATACTGTATTCTCTCTTGAATCAAAACCTTAATCGTACCAACTCTTCGATCAAAACCCCAAAACGAATCTCATTCTCAATCAAAATTTGGTCAACAACAACATATAAATACTCCTGATCGAAGCACCAAAAACTCTCTTCGATAAAAAATCTAACTCTCTTCGATAAAAAATCTAATCGTTGAAGTTCTACCGAGCATTTTACATTCTCAATCAAATTCTTCCAAATACCACTAACAAGTATGTATACATTCTCTTATCATCTGTTTGTCCTTGTGTATTTTGTGTTCTCATATGTATAAATTTGTAGACACATGGACTGATAAAATCACATTCTTCTTCTTCATGATATGAAAAAATATATTTGTTTCCCTCATTTTAATTGCAAAACACACTTTTTGCATTTTAGATATATGTATTTCATCATTGTACTTTTCCTCCTGTATATATCATTTATCGAGGACTAGGAATATATACATGATTGGAATATTTACATATACAAGCCTGTTTTATTGCATGTACTCTGTGTATTTTGCATGTACATTCAAAAAGTACACGCAAAATACACAGAGTACATGCACATTGAAATTGAATTTCTCAATCCAATATGCGTGTACTTTTATATTTTATATGTGTACTCTATAAAATATATATTTCAAATCCATATTTGGTCAATCCTATGTTATTTTGGTCCGCGCCAGCGACATTTGAATGATATTCCACGAGTTTGTAAGAAGTATTATTAGTGTGTTAATATTTAGGAGTTATTTTGGTCCGTGGCATTTGAATGATATTTTATTAGTTTGTAAGCAGTATTATTGTGTGTACTTTTTCATTTTTGTGTGTACTTTGTTGAAAGTACATGCAAAATTCATAAAGTACACGCACATTGAAATTTAATTTGTCAAATCCAATATGCGTGTACTAATGTGTATTATGAGTGTACTATTTTATATTGTTGTGTTATTATTTAGGAATCATACGATCAAGTATGTTCAACTACAAAACTGCTGCTTACACCTTCGAAGATCTTAACATACAAAACCTTTCACATTGATAGTCAATAGTACTAATGATGACTAAATTCATTTCCTCATTCGCATCAATGATAGAGCTAAAAGGTTACTTGGTTTCTATTACTAGTATGAAGACATTTACTGCACTTTTGATGTGCAACAGCTTCAACTAACTGAATCAAACGCGAAGGATTTAGCTAAACGAATTGAGCAGTATTGCTTAAGGGGTTTTGATAATGTTGGAGATTTTAGCTTGCAGCTATTGTATCACTTGTTTACTCAATATGTTAGGAATAGAGAATCTAGGTTTTTGACTTGTTGAACAACCTCTGTTAGGTTTTACCATGAAACAGACGATATATATTACCCCATTTAGCATGTATTTTGTTGAGCATTGTATGAATTGTTTGTGAGAATATTGTATGTACTTTTGTTAAATACGCTTGTATTTTATTGTTTTAGTCTATGTCTTATTTTAATTCGCACGTATTTTATTTTTTGTACATATCATTATAGGTTAGTAATTTAAATTTTGTTTATAGATTAATAGAATGGGGATGAAGATGAAGGCAAGAAGAGGAAAGAACCAAAAAAAGAGCAGTTCTGATGATAGTTCTTAATCCAGTTCCAGTTCTAGTTCTAGTGTGGCATTGAAATCTAAACGTCCTGCAAAGAAGAATGACCAATACCGATCAAACATTGTTAGCTTTCTTCATGATTTGCGTCAGATTAAAGAGAAAATAAACAATAGGCATATTGAACTTCTTAAGAATACTCCAATTTGGGAGCTTTTCAATGCCTACGACAGTGGGAAAGTAGTAGAAGTGGACCACAAGAAGACCGGTAAAAATATTTTTTCAATTATCCAGCTGTACAATACAAAAACCAAAAGTTTCCATATGTATATAACTAAAAAAGGGACAAAATACTGCTAAAAATCCTGGATTACATGCACGATACTTTGCAAAAAGAATAGGAAAGTCAAAAATATTGAATGGTTTGAAGAAATCAGTTGAATTGGAGACAGATGAAGGCATTGCCGATTTTGTAAAAATTGTGTATCTCCACTTCTTTAACATATTGTTTTTCTCCAACTCAAACTTCACCCTTGCAGATTTTTTTTGAAATATATCGACAATATTGAGGAAATGAATAAGTATGATTTGGCATCTGTTGTGCATGAGTTTCTCATACATTCACTTGACAAATCAGCAACTTCGAAACCTAACACAGTTACTGGATGTGTCATTTCCCTACTGGTGAGCAAAAAAGCATCCTAATATTTCAAAATATACATACCAATACTCACGTATACTTTGTAAAAAACATGTGTATTTTGAAAACACGCGTGATATTTTCACGTGTATTTTGAAAACACGCGTGATATTTTCACGTGTATTTTGAAAATACACGTGACATTTTCACGTGTATTTTAAAAATACACGTCATATTTTCAAGTGCATTTTAAAAACACACGTGTTATATCACGTGTATTTTCAAAATACACGTGACATTTTCATGTGTGTTTTGAAAATACATGTCTTATATCACGTGTATTTTGAACGTACACTTGTATTTTATAAAGTACACTTGTATTTTATAAAGTACACATGTACTATGTTTTATAAATGTAACCAGTGTACTTTCAAAATACACCTGTTATATTTTTTTCTAATATTATAAGTGTACTTTAGAAAGTACACATGAACTTATATTGACAAAGTACATGTTTACTTTGTTAAAATCATGTGTACTTTCAAAATACACTTATAAAATTTACAAAGTACACGTTTAATTTTGCGTGTATTTTGAACAAATCACTTGTACTTTCCATTATGAATACCTAGGTAATACAATTATTAATATCATTTTGTTTTTTGTATGATCACAGTATTGGGCATGTGAGAAATTTGAAATTATTTCTTGTGTTGAAGAATTTAAAGATAAGACGCCAAAATTCCTGAGGTGAAAATTATCTTCTTTGAGACAATGGTTTGTGAAGAATGGCATCGCAACAACAACTTTGAAACAGACTACAAATAAACCAGCTTGTAAGAACAGTTTTTTACAAAAAGAATCTCAGTTTGAAGGGCCAAGTTACTCTTTGAATATTTCTACAAAAATTACTATACATGTAGATTCATCATCAGAAAAAGTTACTGAAGATATTAATGACGATGAGTTTTCATATGGTTGGAATATTACCCTTAAAAACATTTTGACTCCAAAGAAAAAGAAGGGAAATGATCAACCAAAGGTTAATTTGGAGGAACAAATTGTTGTTTTGAAAATTGAATTGTTGGAAAAAAAACCAACTATCTAAAGCAGCTGATGACCTTAATGGTGCACTAGAGAAGGTGACCTCTTTGTAGGTGGATAGTGCGAACCTTACCATTTTGAATGTACAGTTGTAGGTAAATAGTGATTCACTTTTGTAAGCCCAAGAGGAAATGAAGAAGTTAAAGGTGGAGAATTCCAACCTTTTGAAGAAAAATGATTTATTAAATAAGTTGGAGGTGAAAAATGCCCAACTAGTTGAGTTAAACAATTCTTTAAAAGAAAAGCTTGATCAAGTCACAATGAGTGACTCAAATAGAATTAAAGAATTGGATGAATCATTGAAAAAACAGGCAGAATCATCACGAATTTTGGAGCAAAAAAATGGATATTTGTCTCTGAGTAATGAAGATCTATAAAAAAGTATGATGATACATTGCAAAAATGGAGAGATGCTGACGTATAAATGATGATATTACGGCAGAATCTTGAGGAGTCAGAATTGAAAAGAACTCAATAGGTACTTTTGATTATAAATAATGCAGAGTATACGCATTTTTCCTAAAGTACACGCAGTTTTATTTGATATTATTTTTAATGCAGTTTTATTTGATATTAGAAATAATGCAGAGTACACGCATTATTTGATTAGAAATAATGCATTTTTATTAGTATTGCTTATAATCTAACATTCTTTTTATATAACTGAAAAGCAATAATAAAATCCATAATGACGAAATTTCGAAGTTGAAGAAAATGCTTGATGAATCAGCAGTGAAAAAAACTGATTAGGTATCTATAAAGTACAGTATGAAGTACATGCGTGTACTTTATAAAGTAAACGCAAATTATGATGAAAGTACACGTATATTTTATAAATTTTATAAATTACACGTATTTTATAAATTTTATAAAGTACACACATGTATTTTATAAAGTACACGCTTATATTTTATAAAATACACGCGTGTACTTTATAAAATACACGCGTGTACTTTATAATATACACACAAATTTGGATGAAAAACACAAATTTTATCAAAATACACGCAAGAGAACTTAAATCATTGTTTCAAAAAATGCTTACAATCCAACATTCCTTATTTAAATATTTCAGGAAAACACTAATAAACAACTCATGGACGAAATTTCGAGTTTGAAGATTGAACTAGCCTCGATGTACAAGAGAATGTAATTAAAAAACATAGAAGAAAAGACAGTTCAGGGCACCCCCAAAATACCCAAAATAAAAGGGCCTGTTACTAGAGGACAGAAGAAAAGAAAAGATGACAGAGAAACGGAGAATCATGAACCAATTAAAAAATAAAAAAGACAAAGCTAAGAAAAGGCCCTATGACAATAGCTCAAAAAATGAAAGAAACTCACTTTAAGATTGAAGCAGTCAAAGCATACAAATATCTCGATGAAGTTGCGAAGAAAAAAATTGAAGAGTTTATTCAAAAGGTTGAGCCAGGGTAAAATGTATTGTTTTATGATTTATCATTTCGCTAATTTATATTTTTTTTGGTGCAAAAGAATATGGTTATTATTATTATACAATTCTTATTGCTTATATAAAATGCAGGGAATTTATTTTCAAAGGGCTGGTTTCGTATGTCACATGGGAAGGATTTGTTGAAGTCCTCAAGAATCAAGAAATTTCAAGACAAGTATGTAGTCCAAATATTAGACATTCATTAAATTTCAACATTATTATTTCCTCAATATTTTATATTATGTGAAACAGATAATACTTGCCTTTAGTGGTGTATTGAGGTTAAAATTGTCAAAGGAAGGGGTCTCCCACTCACACACTTTTTCTGATTATTGTTGGGTAAGTACAATTAAACAGAAAGCTTTGTGAAATAAATTTCAGTTTTTTTTATTAACACAATGTCTATAATTTTTATTCAGATAGACGCTTGTAGCAAAAATGAAGTCAATAAGAAGGGGGAGTTATATAGAAATTTATTTGAATACTTAGACACTTGTAATAATTTGTTCATTGTACTAAGACATAACATAGGACATTTCACATTACTTGCGATATACAAAAAAGAAAAAAAAGTCATCCACATGGATTCCCTTCGACCGGACGACAAGAAAACAAACACAATATACTTCGATGATGCGAAAAAAATAGTTAGTGCCTAAACTTAATTAATAATGTTACATGTACTTATATGATACACGTGTACTTTATCATATTATGCATGTACTTTGTATTAGTTGCACATAATCACTGAGATTATCAAAGTACACATATCATATTTTAAAGTACACGTGAAATGAACAAATACAAATTATGTGTACTTTAGTATTATTCGTGTACTTTTCACTCTTTAGGCAAAGTACATGCATCATATTTTAAAATACACGTAAAATGGACAAATAAAATACACGTGTACTTTAATATTATGCGTGTACTTTTCACTCTTTAATCTTCATATACTCTTTTATTTGTGTACACTAAATATTTATCTTCTTAACAGTTTTCTGTCTTCAAAAAAATATTGTAGCTATTGAAGACTGAAGCAGAAACAATGAAAAATAATGGTTTCAAAACTCAGAGAAAGTTTGATGAAGGTACATCAAATGAGTTTACATTGGATGATGATCCATTGACAGAGCAAGAAAAAAGGACAGTAGATTTCTTGCTGAAAAGTGGTCTCAAATTTGATCTAATAAGAGATCATGAATGCCCTAAGCAATATAATGCGTAAGCAAAAACTTCATTTCTAAAAATTACCAATTTGTATATTTTCAAAAAATTTCATTCACATCATACTAATTTGTATATTTGTTTTATTTTAATTTCAGGGTTGACTGTGGGGTGTTCTGCATCTACTACATTGAAAAAATTAGCAGAAATAAGGAAATACAAAAATTGTTTCAAGACCCTGACATGCTAAAACACAGAGCATATGTACTAAGGAAAATTCTTCTATACAAATATTTCTTCCCCCAAAAGAAGAAAAACTTCTATAAATTGATTCAAATACACACCATATTTGTAATTTGTTTTGTGTTATATTGATTATTGTTTACAATATTTATTACACCAAAATGGTTTATTTTAAGCTGGCGCGGACCACAATCCACGTAAGGTATAGACAAACAATGTTCACGCATTTTAACCAAAACTACAAGTGATAATTACTAAGTACACGCTAATGTCGGAAGTCGGGAAAGGTCTTGGACACTAGGGATATATTTAGTATTATACTTATACGACTAGATTAGGATGGATAGATTAACTTTAGGATTCTTAGGACGCTAGGCCCTTAGGTCATGTGACGTTATTTTAAGAGGGTGGTTGGGAGTTGACCACAATAGGTTTGTGGGTTAACTCTAAGTAGGATTCGATCCCTAGAACGAGAAGTAAAGGATCTCGAGAGGTTCGGGATGTTGGGCCAAAGGAGATGAGGCCTTTCTTAGATAGAACGTTACGTCGGTAACCTACCTCTTGAGGAGTTGAAGCATGAGCCGACTTTCCTCCTGCACTCGTGTTGTTAAGATCAAGAGTGGATTTAACGAACGAGTCTTTGTCAGGAATGGGAAGTATTAATACGGGAGCATGGACCCTTTGTTTATGTGTCTCACACTTTTATGAAGTGTTGTCCCCCGCTTGACGAAGAGTTCGTAGCGGTAGTACCTGCCTTGGAGAATAGAGACACTACTTCCTGGGCGGGAGTTTGGGTCTTTTCACGAACAACATGTTTGGGATCGTGAAGGACTATCGATAGGATATTCCCTTTCGCTAAGGCAATGCAGATGGGAGTAGTATAGGCGCCGAGTACAACCGTCAGAGAGTTTAGTCGTGGCATGGAATGCCAAGTGGAGCGAGCTTAACCGAGGGGACGCTATTGTAAGAGCGTCCATGTTCATGATTGAACCTTTCACCTACTAGTATGTAGAGAGTAGTGTGAAACGAGGACGAGTATATCCGTGAAAATCTTTATCGAGTAACCGATAATGCAAAGGTCATGATCCTAGTTGAGAAAACTGTATAGCATTTGACCAACCGCTGCTTACTCAATGGAAACAGGTGGACTAAGTACAGAAGTGTACACCCAGCTCTTCATAATAGGAGCTCTAGAACTGTATGCGGTTCCTAGCAACAGTGGTGAACTGAGAGAGACATTCGTGTCAAGGTACTGGCAAAGTTCCAGAAAAAAAAAATTGAAACCGTGTGGATGTGGGGTATACCCTACCACCCGTAAGTGGATGGGTGGGTTTGATTTAAAGGAACGATTGGAGTAGTAGTTTTTATGGATCGAATTTTCGTACAATAGTTCGGATCGTTTTCGATGAGCATGAGGCCGTGTGTAGCCTAGTATAGTTGGCAGTGTGCCTTGTCTACTCGTTAGAATGAAGACAGCGAATAGTATATTTCTTGGACTGGGAGTGGTTCGGGAACATTTCTTTAAAGATTGGGCTCATTGAGCAGTAGACTTCTAAGGGCTACACCAATGCGAATAGAAGTAAGTAGTATCAGGGTGAGCGATTATAAGTTAGAGTAGGTGTAACGTGTTTCGAAAAGTAAGGTAATCTGTGCCGAGATTGTGTAGGTATTTCCTCCCGTAGTAGAAGGGTAGGATCGATAGCTCCTGAGGAACGAATTGGTGCTATGTTATAGCATGATGATGTGGACTGAGATTGATAGTGAAGATCTTAGCCTGAGTCCTATGGGGACGCTGCACTGCAGAGGGGTTTGTTAGTATGATAACACGGTTTTTGGTATAGTATACCTCTTATATGGTTATGAATTACGCCTGAATTTTGAGGGCAAAATTCCCCTTTAAGGGGGGGAGTATGTAATAACCCAGGTTTTTGAGCGACTATTTTATACTATTTTGCCTGATGGGCTAATTTTATAAAATAGGGGATGTTGGAGTAAATATTATTTCCCGTGAGACTTAGGGATAATATTTACTATGTTTTGTCTATTTACCGTTATGAGAAGGTAAATAGCGTTATATTGTGTATTATTGCGTCGTTATATGTAAAACGACGGTTATGACCTATACTTAAATTTAGGTATAACTAATGAAATAAAATGAAATTAGAACACAAAAATAGTTCACACTCTCCCGAATGCCAAAATAGGGGGTGCGATTGTTTTTAGAATAATCGAGATAGTCGAAATAAGTGCCCAATTGTAATTTTTGAAATTCGGGCATTTTTAAGGGGTTATGACTCAAATTAATGGTTACGAGTCATTTTAGTGGTGTATTAGCAATTAAAAGTGGGGATTTATGTTTTGAGGACCCGTATAAGTCCCCCACCCCCTTTTTCTTTCTTCATTTGTGTGAGAGAAGCCAAAAGAGAGAGAGAGAGAAGAGAGAGTTGGGAGAAATGGAGAGAAAGAGAGAAAATGAAGATTTTGGGCCGGATTCCGTCGCTACCGGAGGTGATCCGAGACTACGAACCTCGAGGCAAGTTTCTTACTTGCTAGATATTGATTTAATGTGATAAATTTGCATGCATAGTTAATTTTGGAGGTTTAAACCATAAATGGGTTTTTGGTTGATTTTTGGTGTTTAATCCTTAAATCTTGTAGATTGTGTGGTTTAAGGTTATTATTTGGGTTTCTTTTGGTGTATAATTGTTGGGGTAATGTTGTTGGTGGAAGGTAATGAAGAAATTATAGGATGGTGGGATTTAGGGTTCGGTTTTGGCTTTATAGAAGGAGGGTTTTTCGTGGACCTGATAGGCGCGGTCGACCGCGGTCCCAGGACCGATCGACCGGTCATGCCAAAACTAGCTTACTGCTTTTGTTAGCAGGCCAAACTTGCAAGGGCGGTCGACCGCGGTCCCTTGACCGGTCGACCGGTCCCTATTTTTCCACCTTTAGTTTTCCTAATTTTACTTAGCCTCTTCATTTTAAGAAAGGAACCTAGGAACCTTCCTTTGGGAAGTAATGGGGAGTCCTAGAGGGTTGTATTGGGTAGACTAAAGTCCTAGGCTAAGAGTGGATATTTGGGTTGACCCGAGGGATAGTTTGTATAGGTTAATGTCCGATTGATATAGGAGGTTAACCTAAAGACAAATTGGAAGTTAAAATATTAGTGTTGAGCTTTTGAAGACACTCCATTATGGAGACTCACTTTGAGGGTTTACGAAATAATATGAACTCCTGGAGGCTATTTTGAGGTTAGTGGCACTTTGGGTCTAAGGTCATTAATAAAACATGACTTAATAAGAATGATATGCACATTCTAAAACTTGGTGCTTAATGGCTAAATGAATGATTTTTGGAAAAGTAAAATTGGAAGTTTTCAAAATGGAAAAAGTAATGTTTTTCATAAATGTAATTTATGGATACACACCTCTCTAAATCGCTATCTTAAGGGAAGTTGCGCGCGTTGTGGTGATGCCCCCTGACAAATTAACGCAGGGTGGATATAGTCCCTAGGCCATGTGAGCGTTTGTTGATATATATTTTTCTGCGCTGGTTAGGAGATTCCGGGTGTGGTCTTGACTATCCCGCAGGCACATGTTCGCTTCCCTACGTTTCGATAGGATCCCAGGTTGTCTTGATGATAGGCCCTGGAAGATGATAGCCATTTAGAGGCGCGCACAGTGGGGAAACCTGGACGGGAGGTCTTAGAATCGTTATATATATATATATATATGAATATAACTATTCTAAATCAAGTTGGACTTGATGTATGATGGGTGCCATAAAGAGCACAATGAAATGCCATAAAGAGCATGAGAAAGTTCCACAAAGAGCACGATGAAATGCCATAAAGAGCATATAATGATGATTATATTCCTGATAAGGAAGAGATTTTTACAAAATGTATAATTGAGATAAAATGCCACAAAGAGCATAGAAACTATGATTATATTTCCTGATAAGGAATGGAATTACGAAATGAAATAGTATATGATGAAAGTAATTTGGTAAACGTTTGATAAAATGTTGTACCATTTATATGTGTTCCTAAAGAAGAATTAGGAATTTGTAACACCCCACGACTTTGGAGACCGAGAAATTTAATTTTGGGAAAATTAAATTTAATTAAATTGGAGAATTCTAAAATTTGGAAATTTAAGTCCAAAAATAGAGAATATTTCAAAGTATTCCGGATGATATTTTTGAGGGTACCATCGATCCCGGAAGGGTCGAGATAGTCAAAATGACTGTCATTGGGTCTTATTTCGGCTCCGGAATGTTTTTAAGTTGTTTTGACTTGAATTGGAGTCAACGAGTCATTTAAAGTGTGTATTAACATTTAAAACTGGGTTTGTTGTTTTAAAGGATTTGAGGCTTACGGATGAAGCCTTCTCAAATAGAGAAAGAGAGAAAGAAAAAGAAAGAAGAAGGAAAAGAAGAGAGAGAGGAAGAAAAAGCTTGGGATTTCCGGTCCAACCGCAACATCGAGGATGATCCAATCTCTACAAACCTGAGGCAAGTGTTTAATCTTGCTAAATAGCTATTTGTGTATTTCATTTCATAAATTGTGGGGTAAAGAAATGGATTTTGGGTATTAATGTCAAAACCTAGATTTTAGGTTTAAATCTTGAAATCAATGATTAAATATGGATTTAATGGAATAGAAATGTTTGGGATCAACTTTGGGTTGACTTATGGGCTTAAAATCATAAATTGATGGAGGTTTAATTGTTAGAAATGGAAATTTAGGGTTTAGAATTCGTAGGTTTTGAAGAAACAGATGAAACCTTCAAAAATTGCAGGTCCGAATCGATTCGCCCCCTCAAGCGAATCGATTCGGTTTGGGAAAATTGGCAGGTCTGCATTGACCGAATCGATTCGGACCCCAAGCCGAATCGATTCGGCCTATTGCAGAAGCCCAGGTCTTTGGACCCGAATCGATTCGCCTTGGAGGCTGAATCGATTCGCTAGTCCGAATCGATTCGGAACAGGGCCGAATCGATTCGGAAACAAGGCATTTTGAGGTATTTTCTCCATAGTGAATTCAAATCCTTTTTGGGTGGGTTTATTTGATTTGGGGCCTTCTCTTATGATGTAAGAGATATGTTCTTGGAGACACATAAGGAGTTTCTCACACATTAGAGTTTTGGGGACTCCTTAGGGTAATTTGGGAGAAATGTACCCATGTATGTATTTGGAGTTATGTATAGAGATTTTGGGGGAAAACCCTTTGGGATTGGGAATCCTAATTGTAGATTAAAAGTAAGTGTAGATGTGAGGTGAGGCTAAGAACTCTTAGAGAGATCTTAGATCAGGGTATTCACAAAAGTGATCGAACCATAGTCGAAATCGAGGGAAATGAGATTATTTGATGATTGAAAGAATGAGCTTGAGGCTGATAGACTATTAGTAAAATGTATACCGATAGTCAGAATGATTACTAGATTCTTTAATGTACTCGGAGATATAGATGAAATGTGTAGTGAAAGATTCCTACACAAACCCTTGGGTGATAGCCCTTATGTTGACTATATATAGGTATAGATATATACATATGGTTTTGGGAGACTATTCATCATAGGAAAATGATCGAATATGTTTCAAGTATGGGATTATGTTCACGTATCGAGGTAAATTAAAGGAATTGTGATGGCGGCTTGTATATTGAGGACTATTTATACTTATAGCCAGGTATATATATATATCTTATTCATATGAACGAGAATTAGTTTATCATATATATAGATAAGGTTATGTGTGTATGGGTTGATATATATCCGTATGTATATAAATGTATGGATCTATTTATGTTATGAACATACATGGTATGGATACTTAAACCGTATATGGTGGTTTATTATTTGATCATATAATTGGATCATGTGGATGTATATATATTGTGCATGTGAATAATACATATACTTAATTGGTTAAGCATACCCCGCTCATGCTATCATTGGGAAGTTGCGCGCGTAGAGGGTGAGCATCCTGGCTTATAATGCAGGGTGTGGATATTCCCCAGGTCATAGTCATCCCTTGTGATTATTATACATATAGATATATATTTTTGGGATGAGACGTGGTGGGTATGTTTCGTTTCATTGCCGGTTGGAATTATGACCGCTTCCCGGGACGTCGTGTGCGTGTGTTTACCACGAGTTGGGTGTCGTTTAGTCCCACCATGGTGGCCCCAGTATTGCTACGTGAGCCGGGCACTGGGAAGATGATAGCATTGATGCATTTTATCGGATAGCCGGGTATATTATGTGCATGGCCTTGTACATCATATGTAGTATGTACACTTGGCTATTGGATTGATGATGATATATATATATGGTTAGAAATAAATACCTATATATATATATTTATATATATATATATATATATCCTATAGATGAAAGGATATGGACTTTTATGAAGTACATCTTAGATGATTATGGTGTACTAGATTGATGGGGGGTTGATGTATCGCACATAAGGCATAATTCAGTTACATCATCCCAAGGATATTATTGGAGGTTCTTTTATTTTATTTTATTTGTTTTCTTTTCTTTTCTTCTTTCTTTCTTTAGTAGTTATAGTTAGTAATAATGGTAGTATTTACTTGTATGTTGAGGATTATGGATCTCTAGGATCGACATTGCCCAGGAGTAGTGTAACGAGGTGGTTCCTTGTTTGGATTTCGCTTTGCGAGACACCTCACGCACGAAGCGCAGTGCCATGTCGAGATTTGAGAGAAGTAATTCCATAGGTGGCATCACGGATCTCTGGTCTTGACCTTGTCAGGAGTAGTGTAACGGGGCGGTTCCTTGTTTGGATTTCGCTTTGCGAGACTCCCCACGCACGAAACGTAGTACAATTTTGGGATTAGAGAGAAGTCTTGCCAATATTCCATGTGCATATTATTAAGTATATTAATTCTTACGCTTTTAGCCTATATAGGTATGTATATATATGTGTATATGTATAGGGGTAATGTTTTAAGAATTATGATAATTATAATTCATGAGATTATTAATTGGAATTCATTAAGCCTTTTATGGCATAATTGTTGTAATCTAATCTAATAGGATTAGAAGCGGGTGGATCCTTAGATTATGACGGGAAGGTAGCTCTCGTGGATATAGGCTAGGCCTGATAAGTTAGGATGTCCTAAAATCAATGGGGGTAATTTAACTAAAATTTGAGGACGCGAATAGGTGCGCGCCTTTAGATGAGAGGTGAGTTGGGGTTCCACGAGAGTGTGGTCTCACTTATTTATGAAATTAAGTACACCGGTATTTATTATGCACGGTTAACACACTTGCTAAATATTTTACACATTCGGGGCTCTGACCCGTTTACTTTTCTCTTCTCATATACATATATATATTTCCATAGGTATCCTACCGCATGGATGCCGGATGACCTTCTATCCAGAGTCTCGGGAGCCGTGACAGGTGCGGACTGTTGCGGGATGTTTCATGTAGCCGCTTCCTACTTCTTTAAAACTCTAGGTAGGATTCATGTTGTATATCGGGTTTGTACCCAAGGGATATTTACTTACATGTTTATATTTATTTCCCTTCAGTTATTGTATTTGCTGTGACCCGATAGCTTATTCGGGTATATTTATTTATGGCATATTCATGTATAGTGATACCTTTCATTTCTTATAGTTCTTTCTTGCATCTCTCTTATTCATTAGAAATTTTGTAGTGTTGGGTTTTGTATGTTGCAAGTTTTAAATTTTTATAACATCTCGCTTATGTGATTTCGGGTAGTTAGTCCTATATTATATAGTACCGTTAGTTGATGTTGAGACTGGACCATCTGGAATTCCTGATTTAATATAGTATAGGGCTGGCCACCCGTTATTATTTTAGGCAGGGTTGTTACAGATGGTATCAGAGCATTAGGTTCTAGAGTCCTTAGGATCTGTGCGAGCTTTATGCATTCTTCCGTTAACGTTCTTGACATAAATCCCTACAAATAGGACTGTTGTGTTCATTGCGTTGTTTTCTTCTGTGAAGTATATTCACTTGATTGGCGTTCTGAGAACAATTGCTCTTGTTTCGTTTCAGACGTCGCCTAGATTTGGTCGTCGAGGAAGGATAGGATTAGAAGTACAATACCCATAGTATATTTTGGGTAAGCTTCAATCGGGGGTATTTGTCTTCCCCGGTTTTGGAGGAGTTATTGAGGAGATTTCTAGCAATGGTTCGAGGTGATTGATCGGCAGTTGAGTAAGGAAGGAAATTTACTCGAATTGCGAATCTTGGTCCTAGTAAGGTAAACCCGAGGAGAGGCATGTAGTAAAGTTGTTGGGAGGTTTAGATTGAGAATCTGTTAACCTTAGTTAGGAAACCTAATGTTGGTGACTTTTACTGAGGTGAGGTTGGTGTAGTTGTCCCAATATTAGGAGTATCGCCTTCTAAGATGAGGGAGAATGCCTTTGGAGACTAAGTTTCGTTGTGTAGGACTGAGGGAGTTTTTGGTTGTCGCCATCGTGTTTATCCTTCAATATGGTTAGGAAGGATTTTGAGGAAGATGTTTCTCTTGTGAAGAAATAGGTTTAGGGATAATGATTTTCCTGGAAGTAGTTGAGGACCCTGAGTTGAGATTCTAGAGTGAGGGGAAACCATTAGGTTATGGAATTGCAAGGTAGAATACCTTTCTTTGAGTTTAAGTTACGCTTTGTGCGATAGTGGGAACGTCGCGTGTGAGGTGTGATGAGTAGCTAGCCGCTATACAGCTAAGGGGTATGGAATTTTCCTAGAGAAGGAAGTGAGCAAGTGTGGCCTTGGTATGGCATCTTAGGAGATGATACATCTTTTCGTAACGAGATAGTAGGGAAGTTTTAGAATCCCAATGAGGGAAGGATTTATTTTTATATAAAGGTGTCAATATGATGTATAGGAGTTTCATAATTGAGAGGTTCAGAGTTTGGTAGATTTGTGAGGAGCGGATAATTTAGCTCATAGTTGTGCTAGTTTTGAGAACTAGATATTGGCTAGAGCATTGTATTTGTTGAGACCTTGTGTTCTAAACATAAGGTGTTTGTTTGGCGTGTCGAAAGACGCGGAATATATTTATATTGTATTATTGCATAGGCCCTCGGGCAATATCTAAAATATGAAAAATCTTTTTCTAAAACCTTAACCCTGGTTCAACTAATCTCAATCCCCGACCTAGCTACACAGTAGTGTATTGGGAGGGTTCCTTGTTTGGATTTCGCTTGCGAGACCTCCCCCGCACGAAGGTGGCTAGCGTCAGGAATTAAGGAGAGTTCAACCAGTGGAAATTTTCAAACTTTTATATATTTAGTATATTGTTATAGATTATGTTACCGAGGGTTATCTTACAATTTGAGGCTAATGGAGCCTGATTAATATTTTACGAGTAGAAACTCGGGTACAGGGTGTATGGGCGCCCTGGGTAGCTAGTTGATTTTAGGGATCGGTAAGGATCTATATAGTTCGACGTGAGAACTAGAAAGGATCGGCATAGTGATCTTGAGACTTGATGTTAGGACTAGATGATATTGAGGTCCTAGGCATACCTTAAATTTCGCGGACGAAATTCTTGTAAGGGGGGAAGATTGTAACACCCCACGACTTTGGAGACCGAGAAATTTAATTTTGGGAAAATTAAATTTAATTAAATTGGAGAATTCTAAAATTTGGAAATTTAAGTCCAAAAATAGAGAATATTTCAAAGTATTCCGGATGATATTTTTGAGGGTACCATCGATCCCGGAAGGGTCGAGATAGTCAAAATGACTGTCATTGGGTCTTATTTCGGCTCCGGAATGTTTTTAAGTTGTTTTGACTTGAATTGGAGTCAACGAGTCATTTAAAGTGTGTATTAACATTTAAAACTGGGTTTGTTGTTTTAAAGGATTTGAGGCTTACGGATGAAGCCTTCTCAAATAGAGAAAGAGAGAAAGAAAAAGGAAGAAGAAGGAAAAGAAGAGAGAGAGGAAGAAAAAGCTTGGGATTTCCGGTCCAACCGCAACATCGAGGATGATCCAACCTCTACAAACCTGAGGCAAGTGTTTAATCTTGCTAAATAGCTATTTGTGTATTTCATTTCATAAATTGTGGGGTAAAGAAATGGATTTTGGGTATTAATGTCAAAACCTAGATTTTAGGTTTAAATCTTGAAATCAATGATTAAATATGGATTTAATGGAATAGAAATGTTTGGGATCAACTTTGGGTTGACTTATGGGCTTAAAATCATAAATTGATGGAGGTTTAATTGTTAGAAATGGAAATTTAGGGTTTAGAATTCGTAGGTTTTGAAGAAACAGATGAAACCTTCAAAAATTGCAGGTCCGAATCGATTCGCCCCCTCAAGCGAATCGATTCGGTTTGGGAAAATTGGCAGGTCTGCATTGACCGAATCGATTCGGACCCCAAGCCGAATCGATTCGGCCTATTGCAGAAGCCCAGGTCTTTGGACCCGAATCGATTCGCCTTGGAGGCTGAATCGATTCGCTAGTCCGAATCGATTCGGAACAGGGCCGAATCGATTCGGAAACAAGGCATTTTGAGGTATTTTCTCCATAGTGAATTCAAATCCTTTTTGGGTGGGTTTATTTGATTTGGGGCCTTCTCTTATGATGTAAGAGATATGTTCTTGGAGACACATAAGGAGTTTCTCACACATTAGAGTTTTGGGGACTCCTTAGGGTAATTTGGGAGAAATGTACCCATGTATGTATTTGGAGTTATGTATAGAGATTTTGGGGGAAAACCCTTTGGGATTGGGAATCCTAATTGTAGATTAAAAGTAAGTGTAGATGTGAGGTGAGGCTAAGAACTCTTAGAGAGATCTTAGATCAGGGTATTCACAAAAGTGATCGAACCATAGTCGAAATCGAGGGAAATGAGATTATTTGATGATTGAAAGAATGAGCTTGAGGCTGATAGACTATTAGTAAAATGTATACCGATAGTCAGAATGATTACTAGATTCTTTAATGTACTCGGAGATATAGATGAAATGTGTAGTGAAAGATTCCTACACAAACCCTTGGGTGATAGCCCTTATGTTGACTATATATAGGTATAGATATATACATATGGTTTTGGGAGACTATTCATCATAGGAAAATGATCGAATATGTTTCAAGTATGGGATTATGTTCACGTATCGAGGTAAATTAAAGGAATTGTGATGACGGCTTGTATATTGAGGACTATTTATACTTATAGCCAGGTATATATATATATATCTTATTCATATGAACGAGAATTAGTTTATCATATATATAGATAAGGTTATGTGTGTATGGGTTGATATATATCCGTATGTATATAAATGTATGGATCTATTTATGTTATGAACATACATGGTATGGATACTTAAACCGTATATGGTGGTTTATTATTTGATCATATAATTGGATCATGTGGATGTATATATATTGTGCATGTGAATAATACATATACTTAATTGGTTAAGCATACCCCGCTCATGCTATCATTGGGAAGTTGCGCGCGTAGAGGATGAGCATCCTGGCTTATAATGCAGGGTGTGGATATTCCCCAGGTCATAGTCGTCCCTTGTGATTATTATACATATAGATATATATTTTTGGGATGAGACGTGGTGGGTATGTTTCGTTTCATTGCCGGTTGGAACTATGACCGCTTCCCGGGACGTCGTGTGCGTGTGTTTACCACGAGTTGGGTGTCGTTTAGTCCCACCATGGTGGCCCCAGTATTGCTACGTGAGCCGGGCACTGGGAAGATGATAGCATTGATGCAGTTTATCGGATAGCCGGGTATATTATGTGCATGGCCTTGTACATCATATGTAGTATGTACACTTGGCTATTGGATTGATGATGATATATATATACGGTTAGAAATAAATACCTATATATATATATATATATATATATTTATATATATATATCCTATAGATGAAAGGATATGGACTTTTATGAAGTACATCTTAGATGATTATGGTGTACTAGATTGATGGGGGGTTGATGTATCGCACATAAGGTATAATTCGGTTACATCATCCCAAGGATATTATTGGAGGTTCTTTTATTTTATTTTATTTGTTTTCTTTTCTTTTCTTCTTTCTTTCTTTAGTAGTTATAGTTAGTAATAATGGTAGTATTTACTTGTATGTTGAGGATTATGGATCTCTAGGATCGACATTGCCCAGGAGTAGTGTAACGAGGTGGTTCCTTGTTTGGATTTTGCTTTGCGAGACACCTCACGCACGAAACGCAGTGCCATGTCGAGATTTGAGAGAAGTAATTCCATAGGTGGCATCACGGATCTCTGGTCTTGACCTTGTCAGGAGTAGTGTAACGGGGCGGTTCCTTGTTTGGATTTCGCTTTGCGAGACTCCCCACGCACGAAACGTAGTACAATTTTGGGATTAGAGAGAAGTCTTGCCAATATTCCATGTGCATATTATTAAGTATATTAATTCTTACGCTTTTAGCCTATATAGGTATGTATATATATGTGTATATGTATAGGGGTAATGTTTTAAGAATTATGATAATTATAATTCATGAGATTATTAATTGGAATTCATTAAGCCTTTTATGGCATAATTGTTGTAATCTAATCTAATAGGATTAGAAGCGGGTGGATCCTTAGATTATGACGGGAAGGTAGCTCTCGTGGATATAGGCTAGGCCTGATAAGTTAGGATGTCCTAAAATCAATGGGGGTAATTTAACTAAAATTTGAGGACGCGAATAGGTGCGCGCCTTTAGATGAGAGGTGAGTTGGGGTTCCACGAGAGTGTGGTCTCACTTATTTATGAAATTAAGTACACCGGTATTTATTATGCACGGTTAACACACTTGCTAAATATTTTACACATTCGGGGCTCTGACCCGTTTACTTTTCTCTTCTCATATACATATATATATTTCCACAGGTATCCTACCGCATGGATGCCGGATGACCTTCTATCCAGAGTCTCGGGAGCCGTGACAGGTGCGGACTGTTGCGGGATGTTTCATGTAGCCGCTTCCTACTTCTTTAAAACTCTAGGTAGGATTCATGTTGTATATCGGGTTTGTACCCAAGGGATATTTACTTACATGTTTATATTTATTTCCCTTCAGTTATTGTATTTGCTGTGACCCGATAGCTTATTCGGGTATATTTATTTATGGCATATTCATGTATAGTGATACCTTTCATTTCTTATAGTTCTTTCTTGCATCTCTCTTATTCATTAGAAATTTTGTAGTGTTGGGTTTTGTATGTTGCAAGTTTTAAATTTTTATAACATCTCGCTTATGTGATTTCGGGTAGTTAGTCCTATATTATATAGTACCGTTAGTTGATGTTGAGACTGGACCATCTGGAATTCCTGATTTAATATAGTATAGGGCTGGCCACCCGTTATTATTTTAGGCGGGGTTGTTACAGAATTGTGCCATTAGATGATGGATGGGTTTATTTTTATACTTTCTTTGTATAGCGGTAGATGTGACCTCCCACACTTATGCACACACATACATTTATTGATTATTTCGTGCTAAGGATCTAATAGATTTCGACGACCAACCTTGCCTAAGTAGTAGTGTATCGAGGGGGTTCCTTGTCTGGATTTCGCTTTGCGAGACACTCCACGCACGAATTGGGCATAGTGTTGAGAATGGGGAGAAGTTAGCCCTTCGTACTTAGGGTTAACTAGAACATCTCACGATATTGCGCTAGGTTGCTGCTAGATTGAGAGGTGAGAAATATTACTGTTATCTGCAAGAGAATTACGCACTTAACTGTCATGCATTTTTAGTCACATGGTAATCATATCAAACCGGGCCCTGACCCGTATCTATATTTCTTTGTTTCTGCATATTCTTTGCCGTCACAGGTTCTCTACCGCATGGACACCCGTATTTACATTTCCATTTCAGTTGTCATGGGGCTACAGCATATTGCGGATGTTGTAGGTTACTTGTAGTAGACGTTTCTTTCTATTGTACTCTAGTTATGTTCAGTAATTTTATTCGGGCGTGTTTTGCCCAAGGTTTTGCACTCACTCATTATATTGTAAATATTGGTTTGAAATACTCGATGTACTATTTGTATTGGTCTGTTCACCGACAGCTTATTCGGTGATATTTATTATATTGTCATTCTTTATCCATTGATTTTTTATACCCACCGTTTTTACAAATGGGATTGTCTAAGTGTTTTTCTTTTCTTTTCAAAATTTTAAATTTGACAGTCCGTTTTCTAAAATGATTGGTGGTTATCTCATACTATTATTTTAATCGACAGTGATGCTAAGAATGGACCATCTATGATTCCTGTGATTATTAGAGTATTGGGCTGGCCACCTATTATTTTAGTAGGCGGTTTGTCACAATTAATTAATTTATTCAATCAAATGGTTAAAATGAATGAATTCAACAATTTTAAACGTAATCAAATGGGTTCCTTACAACTAGACCTATAATGACCCATTTTACTACACCTCGAGCAAGTAACTTCTCTTACTGTGATCTCACTAAAAGACTTTATTATCTTATTTCTTGGCCTGCCTGTCGGTCTCTTAGTAATTGGTGGAAGGACAAATGGATTTTCAGGTATAGGAATATTTAATGAAATCAAAACAGGAAAAGGAACTATAGGTATCGAGTATGATTTTCTGTAGAAAGATACCTTATAGCACTCCTAATTATAATCATAAATACTGGTCCCTTTCCTTCGTATAACACAAACAGTATGAGAACATGGAAAACATCTAATCTGCCAACTCTTACAAGAATAAGTCCTTTCTCCTAAGTCAACTGTTGCTCACACTTCTGAATGAACTTCAAATTCATTTTGACTTGAGCGACTAACAGTCCAATGTCGGCTTTTATTCCAATTTTCATTCAGTAACTTTTGAAAAAAAGGACATAACTCATTTGTCCAGGTGTCAGACTCAACAAGTTTGTTTGCATTGAAATTCATAATCTTCACTCTCAATTTATCAAGCATATTAATTACTGGTAAATTCCTTTCCTCCAATATCCATGAATTGAATGACTCTGCAATACTAGATGCTATGTCACCTACCGTTTACCAGGGAAATATGCACAGGACCAATTCTCAAGAGGCAAACTATCAATGAAATCAACAATAGCAACTCTTCCTTCCTTCTTCAATGCTTCAATATTCTTGTGAAATTCATCTACTAAGACAACATATGCACAAGAGAAAAAATCTTTAACAATTTTCTTTCGAAATCCACCATAATTCCCACGAATTTTCTTTTTTATATTCCCTTGTAAATGATGTATACATTAGGAATGTACAGACAATGGGAAGACCCTTGAAACAACTGCAAGTAATCCATTATTTTGATAAGATATAAATGTTATGTTTCGATATTGCTCAACTACTGCACTATGCAAATTGATAAGAAATCACATCCAGTTATCTTCGGTTTCAGAATCAACAACAGCATATGCAACAGGAAAAAGGCCAGAAATATAAAAATATATCAAAATTAAAATAAATAACATATCCACGTAGAACACATTGTAAATTGATGCTGCTGGCGCAGACCTTAAAATACATGGAAAGTATATTATGTGTTTAATTTAAATTATTTGTAAATAACAAGACAAAACATAAAAATATACAGTACACGTGATAAAGATAAAAAGACATGCACATTTACTTTTCAATATTTTGCTTGTACTTTGAATTAGTTTCAAATAACAACACTAACATCAACGTACATGCATAAAAATGTAAAGTACACGTGAACTAAACAAAGACATTCAAAGGTACTTTACATTTTTAACGCGTACTTGGCTTTATTATTTCTAAATAACAACACATATCAACAAAGCACACGCATAAAAATGAAAAGTACACGTGAAATTAACAGAAACATTCACGTGTACTTGACATGTACTATGCGTGTACTTTAGTTTGAATTCAACATAACAACATCATCAAAGTACACATAAAAAAAAGTACACGTCAAATTAACATAAACATTCACGTGTACTTGACATGTACTATGCGTGTACTTTGATTTGTATTCAACATAACAATATCATCATCAAATTACACACATAAAAATAAAAAGTACGCGTGAAATTAATAAAAACATTCACGTTTACTTGATATGTACTATGCGTGTACTTTAGTTAGTATTCAACATAATAAGACATATCATCAAAATACAAGCATAAAAATGAAAAGTACACGTGAACTAAAATAAAGACATTCAAAGGTACTTTATATTTTTATGCTTGTATTTTGATGATCTGGAATGGAACAAACAAAATGTCAATGCAATACACAAAATAAAATATTTAGAATTAATTTACCATTGTCCTCATTCCTTGCAGTTGCTGACAATATTCATTACACCAAAACAAGCTTTTAGTAACAGACTGTTTTTTGGTTTACTAACAGTATTATACTGTTACTATTTCTCACAACACCATACCGTTACTAATATCTAATAAGTGTTACTAATATTATTTAAATATTTTAAAAGTAATTAAAAATAATAATTAACTAGCATTCTCACAACACAATACACCTAGCATCAAAATATCCCCGACAAAGAAATTGTCTTTCTCCAAAATGCTCTAGCGTGACCTAGGGTTTCTCCAAAAAGCTAGCGTTTGAAATTGTCTTCCTCTTCTCCAATACGCGATCTTCTTCTTCTCCAAAATGATCTTCCTCTTCTCCAATACACGATGCTCTAGCGTGACCTAGGGTTTGGAAGAAGTCTCAGTTAGCGTGACCTAGGGTTTGGAAGAAGTCTCAGTTATCGTGACCTAGGGTTTTGGAAGCATTCGGCGCTCACATCATAACCTAGGGTTTGGGAATTGCGATTTTCTTTAATAAGGTAATTATCTCATTCATACGATATTTGTCTAAAACGTTCTAAGCGATTTACTGTTCATAAGAGATTTGCTGTTGGGTTACAAGTTTATTTTTTTGGTAAAATGCAATGTATTTTTGTTATTGTTGTTGGGTACATACTTTTTATTTTTTTTGGTTCAAATTTTTGATTATTTTGTATTAAATCCAAAGCTTAGAATGTTTTTTATATACTGATTTATAAAAAACAAATAATTGTATACACTGATTTATACTATTAAAACACATAATTGTATACACTAGACCTGGTATTTAATACCCTGTTATACTATTAAAACACATAATTGTATACACAGATTTATACACTGATTTATACTATTAAAACACATAATTTTATATAACTAAGGAAATTGCACCCCTCCCCTAAACTTTAAGGTTTGTTCTAACAAAATTACATGTTGTAACTGTGATTTTTCTTATGTGCATCAATAATTCTATTTTTTTTATATAATCATATAACTTGTGTGTAAACCATATTTTTTTTGGTAGTGCAGAATGTCACAAACATTGAACAAATAGTGGATGAATGAGAGGAATAGAATAAGTGAGGTGTACACAAATGGAGTTGCGTCTTTTATTAATTTTGCAATTGCAAACAATGGCCATCAATTCTCGACCTTTCCTTGTCCATGTGTTAAGTGCCGAAATAAGAAGCGTTTTACTGCGGTAGATATCAAGGGTCATTTGATAATGCACGGTATATACAGGACATATACTAAGTGGGTTTTACATGGTGAAACACTATCATCGAACCTAACATGTCCCGTAGTATATACTATTGATTATGAAGGACATGATGAAGCTGATAACAATGAGAATGAAAGGTTGCGAAACTTAGTTGACGCATGCTACGGAGTGCACGAACAACATTATGTAGAACCCGATCAGGAAGGATTCTCTGAAAAATCGTATGTCGACAATGAGAAGTATGATCACTATAATAAATTAGCGATGGAGAAATTGTACCCTTCATGTGAGGGTTCTGAGACTACTCTCTCTGCAATTGTTGAATTGCATAATTTGAAAAAGCAGTTTGGTTGGTCGGCAAATAGCGTGACCTCTCTCTTGTCAGTTTTAAAGGGGTGGCTTCCAAAAGGAAACACATTACTAGAAAAATAACCGCACATGAAGAGAATGATAAAATACCTAGGTATGAAAGCAAATTAGATTCATGCTTGCGTTAACAACTGTATTTTATACTGGAAAGAGAATGAATATTTGGAGGAATGTCCTCAGTGTGGAGAACCGAGATATGCAGTGACCTCAAAGAAAGGGAAGAGGAAATGCAAAGAACCGATGAAAGTGTAGAGACATTTCCCTTTAATTCCAAGGCTAGTGAGATTGTACACTATTCCTTGGATAGTGCATGAAATGACATGGCACCATCGGGCAACAAGTTCATGGGATTATCAGCGACATCCTTGTGATTCATCCCAATGGAGAATGCTAAAAAGTAGATGGACCGATTTCGCCGAGGAAGGGCGCAATGTTTGGCTTGTAATAGCAACATATGGGTTTAATCCCCATGGTATTCAGTCTAGTAGTTATAGTTGCTGGCCTGTCATGACCGCGCCTTATAATGTGGGGCCTTCTTTATGCTTGAAGCGTGAGTTCCAAATTTTATCTTTGTTGATTCCTGGGCCAAAGGCACCGGGTCAAGACATTGATGTTTTTCTTCAACCATTAGTAGATGAGTTGAAACAACCATGGGAAGGAGTTCCAGCTATTGACATGCACAAAATGCAACCTTTTACGTTGAGAGCTATGTTGATGTGGGGGATTCATGATTTTCCCGCACATGGAAACTTATCTGGGTGTGTAACACATGGTTACAAAGCATGTCCTATTTGTGGCGATGACACTCTATCCATTTGGCTAGAACATAGCATGAAGATAGTTTACACAAACTATCGTATGTTTCTTAAAAGCGATCATCCTTTTAGGAGTGGTAGAGGTTTGGGACTTAGGACACAAGAAGTTGGACGTCCCCCGATTCGACTAAACGGAGATGCACTTGTGGAGAAGTTAAGAAATATAAAGTATGTACCTGGAAAAGTCTCAAAAGTTCTCGCTAAGAAGAGAAAGTCTAATAATGTTAATGGGAGTGCTAATGTTGAAGTTAAAGAAGCTTGGTATAAAAAATCTATTTTCTTTGATTTGGAATATTGGCCATATCATCAAGTTCGACATGTCCTTGATGTGATGCACATCGAAAAGAATGTTGCAGAGCATTTGATAAACACAATTCTTGATGATAATAAAACAAAGGATACTGAAAAGGGTCGATTGGATATGAAGGGTATGGGCATACACAGCGGTCAATGGCTTCAAGTTGATGGACGCACCGGAAAAACGATAAAACCAACAACACCATTTATCTTTGATAAAGAAGAAAAAAAACAATTCTGCCAAATTTTGAAGGACTTAAAGCTTCCTACCAGTTTTTCCTCTAACTTGAGCAATATAGTAAGTCTTAGTCCCCCATCTTTGCACTCCTTAAAGTCGCATGATTATCATGTCATAATTGAACATCTACTACCTGTGTTGCTCCAACATGCCTTTCCGAAACATCGAGATTTAAGAAGAGCAATCCAACAATTAATTTTGTTCTTTAACATGTTGTGCTCTAAGGTCCTAATTCGGCAAGATATCCAAAGAGCCAAATACATAGTTGTTGAAGCATTGTGCGTGTTGGAAAAATATTTTCCACCTACGTTTTTTGATATTAGCATTCACCTCACTGTGCATCTAGGAGATGAAGCCCTGGTTTGTGGACCCATCGACGCTCATTGGATGTATCCGTTCGAAAGGTGAATTTTTTTACCTTTTAATATAGTAAAATATGCCCCATTTAAGTTAATAATGCTTGCTATTAATTTTTATTACCTAATACAAATAGGACGATGAAAGATTTCAAAGATATACCCAGCAATAAGCGGTATGTTGAAGGTTCAATTGCAGAATCCTACGTTGTTGCTGAATCTGTTAGATATTGCATGGAGTACATGCCAAATCCATCTGATGGAAATCATAAACGCTCCCGTGAGGCCTTTTTAGAGGAAGGTGGAGAGTTCTCTGATGAAGGGCCTTTGCTTGATGATAAGACTATAACATTGGGACCCGTACAGTTTCAACAAATACGTCGATGGGTATTATTTCGACTAAATGTTGATGGATTTCAAGAGTACTATAGGTTTGAGTTCTTTCGTTTGTTTATAGTTAAGAATTAATTATCATTTTGAGTTATAATTACTTATATCAAACTACATATTTCAGTGAATATGAAGCATCACTGAAATCCGTGTCTCGTCCTAAAGGGAAGGGGATTGAAATGACAGAAGTGGAGAAACAAACTTCTTTTATCCCTTGGTTATCCGAGAAGGTGATTATATAAATACTAATATTTTTATTAATATTTTCATTAAGTATGATGAGAATTGAAACATTGTAGTAATTATGATTTGTTTTCATTAAACAGTTGCTGAAATCAGGAGAGACGAAGACAAATGAAACATTGTGGTGAAGGTTAGTTCAAGGGCCGCAATTCAAGGCTAAAACATATAAAAAGTATCGTGTAAATGGTTTCGTATTCTCTCCTAAGTATCACGAAGATACTGTTGTCACACAGGATAGCGGCGTTTGCTTGAAGGCATGGACACAATTTCGAGCTAAAAAAAGTGATAAGAATCTCACAAATACTTGGACTATGTGGTATGGAGTTATCAAACAAATTATTGAGCTGGACTATACATTGTTTAAGGAGGTGGTATTTTATTGTGATTGGGTGAGAGTGGAGGATAAGACTAATGGTTGTAAGCTTTGTACGGACTCCAACTTAGTGATGGTAAATTTTGTTAAGTTTAAGAGCGTTGATAATGAGTATGATGAGCCTGCCATTCTCGCATCCGAGCCTAGTCAAGTATTCTATTCGAAAGATCTTAAAAATCCCAATTGGTGGGTTTTTATACAGTCACCTAAGAGATTGACTAGTCAAGTGGACGACTTAGAGACACCAACAATCTTCCAATCTATTCTTGAAGACCAAACGCACTTGGAAAATTTGCTCAAGCAATACGACTCGATTTAGTTATTTTAATATTTTCTTTAGGATATTGTAACCGTTGAAAGTTGTTTTGTTTTACCAACATGACTATATATATATCTATCAATATGCTAATGTATTGGGCATCTATTTTTAATTCAATGCATATTATTTTATAACAGTTATTTCTATTGTTGGCATCTATTTTTTATTTTGGCAGCACTGTATTGGGCATCATGGCTTCAAGTGCAAGTGGTGGTTCGAAACAACAAACATCATCAACACCACAACAAATATCATCCACTCCGCATCAAGAAAATAAAAAGAAGCAAGAAGAAATGGATAAAAAGGCTAAACAATTACAATATATAACCCAAGATGGTAAAATGAGAGTCACCGTTCAAGTGGATGGGAGTGTAGTCGGTCCATGGAGTGGGAGATGGAGCACTCGGGTTGGTGATCTTGTTAGATCTTATATTCCTATTAGTTACGAAGATTGGAGAGTTGTGCCAAACAATTACAAAGATGATGTTTGGAATGCTTTAATGGTAGGATTTGAGTTAGATGTTGAACCGGAGGTGGCTCGCCCGCTGATGGAGAAACGGTTTGCACAGAAGTTTAGGACACACAAAAGTAATATGAGATGTTTTTTGCCTACCGAAGATAATCCTGGAGTCCTACCGGAAGGTGTTGATCCCAGCATATGGATATTATTTTGTGAGAACGAAAGGAAAGCAAAAAAGAAACTACCGGAAGGTGCGTGACCGGTAATTGCTATTCTGAATGTGCTCCTATTAGCTATTCTTGATTTTAAAAGAAACTACTGCCCATGTCTTTCATTTTCTTTATTGTTGTTCTGAATGTGCTCCTATTAGCTATTCTCTAAATTTCTTGTGGTTTTGTTTTCAAACTGCCCAAACAGAGTAGAGAATACTTGTATTCTTGCTGGCCTGATTTAGAATACAAATGCTCAGGAAATGAAGTTGACATCCTCAAACAGAACCAAATCCAAGGTATTAAACTATCACTTATATGTTCAGTTTTTATTTTTAGTCACAATTTTTTTAGCACCACTGAAGGAGGATAAGATATTTCTAATCCAAAGGCCATTTAAGACCACATCATTCAATACTTTTCGAATACAGATTTCTAATATGCGTCAATCTAATATATATAGCTCACATAATTTCATTCAAGATAGAGGTCTTATGTAAGTATGGATTAATCCTATTATCAAGTTTATAAACTAATAGTAGAAAGAGATGGTTGCACAAAATCGTAATAGTGGCATAACTGTAAGTCACCTTTTTCTTGAATGCTCTCATGATTCTAAATTATGGCACTGGTATTTTAGCAATTTTAATTTGCACATGCCTTATGTAGACCTTGATTCTGGTTCTGTTTTATTCCTATCCCTTATTTTATTCATTATTAGATTGAGGATCAATATTTTGTCTACCTTGATTATCATTCATACAGTTTTGTTTTTTATACCCTTTGTACAGGTCTGTCGCTCATGCTATGGTTATCTCTCTGGACCAATTAGACACATCATTGCATTTAGATGTTTCTCTACTTTGAAATGAAGGCCACTGTTTGGTTAGCTCATACTTATGTTATAGCCTGGTGCCTCACTCACAAGAACACAATTAGTTTCTCTTGAGATTTGATTTGGAGACATTGTTGGACACACTTTATCAGGATGATGACAAGGACACACCTACATTCAAGCCTGACCAAACATGGTATGTCTACCTTAGATCTCACATGTATTCTCTTGATTTTGTTTCAATGTTTTCTTTATTGTACTCATGAAAGTAACACTTTTTAAAAAACCCCATTATCGTCAAAGGTTGTTGACACTAGTTTTGAGTAAAAATCCCTTCAATGAGGTTTAATTCAGTGTTTGCCCTTTAGCATGTACACACCTTTTGCTGAACATGATTACTGTAATGCAGGTAATATTGAATGACCCATTTCTTGGAAAACGAGTTGAAGAAAGCAACTTTTCAACTGTACCGTTGAGGGATGAGTTTCTAGAAAATTCCCGCCTTTTCATCTTTGAGACCTACTGTCGGATACATCAGCGCATTGACATGGGGTACGTACCTGCTTTCTGAAGAATATCGTTACTATCGAAATTCATATATACACCATCTTCCATTACCCCTGCCTTTATAACTGGTTCTTCGATATTTTGATGGGATATAGAATGATTGAAGTTTGTAAATTTAGCTTAAATTGTCCATGCTGTTCTTCTTTTTCAGCAACTTGTTTTTTATACTAGATAAAAATTAAAGCCATTTATATTAGATTAAATTCCTTTCGTTGAACTTCAAAGCATGTTTATGTGCCAGCCATTCAGTGAGGCTATTTTTGAAAAAGAAATCATTGAAACTCTTTTCAACCAGTTTTGATTTGTGGTGTTGAATTTTCTGATTGCGTTGTAATACTATTGATTTCCAATCATTAATTGTTTGGTGGTACAGCAATGTTGATATATATACCCCAAGGTTCGTTGTTTTGAAAGTTAAAACCTTTGTTTTTTTATTGGCAGAGTGCTTGCTGAGAAACTAAATTTGAACTATGAGGAGGCTGAGAGGTGGATTGTGAATCTTATCCGGACCTCAAAGCTTGATGCCAAGATCGATACCAAAACTGGAACCGTTTTAATGGAGCCTAGTCATCCTAATGTGTGAGTCTCCAGAGACCGTTGAATATTTTTATTTATTTATGCGTGATCTTACTGCTATGCAGTCCACCTCATAAAATGAACTGCTGTTTTAAGAAGGGGAAAAAAATGACCCCCATTCTCCTAATAAGGGAAAAAAAAGACAGTCCCAAGGAAAAACTTGGTGGAAAGAAATTTCTCCACCAACTTTATCGAAAAATTCAACCATGCTCATCGGTGAGTTCAATTATATTCAGAACCACCTAGGCTGGTGAGTTCAATTATTTTTTACAGTACATTATAACATGCTCATCGGTGTTTATCCTTCATTTTAGATTACTCAATTACTTAATGTCACATAAGGGTTGCCTAGTACTGCCAATTATCAACCAACTGTTACAACTTGTGCCTTGTATACTTATTTTATTAAAATCTGGTTATAAGTGTGCCAAATGCTAGAAATCTTCCTATAATGCAGTATTATTCGTCACTATTGAGTGTACTTTGATATCATGTATAGTATTGACTTTATGGAACCTTCTCCTGGTGAAAGCGTGCAATTTACAAACATGTCATGCTATCTTCAATATTTGTTTTCATTTGAGTCGTAAAGTTGCACTTACACTATACTGTAAGCATCTATACATCTATATAAGTCGTGGGTAGTAAATCGTCTCCAATTTACATAATGATGTGAACTTGTTGAACCTTGACCTTAATCTCTTAACTTCTGTCCTAAATATGGTTTCTGAATGCAGGTATCAAGAAAATTGATATTTCGAGAGCGAGTTGGGTATAGAAACTGAGTCTAAATCTGTTTTTCCCTCTAAAAACTAGGATAATAGTGACCCTCAAATCCTACTGGTTTGATGCAATAAAATTATTATTTAATAATATTATTGTTTTAATTCATGAAATAGACGTAATTTATTCTATCTATTATCCACTAAAGAGTTGTTATCCTTCAATTAGACTTGTTCAACAACCATTTTTTTAATGAGTTCTTATCTTTCCTCATTTCCCACACTACATTGCTTATTCAATTATTCACCTGCTCCACCGTTAATCAGCATAGCTGTCATTGAAATCTTCTTTAATTTCTGTATTATGAGAGTTCCCCAGTTAAACTCTAATCAACCACACCCTTCACTTTACTTACCATGAACTTAGATCCATCATAGTTTGGGATATCTCTCCATGCTTTTTTTTCTCCAAAATACATAACAATCTCAGCAGAGTACCACGGGCCTGCAATAGGACATGGATCATCCAACTAGTCTTAAGGGGTAACTAGAGTCGCAATAGGCCCCCACAATCATGAGTAGTTAAGGGGTGGTTAGGGACCGGACATTGGGGTCAATATGTTGCAGGTTGACGCATCTGTAGCACATTCGTTGCTCACTCGGAGAAAGTTTGTTACCCCAGTGTACACTACATTTGCATCATGTAGTCCTCATTCATAGGTTCCTTGGCATCGAAAGGAATGGATAGACGTATTATTGATTTGTGACTCTGGCTTAAGTCGTTCCATATATAATCCCATTCCTTCCCCTTCATTTCCACATCAGGTTGCGTAAGGAAAAGAAGTTGCATATAACTCTTGCCCCCATAGTCGCGAGTAGTTGAGGTATCCCGCAAGGAATACCTTTTATTTCAAGGCTTTTAAACATAAAGTCTGGAAAAATATACATTTAATAAACTTAACGTCGCATAACTCTTTCCCTCCATTTATTCGCATGTTGAAGTTAACATGTGTCTTTGAATGTTTGTCCCACAGTAGTTCAAATACCACATGAGGGGTACCTGGCGACGATCCTATACCCATAGCTCATGAGATTGAACTAATATTTGGTGTGACAAAATAACATTTGGGCACTTTGGTGTGGAAAAAATGCCTAAATGCTTTGGAGATGGTCTTAAAAGGAGAAAATAACTGTAAATTTCTGAATTAAATACACAAATATCATTTTATACATTTGAAGTCAGAATTGTTCAGATATAAACACTTTAAAAATGAAGTCTATATAATACAAGTAGTATCTAAGGGTTTTCATACATCCATATTGGGTTTATGCAAGATGGGTTCTTCTCCTATGTTCTTCGGTCTCTATTTGTTCTACACTGGCTTAACGATCCGATCTTCTACAAAGAAGATGGGTTCTTCCCTTATATTCTTCGGTCTTCATTTGTTTTGATTGTGTTTATTCAAGTAGGTATTGTAAGGCTTCTTTATTGCAATTTTCTTCCTATATAACTATATTTAATACCTATCTTCAGCTTATTTGCCTTCCTAATTTACCGTATATTCATTCAATTAGGAGTGTCTTTGGAAGATAACTGCTGCTGCACAAATATGTCGCCGAGATGCTTTTTCTCAGTTAAGAATCCAAGAACAAAATTCACATTGGAAGCAAAAAGAAGTAGCTCACACCTTGGCAAAAGCTGTGATGGAGTTCTGACATTCAATAGAGGTACTTCTAAATATTGATTACTTGAGTGGTGATTCTGAAAAAATGAAATCATGGCTTGTTTGGACCATATGTGTATATTGTAACAATGGAAAAAGGACATAATAAGAGGTCTTAATATGGTGTTGGTTTCATAATTTGACTTTATTTTCTTGTTACTAATTTTGAGGATGCCACTAGTGGGGTGGGCTATTCACATTAGTATTGCTACAATTTTTTTTGTCAAACTCATGACTCAGGTTACAACCTGTGGCAGCCTACCAAAACCCCCCACCCACGCCTTCATTGTTGGGGTGTCCTAATTTTTTTGTTTTTTTATCATAAAAGTCAGGGATTTTAAAGTTTAACTATTATAAAAATAAGTGAAAATGAACATTAAAGTGTAGGCTAATGTCAAAAGATATTCCTACATGTTTAACCATATTTGGAAAATTTTGAGCATTGTCTTTCAGGTGACTCTAGAGCATACTTGTAAAAGAATTAGATTTTTCAATTTGATCCTATATTGTAGAACAATTTGGCTTTCCGTATTATCGATTGGTTGAGTAGGATCGTTTTGATATTTACTATTGAATTTTTCCGATTTGAATTCCGGAGGTAAGATTAATAAATATAATTGTTTTCCTTTCCCATCAACAGAATGTTTGTAGAAATGAAATAATTGAGTTGGTGTTATGTGTACAGGTGGCTCTAGCATAGGAGCAGGGCCTTATGTGAAGATAGTGAGAGAAGCACTATTGGAAACAAGACAAAATCTATGTGAAGACCTCTAAGTTGGCTGTATTAAAAAGTTAAAATGAGGGTGCTTTAGATTGAAGTTTATGATCCATTTTATTGCTATATTTTTTTTTCACTCTAAAATTGCTTTGATTTCTTATCTGGTGCGATTGATCTCTATTTGTTTTCGAATTTGTCTAAAGTGGTTTGAAATCAATGAGTTTGCCATTAATCTAGTGTAATTGGCAAGGAATTGGCCAAAGGTTCTGGATTTGGGGAGGGCCCTTGGATTATATTTTTTTTAAAATATGTACTAAGATTAGTAACACAATTTTACCGTTACTAATTATGAATTTTACTGTTACTATTAGTAATATAATTTTACCGTTACTAATTTTGATCTTTCTGTTACTGTCAGTAACATAATTTTACCGTTACTAATTCTGAATTTTCCGTTTCTATTAGTAACACAACTATAGCGTTATTAATTTTGAATTTTACCGTTACTATTAGTAACATAATTTAACCGTTACGAATTTTGAATTTTACCATTACTATTAGTAACAGAACATTACCGTTACTAATTCTAATTGTTTCTGTTACTATTAGTAACAGAATTTTACCGTTACTAATTTTAATTTTTTCGTTACTATTAGTAACAGAATTTTACCGTTACTAGCTTCGTGCCCCACGCCTTTTTTCTAACAGAAAAATTGTGTTACTAATATATTTAGTAATGGTAAAATTGTGTTACTAATGGAGTGTTTTGGTGTAGTGATTGTTCCATGGTAACGACTCTTCAAAAAGGCAACATCAAGAAATAAAATAGGTCTGCAGTATTGAAATCCATAAATACATCCTCTAAACATTACAAATATTCTCTTGAATTTTTTACTCTCATGTTCCATGTCAAGGATGCAATCTGACCCAGGATTATACTGCAATAGAAGGTCACGATAATTATTCATTAATGCATAAGAAACCTTTTCATCATCATGTATATCAACAACAACCATCTCTTTCGCACGTCATGCATGTTGATAAGCTATATCAAGACCATAATTCTTCTTCATATCTCCAACTACATCAATTGGTCTCAATAGCGGATTATCTCTAAGATCATCAACTACCAATGTTGAAACCAATTTGCAGGCTATCATTTTGGCTGACGGACTTCGAAAGACACCTCTACATGTATGCTAATTATTCAAACTTCGTATGTAAAAGTATCCAATTATTATAGATAATGAAGCCTGAATTCTCCACATGCAATTCTCAGTAGTCTTTTTAGAGCATTCAGCCGTCACTCGAGTTTTATCATTCTTCAAATACACATACTTGAACCCAACCTCAACGGCATACTTTCGCAATTTATCCCGAAATTCCACTACACCTCCTTTAAATACTGCTGCTCATGACTTATATATGTCTTCCAATCATTCGAAAGATAGACTTTCGACTTACTTGGCTCCACACCTCCAAGATAAAAGTCATTTTCAATGCAACTATTAAAATGAATTGTAGTGCGTGATGATAAAGACTCTAACCTCTGTGTATTTGTATCACCACTGTCAACCCTCTCAGAACTTGTATTACTGCAGCCAACCCTTTTAAAAATTCGATTAGAGCATTCATTTCGTTCACGACATGTATTACTTGGCAATGCTAATGAATCAATGACATATATCTAAATGAAATCAACTTTCATGATCAATTGGGACCGCAACATACAACAAACATCGTTGTCACAAACCAACATAAACCGACATTCATCACAAAATGAATACCTCAATGAAAAACTCTCACTTCTCAAATTAGTAAACCTAATACACAACTCATTGCATATGAAATCTAATGAGCTATCTTCAAATATTTCAATACAGGCCATATTATCCAAATTACAACACCTTGCTATTATACTACTTACTATAATGTCATGCAGTAAAAGAGAGACGAAAAATATTTACTTCAAGGTCAACAATTCTAAAATTGTGTGCAATAATTTAATGCATGAAATATCAAAATGTTTATATATAATTAATATAAAATTACAGGCACTGTTTAAAAACCTATACATGAAGCAATAAAGTAGACGCATATTTTCAAAAAAATAATCACTTCTACTTTATAAACACCGCGTGTACTTTGAAAATTGATGTCGAATTAGTTAGTTCCGCAGGCGCGAACCTATATGAATAAGTGATTCAATACCAACTCAAAATCAAGTACTCTTAAAATTAGAATGAAACATCAATAATATTCATTTAGCACATTCAAATAGCAATTACAAATATTGATAAATATAATCTTATATATGAAGAATCCAAACATAAATGCATAAAAAACACAAAAACAAAACATATACATATAAAAATATAAAAAGTTATTCAATCACATGAATTACGAAATTACAATGAGTTCATTGAATCAAAACAATGTACATTGACCTATTGTAATCGATCGAAAATAGAAAAACCAACTGCTGATAAAGATAAACTTACAAATTATAGAGCCAAGTGATACAGGTAGAATCGATTAAGAACACTATAATCGATTTTTGGACAGACGAAAAAAACATCAAGATTGATGTTATTTTCGATTTCGGAGAATAGTGGTTAGTTGCAGAGAAATCTCCAATAGCTGATTAGGTTTATGATTTTTTTAGATTGACACTATTTATATGTTGGACCTAATCATTTAAAATTTGTTTCACCGATTTTTTTGTTCAAAATGTTTAGTCAAAGGACTAGACCGTAAAAACCTAAAAATATTTTACATGAAACTACACCAATGCTACATATATTATCGTTCCGTGTCATTTTAAAAATTGTCACTCCTACTAATGATAAAAAAAATATTCAATAGAGTACATTTTATAATTAGAAGAAACTTCAAGGGAAATCTAGTTAGTATACATTAAGTGCAATTAGGGTTCTTGTTGAGGTTACTAAAGCTGTGTTTCGCCGAACTGCACTTCACAGCCACAGAAATCTCAGGTTGTCATTCTTTCTTTCACCTCTGTTTCAGAAATCATTAAACTTGCCACTTAATTTGTTTCCATCTTTAACATCCATTTTGCCTGATGCTATGTGACGTTGAATCTTCATGTATACAACATATTATATGGCACATATTTTTACCTTGAGAATGTTTGTGCAATTTTTACATGCAAAATGAGATTTTTGTTTTATATAATGAAGTGAAGAGTTATTTTGAGGATGTATTATCCGAAAATTTGAAGTGCATTTGACTTGATTCATTATCTATACATCTCTTGATACAGGAAGCTCTGTAAGAAATTTTTAATGTATTTTGAGGTTTTGCTAATTATATAAAAATGTGATGTAAGCATACAATTACTGACCAAACTGAACGGGAAAAATGTAAGTATGTATTAATTTGCATTTCAGCTACTTTATGGTTTATTGATTCAGTTTTTTAGTATGCTATCTCCACATGTGCATGTCGAATATGAATACATGTCTCTCCTTTTGTTTAGGCTAGTCTTTGTTTGAAACTCGAAATTAATTAGGGCCTGTTTGGTTGTCCCCAAAATTGTAAATTAGCCCATTCAAAACGGAAGTGTTTGGTTACAAGAATGAGCAAATATAAAAATAAACCAATTCATGTTGATTCACAAAAACTTAAATCAATTCATTTCACCAAAAACTTGAAATTGCACAATTTATAATTATAACATGAATCTTAAATGCACCATATGTATATGTGTATGTGTGTCAAAAGCAAATAACTGCATTTTTCTTTTCGAATCTATTAATTTCAACTTGATCAATTTATAAAATTAAATAATTTACGTAACCAAACGCGCCCTTAGTGAATTGAAGGAAAAACTAAAATCTTGTGATAAGATCTGTACTTGTCAGTGATTTTTTATTTGGATAAAATACCAAAAAGTCCCTCAAACATTTTTTAATACACATTTAGTCCAAGTCTTTTATTTTGTACAAAATAGATTTGGAAGTTTGGACCTTTAATTAATATTATTCTCTTGTTTTTAAAGGTCTGCGCCAGCGGCATGGTAAAGGAGTTTTTGGAGCAAAATAAAAATACTTGTATTAAACGTGTATTAAAAAATGTTCAAGGGACTATTTGGTATATGCCCCTTTTTATTTTTATTTGGCCATAACTGTTTTTCATATTTATCAGTAGTGAAGGAGTAGGAGAATGTCTCACAGGAAGTTTGAGCATCCCAGGCATGGGTCTCTTGGATTTCTCCCAAGGAAGCGTGCTGCTCGCCACAGGGGAAAAGGTATAATTCTTTCATATTTAATAATGTTATATAATATTTTTTTGGTGGAGCAAGCTTTCATGCTTCAAGTGGTGGCTAGTTTTTTTTTTTTTTTTTTTTTTTTGTAATGATGGATGGTGATTTTCTTGATTGTTACTAGGCCCGGCAATATGGACTCGTGAGGATGAAACCGCCCATAATCCATCAAAAATAATGTGTTTGGAGCCCATTAATTGTGTATGTGGGTCAAAATGATTTGAACGATCCAATAAGACGGTTTGTTGGCGGGTCATTAGCAGGTCAAAATGATTTTGGACCCTCACAAAAATAAAACTCAAATTACTAAAGAGTTAAAAGATTTTTTTATTTAAGTATTTACTTGTATATTTTTTTTCAAAATTATTATACCATATTTATTTGTATACAGTATAATAATTGTTTTTTCAAAAGGCAAAAAAGTGGGTCAACCCGACCTGGATTTAACCTGACCAAACCCGCCCAAATTATTATGTCCGGCCCGCTTTTGACCCGCCCAAATTTATCCATATCCATTTTTTGACCCATCCATAACCGCCCATTTGACACTACTAATTGTCACAAGCAATCCCAATTTTGCTGGGCCCATGTAATCTTATGAAATTGAAGCCTATTTGTCTAGAATGTATTTGCAAATATCTAAATTAGCATTACCACTTAGGCGTGATTAATATAAATATTTTATTCTACTTTCATCTTGGGGTTGTCTCCCGGTTGTTGCAAGGAAGTCTCATGACTCGTCACAATTTTAATTTTTGGTTTGTGTCCTTGATCCGAGTATTTGGAATTGACATTCTGATGAGGTGCTGAAGTGCCAGAGAACAAAATTCTTGGAATATAGGCATGTTGCTAAAGAGGTGTGAACCTTTAGGATAGTCGTGTTTAAGACAGACATTGGTTTTTGCATTTGATAACAATATTTTCCATGCAAAATAAGGTATCTTTAGGTTTTTCCGACTTTTGGTAGTGTTTGATGGACAATATTTGCATTGAGAAATATTATCCACCTTTTAGAATATACGACTCTCTAAAGCTTTATTTTTTTAGTTTTTCAACTTTTATTTTCTCACCTCCCTCCATAGGAATTTGAATTCTGCAACGTTGGAAAACTTCACCTTAATACATATATCATTTAATCCTATTTTAGCAACCTCTTTTCCATCTTTACAATCAAAGGCACAAAATGAATTTTTTTAGCTTGAAAACATTTTCGGAGCTAAACTTTTCCAAGTAAAACATTTTCCTCTCCATCTTTTATATCACACACCCTTATGTTTTTTTTTTTTTTCATGATGAAATGTACATTTAATTAGAAAAGGCAAAAGCCCAAAGAACATACAATGAGCCCATACAAAGGTCCCAAGACCTAGCAAAACAAAACAGACATGGCAACATGTTGCCAAAGAAATGGACACGCAGGCCCGCACACCCAACCAGCTCAACGAACAGAACAACCTAAAAAAAGCCCAACCCAGATTCTGCGAACCCATCTCCTACTATAGGACATTCTCCAACAAGTGTGAAACTAAAACACGTGTAGCCACCACAATTTTAGCCAATCAGCTACAGCTCATCTCAGACAACAACAAAAAACAAAGCATATCCATCTCTTTTCATCCAACATCATCCACATTGAGAAGAGAGAGAGCTCTGTAAATCCTATCTCCATAGCCAAACAAGATTAAGACAGAAGAGCCACCAAATCATTCTAGACGATCGTCCCAAACCCGTCTCACATCCAACCAAAATACCCATAAAACTCAAGAAAACCATCTTCATATTATCTCCTGAAGAACATACATCACCTTTTAGACAAACCATCCCTTATGTTACTTCTTTGTTTATTATTACTAAGTACCCACAGCCCCAGATCCCCTTCACCCCCATCCCCCACACACCAAAAAAAAAAATTGTCCTTTTCTGTTCGCTTTATACATATTCCTTTTTAGTTTTTACAAATGTCATTTTTTTAACTTTGCAAATTTGAAATTTATCATATACACACTGCTACTTATCTCTTTGAGTTTTACGTGCTGTAAAAATTATAAATTATAAATTGTTAATGTGTTAATCTAATATATTTTCTGCTTGCTTTGACTAATGCAGTGAAGGCTTTCCCTAAGGATGACCCTGCCAAATGCTGCAAGCTCACTGCTTTCTTGGGCTACAAGGCTCGTATGACCCATATTTTTCGGGAAGTTGAGAAACCTGGATCAAGTAAGCAACTTTTGAAGCAGTCTTGCTCTGCATAGACTTAATTTTAGTTACTTTACTATGGTATGACATCAACATATGTATCAATGCCGAAATAGCTTTACTTCTGTTGTTTTTGTATCTGAAATCTGGGCATAATACCGTTGTTCAAATTTTTTTAATTTCTGTAAGTTCGTTATTCTTCGCTTATTTTTGAACCTCAAGAAGTTTCATTTCATAACTTTATGATATTTGTTCCTGTAGAGCTTCACAAGAAGGAGACGTGTGAGGCCATTACGATTGTTGAGACTCCTCCAATGGTAATTGTTGAGGTGGTGGCTTATGTGAAGACACCACGTGGCCTCCGTTCTCTGAACACTGTGTGGGCTCAGCATCTGAGCGAGGATTTGAAAAGAAGGTTTTACAAGAACTGGTGCAAGTCCAAGAAGAAGGCTTTTACTAAATACTCAAAGAAGTATGAGAATGACAGTGGGAAGAAAGATATCCAGACACAGTTGGAGAAAATGAAAAAGTATGCAACTGTTATTCGTGCTTTGGCCCATACACAGGTAGTAATAGTGCTCTGTAAAAATTTGTAACAAACTGTGTCAGCGTTTTTGGCAAATATAAGATCCTTTAGCACTAGTTATTTACATTCTCCAATTTTGAGCTATACTGTATTTGGATTCTAATCTTATGTGTGTGTGTGTAGATCATATTCTATCATTTTCTTTGATTAGTTTTGCTGGTATTTAAAGTTTCCTTTGAACCTCGATGAATTTTTTGAGTAGATTTTTTTTCTTATTCTCTTTTTCCCATATTGAACAAATTAATTTGTATCCCGTTTATCGCACGTATCATTTTGCATAAGATACAATGAAGTATTTTAAGATACCATTTGAAAATTACTTATTCATATTTGTCCGTGTACCTTATGAAACATGATAACCATGTGTCTAAGTTTGTTCTTTCACGAAGTTAAATGTAATGCAAGTGCAGAAGTATTCTGAGTAAATGGGCTTTATATTCTCGTTAAATGTCTTGGTATAGACATCCCGATCCATATGTTTCTTGTTGTAACATTGATTTATCATCAGAGTATGTGTAGTTGCTTGTTAATGAGTGAATGTTCTGGGATCCAGCTTTATTAATCAAGCAGTGTTTTACTGTTATATTTATTCTTCGGTTACTTTTTGGTTTACAGATTAGGAAAATGAAGGGATTGAAGCAGAAGAAAGCACACCTGATGGAGATCCATGTCAATGGTGGGACTATTGCTCAGAAAGTCGACTTTGCTTGTGGATTCTTTGAGAAGCAGGTTCCTGTGGATGCTGTTTTCTAGAAGGATGAGATGATTGACATAATTGGTGTGACAAAGGGTAAAGGTTATGAAGGTGTTGTCACTCGCTGGGGCGTCACTCGTCTTCCCCGTAAGACTCACAGGGGTCTTCGGAAGGTGGCCTGTATTGGTGCGTGGCGAGTTTCCTTCACAGTTGCAAGGGCTGGTCAGAATGGATTCCATCACCGAACTGAAATGAACAAGAAAATATACAAGCTTGGTAAGGTTGGACAGGAAACCCACACTGCCCTCACCGAGTTTGACATGTTAGTAACTTAGTCTGGTTGACCTTTGACAAATTACTTCTTAGTATTAAACCCACACTGCCCATCTCAAATTATTAAAGCCTGCTTGACCCGTACTAAAAAAGAAAGAAACTGAAATAGAAAAAAACTAGATACACCACCAATGCTAAGACTAATATTATTGCCTATAGGCAATGCAACAATGAATTAAAAAAGACCTTAGGTGCCACATAGGAAGCATAGAAGTTTGACGTGTCTTATCTACGCAACCATGTTAAATGAAGATTTGACAAGATTGAGGGAGGAGCATGTTAAGGTGGAGTTAATTGTAAAGAAAACATTCTTTATCATGTACCGATAAATAATATTTTCTTTACACAGGATCCCCGTGTCACGGTAGACAGTTGCATTGGAGATTGTTTTACTTGTTTTTCTATGAAAAAGTTTTTTGGTTTTTTGTTTTGTTGGCATGTTAGATATGCAAGTAACTAGACATTTTGACAATAATCCAAAGGATATCCAATTAATATTGTATTGGAGATGCTCCAAGTGAACAGTGATCTAAGTGTGGCAGCACAGGGTGAGGGAAGAGAATAATGCCCCCGACACTCCTCTATACTTCCATACCGAACACCAAATGTTAATGTTACAATCGTTGAAAACTTGGCATGGTTGAATCAAGAAATCCTTGATAAGGAGCTTTTTTATTTTGGCATCATACAATGTGTCTGATCTCTCTCTTAAAACACACACAACATGCTCCTATACATGTATATATGTGTATATGTGCATATGAATACATTTTTTTCTGTCATGGATGATAAAACAGGACGGAAAAAGATATTACTCCCATGGGTGGGTTTCCTCATTACGGTGTGGTGAAGGATGACTATTTGTTGATCAAAGGATGCTGTGTCGGGCCGAAGAAGAGGGTTGTTACGCTCCGCCAGTCTCTGCTATCACAGACATCTCGTTTGGCACTCGAGGAGATCAAGCTCAAGTTTATCGACACTTCCTTGAAATTCGGGCACGGCCGCTTCCAGACCGTTGAAGAGAAGCAGAAGTTCTATGGACGACTGAAGACATGATAACACAAGACCTTTGAAATTTGTGCTGCAAGGGTCGAGTAATTATCGAGCCTCTAAAAGAACTGTTGTTTCTGGTTTAAGTTAGTATTGGTGGAAGTATTGTTTCATTTGGTATTTTATGTTAATCAAGACTGTTTTGTTAATCATAAAATCGAATATAAATCATAATGTTACATCGTGTTTAAAATAGTTATTTCATGAATATAGGATGTTTAATCTTCATGCAATCACAAAATTATAAGTTCTTTATAACTATGATCAAAATTAACCATTGTTTATTGCAATTAATTGGAATAAGGTGACTTGAATGCTTCAATTAAAGCTTCCTTTGAATCTCTTGTTGAACAGCCCAAAATTGCTTTCTTGTGTGTCCAGAACTTTTGTGAGAAAATACGAATATAGGGAATTTTGGATTTTCTCTCCCTCCTTAGAAACAGTGTGTTATGAGATGACTCTAGATGGTGTAGATGTCTTTATTTATAAGCGGAAGATGGTTGAAATTTTAGTGGAGGTGGGATTCTTTTCAAGTTTTTCATTAATGTCACTAACCATCATGTGACTAATGAATAAGATTTATTCAATCTTTTAATATCTTTATTTATTACATTTCTAATTAATTATTTGACATTTATTAAAGCCACATAGAAATTCAAAATTTAATATAATTGAAATTAAATAATTAATTCGACACTTAATATTAATTTCCAACAGTTCTCTCTTAAATGCTTGGATTATGTTTCTTAAATTAATATCAATTATACACTTGCAAAGAACTTGATTAACCGAAAAGCCTAAAAGTAGGAATATCTCACTAAATTAATCATCTCATTTCCACTATTTCCTACCGTCTGATAATAAAATGAATAGATTTTGTATTTTTAGGACTTAAAATAATATTGATAATAGATATAGGACAATAAACATTTCGTTTCCATTTTTAGTTCTTATTTTCAAATTAAAGAGACACGTGACATGCTATGATTGATTGACGTTTTATAAATATGGGTCCGCGCCAGCGGCTTTATTAAAAAATAGGGACTAAAAATATAAATAAAATATTTGTTATCCTATTTTTAAAATACATATTACAATATATTCGAAATTTACAAATCCCCTAAAATGAATTGCTTTTCAGTATGTATTGTTTTAAACTTTGTCTCACGTAACAGGTTTTTTTAAGGAGGAAGGTATGTTGAATGGTGAATTTATTGCCTCCCTCAAAATCCGTAAGCCTGATCACTTTCAGAATTAAAATGGATTAAAATTTATAATTGTATTAGCTCTTACATTTTCCTTCAATTTTAACATCCAACTGGATTATTAATTATCCTTACAAACCACAAGCAAAGAAAGCTAAACCAATCGCAGTCAAGGAAATTACTACTAATTTAAAGAAACATAGAACAAACAAAAGATCATCCAAAGGGGACCTTCTGACTGGAGAGAACCGTTGGGTTTCATGAGCAAACCATCCAGCCACGGCATTAGCAGTTCTAACGTGGTTGGATTTGATTCATAGTCAATTATCGCAGATCTCTTTCACTTAAGCGGAGCCAGGAATTTTTTTTGGGTGGGGCCCTCGAAAAAACCCACGAACACACAGAATGCTGTGGGTTCAGAGGAAGATTCCCCAATACGATTTTTTTGGGGTTATTTTTAAACTTCTCTACAATATTCCATAATATATAATTAACTCAATCAATATCACAACTAAATCTCAATTGAGCAAAGCCATGGGATTCAAGAAATTATCTTTGAGAAAAGAACCACGATAGCTCAAATTTTAATATATATTAGCAAAAGTTAAAAAAAAAACTCACAAGCCACAAAAAGAAATATGTAAATACAACATTCATGTATAGTAGGTTCAAAGAAATTATCGGTAAATAAGCTACAATGTTTCTATGTTAAAAAATAAATAAATAAAGAATTCCAAGGTACTTTGGCTATTACTCGCATGATTAGTTCTCTTTTTCGGCCATATCAAAAAGTAATTGTAAAAATACTATCTTTGGAATTAATTCTTCAGATATGTTGAGGCTGTGATATCAAGCTTGTAGTAATTGTAAAATACTAAGCATCTTTGAAATGGGGTTATCACTGTAAACTAAACATCCGGTCTTACCAATGTACATATATAATATAACCTTCATTTTTTTCTATATGAATTCTGGGTGGGGCACTTGCCCACCCCAACTACACTGTGCCACATAGAATTCAACCAATCTCCCAAGGATTTGATGGAAGATATGGTTGGCTTTAGCACTGAAGCATCGCCAAATCTTCAAAAAATAGCATAGATCCCCACTTTAGACTGATCTTCACCATTCAAAGCAAAAATTTAGCAACTCTAGCAGAATAATCATTAAAAAAATATTAATGTAGTACAAAAATCATCTTTATTGAGAAATTGTTCTCTCGCTTCCTATGTATTGCAAATATACGAAATCATTTTCAGTACAACATCAATTTATTTTATTCTAAAATATATTTATTATGTCTAGGAATTAGTCAAACAGGCTTAATCGGTAACCACTGAACCTGTCTGCTCGCCACATTAGTTTCTACCCGTGATATGCTAACTGTGCTTGCAAGATCCGAGTTTGAGCACCTATAGTGTTTAGAGTTACGAACATACCAATTAGTGGCACCTGTGACAGTTGTAGATTTGAATGCTCATTTCTCTGTTTAGCTTAACATATTCTTCTTGCAAACAAATATTACAGTAGTAATTAGAAGAGCAAAAAATTAAATAAAAGTGATTACATATTAAGTTGTTTAGTACTATTTGCACAATTATTCGATTCAAGTTCCAAAAACAATTATTTGAATATGTGGTATTTGACAACGAAAAGTTGAAACACTACAAAACTTAAGATCCTACTGATGGTTCCAGGAGAGGTAAACAAACCGCGACCACCATTATCCACCTTCACTACTGAATACATACGAGCCTTTTTAGAACCAATATAAAAAATGAAAACGAACCTATTACATGTATAAATGGACTAAATTTGAACACAATGTTATCCGAACTCTCTGGTGAATGGTAAACAAAAACTGAGAATCTGAAAATGATCCTCTACATGCTCTAGTGATGAAAAATAAGAACCAAAAGGTAAAAATGTAAATATGTAAAAGCTACAGCATTTATGGGAGAAAAAGGGTCCAAGAACAAAATAAACAACTGCAACATATTTCTAAATAGCATTAGAGCATGTCACTAAAACACACTATACTAGCATGGGGCGGTGTAAGAAACAAAATACGAAGAGAACCCAATTTCAACATAAAATTTAGAACAACAAGCACATCAAATATAGCTTAGTTGAGGAAAGATGTAAATGTTCAAGACGTTGAACATTCGATGTCAAACAGTTGACCTAACATAATCACGTGAAATGGATATTGAAGAGGTGGCCTCGGTTTCGAGAGCTGCACATAAACTTGCTTCATGCTTGGTCGAGCTTGTGGAGTTGGGTGCAAACACGTAAATGCTAGCTTAGCAACTAGTGCCATTTCTTCTGCCTCTTGTTTACTAGGTTTGGACAGGCTTCGATCCAATATGTCCTTCAACAGTGTGCCATGAGTAGTTGAACTTGACGATGATGATGAAGACCACATAGATGAGAAGAGATCTCCTGGATGCCTGCCCATAATAACTTCCAGTGCTAGCACTCCAAAGCTATACACATCACACTTCTCATTCACTTCCATGGTGTAAGCAAGTTCTGCCAAACAAAAGTGAAGGCCAAAAAACAAAATAGAGCTCACTTGTTATTCATCAACTAACCTCATAGTTATCCTAACAGCAAGCTAACCGAGATAGTAACTTACAATAATTCAAATATGAAACACTTGATTGTCATTTAATGATGAAGAATGTATATCAGCCCATAAAGCAGCGAAAATGAGTTGAAAGCTGAGAAATTAGCATATATATAGGAAATACAGAGTGGGTATGAACTAGCTAAGAGGAAATTAAAGAGAAAGAAATGCATACATGTCAATATTTTAGAGGAGGGTTAAAACAGTTGAAAATGAAGAATCTCTCTCAATAAAAGGGATAAATGGAATTCTCCTGTTGATTAGGAGTTTTGATTTTTAAATAAAGAGAAAGCACCCAAAATTATTATTTTTTAATAAAAAGTTATTTTTTTTTAACTGAAGTATAGTGTCTAGCTGCTCATTTGGAGGCGGACAGAATAATACCTGGAGCTGAATACCCAAAGGTTCCAACAAATGAAGTCCAATTAGATGAGTCTGGATTTAAAAGTCTAGCTGCCCCAAAATCAGAGATGTGAGCCTCAAGATCGGAATCTAACAATACGTTGGTGCTTGAAATGTCCCGGTGAATTATTGGAGGTGAGCAATCAGAGTGCATATAAGATAAGGCATTTGCTACACCTCTAATAACATTTACCCTCTTCAACCAATCAAACCCAACTGCTGCTTGTTCCTCATTGCTCAGTATATTTCTCAAGTTTCCCCCTTCCAAGAACTCATAAACCAAAAATGAGTGTCGCGGATGTGAACAAAATCCAAAAAGCTTCACAACATTACGATGTCGTATTTCTGTTAATGCACGGATCTCACTCTCAAAACTTTTCAGATTACCCAACTCACCATCCCATGAACCATGAAGTTTCTTAACAGCAACAACCTGACCATTTGGCAACTCTGCTTTATAAACAGTTCCATATCCTCCCACTCCAATTATGTATTCTGGGCTAAAATCCTCTGTGGCTTCAATGATATTTTCGTACACCATCTTCCCATCATAGCTCCATGCTGAAAACAAGTTTTCATTTTTAACTTCAGCTTCTCTTGGCTCCTCCGCGTTTTTCCTCTTCTTTCCTCTAAGGAGATAAAAAGTGATCCCAACAATCATTAAAATAAATAAAATGGCCCCAAGAGGAATTGCAATTAAAATCAAAACATTTGTTCTCTTTTTATCATTTGCACCTTGACTTTCATGGATGGGGCAAGCTTGTAAACCAGTGACATTGCCACATAAGTCTTTATTATTTCTTAGTGCCTCTAAAGGAGCCTCCTGAAATGCTTTTACATTGGGAAGAGGACCCTCTAGTTTATTGTAGGATATATCAATGGATATCAAACTCAACATACCCTCAAAAGTTGATTGGATGGAACCAGAGAGTCCATTATGGGAGAGGTTCAACGTTTCCAAGGTTTTTAAGTCTCCAATTCCTTGTGGTACTGTCCCAGTTATCAAATTTTGACTAAGATCAAGACTTTGGAGATGATGTAAATTGTTTATTTGAAGTGGAATACCTTTCTCAAACATGTTATTACTTAAATTCAAGCTCCTCAGCTTTATCAACTCCATTAGTTGGACTGGAATTGAACCATTTAAGCTATTTTTTGCCATATCCAATTGCTCCAAATTAGACAGTTTGCCAATCTCTGGAGGTAAGTTGGCAGAAAGCCTATTACCATTCAAAGTAAGCTCAAGCAACAAGCCTAACTTTCCAAAACTTTCTGGAATCTTCCCAACTAATTGATTTGAGGCGAGATTAAGTACCTGGAGCTGAGTCGCTTCTCCAAGTTCAGGTGGTATGCTTCCAGAAAGGTTATTGTTGGAAATCCTCAAGCTAGTCATTTTAGGACACAAGCCCCATCTTTGAGACAACTCACCATATAAATTATTATAACTCAAATCAATATAATTCAAGTTCGGATAAATGCCAAAATCTTCTGAAATATTTCCAGTAATCTGGTTTCCATCAAGCCTGACTCTATATAAGCTGGTGCAATTTTTCAAGCTTTTTGGGACTGGACCTGTGAAATGATTCTTGCTGGCAGAGAAATTTGCAAGTAATCTAACTAGGCATACATCATGTGGTATTTGGCCAGTAAGTTCATTTTGGGCCAACTGTAGGCTCACCAAATTTGTAAGATTATTTATTTCTAAAGGAATGGATCCATAAAGCTTATTTTCCCCAAGGGATAGGACTGTTAGGTTGCCCAAGTTCCCAATAGAAGTAGGGATTGAACCTGTGAGATTGTTAGTTGTCAGATCAAGTGCGTTAAGTGATGTTAACATTCCAACTTCCTCAGGAATGGATCCAGAAAGTTTATTTTGACCAAGGAGTAGAATGGTTAGGTGGCTCAAGTTTCCAATAGAATGAGGGATACGACCAGTGAGTTCATTATTTGACAGTTCAAGGTCGGTGAGAGACCTCAACATTCCAACTTCTTGAGGGATAGATCCAGAAAGTTTGTTTCCAAAGAGAACAAGATAGGCTAGGTTGCTCAAGTTCCCAATAGAAGTAGGGATTGAACCCGAGAGCTTGTTTGTTGATAGAGTTAGTTCGACAAGGGAGGATAACATTCCAACTTCTTGAGGAACATGTCCAGAAAGTTTATTTTCATGAAGGTATAGAATGGAGAGGTTGTCCAAGTTCCCAAGAGATGTAGGGATTGAACCTGTGAGATTATTCGTTGACAGTTGAACTAGGACGAGGGATTTTAATTTTCCAACTTCTTGAGGGATGGATCCAGAAAGTTTATTTTCATAAAGGAGTAGTTTGGTTAGGTTTTCCAAGTTCCCAATAGAAGTAGGGATCGAACCTGTGAGATTATTAGTCGAGAGTTCAAGGTCAATGAGAGACCTTAACATTCCAACTTCTTGAGGGATGGATCCAGAAAGTTTATTTTGATAGAGGTACAGATTAGTTAGTTTGTCCAAGTTCCCAATAGATGCGGGAATTGAACCGGTGAGATCGTTCATTGTCATAGAAAGTTCGACAAGTGACACTAACATTCCAACTTCTTGAGGGATGGATCCAGAAAGTTTATTTTCATCAAGGAGCAGAATTGTTAAGTGGCTCAAATTTTTAATTGAAGACGGAATTGTACCAGTGAAATAATTCATTGTTAAGTCAAGTTCGATGAGAGACGACAACATTCCAATATCTCGAGGGATGGATCCATAAAAATTGTTTTCTTGAAGGTATAAATTGGTTAGGTGACCCAAATTTCCAATAGAGGTAGGGATGGAACCAAACAATTGATTTTTATACAAGTGCAACTCGTTGAGCTTTGTCATGTTCCAAATAGTCAAAGGAATACGACCTGAGAGTCTATTTTCAAAGAGACTAAGGTAGGTTAGGTTGCCCAAGTTCCCAATAGAAGTAGGGATTGGACCAGTGAGATTGTTTGTTGACAGTTCAAGGTCAATGAGAGACCTTAACTTTCCCACTTGTTGAGGGATATATCCAGAAAGTTGATTTTTATAAAGGTAGAGAATAGTGAGACAGCCCAAATTCCCAATAGAAGTAGGGATAGAGCCAGACAATCGATTTCTAGCAAGGCTTAGAGTGCTTAGGTTGCCCAAGTTTCCTAGAGAATCAGGGATTGAACTTATTAGATTGTTACCCCACATTGAAAGATTAGCAAGGGACATTAGCATTCCTATTTCTTGTGGAATGGTACCGGAGAGATGATTGTCAGATAAGTCAAGAGAGGTGAGTCTTGAAAGGCTACCGATATTGGGAAGGATGGATCCAAAGAGTGAGTTACTAGAAAGATCAATGCTGAGGAGATGAGGAAAGGATGAGAAATTAAGATGGTGAAGCGTACCTCTTAAACCAAAACTCGGTAAGTCTATGTGGGTGACATTTCCAAAAGCCTTGTTGCAGCTTATCCCAACCCAATTCTTGCAGGGGTTTCTTCCCACCCATGATCGCAACAATGATTGACTTTTATTATGGAGACTGGCTTTCCATATTAAAAGAGTAACTGCAGCTTCATTTCCTCCTTGTGCTACTTCTTCAGTTGTTGAAGAACCCAAAACATCAAGATTCAAAGAACAAACTGATAAAAGGGTTGCGATGAATATGAACAATAAGTGAGCACTAGAACAAAAATGGTCCGAGGATTGGTTATGGGCTGTTTTCTTTTTCATTGTTGGTTTTGCTATTTTATGTTACTAATTGCAACGGTTGAAGGGAAGGATGGGATGATTTAACTATATGAGCAGGTATTTATAGATACAAATGAAACAAATGAATCTCGAAAGTGCCCAGAGAACACTCCTTCTATGTTTGCTAATGACTTAGGTGTCTACGTTTAAAGTGGGCAGGCCATACACTCACTATGGACCGTACTCATATAGTGTTATTAATTAATCCTATACTGAGGTGTCTATTTTATGGTTCCCGGCTACTAATAGGATGTGGTTGAGTGGACTTTCTCTATGAAGTTGGAAGTCTTCCACTAATATCTTATTTTCTTCCCAACCCACTTCTTGAAAAATAATTTCATAGCATCCATATATAGCGTGTCATAAGTTTGAAGCAGTGAAGACCATAGCTTTTCAATTATGATGTCTAATCCATAGAAAAATGTTTGCCACCTTGGCTCGCACAAAGCTTGGTGCTACAACATCATTACCACCTTGTTGGTCATTGGGTGATAGAAAGCAAAATTCTTCAGTCCAAATTAAATGTTGAGAAAAAAGATTCTAAACAGCAAGGTGATGAGATAGTGAAAAATTAAAATAAAGATAAATCTTTGGATGCTTCTTTAAAGGAACAAATGCCAAATACGGTTGAGAATGGTTATTTTAACCAAAACTGTGATTTGAATGGGAATAACAAATTTGAGCTGCTGGAAAAAACCGCCGCCGGTACACCTGCTCCGGTGAGTTCGAAATTTGCAGCCAAACACGACTCTGTTGCTGCAAGCTGTGGGTCAGCGAGGGCACTAGGGGTGTTCAAAAAACCGATTGCACCGACGGACCAAACCGAACCTTTTTTTTTCGGTCTTTTTTCTTAATCTGCCCGGTCTCAATTTATTTTTTTGGCGGACCGACCTAGTCGGTCAGGTCCATGATTTACAGGTCGAACGGACTGTATATAAAACAATATATTTTTATATATATATAAGATAAATAAATAGTAGAAGTATATATTTCAATATTTGATTAGTTTAAATTATAGTTTAATTTAATAGTAGGTTTGTTTTAATTGCAAATTTTGATATTTTTTAATTTTTAATATTTGAAAAAAATAGACTCGTGTATATTTTATATCATTATAAGTGATGTAATTTATTAATGTGAAGACTGACAAGTTAGATCGAACCAATCCTATAAAAAATCGAATCGACTAGGATCGATTAACCGACATTATCGATTCGGTCTCGGTCCAATTTTTTAGAGGACCGACAAAGCCGGTCTGATCCAAAAAAAAATCTTAAAACCGAACCCCTAGCGGGCACAACTGATGGAGACATGACCCATGTAGATCAAACAGCTATTCTTCACACGCTAAAGCTACAAGACGAAATCCCTTCTCTTCTAATGTCGGCAGCTAATGGGACAACTTCTTGTGATACTATTTCACCACAAGCACAATTGATAAAACATCAAAAGAGAAGTCCTATATGAGTCCATTCCCCCAATAGTATCAGAAACTATGATACTTAATTTTATTTGGGGATAATTTGAAAATTTATTTTTACGACAGCATTTCTCGTATCAAAATACATACACATCAATTGATATTTTTGTTTTTGAAAATGAGTGCCGACGCACTTTTCTCATTATATAAATTTTGTTAATAATATAATTTTGGGGTTTTTACGACTAGCTCTTGCACTAACAATTTTGGACAAAAAAATCAGGCGCAACAAATTTTAAACGATTAGGTCTAACATATAAATACTCCGAAATTAAAACAAACACGCACTATTAAAAAATCGAAGCACCAAAAACACTGTATTCTCTCTTGAATCAAAACCTTAATCATACCATCTCTTCGATCAAAACCCCAAAACGAATCTATTTCTCAATCAAATTTTGGTCAACAACAACGTATAAATACTCCTGATGGAAGCGCTAAAAACTCTCTTCGATCAAAATCCTAACTCTCTTCGATTAAACCCTAATCGTTGAAGTTCTACATTTTACATTCTAAATCAAATTCTTCCAAACACCACTAACAAGTATGTATACATTCTCTTATCACCTTTTTGTCCTTGTGTATTTTGTGTTCTCATATGTATAAATTTGTAGACATATGGACTGATGAAATCACATTCTTCTTCTTCATGATATGAAAAAATATATTTGTTTCCCTCATTTTAATTGCAAAATACACTTTTTGCATGTTAGATATATGTATTTCATCATTATACTTTTCCTCCTGTATACATCATTTATCAAGGATTTATCAAGGACTAGGAATATATACATGATTGGAATATGTACATGTACAAGCCCTGTTTTGCGTGTACTATGTGTATTTTGTGTGTAATATCAAAAAGTACACGCAAAATACACAGAGTACACGCACATTGAAATTGAATTTCTCAATTCATTATGCGTGTACTTTTATGTTTTATACGTGCACTCTATAAAATATATATTTCAAATCCATATTTGATTAATCCTATGTTATTTTGGTCTGCGCCAGCGGCATTTGAATGATATTCCATGAGTTTGTAAGAAGTATTATTATTTTGTTAATATTTAGTAGTGTTTTTGGTCTGTGCCAGCTGAATTTGAATGATATGTTATTAGCTTGTAATCAGTATTATTGCGTGTACTTTTTTATTTTTTGCGTGTACTTTGTTGAAAGAACACGCAAAAAATTCATAAAGTACACGCACATTGAAATTGAATTTGTTCAATCCAATATCCATGTCCTAATGTGTATTATGAGTGTACTATTTTGTATTTTTGTGTTATTGTTTAGGAATCATACGATCAAGCATGTTCAACTACAAAACTGCAGCTTGCACGTTCGAAGATCTTAACAATACAAAACCTTTCACATTGACAGTCAATAGAACTAATGATGACGAAATTCATTTTCTCCTTCGCATCAATGATGGAGCTAAAAGGTTACTTGGTTTCTACCACTACTATGAAGACATTTACTGCACTTTTGATGTGCAACAGCTTCAAGTAACTGAATCAAAAGTGAAGGATTTAGCTAAACGAATTGAGTAGTATTACTTAAGGGGTTTTGATAATGTTGGAGCTTTTAGCATTCAGCTATTGTATCACTTCTTTACTGAATATGTTAGGAATAGAGAATCTTGGTTTTTGACTTGTCGAACAACCTCTGTTAGGTATTACCATGAAACTGACGATATATATTATCGCCTTTAGCATGTATTTTGTTGAGACTTGTATAAATTGTTTGTGAGAATATTACATGTACTTTTGTTAAATACGCTTGTATTTTATTGTTTTAGTCTATGTTTTATTCTAATTCGCATGTATGTTATTTTTTGTACATATCATTATAGGTTAGTAATATAAATTTTGTTTATAGATCAATATAATGGGGATGAAGATGAAGGCAAGAAGAGGAAAGAAACAAAAAAAGAGCAGTTCTGATGATAGTTCTTCATCCAGTTCCAGTTCTAGTTCTAGTGTGGCATTGAAATCTAAACGTCTTGCAAAGAAGAATGACCAATATCGGTCAAATATTGTTAGCTTTCTCCATAATTTGCATCAGATTAAAGATAAAATTAACAATAGCCATATTGAACTTCTTAAGAAGACTCTATTTTGGGAGCTTTTTAATGCCTACTACAGTGAGAAAGTAATAGAAGTGGACCACAAGAAAACGGATACAAATATTTTATCAATTATCGAGCTGTACAATACGGACACCAAAAGTTTCCGTATAAAGAGTAGGATTCCAATAATGTCAATAGATATAAGTGAAATATTTGGCATACCCCTGGTTGAGGGTTTAAAATCAATAGAACTGAAAAAGCGACCGAATATTGCTAAAAAATCTGGATTACAAGCACGATACTTTGCAAAAAGAATAGGAAAGTCAGAAATATTGAATGGTTTGAAGAAATCAGTTGAATTCGAGACAAATGAAGGAATTGCAGATTTTGTTAAAATTGTGTGTCTCCACTTCTTGAACACGTTATTTTTCTCCTACTCAAACTTCACCCTTGGAGAATTTTGGTTGAAATACATCGACTATATTGAGGAAATGAATAAGTATGATTGGACATCTGCTATGCATGAGTTTCTCATACATTCACTTGACAAATCAGTAAGTTCAAAACCTAACACAGTTACTGGATGTGTCATTTTCCTACTGGTGAGCAAAAAAACATCATGATATTTCAAAATTTACATACCAATACTCACGTGTACTTTGAAAATACACGTGATATTTTCACTTGTATTTTGAAAATACACGTATATTTTCACGTGTATTTTCAAAATACACGTAATATTCCTGATATTTCAAAATTTACATACCAATACTTACATGTACTTTGAAAATACACGTGTATTTTTAATTGTATTTTGAAAATACACCTGATATTTTCACGTGTATTTTCAAAATACACGTGATATAACAAGAGTATTTTGAAAGTACACTTGTTATATTTACAAAACATAGTACACGTGTACTTTGTAAAATACAAGTGTACTTTATAAAGTAGAATTGTATTTTCAAAATAAACGTGCTATTTTCTCTTGTTATTTCAAAATATGCCTGATATTTTCACTTGTATTTTCAAAATACATGTGATAATTTAACGTGTATTTTGAAAATACACGTCTTATATCATGTGTATTTTAAAAATACACGTCGTATATCACCTGAAAGTACACTTGTATTTTACAAAGTACACGTGTATTATGTTTTGTAAATATAGCCAGTGTACTTTCAAAATACTCTTGTTATATTTTCTGTCAATATCATAAATGTACTTTAGAAAGTACACGTGAACTTATATTGATAAAGTACACGTTAAATTTATAAAAATCACGTGTCATTTCAATATACAATTATAAAATTTGTAAAGTACACGTTTAATTTTGCGTGTATTTTGAACAAATCACTTGTACTTATGAATCCCTAGGTAATACAAGTATTAAATTCATTTTGTTTTTTGTATGATCACAATATTGGGCATGTGAAAAATTTGAAATTATTTCTCCTGTTGAAGAATTTAAAGATAAGACTCCAAAATTCCTGAAGTGAAAATTGTCGTCTTTGAGATAATGGTTTGTGAAGAATGACATCGCAACAGAAACTTTGAAGCAGGCTACAAATAAACTAACTTGTAAGGACAGTTCTGTACAAAAGGAATCTCAGTTTAAAGGGCCAAGTTACTCTTTGAACATTTCTACAGAAAGTCCTATACATGCTGATTCATCATAAAAAAAAGCTGTTGAATATATTAATGACAATGAGTTTTCACATGGTTGGAATATTCCCCTTAAAAACATTGTGACTCCAAAGAAAAAGAAGGGAAAAGATCAACCAAAGGTTAATTTGGAGGAACAAATTGCTGTTTTGAAAAGGGAATTGTTGGAAAAAAATAACCAACTATCTAAAGCAGCTGAAGACTTTAATGGTGCACTTGAGAAGGTGACCTCTTTGGAGGTGGAGAGTGCCATTTTGAATGTACAGTTGTAGGTAGATCGTGATTCATTTTTTGAAGTCCATGAGGAAATGAAGAAGTTAAAGGTGGAGAATTCCAACCTTTTGAAGGAAAAAGAGTTACTAAATAAGTTGGAGGTAGAAAATGCCCAACTAGTTGAGTTAAACAATTCTTTAAAAGAAAAGCTTGATCAAGTCACAATGAGTGGCTCAGATAGAATTAAAGAATTGGATGAATCATTGAAAAAACAGGCAGAATCAACACGAATTTTGAAACAAAAAAATGGATATCTGTCTCTGAGTAATGAAGATCTAAAAAAAAGTATGATGATACATTGCAAAAATGAAAATATGCTGACATAGAAAAGATGACATTGAGGCAGAATCTTGAGGAGTCAGAATTGAAAAGAACTCAACAGGTACTTTTGAATGCAGAGTACACGCAGTTTTTCTAAAGTACACGTTAAAATTACACGCATTTTTCCTAAAGTACACGCAGTTTTCCTAAAGTACACGTAATTTTCCTAAAGTACACGCAGTTTTATTTCATAATATTTTTAATGCAGTTTTATTTGATATTAGAAATAATGCAGAGTACATGCATTATTTGATTAAAAACAATGCAGTTTATTCAAGTATTGCTTATAGTGTAAAATTCTTTTTGTATAACAGAAAAACAATAATAAAATCCTTAATGACGAAATTTCGGAGTTGAAGAAAATGCTTGATGAATCAGCATTGAAAAAAACTGATCAGGTATCTATAAAGTACAATAGATATATAGTACACGCTTTACTTTCTAAAGTGAAAGCAAATTATGTTGAAAGTACACGTGTATATTATAAATTTTATAAAGTACACGTATTTTATAATACATGCGTGTATATAAAATACACGCATGTATTAAAATACATTCGTGCACTTTATAAAATACACATAAGAGAAAATGAATCATTGTTTCAAAAAATGCTTACAATCCAACATTCCTTGTTAAATATATCAGGAAAATATTAATAAACAACTCATGGATGAAATTTCGAGTTTGAAGATTGAACTAGCCTCAAAGACAATTCAGGGAATCCCCAAAATATCCAAAATAAAAGAGCCTCTTACTAGAGGACAGAAGAAAAGAAAAGCTGACAGCGAAACCGAAAAGCATGAACCAATTAAGGAAAAAAAAGAGTCAAAGCTGAGTAAAGGCCGTCTAACAATAGCTCAATAAATGAAAGAAACTCACTTCAAGCTTGAAGCAATCAAAGTATACAAATATCTCGATGAAGCTTCGAAGAAAAAGATTGAAGAGTTTATTCAAAAGGCTGAGCCAGGGCAAAATGTATTGTTTTATGATTTATCACTTCGCTAATTTATATTATTTTTGGTGCAAAAGAATAAGGTTATTATTATTATACAATTCTTATTGATTATATAAAATACAGGGAATTTATTTTTCAAGGGCTGGTTTCGTATGTCCCATGGGAAGATTTTGTTGAAGTCCTCAATAATCAAGAAATTTCAAGCCAAGTATGTAGTCCAAATATTAGACATCCATTAAATTTCAACATTATTATTTCCTCACCATTTTATATTGTGTGAAACAGATAATACTTGCCTTTAGTGAAGTATTGAGGTTAAAATTATCAGAGGAAGGGCTCTCCTACTCACACACTTTTTCTGATTATTGTTGGGTAAGTACAATTAAACCGAAAGTTTTGAGAAATAAAATTTCGGTTTTTTTATTAACACAATGTCTATAATTTTTATTCAGATAGAAGCTTGTAGCACAAATGAAGTCAATAAGATGGGGGAGTTATACAGAGATTTATTTGAATATTTAGGCACTTGTAATAATTTGTTCATTGCACTAAGACATAGTGTAGGATATTTCACATTATTTGTGATATACAAAAAATAAAATAAAATGGTCCACATAGATTCCCTTCGACCGAATGACAAGGAAAAAAATACAATATTCTTCGATGATGCAAAAAAATTGATTAGTGCCTCAACTTAATTAGTAATGTTACCTGTACTTATATTATACACGTGTACACGTGTATAATATAATGCGTGTACTCTGTATTAGTTGCACATAATCACCCAGATTATCAAAGTACACGCATCATATTTTAAAATACACGTGAAATGAACTAATATAAATTACGTGTACTTTAATATTATGCGTGTACTTTTAACTCTTTAGGCAAAATACACGCATCATATTTTAAAATACACATGATATGAAAAAATAAAATATGCGTGTACTTTAATATTATGCGTGTACTTTTAACTCTTTAGGCAAAGTACACGCATCATATTTTAAAATACATGTGATATGAAAAAATAAAATATGCAGGTACGTTAATATAATACGTGTACTTTTCACCCTTTAATCTTCATATACTATTTAATTTGTATACACGAAATATTTGTCTTCTTAACAATTTTCTGTCTTCCAAAAAATATTGTGCCTATTGAAGACTGAAGCAGAAGCAATGAAAAATAATGGTTTCAAAATTCAGAGGAAGTTTGATGAAGGTATACCAAATGAGTTTATATTGGATGATGATCCATTGACAGAGCAAGAAAAAAGGACAGTAGATTTCTTGCTGGAAAGTGATCTCAAATTTGACCTAATAAGAGATCATGAATGCCCTAAACAATATAATGGGTAAGAAAAACTTCATTTCTAAAAATTACTAATTTGTATCTTTTCAAAAAATTTCATTCACATCATACTAATTTGTATACTTATTTGATTTTAATTTCAGGGTTGACTGTGGGGTGTTCTGCATGTACTTCATTGAACAAATTGGCAGAAACAAGGAAATGCAAAAATTATTTCAAGACCCTAACATGCTAAAACAAAGAGCATATGTACTCGGAGAAATTCTTCTATTAAAATATTTCTTTCCCCGAAAGGAGAAAAAAATTCTATAAATTATGATTCAAATACAAACCATATTTGTAATTTGTTTTGTGTTATATTGGTTATTGTTTACAATATTTATTACACCAAAATAGTTTATTTCTACTGGCGCGGACCACAATCCACTTAAGGTTTAGACAAACAATGCACCTGAGTGTTATGAAACAATGTACACGCATTTTTCACGAAAACTACAAGTGATAATTACTAAGTACACCAATGAATTCTTCAGAGTACACGCGTTTTGACTAAAGTACACGCACCGGTTAATATAATAATTTTTTATTATATTAATTAAAAACTACTTTAAATATTTATTCAGGACACAGTAACCAAAATCAATTTATTAAGCTCAACTACTCACTTCCCAACTACTTCTGGTCAAGAAATTAATAGCTTTAACTTTTCCTATAAAAGAGTAATATTTGTTCATTTCTTAACCATTACATCTAGGGTAAAGATAACATAATGACTATTCCAGCAGAAAACTTGCGAGATACTCTTGAGAAAGATGAAAGAAATAAAACAAAAATAAGGCAAATTGAGGAAAATATTTCCTCATATAAAACTGCCTTTGAGCAGTTTCAAGCATATGTGAGGGAAGGCTATTCTGGACTTCCACCCAATCCTATAGATTTATTTGATGTGGATGAGGACCCTCCTCAAACATATGAAGACCTCATGTCTTTCTATACACAAGAAGTTCCCATGAAAATCGTCAAGCTGAAGGAGAAGAAGGCTCTCCATGAAGGCCTTGTAGCTGTCATAGAAGAAGAAATTCGACACTGGTCGAATTTAATTGACTCTCTTCTTGACACCCTAGATGCCTTTGACAAACTTCCCTAATAGAAGCCTTCTTTAGTTTTTTCAGCTTTTGTTATGTGAAAAAATTGTACTTTATTTTTTTGTTTTTAATAAAAATTTTATTTCTTTCACGCATGTATTCTCACTTATGTCATACACCAAATATAGTAAAGTACACATGAACCCTTATAAAAATGATCACGTCTATTGTAAAAAATGTAAACATTAATATCATTTAATGTAAAAAAATTGGTATGTCAAAATATGATTCTATCTATTATAAATTATAATACACGCAAATTTTTATAAAGTACAAACAAGATATTGTCCCAAACAATTATATAAATGCGTGTACTTTATATATTATACGTGTACTTTATAAAGTACACGCATAGTCTATAAAATACACGCCTATTGAAATACTTGTATAATAATGCCGCTGGCACGGACCATAATACACATAGGAATTTAAGAATATGAGTGACCCAAGTGTCTTTTATAAACTACAAGCACATTGTAATGTCCAAAACTATTTTTCAAATAGTACGTGCATTTATATACGTCTACTTGATAAAATTACACGCAGAATACATAAAGTACACGTATATTGAATTAGATTTTTGTCATATCAATATGCGTTTACTTTGCTAAAACATGCGTGTACACTTATATTTAAATGCGTGTACTTTAATTATCAACGCGTGTACTTCATAAAGTACACGCACATTTCATCAAGTACACGCATATTATATTTATATTATGCATCTACTTCATGCATGTACACAATAAAGTACACGCATATTTCATTAAGTAAATCTAAATTAAATGTCATTAATAAAGTAAACGCATGCTTTTATAAAGTACACTCATATTGAACTGACCAAATTCATTTTTAAATGTGTGTACTTTATGTATTCTATGTGTACTTCATAAAGTACACACATATTTCATCAAGTACACGCATTGATAAAATTTCTTTGGACTTCAAAATATGCGTGTACTTTACATAACATGTGTATACAAATGTAAAGTACACATGAACATCAGGAAAAATGATCACGTATATTTTATGAAAAATATGTGTACAGCTACACAAAAAACAAACTAAAAATGAGACTTAAAAATAAATTACATTCATTTATGTGAAATAAATGGTTTGTTAATTAATTTATTCAATCAAATGGTTAAAATGAATGAATTCAACAATTTTAAAATTACTCATATGGGTTCCTTACAAGTAGACCTGTAATGACCCGTTTTACTATACCTCGAGCAAGTAACTTCCCTTGCTGTGATCTCACCAGAAGACTTTATTCTCTTATTTCATGGCCTGCCTGTCGGTCTCTTAGTCATTGGTGGAAGGACATATGGATTTTTAGGAATAGGAATATTTAAGGAAATCATATTAGGAAGAGGAACTATAGGTATCGAGTATGATTTTATGTAGCAAGATAACTTATAGTACTCCTCAATATAATCATAAATACTGGTCCCTTTCCTCCGCACAACACAAACAACATGAGAACATGGAAAACATCTAATCTGCCAACTCTTACAAGAACAAGTCCTTTCTCCTAAGTCAACTGTTGCTCGCACTTCTGAATGAACTTAAAATACATTTTGACTTGAGCGACTAATAGTCCAATGTCGGATTTTATTCTAATTTTCATTCAGTAACTTTTGAAAAAAAGGACATAGCTCATTTGTCCAAGTGTCAGACTTAACAAGTTTGTTTGCATTGAAATTCATAATCTTCATTCTCAATTTATCAAGCATATTCATTACTGGTAAATGCCTTTCCTCCAATATCCATGAATTGAATGGCTCCGCAACACTAGATGCCATGTCACCATGAAAACGCATCGAATATGATTGTGTGACAATGATTTAAATAAATTTTGCAAGTTTCCAAGTAACCCTTATTTAATTAGAGACTACTTTTAAATCAAATAAATTTAGCCCTTAAACATGCATCTAAATCATCCCATCAAATATAAAGCATGCGACACAGTAAATATGCTGAGAGACAGATTTCAGGAAAAAAAACTTTTGGGTAAAACCTTTATTTCACTATGAATATACAAATCGCAACTTACAATTACATAGAGAAATCTGCAATGGATCAACACGCAGCCAACCCATAAAGACACGCAGTCTTGAACTCAGCAAGATAATACACGCAGCACCCTCCAAGGACTCGCAACCCAAACAACAAAGGAAGAACCGCAACACTCCTCAATGACACGCAGTCATAACACTTTGTAGAGACTCCCTTAGGAATGACACGCAGCCCTCGGTTGCAAAGATCTCTCCACAAAGGTTTGAATAAACACAAGGTTGTGTTCTTGGGTTACCAAAAAGATTCACAAGGGTTTGACAATTGTGTGAATCAAAACATGAGTCTTGGGACTCAAAAAATATGAAGACAAGAGTAATTGGGACTCTAAAAAACGTCTTCCAAAGTCTTGCAAAACTGCTCCCCCGAAGTTGGTTTAAATAGGAAAACAAATGAAGAGATTTACGAATTGAAAACACTGCCAGCGAACAGGGTACTCGAACCGGTTCGGGGTTCCTTGCGAACCGGTTCGGTCTGGGTTCGGGGAAACTCGCTGGAAGGGGGATAAACACTTAGCAAAATTTCCAAGGTTTTTCTTGGAATTATCTCCATTTTCAACGGTCCATAACTTGTTCACCGTAGCTCGGATTGAGGTGTTATTTCTTCCAGTATCTTTGTTACAAAAATCTCTTCAACTTTCCAGTTGATTGGTCCTCCGGACGGTGGCTGTAAAATTACCAAATTGCCCTTGAACTTCCCTGTCAGGCCTTGTTGCACTGTTTTGACTTCTCTTGCGTACCAATTGCACTACGAGCCTAAAATCATAGAACGTGAAGTCGTTGAGGCAGATGAGGGACACGTGATGAAGATAATAAATGCTTGATTCCCAAAATTCGAATTGAGGCCGTCGTGAGAGATCATATAGAGACGTGCCAAATGAACCGGCGTACGACATATAAAAATGAAACATTTCGGACATGATAAAAATGTCCTTACAAATCTCCCCCTATGTCTATGCCGGTACATAGATAAAATATCTGAATTATCAAATAACAAAATTGCCTATACAAATATACCCTTCCATGAACCCAAAACTGGAAAGATACAAATTAATAAGACTTCATCATTTGTTCTTCAAATCTTTAAAACTTTCAAAGCATTTCTCATCAGGGTGTGCAATTCAGTGATCATCAATGTAGTACCTACACACATGAGTAAAAAACAAATACCACGTGACATATCGAGTTTGAAATGAGATAAACATAGATACTAATATATGATAAGCATAAGCCAAATCTCAAAACTCCCCCAAAAATTCAAACTCCCCCAAAATAAGATAATTCTTTCTCCCCCTTTTTATGATGTCCCCAAAAAGGCAAATAAGAAGAATGAATCAAACAAGCAAAACCGGGGTGTCACGGTATTCAAAACAAGGCATCAATTAATATGGCAAACACGCTCTTGCAAGGAGATGCTCAAAAAAATCTTCACAAACTATTTTTAATTTTTCAATTTTTTTGTACAAAAAATAAGATACCATTTGAAAACAAATATGTAAAACTTGATACAAAAATCACACCATGGATTTAAACTCAAACAACCAAGTCATGGAAATGGAATGAATGGGTGTGAACACATTCGATAGTTAAATCAACTCACCAATCATATGTACACGATGCATATGTGTACCCCTAACGAATGAACATCAAAAGTATCCTTAGGTGGAAAAGATTGTTGAATTTAGATGACATCGTCTTATGCAAATCAACAAATCAAAGTCAAAGTGATTTCCACACCAATAACGTCCAAAACTATGTAGCGCATTTTGAAGAATTTCAAGGACGTGCAAACCCGTTTTAATTCTCCAACCAAACTCCCTCATATATATTTTCTTTTAGAGAAAATCTAAATTCTCAAACTTTGGAGAATTGGTGCAAAAACCTAAATGGCCCATAATTTGGCATGAATTTCTTTTTATTGCCTTTAAATTTTTTCGGGCTCTTTTAAACCTCTTTGGACCCCGGATAATAAAATTCCTCAAAATTTTAGGTCCTTTTTAACGGTGGCTTAGAATCGCAAAGGCTAAATGAACCTTTCACAGCCCTTTCCCGTTTTTAAATAAAGCACACAAACTCACAAAACGGTTCTTATATGCACAATTTCTTTATCAAAATTTATCGCGCTTGGTTCGATTTAAAGGACAGGATTGAAGTGAAAACACCCAACCAACATGTGATAAGATAATCAAACAAATTCGTGCATGTGTGCAATAAAGGAAACATGAGTCAAACATGTAGGAAAAAACACTCAATTACATCTTAATGACTCCAAACATTATAAAGCACAAGGATGAATTGACCTATTGTCTCAAAACACTATCAAATAGTCACATGAAAATAATGAAATGATGTTGTGTCTCGGTCATCCAAAGTGTAGAGCTGACAATTTTTGACCCGATAACCCGTTTATGGTAATAACCCGAAATGACCCGAACATGACCCGATTAGCTTGTATAGATTTAAGAGTACCCAAAACTTATACTAGAATAAAAATCAACGTGACCCGAAAATGACACGACTAACCCGAACTGCCACCCCTTCATCCATAAACGGTGCAAACAAAATACAAATTTTTTTTTTGGATTTTTCAAAAATTTTGTCAAAATAAAATCTTTTTGTATTTTTCAAAACACAAAATAAAATAAAACATACAAAAATGATACATACTAGCAATAGGAAAATAATGTCATCATGAAAAACATCCTATGCTAGTAAAGAAGTCAAACCTCAATCATTAGGTGCGGAGGGGTTTTCCAAAGGTGGTGACAACTTATGAAAAACCTCCATCAATTCTTGTGAAGTTTTCACTAAAAATTTAACTTGCTCACCTAGATGTGCAAACTCTCTCATGTAGTCTCCGTGAGCATGTAAAGTATCATGAGTGGGTGCATGTGTGCCAGAAACACGTGTAGAAAAACGTGACACATAATCAAACTTAAAACAAAATTCCTTAAGGTGTCCTCTCCTCTTGCAATGGGAACACACATATATAGGCCTAGGAACACCTCTCTCAAAAACTCTAGGACGCGCTCTCCTAGTAGAAATGGGACGACTAGGTGGGTTAGGGTGAGCCTTATGTTAATCTAACATTAAAGTGGGAACCGGCTTGGGTGCTAATTGGGAAGTAGAAGCACCGTCATGACTTATTCCTAAATTCTCACCTTTACCCTTAAGAACCACCTTTTCAACCTTCTTAGGTGCGTTCTCAAAATTGACTTTGACCTCCCGAGCACGTTCGAGATCACCCTCGAGTTGGGATACACGTGTCGTCAGACTAGACAACGTGTCGGTCAAAACACACTTCTCCTTTCTCAAAATCTCTTTCTCTTTCTCCAAATCTAAAATCCAACGACCTAAATCTCGATTATACTTCTTTGTTTTCAAGGTCTCGGTGTACAAATCTCTAAAAGATTTTTGGAACTCACTTTCATCTCCACTCTCACTTTCGTTTTCTCCCTCACTCGAAGAACACAAATCACTATCATCGCTCTCGTGTGCACTCTCGTGAGACAAAGTGGGTGTGCTCACACGACTAGAAAAAGCGATAACCATCCCATGTGCTAAACATTTATCAAACTCATCTCCCTCACTATCCATAAGTGTGGTAGGCATGGCTACTTTCTTTCTAAGCCACGTAGGACACTCAAACGACTTATGCCCCTTACCCCCACATTCAAAATAAGTTACGTTCTCAAAATCTTCCTCACACTCCTCATCGGAGTCATTCTATTTTTCCTTCTCATCGCTTTCTTTGGCCTTCTCTTTCTTTTTATTTTTTACAAAAAAAACTATTTTTATTGGAAGAATTATTTTTGTTCATGCTGAGAAACTTTTTAAAAAATTTCGCAAACAAGGCCATATCATTAAAATCAAAATCTCCCTCAGAATCAGACTCACAAACTTTTTCTTTCTTTTTCTTACACTGAGTCTTTAAAGCAATGCCATTATCTTTAGCCTTAATGGTTTTGGGAAACATGTCAATCTCATAGGTTTGAAGATCTCCTACAAGTTCTTCCAACTTAAGTGATTTCAAATTTCCCAAAGAGTTCAAAACGGTGACTTTAGGAATAAAGCGCTTTGGGAGAGATCTCAAAATCTTTTTAACGACACGCGTGTTATCAATCACCTCACCCAAATTAAAACATGTGTTAACATTGTCCGACAAACGAGCATAAAAATTATTAAAGCATTCAGACTCAGACATGGTGATAGTCTCAAATTGGGTGGCCAAATTTTGTAATTTTGATTCTTTAACCGCGTTCGTACCCTCATATGTCAATTTCAAAACATCCCAAGCCTATTTAGACGTGGTTCACGTCATAATACGACGAAACTCGTCAGGAGTGACATCTCCATAAATAGCACTCAGACCACGGGAATTAAAATTAGACATTTTATAATCATCTTCGGTCCAGGCTGATACGGGTTTTAAAGAGGTGACGTTATTAACGGTGACTGTGGGAGGAGTCCACACATTTTCACAAAGCAACCAAACACGCTCGTCAATAGATTTTAAACAGGATTTCATGCGAGCTTTCCAATAGGCATAATTATTTCCATAAAAAATAGGCACCTTATTAAATGAACGTTCCATTGGAAAAATTGCGATTTTTCACAAAATTGATTTTCAAAAGAAATCAATATCACACGATTTTGCGAAAAAAGGAATACGCGATAACTTAGCTCAACCGACTCTGATACCAATTTAAAAACGCATGGAATATGACTGTGTGATAATGATTTAAATAAATTTCGTAAGTTTCCAAGTAGCCCTTATTTAATTAGGGACTACTTTTAAATCAAATAAATTCAGCCCTTAAACATGCATCTAAATCATCCGATCAAATATAAAGCATGTGACACAGTAAATATGCTGAGAAACAGATTTCAGGAAAAAACCCCTTTCGGGTAAAACCTTTATTTCATTATGAATATAAAAATTGCAACTCACAATTACGTAGAGAAATCTGTAATGGATCAACACGCAGCCAACCCATAAAGACACGCAGTCTTGAACTCAGAAAGAGAATACACGCAGAACCCTCCAAGGACTCGTAGCCCAAACAACAAAGGAAGAACCGCAGAACTCCTCAATGACACGCAATCATAACACTTTGTAGATACTCCCTCAGCAATGACACGCAACCCTCGGTTGCAAAGATCTCTCCACAAAGGTTTGAATAAATACAAGGTTGTGTTCTTGGATTACCAAAAAGATTCACAAGGGTTTGGCAATTGTGTGAATCAAAACATGAGTCTTGGGACTCAAAAAATATGAAGACAAGAGTAATTGGGACTCTAAAAAACGTCTTCCAAAGTCTTGCAAAACTGCTCCCCCGAAGTTGGTTTAAATAGGAAAACAAATGAAGAGATTTACGAATTGAAAACACTGCCAGCGAACAGGGTACTCGAATCGGTTCGGGGTTCCTTGCGAACCGGTTTGGTCTGGGTTCGGGGAAACTCGCTGGAAGGGGGATAAACACTTAGCAAAATTTCCAAGGAGGTTTTTCTTGGAATTATCTCCATTTTCAACGGTCCATAACTTGTTCACCGTAGCTCGGATTGAGGTGCCGTTTCTTCCAGTATCTTTGTTGAGGCAATCTCTTCAACTTTCCAGTTGACCAATCCTCCGAAGGGTGGTTGTAAAATTACCAAATTTCCCTTGAACTTCCCTATTAATCCTTGTTGCACTGTTTTGACTTCTCTCGCGTATCACTTGCATTACGAGCCTAAAATCATGGAACGTGAAGTCGTTGAGGTAGATGAGGGACACATGATGAAGATAATAAATGCTTGATTCCTAGAATTCGGACTGAGGCCGTCGTGAGAGATCGTGTAGAGACGTTCCAAATGAACTGGCGTACGACATACAAAAATGAAACATTTCGGACATGATAAAAATGTCCTTACACACCATACCGTTTACCAGGGAAATATGCATATGACCAATTATCGGGAGGCAAACTATCAATGAAATAGGCAATAGCAGCTCCTCATTCCTTCTTCAATGCTTCAATATTCTTTTGAAATACATCTACTGAGACACCATATGCACAAGACAAAAAATCTTTAACAATTTTCTTTCGAAATCCAACACAATTCTCACGAATTTTCTTTTTTATATTCCCTTGTAAATGATGTATATAGTAGGAATGTGCAGATAACGGGAAGACCCTCAAAATAGCTTCAAGTAATCCATTGTTTCGATCTGATATAAATATTATGTTTCGATATTGCTCAACTACTGCATTATGCAAATTGATAAGAAACCACATCCAGTTATCTTCGATTTCAGAATCAACAACAGCATATGCAACAAGAAAAAGGCATGGAATATAAAAATATATCAAAATTAAAATAAATAACATATCCATGTACAACACTTTGTAAATTGATGCTGCTGACGCAAACCTTAAAACATATGGGAAATATATTATGTGTTTAATTTAAATTATTTATAAATAATAAGACAAAATATAAAAATGTACCGTACACATGATAAAGATAAAAAGACATGCACGTTTACTTTCCAATCTTTTGCTTGGCTTTATTATTAACAGCACTAACATCAACATACATGCATAAAAATGTAAAGTACAGGTGAACTAAACAAAATCATTCAAAGGTACTTTACATTTTTAACGTGTACTTGGCTTTATTATTTCTAAATAACAACACCTATCATCAAAGTACCCGCATAAAAATGAAAAGTACACGTGAAATTAAGAAAAATATTCACGTGTACTTAACATGTACTATGCGTGTACTTTAGTTTGTATTCAACATAACAACATCATCATCAAAGTACACGTATAAAAATGTAAAGTACATGTAAAATTAACAAAAATATTCACGTGTACTTAACATGTACTATGCGTGTATTTTACTTAGTATTACACATAACATCATCATCATCAAAGTACACGCATAAAAATGAAAAGTACACGTGAAATTAAGAAAAACATTCACGTGTACTTGACATGTACTATGTGTGTACTTTACTTAGTATTACACATAATAAGACATATTATGAAAATACACGCAGAAAAATGAAAAGTACACGTGAACTAAAACAAAGACATTCAAAGGTATTTTATATTTGTATGCTTGTATTTTGATGATATGGAATGGAACAAACAAATTGTCAATGCAATACACAAAATAAAATATTTAGAATTAATTTACCATTGTTCCCATTCCTTGCAGTAGCTGATAGTATTGTTCCACGGTAACGTCTCTTCAAAAAGGCACCATCAAGAAATAAAACAGGTCTGCAGTATTGAAATCCATAAATACATCCTCTAAACATTATAAATATTCTCTTAAATTTTTTACTCTCATGTTCCACGTCAAGGATGCAATGCGACCCAGGATTATACTGCAATAGAATGTCACGATAATTATTCATTAATGCATAAGAAACCTTTTCATCACCATGTATATCAACAACAACCATCTCTTTCACACGCCATGCGTGTTGATAAGCTATATCAAGACCATAATTCTTCTTCATATCTCTAACTACATCAATTGGTATCAATAGCATATTATCTCTAAGATCATCAGCTACCAATGTTGAAACCAACTTGGAGGCTATCATTTTGGCTGACGGACTACGAAAGACACCTTTACATGTATGCTCATTATTCATTGGACGTATGTAAAAGTATCCATTTATTATAGATAATGAATCATGAATTCTCCACATGCAATTCTCAGTAGTCTTTTTAGAGTTCAGCCGTCACTCGAGTTTTATCATTATTTAAATACACATACTTTCGTAATTTATCCCGAAATTCCACTACACCTCCTTCAAAACACTGCTGCTCATGACTTTTATAAGTCTTCCAATCATTCGAAGGATATACTTTCGACTTACTTGGCTCCATACCTCTAAGATAAAAGTCATTTTCAATGAAACTATTAAAATCATTTACAGTGCCTGATGATAAAGACTCTAACCTCTGTGTATTTGTATCACCACTGTCAACCCTCTCAGAACTTGTATTACAGCAGTCAACCCCTTCAAAAATTCGATTAGAGCATTCAACCCATTCACGACATGTATTACTTGGCAATAGTAATGAATCAATGACATATAAGAAAAATGAAATTAGTTTTCATGCTCAAATTGAGATCGCAACATACAATAAACATCGTTGTCACAAACCAACATGAACCGACATTCATCACCAAATGAATACCTCAATGAAAAACTCCCACTTCTCAAATTAGTAAACCTAATACACAACTCATTGCATATGAAATCTAATGATTTATCTTCAAATATTTCAATACAAGCCATATTATCCAAATAACAACACCTTGCTATCACACTACTTACCATAATATCCTGCAGTAAAACAGAGACGAAAAACATTTACTTCAAGGTTAACAATTCTAAAAATGTGTGCAATAATTTAATGCATGAAATATCAAAATATTTATGTATAATTAATACAAAATTACAGGCACTATTTAAAAACCTATACATGAAGCAACAAAGCAGACACATATTTTTTAAAAAAAAATCACGTCTACTTTATAAACACTGCGTGTACTTTGAAAACTGATATCGAACTGGTTATTTTCGCTGGCGCGAACCTATATCAATAAGTGATTCAATACTAAATCAAAATCAAGGACTCTTAAAATTAGAATAAAACATCAATAATATTCATTCAGCACATTCAACTGACAATTACAAATATTGATAAATATAACTTATATATGAAGAATCCAAACATAAATGCATAAAAAACACAAAATCAAAACATATACATATATAACATATAAAAAGCTATTCAATCACATGAATGAATATTACAATGAGTGTCTTGAATCAAAACAAAGGATATACACTTATTGTAATCGATCGAAAATAGAAAAACCAACTGCTGATAAAGATAAACTTACAAATGATAGAGCCAAGTGATACAGGTAGAATAGATTAAGAACACTGTAATCGATTATATGACAGACGAAAAAAGCATAAGATTGAGATTATTTTTGATTTCGGAGTATAGTCGTTAGTTGCAGAGAAAACTCCAATAGCCGATTAGGTTTATGATTTTTTTAAATTGGCAGTAATTATATGTTGGACCTAATCGTTCAAAATTTGGTTCACCGATTTTTTTGTCCAAAATCGTTAGTCCAAGGACTAGACCGTAAAAACCTATATAATTTTTGGTGCCATGTACTCGTATCTTTCATGTTTATTGGATTCCATATTTAATGGATATCTCATCATATCTTATAAGAGTCTTGATAGAAAGATTCTTTTTGGTGATTACTTACTTTAAAGTGTTATACATTATTTTGTTTTTATGTCCTGACGGGATCCATACAAGTAAAGACAAAGCAATGTACAACACTTTAAAGCAAGGAGTAACCAAAATGGATCTCCCTAACATTACTCATTTTATAAATAGGATGATTCTCATATGAGTTTGTACACACATTGTGAGAAATATAATATTATCTCTCTTTAAATTCTCCCTATCCTTTATTTTATAACACGTCATCAGCACAAATGCTCTAATATATTTTTTATTGTCGACTGCTATCACCCACCAATCATACTATCTTTATTCCACCAACGTTTTCCATCCTAAATCAGATCTACTTGGGTTCATATTTTAGGAATTTGGATGGCTTCATATTTTCCTCCGTTTCAAGCTTCAAAATGACGGTTCCTAAAATTGTCATTCGAATTTTGATATTTCAACTATCATGGTAAGTTTCACAACGTAAAGAGGTACTTACAATTCTTTATACTTTTAATTATTTTTAGAGCAATTCTACATGTACCGCCATTTGAAACCTTACTAAAACCGCATTGCCTACGTGGCATGCAATGATTGGTTAATGCCGCTAGCGCGGACCCATATCCATAAGGAATTAACCAATCACAGCACACCACGTGTGTAATGCGGTTTTAAGACGGTTTCTATTTGGCACACTTAGAATTTCTTTTATTTTTATATTTATCCCACAATTTTAGTTATTCATAAAATTTTACATATTCAAATTTTAAATATTTAATTATGAAATTATCATTTAATTGTTAGAACCATAAGCTTTTATGTTTATTAGGGTCGAAGTTCCTAATTATTATTCAATATTGGAACTTGAAGTTCCCATATAAAGATTTTAATTTGGGTCCAGAAGTCCCAAATCAATTCACATAGGGACTAAAAGTTCCTAATTACTATTTAAAATTTGGGACCTGAAGTTCTCAATTATTATTTAAAATCTGGGTCCTGAAGATTCCAATTGTTATTAAATTATTGGATTCTAAGTTCTAGTTAAATATGCCTAAATTCAAACCTAAAGGTTTGATTATATTTATAATACAAGTGAGGACATTAAATGTTCCATAATAACTATTTATAGCTTGGACCTGAAGTTTCAAATAATTTTACCCCTTATCAAACTTGAAGTTTCGATATAACTGGGCAAGGACTTCGAAATCCCTAAATATATAATGTTAGGATATGAGTTTCCTTTAATTATTTACAATTGATACCTAAAGTTTTTCAATAATTATTCAAATTTGAAAATTGCACTTTTCTCCATTTTTTTGGATTTGAATTCCCAAAATTATTTTTGACCTAAAATGTCAAAGTCACAATCAAACCTGAAATTTTGATTGTCTAATTGAATGGGTGAAGATTAAGAGTTCCTTAATTACTTTTGTAATATAAAGATCCATTATTATTATTGTGACCATAAGTTCATAAATTGAATTTAGATATAGTTTTTCCTAATTAATTTTGAAAATATGAGGCCTCGAGCTCTCATGGTATTTTAAAATATTTGGACCTGAAGCTCCAAGAAAATATACTGTAAATCAAAACTTGAAGTTTTGATGGATATTGAAAGTTATCAAAATAATTTTTTATAATTTGGACCTGCAATTCCAAATATTTTTTTTGTTGGGATTAGTTTTAAAATATATTAAATATGAAAACATGATTTTTTCACTTCTTGTCTTTTCATTTTCTTTAATAAATGAAAGTCCTTTTTACATACTCTTTTAATGAATATATGTCCCTTTAAATATCCTATTAATGGTTCCACCATTAAGCCTTTGTCTCTTGACAATTCCCTTCATTTGAGTATTAAGTTATCCTTTTAATGACATTTAATTTTAACTACTCTTCACATTTTAATCATTTACAATACATTGCAGTCTTGAGAATGTGAAAAATAAGCCCCTCACACCCCATATTTTTGAACATTTTAAATTATACATGTGCACGTCATTTAATTAAATCGAGAAATAACGTGAATTAAATAAATATTAATTGGTGAATAAAATGATTAATATTTATGTGAAATTATATTTACTTGTGTGATAAGTAAATAAAAACATGTTAAATAATATTACGTCGTAAGTGAGTAAAATTAATGGGCTTAACAATATCTCATTCGGGAAGCGCGGAGTGTCGTGTTGGTAATGAGATGAAAAGTTAATGTTAGATAACTCAGATGGTGATTTCGAGTGTGCCAATGCTCCGAAATGGATCGAGATAGTAAAAAATAGGTACTCGAGAGTTGTATTTGGATATCGGGTGCTTTTTAGGTTAAACGGGACCCGCAAAAGTGTATTCAGGTAATTTAAACCTAGAAGCTTACTTAATTTTGGTATTAGGTGTCTTTAGGGTTATAATTAGGGAAGGTGGATGGAGTGGTCATCCATCCAACCATCTAAGACACCAAAGCTTTGGGAGAGGAGAGAAAAAAGAAGGAAAAAAGTGAAGAAAAGTGATCCAGGAGGGAGATTGAATCATTCCAAGCACAAGAACACTATGAGAAGGAGGAATCAAAAGGAAGAAATCAGAATCTCTTCAATCATAAGGCAAGTAATTAATTTTCTATAATTGTAGTGTAGTTTTCAATCATTTATGTAGAGATTTGGTGTAGGAAGATAAGTTTTTGGGTGGGAGGAACATGTTAAAATTGCTTTTTACTAATGAAATAATTAAAGAGAATTTTTATTATGATTATATGTTAGATGTGATGTGAATGTAATGATAAAGATGTAATCTTGAATGATCTAAATCATAAAAGATAAGATCTTGATTTAGGTTTGGAAACTATGTATAATTCTTGATGTAAATTTATAGTCTCATGTGATAAATATTGTTGGGATGAATTATATGTAGCATTTTGCAAAATTATGTTTGGAATCCATATTAAGGGTTTGGGTGAAGATTGGAACTCCTAATGTTGATGAGAAAGAGGAACAACTCATCAAAAGTTGGTCAAGACATCCTAGTAAACCGAACTGATTCGCTGGGGGGAGCAAACAAGTTCGCTTACTGAACCGGTTCAGACCAGCCAAGGAATCGATTTGGTTTGCTGCTCTAGCCTCCCTTTCCTTGTGGGGTTTTTCGTGCATTGTTTGGGACTCAAATTGGTTTATGGGGTCTGAATAATGAAATTGAGCTTCTGGAAATAATAAGGTAAAGCTAGAAAGTACCTTAGGTTATACGGGAGTGAGTTCCGAGTGTGAAATGATGAGTACACTAGGGTGAAAATTACTCAGATATCCACTGTGAAATCGAATTGGGATTTCGGTAGGTATTAGGCTAAGTGCTAGGGTAGGATAGCACGGTGGCTAGAAACGTGAAATTAAAGAATTTAGTATAAATAGGTGAATACTTGATAAATCGAGAGTTAGGGTAAACTCAGATTTGTAGGCTAGTGCTACGAGGGATATATTCATGATTAGACGGTGTGTGTATATATATATATATATATATATATATATATATATATATATATATATATATATATCAAGTGATTTGGTATATTTATATGAATATATCTATGTGTGATTGATATACGTGAACATACCTACTCTAGGGATGCTATCATTGGAGGTTGTGAATGTAATGATAAAGATACGATCTTGAATGATCTAAACAACAAAATATGAAATCTTGATTTAGGGTTGGAAACTATGTAGAATTGCTGATGTAAAATTGATAATCTTATGAAGTAGATGTGGTTGGGATGAATTATATGTAGATTTCTGCAAAATTATGTTTAGGATTGGTTTGGAGTCTAAATTAGGGATTTGTTGAAGATTGTAACTCCTACGGTTAATGGGAAAGAGAACAAACCCGTCAAAAGTTCATCAAGACAACCTGGTAAACCAAACAGATTCACTGGGGGAAGCGAATCGATTCAGTTATCGAACCGGTTTGAATAAGTCAGCGAACCAGTTCGGTCTGCTGCGCTAGCCTCCCTTACTTTTTTGGGTTTTTTTGTGCAACGTTTGGGACTCAAATTGGTTTATGGGGTCTGAATAATGAAATTGAACTTCTGGAAATAATAAGAGAAAGTTAGAAAGTACCTTTAGTTATACGTGAGTAAGTTCTGGGTGTGAAATGATGGGTACACTAGGGTGAAAAGTACTCGAATATCGATTGTGAAACCGGATTAGGATTTCGGTAGGTGTTAGTCTAAGTGATAGGGCATAATATCATGCTGACCAAAAACGTGGAATTAAAGAATTTATTATAAGTAAGTGAATACTTGATAAATCAGGAGTCAGGGTATACTTGGGATTTGTGAACTAGTGCTACGAGGACATGAACAGTAACTTTTAAATAATTCCTCAAGTCCACAGTACTACAGGTTACTATAGCAGCCGAGTCAAGCCTAAAAATGCCAACATAACGACATCAACGACGACAATTGCAATTCACAGGACACCAGAAAATTTAAAAATCTAAGATCATTCTAGAGTTCAATCAAAATATTTATATCAATATTTTCCATAAAAATAAATCTACAAAGATCCTTTAATGATATATCAAAACATAATGAGAATATTATCTAAGTACTCAGAGTGGTTAACCCGAAAGATATAATAAAAACTTTTAATTTATTTCTAGAAATAATACATGCGATTACAAACTTAATTTACAAGCGATAATTAAAAGTACAAGCCATAATTTACAAGGTAATATAAAACTTACAATTACAAGATATTTTACAGTACTATTGCTGCTGGAAAAGCTAGTCGAAAAAGTTGAACAGAAGTTTGAGAGGGTTTGGTTGCTGTGATTAGAGTGAGAGAGTAGTTGTATTTCTGTGTGTTGAGAATGGAGAGAAGGCTTCCTTATATAGGAAGGAAAAGAAAACGGAATTGAAAACTTATTAACTGAAGTTTTTGAGTGAAATAAATGTGGGCTACTGATAAAGTAGCTTTTGCATCCTTTTCAAAGGTGAAACAGTAACCACGCTCGTGATATGAATTCTTCCAAAGCTGTCATTGTCGATCGTTGTCTATATTACGTCAGGGCTTGCATCACCAATTTTGGCTTTCTTTTGTTGTGTCATTGTATGCTTTTTTGTAGTGGCTGATCATCATTGAGATGTTAGTGTGATGTCATTTTGTGCTTCTTGATTTTTAGGGTTCTATCATGTTGTCAATATTGTGCCTGGTAACCGAGTCAACTGAGTCGTTGTTTGAATCAGTGTAGGTATAATTATTATGTGTATAATTAGATCTTTTTTCCTTTTCTAGTGCTTCTTCTACTTCTGTAGAGTATATAGATTTACTAAAATATTTTATATTTAGGCTAAAAGGGTGTTTTGGAATGAAAATTCTCATATTGAAGGTTTCTTTTATCATACATCAAGGGTCAGAGGAAATTTCATTCATTATTTTATATACTTTATACATAGTTAATAGATTTTCTGTTGCATCTTTCCCTTGTATAAGGGAGTTATCGTCTGTACATTGGGCAAAATAATTAGATATTTTATCTTTTCTATGTTCTTTAAAAATATTGTGCCTGCTATGGTTAATTTGTCCTAAACCTACCCATTCTGGCGGTATACTATCTATTATTAATAAAAGGTGAGGTAGATTTACTCTCCAAAGTTGTTGTTCAGCTAGTGCGTCTATTAAGACTTTAGGAATTTTTTTATTTATATTAGTCCAAGGTGGAGGTATTATTATACTGGCTACCATTTTGTATTCTTGTAATAAACTCATTGTTACTTCTATTTCTATACGTGGATTGTGAGTAAATATTTTATTAGGTCTACTAATTATAAAGTTTTCAAAAATTTTGTATTCTATTTCTAATAAAATTACAGTATCATATTTGTTTTGTGAATTTAAGTGAACGTGTTCCTATCTATATGTACATCCTACTGGTTCTAAGTTAACGCGAAAATAGTTTTGTACGGCTACCCAATTAGAAACATCTTTTTCTTTTGAAAATAAAATATTTTTTCTACTATTGCATCTGGTAAAAGACTCTCTACTTTTGTGCGTAATATATATCTATAATAAGGGTAAAAGAAAGATAAAAAACTACTATTAGAATATAAGGTTACTTGTTCTAGCTTCTTTTCAATATCTTGTTTTTTAATATTTAATATTTTAAAATGTTTTATTACTGCCTCGTGTTCTTTGATCAGTTGTTGGTTATTAAACGAGTTATAGTAATTAGCTCATGCTTCTAGATTATTAACATGTACTGATATGTTAAAAAAAGTAAGTATTAAGGTAGTTCATTGCATGTATGAATGCTCCTTTGTTGTATTCTTGATTAAACCAGAGATTGTCAAGGATTTTTTGTTGTTCTTCCGTTACTGGTGCCTTTGACCTGAACTTTTGCTTCTCATTAAGAACAGTAAACAATTGGTTACTATATTCTTTTGTTCCTGAGGAAGAGCCTTGATGCTGAGACATCTGCAAAATTTAGGAAATGTTAGTAATTAATCTAGACAAGATATCGGCTAATTGATTATCTTTACCTTTTATATGTTCAAACTGAGGGGTAAATCCTTTTCCTGTAATATTATCTAGGAAATTTATCCATTTTTTTGTAGCTGATTTACTTTGATTTGTTTTATTAAAGTTATTTTACTATATTATCACAATTTGTTCTTATTAAAAATTATTTTTCTAAAAAACAATTGAAATCGGTCTATAGTATTTATTACTCCTAAGATTTCTAAGTCAGTTAATGGAAATCTACTTTGTGTTTCATTAAAATTATTTGAACAATATTTACAAATTACTTCTTCATTTTTATTACTATTTTTATTAGGTTTTTGTAACAAAATTCCTGCCCATCCTATTACTGATGCGTCTGTTTGTATAATTTTATAATTACTTTCTATGGGTAAGGATAGAGGTTCTAGTTACTAACTATTTGTTTTATTTTTTTTACTAATTTTATGCCTTCGTTATTAAAGTATTTTTATCCGTTTTTTCTTAGTTTACTATATAAAGGTCCTACAAGTTTAGATAAGTTTGGAATAAAAGATCTACAATAATTTAATAATCCTAAAAATGCTTGTAATTTTTTAGTTTCTTCTAATTTATCTGGGAATTCTAAAACCTTTTTTACTATGTGTTCTTGTAATTCTATTTTTCCGCCTTTTATGTATAATCCTAAAAATTCGATTTCTTGTTTTTCTAATTGCATCTTTTTACTACTAATTATTAATCCTTGGTTTATGAATTCTTTAAAAACAATTTGTAAATGACTTCTATGTTCCTGTTTAGTATTACTGAATACAAGAATGTCATCTATATATACTATACAAAATTCTGAGTGTTTTTTTAAAGATAGTATCCCTTTTATTTTGAAATATTTGAGGTGCATTTTTTTTAACCAAATGGCATGACCAACCATTCAAAATGTCATTCTGGACAAGTAAAAGCGATCCATTCTATTGATTCTTTATTCATTTTTATTTGCTAAAAATCAAATTTACATTCAAATTTAGAAAAGTATTTTTTATTTTTTATTTTATTAATTAATTCATCTTTATTAGGTATTTTGTATTTATCATCATATGTATTATCATTTAGTCTTTATAATTAATTACCATACGTGCTTTGTCTCTTTTTATTTCTGCATGATTTCTAACCATAAATGTGGGACTTCTATGTCTACTAGTGCTTTTTTGTATGACTCCTAAATTTAGAAGTTCTCTTATTTGTATTTTAAATTTTTCTTGGTCAATTATTTCACAAGCTATGTCTTTTGTTTTTATTGTTATGTCAGGGTTGATTATATTTAGTTTAGCTTCTATTTTATTTTTATTCCAGTATTTTTGTGGGTTTTCTCCTATTATTTCAGTTTTTTCAGCTAATCTAATTAAGTCTTCTAATTCTAATTTTGTATTTTTAAACATTATGTTATTTATTTTATCAAATTTTATTTTTTGTGTTTGGCTATTTTCTATATTTTGTAAATATTCATTTAAGTAGTTTTCTTCTATGTCTATTTTATTATCGTTACTATTGTCTATGTCTTCTTTTGTTTCTAATATTATGTTATTATTAAGGATTAACTTATTTTCTATTTTTTGTTGATTATTAATATGTTGATTATTAGGTATAATATGTGTTCCTTTTTTTAAATAATTGTACTCCTGATGGTGTATACATAAATCCTCCAGTTAAAGATTGAATAAAATTTAGTCCTAATATAAAAGGGTGGTGACTTTTTATGTTTGTTATATAAGTCTGTGGTAATACAAATTGTTCTTCATTTATATATATAGGTATATTTTGTATACATTGTGTTATAGGTATTGCTTCTTGGTTAAATTGGTGTATATAAACAGGGTAATTTAAATCTTTCGCATTTTCTTTTTGTACTAAATCTATATGAAATAGACTTTTTGTTGCTCCCGTGTCTAACATTGCTGTTGTTTCTATTGTTTTATTTGCAAATTTTATTTTTATAGGGAAGTTTATTAGCGCTGATTTATTTGTGCTATTTATTTGTTCTTTAAGTTTATTTTTTTTTATTTCTTTATAACATTTTACACATAACTTTTGATTACATATTTCGCATAAATATATTTCTTTATTTTCTATTAAACATTTTATACAATTTGGTTTTATAAACATATATTGTTTAAGTTTATATTCACATTCTTCTATATTATACAGAAAATTGAAGTTTTCTAAATTGTGTTCTAAGTTTTCTATATCGCTTTCTTCTGATTCTATTAATTCTATACTATATACACTAATGTTGTCTATTTCTTCATACTCATCATATATACTTTCTAATTCTATTGTGTCTCCTAAATCTTCTTCAATATCGTCTAATATATTTATTTTTTCTTGAATTTTTGATATATTATTATTTTTAGTTCTATAGGGACAATTTGGTCTAATATGATTAGGGTCTCCACATATAAAACATCTACAATTTATTGTTCTTTTATTTTTATTATCTTTTGTTTCTTTACTGTCTTTATGTATGTTTCATTTTTTATACCATGGTCATTTTTTTTTATAATTATTATATTTATAATATTTTTTATATGTTTTTACTAGGTCGTATTCTATAATTTTTATAAGTTTTATATTTCTTTTTAGTCTTGTATTTATTAGTCTTATATTTATTAGTTATGAGTCTTTTATTATCACATCCATAATGTGGGGGTAAGTCTATTTGTTGACAGGTATAGTAATATTGTTTTTTAATTTCTTTACCTTCTTTTAATTTTCTACATTCAGATTTTAATGTATCATACACGGTTTTTATTCTAATTTCTATAGACATATTTGTCTTTGATTCTGGGTGTTTTTGCCAGTTCTTCCAAAGTTTTTCTCCTATATTGCCTGGTAATTTTTGTATATATCTATCTAATAGGTTAATATCTGTTGTTCTTCCAGTTTGTGTCATGTATTCTACAAATTTCCCAGTGTAATCTCCTATATATTCTAGCCTACATATTTGTAATTGTTCTAAGTTTCTTAGTGCATCTGTTCGTCGTTCAGTTAAGTGTAAAAGTCTATTTGATCCTATAAATTCTTGTTTTATTAAATTTGAGAATCTTTCTACATTAAATATTTCTTTTAAATGTTTATAGTCTTCTGTATGTTTAAAGGTTAGATACCAATTAGATACGCTACCTTGTAGAGTGTTTTCAAAATATGATTCACATTCAGTTCTATTTTCAAAACTTATTAATGTACAAGTCCTAAAACATCCTTTTTCCCAATTTTCTATTGCTACCTCCCAATCTTGCGAGTTTATATTATCTAAATTTAATATACTACCATATTGTGTTATATTAGAGTTATTATCAAATATATATCTACTACGACTTTTAAATCCTGGAATAAGGTTAGTGTTTTCATTATAGGTTTCTCTTGTAGCGTGTAAAGTTTGATGGGTTGAATAATCTACATTGGCTCTGTTTGAGGTTTGAGTTGAGGATTCGACTTCCATATCTTCGGCTGGGTTTATTTCTTCTAGTAGTTTTATAATTTCTTCTTCCTTTATAAATTTGTCTAGTCCTATATTTATTATTTTTCATTTGTTATCTTCATTAGTTCCTTCTGCACAGTATATTGAGATTATAGCTTCTTTATTATTTTTATTACCATATTTTTCTATTAATTGTTCAGTTGTTAAGTTATCACAGTCGTCGATAATTATATCATATATTTTATCTTCTAGTAGTTCAAATATTTCGTCTACTTGTTCCTCTACAATTAATACATTAATTTCATCTAATAATTCCTCACTATCTTCCTCTAAAGGTTTGTATTTACTAAATTTAATACTACTTTGTCCTACTCTAGTTTCATATATTTTTTTTTCTAGGTTTTTTGTATTAGTTAAGGTTAATTGTGGTAGTTTCCATTCAATTTCTTCATATATACTACTATCTATATTTTGTGCTTCTATCATTTCTACATATTTACTATTAAAGGATTTTACTATACAGTCAAATTCAGCTTTAAAGTTTATTTTATAGTGATTAAATATTGTACCCATAAATAGTGTATATATTAGAAGATTATTATATTGTCCAGTCATATTATATCCTCTTGTTCTTATTGCTATTTTTATATGTTTGTTAAATTCATTTATATCCATAGAGAAGTTTGGTATACATCCTATTATTGCTGCGTTTTTTGCTAAATCTATTTCTGCGCTAGCTATTTGTGCTTGTTTATGATTATTCCATCTGTCGTCATATATATATACTAAAACTTTTGTTCCTACTTCTAACCTAGTTAGTCCTACTAGTCCTTTGACTATTACTCCTAAGTGCATAAATTCAAAATTTATTTTAGTTAATTCTTTTGCGGATTCTTCAGTGATTAAGTCTAGAATTACTTCACTATTGACTGCTATTCTTTTTCTTTGGCTAGTGTGATTATATATTTTATTAGTGAATTCTAACATATTCTTTTTATATAGCTGTTGTGCTTTAGTTTTTTGAATACCTTTTTCTATGTATCTTATAGTGTCTTCTTCATTATTATATAGATTTCTATTCTATAGATTGTAATACCCCGTATTTTTATGCTATATTAATTTGGGGATTTATTAAATTTGATGTGAGTGATTTATTTAATAAAAATCCGGAAATTAATTATGTTATAATTATTAACGTGACGAGAGTTAGTAATTATGAAAAAAAAATTTGAATATTACTAATGAGCAAAGTAATATATGATATTGATTATATTGAATGTCACGAGTGAATTAAATGACAATTTCGAAAATTTAAGTCGGGACGTGCCCGTGTCACGTCGGGACTAATTTTGTTAAATAAAAAGTGAATATTTTATAAGTTGTTCATATGGTGGTTTTGAGTGCGCCAATGCGTCCGGAAGGGTCGAGATAGTTAGAATAGTGTACCCGGGGGTTTAGTTTGGGTCTCGGGGCGGTTTTAGGCCTAATTGGTACCCCGGGAGGGCAATTTAGTCATTTCACCTTTTTGGGTAATTAAGCCCACGAAATTCAGCAACCAATATCAACCTATTGGGTTAGTCATGTAAGGACACAAATTTCCAATTGAGTCCTCTTATAGTTTTGGCTCAATTCCGGACAAAAACATTTATTCATAGGATTTTATTTAATTGTAATATTCAAGACCTACGAAGAGTTTGTTGAAGACGTAGCGGCAAAGAGTATAAAGAATCATCAACATGCCGTAGTTTATGTGCCTCGTTTGTACGTCATCATCTTAGGTTCCATGCTCCCAAGGTATGAATGTATTTATATGTATATAGGAGCTTGGAACAATTTATTGGGTGTTAAGTGAATTAAAACTGCATTTTATTTTTCAGAAAGAATCAATTAGAAACTTAAAAATAAGTATATAAAAGTTTATAAAAGTTTCTGGGCCAAAATCGAATTTTTCAATCTTTCTGTTCGTTCGTTAGAAATGTTGTTCGAACGAGTTTTTTCGTTCGAACCAGATTTCGTTCGAACGAGTTTTGTCGTTCGAACCAGGTTCGTTCGAACGAGTTTTGCCAACGACCCTAACTGGACAGTCGTTCGATATGTCGTTCGATATGTCGTTCGAACGAATTCTCGTTCTAACGAGGTATCTAACGAACCTCTAACGAGCCCAGGCTGGTCACTCGTTAGAAGTCTCGTTCGAACGAACTTCCAGCGGGAAAGTTATTTGGCAGTTTTTCCCCACTCTTCCACTTGGTTTTCAACCAACTTTTTTCATGCAATATTATGTGCGGGAAACACATTTTCCAAGACAACTTTTCCAACATTGTTTATCTCCTAAAGAGAGTTTGAGAGCAAAATTAGTTTAGGAAAATGTTCAAGTTTTGAGTGTTAATTTTTAATGAAAATTCATACACACTCTAGTTTACACCCATTGTTGTTTATTCCAAGTTCTATATATACATATCCTTACTTGGAGTTTTTGGCACCGTTTTTCTCTACCGAATTCAAGAGACATTTCGGGTTTGCTTCTACACCCCATCACAAAGAAGACCTTTGTTGAGATTCTACTCGTTTGGAGAAAGGCTCCATGTTCGTGTGACGGTGACCGTTTTAAAGTCCTATCGGTGTATTCCGAGACCACGGTGGAGGTCCGTTGGTTATCCGCTAATTGGAGGTTGATACAAGAAGGAGCATCACGGCTTGAGAGGGTTCGAGTTTAGGAAGTAAGTCTTTTGTCTTGTATTTTGTAATACCGTTTTTAGTGGATTTGAGGCTAGGGCCGTCCCGAGGTTTTTTCCCGTTAGTGGGTTTTTCCTCGTATATCGCGGTGTAGTGTGACATTGTGTATTTTATCTTGCACATCAGTTAGAACGCATGCTTTAGGTTTAATTCAAGATAAAATTCGGTTTAATTATCACACTCATTTAATTTGGGACTTAAATTAAATATTGGGTAAAATTGGTTTATTCAAGTCACTTGCATTAATTTGGTTTCGCCTAATTTTGGATATAATTGTTAATCATGACTTAGGCAAATTTCTAGGACTTGAATTATGTTGTTTTAATTTGTTTCTTAAGATATTAAAACCCGGCCTTGTTGTTTTGTGGAATCATCACTTGTATTTAACGCTTCCGCATTCATTTGTTTAAAAAGGAAATTAAATATTTTAATTTGAGATTATTATTTCAAACCCGGGGATTCTCCAACTTCCGCTCTTTCAAATTGGTATCAGAGCCAAAAAAGATAAATTATTTCGTTAAAGATCCTTTACTTTTTGGCTAAATATGGATTTTTCCCCATTTTCAAAATTTCCTATTTTTGATGGTTCTAACTACGCGTATTGGAAAGCGCGAATGAGATCGGCACTAAAATCTATCGACGAGAGAGTTTGGATGTCTGTTGTTACCGGATACTCCCCACCAACTTATTTAGTTGAAAATGAACGAGTTATCAAACCCGCCGATAGTTGGACTGAAAATGAGTTTAAACTTGCTAACTTTAATTCCCGTGGTTTAAATGCATTATTTAGCGCTGTCGCACCGGATGAATTCCGACGTATTATGACGTGTGAAACCGCTAAAGAAGCTTGGGATATTTTACAATTAACTCATGAAGGAACTAGTGTCGTTAAAGCTTCAAAACTCCAAAACCTCACCACTCAATTTGAAACTATCAAAATGGATGAAAAAGAAACTTTTGATAAATTTTATGCTAGACTTTCTGATATTGTTAATTCATCCTTTAACTTGGGAGAGAAAATACCTGACGACCGTGTTGTAAAGAAAATTTTGAGGTCACTACCCGATAGATTTATTCCAAAGGTGACCGTTTTAAATTCTTTACCCACTTTAGCCTCTACGAAATTAGAAGAGCTTGTAGGTGATTTACAAACCTATGAACTAGATATGTTTCCCTCTAAAACTGAAAAGAAAATTGAAAAGGGCGTTGCTTTAAAAGCCCGCAAAGAGGTTAAACAAGTAGTAGAGAGCGATAGTGATAGTGACTCGGAAGACATGGCTTTGTTTGCTCGTAAATTTAGAAAATTTCTTAAATTTAACAAAGATAAAGTTAAAAATGATTTTAAGAAATTTGAATCCTCTAAACATGATAAAAACGAGAAGATTTCTAAAGCCGATAAGATCCCTAAACCTAGTAATGAAAATATTGATAGGGACGAGTCTAATAAATGTTTTGGTTGTGAAGGTTATGGCCATAGGGCTTTTGAGTGCCCCACTAAACTAAGGAAAGAGGGTAAACGACCCATTTCATATAATGCGACCCTTAGTGATAGTGATAAGGAAGAGAAGCCCGAATCCCCCACTAAGAAAAATTTTGTGGCTTTTATGGCACATGTGAGTGATAATGAGAACTCATCGGATGATGAAATTATAGCACATGCCACTTCCAAGGTCATTGTACATGATTCTCTAATTTTTGATGATAGTAAGAATGAAAAAGAAGAAGAGAGTGAAAATGAAGATGAGGTTGATATGAGTGAACTTCAAAATGCTTTTCATGAATTATATAAAGAATCTATTAAAATGAAAAGAGCTAATTTGAAGTTAGAAGCGAGTTTAAGAGAGAGTGTCAAGGTCATTGATGAAAGTGCCTTAAAAGAAGACCTTAGGACACATAAGAGAACTCTTCAAGAGAAGCTTAACTATGTAGAAGGCGAGAGAGATAGCCTTAGGGGTTTAATGGAATCCTTGAAAAAGGAGCTTCTTGGTTTTGAAGAGAAAAATGTTTTACTAGAATCTAAAATTTTAGAATTGGAAAATAAATTAAAAGATTCTAGTAATGTCAAATTTGATTTGGAGTGTCGTTCGGAAAAACTAGATAAAATGTTAGGAACGGTCCAAATTAAAAATGACACTTTTGGTTTAGGCTTCAATTCTTGTAATGATTTTAACCCTAAAGTCAAAACCAATGTTTTAGGAGAATCTTCTAGGAATGCATTTAATGATCACTCCTTAGATAAATCTTTTCGACATGCTCTTACTTGTACACATTGTGGTCGACAAGGTCATCTTAGGAAATTTTGTTTAGATCTTAAACGAATTCCTAGAAAATCCCATAGTAAAGTAACCACGATAGCTAACGTTCCTACACCCCAAGATAGTAATTCTTTATTAATTTGGGTTAGGAAATCCGACTTGGTTGCCTTACAAAATAGGGATTTTGAGTCTCATTTACTTACACATGCCTCCTCCCTTGCTAAATCTAAAGGATAAATGTGTTAGTGTTTGCATACTTTAGCGTTTGTACTTCATGCTATATTCATATGCTAAATGTATGCTTGTTTAGTCATTTTCTAGTCATTGCCTTACTTCATATCACATGCTAGAAACTATGACTTGTTTATCTTTTTGTATTATATTTTGTGTTTAAATTGACTGCATAATATAAAAAGATTTTTGTTTATCATTTGTGTTTTACTTATTTCATTTAAGCTTAATGAAAAATACAAATGATTTTTGTTGAGTCTTTTGAGTATATATCTTTATTTTTGATTAAAATGTTAAAAACTCAAAAAGATTTTGTCTTGTGTGTATTTTTGTTTGACACACTTTATGTGGCATATACTTGTGTTTGAATCCCATCATTTACGCTCCCACGTGGCTAGAACTTTTGGTTTAGATTTTCAATCCTTATTATGTTCTTTACCATATTTTATGGAGTAGTTGGATTTTGTATTGTTTAAATGGATTCTATTTCTATATGCCTCTATTCACACATGCACGAGCTCTTTTGAAATCTTAATATCACATGTTATATTTGAGCTTTTTGAGGTGTTCTCCTATCAATCTAGTCATCTACATATCTATGACCTAGGAGGACTAGTGCATGTCAAAATCCGTTGCATGTGAGATTTGCGCGAAAAATGAAAACATGATCAATAAATCTATGCACGGGGAAGGGCTCCGAAAGGATGAATTAAATCCTTTGCGATTGTAAGCCACCGTTGATTGGATCTAAAAGAAATACGTGATCCAAAGGCCTAAAAACAGAATATCTGGCATTTAAAAGAAAGCAATTGCCAAGGCCTATGTTTGTTTGATATATTCATTCACAAACAAAAGAATATATATGCTCATTGAGTGAGAATTGGATGGTATATCAACGGTTTGCACAATGTCCGTTTATCCTAGTTGTCTTTAATGTCATGACTCTATTTGGTTTGTAGAATCATCATCATGCTAGGCTTGTATGCATTGTGTATGTTTGTTCATTGAGTTCAATCTTTATATTGTCACATGAGGTTATATTTAAGTGTGATGAAGTTTGCAATCAAATGAGAACTCCGTGAACGTTTCTTAAGTGTTTGGGTCTAAATTTAATTGTTGCTAAGTTCACACCCCTACACTTCCGTTTCCATATGACACATTTTTGCCATACGAGTGTGCAAACTTATTGTATTTTGTGTCATGTGTGTGTTTATATCTATATATATATGCAAGTGGTCCATTGATATATTTCTAGTATATATATATATATATGATATTTGTTTGTCTTTGCCTTGTTTTTAATTGCCCATATGCTTTCATGTCTATCGTATCTTCGTTTGGGGGAGATTTATCTTAGGGGGAGACGTCTTTCTATGTAGGTCATGTGTTTAAAGGGAGAATTAATTTAGGGGGAGTAATTAATTAATTGCATTTAATACTTTGATATTCCCTATGCATTTTATGAGTTTGCTTAAGTGTGCAGGAATTATTCTATAGCGGCATCTTTCTATGGCAAAGCGTTTGATCCTTGGGTTGAGTCAAGATTGGGCGGGGTATGTTTTGAGTTTAGTAGAGCTTGACGGCCCTTTAGGATTTTTGTTTGGTTTTTGTCCCGGAATAGCCAAAGGGGGAGATTTGTAAGGACACAAATTTCCAATTGAGTCCTCTTATAGTTTTGGCTCAATTCCGGACAAAAACATTTATTCATAGGATTTTATTTAATTGTAATATTCAAGACCTATGAAGAGTTTGTTGAAGACGTAGCGGCAAAGAGTATAAAGCATCATCAACATGCCGTAGTTTATGTGCCTCGTTTGTACGTCATCATCTTAGGTTCCATGCTCCCAAGGTATGAATGTATTTATATGTATATAGGAGCTTGGAACAATTTATTGGGTGTTAGGTGAATTAAAACTGCATTTTATTTTTCAGAAAGAATCAATTAGAAACTTAAAAATAAGTATATAAAAGTTTATAAAAGTTTCTGGGCCAAAATCAAATTTTTCAATCTTTCTGTTCGTTCGTTAGAAATGTCGTTCGAACGAGTTTTTTCGTTCGAACCAGATTTCGTTCTAACGAGTTTTGTCGTTCGAACCAGGTTCGTTCGAACGAGTTTTGCCAACGACCCTAACTGGACAGTCGTTCGATATGTCGTTCGATATGTCGTTCGAACGAATTCTCGTTCTAACGAGGTATCTAACGAACCTCTAATGAGCCCAGGCTGGTCACTCGTTAGAAGTCTCGTTCGAACGAGAATCACGTTCGTTCGAACGAACTTCCAGCGGGAACAGTTATTTGGCAGTTTTTTTTCAGTTTTTTCCCACTATTCCACTTGGTTTTCAACCAACTTTTTTCATGCAATATTATGTGCGGGAAACACATTTTCCAAGACAACTTTTCCAACATTGTTTATCTCCTAAAGAGAGTTTGAGAGCAAAATTAGTTTAGGAAAATGTTCAAGTTTTGAGTGTTAATTTTTAATGAAAATTCATACACACTCTAGTTTACACCCATTGTTGTTTATTCCAAGTTCTATATATACATATCCTTACTTGGAGTTTTTGGCACCGGTTTTCTCTACCGAATTCAAGAGACGTTTCGGGTTTGCTTCTACACCCCATCACAAAGAAGACCTTTGTTGAGATTCTACCCGTTTGGAGAAAGGCTCCATGTTCGGGTGACTGTGACCGTTTTAAAGTCCTATCGGTGTATTCCGAGACCACGGTGGAGGTCCGTTGGTTATCCGCTAATTGGAGGTTGATACAAGAAGGAGCATCACGACTTGAGAGGGTTCGAGTTTAGGAAGTAAGTCTTTTGTCTTGTATTTTGTAATACCGTTTTTAGTGGATTTGAGGCTAGGGCCGTCCCGAGGTTTTTTCCCGTTAGTGGGTTTTTCCTCGTATATCGCGGTGTAGTGTGACATTGTGTATTTTATCTTACACATCAGTTAGAACGCATGCTTTAGGTTTAATTCAAGATAAAATTCGGTTTAATTATCACACTCATTTAATTTGGGACTTAAATTAAATATTGGGTAAAATTGGTTTATTCAAGTCACTTGCATTAATTTGGTTTCGCCTAATTTTGGATATAATTGTTAATCATGACTTAGGCAAATTTCTAGGACTTGAATTATGTTGTTTTAATTTGTTTCTTAAGATATTAAAACCCGGCCTTGTTGTTTTGTGGAATCATCACTTGTATTTAACGCTTCCGCATTCATTTGTTTAAAAAGGAAATTAAATATTTTAATTTGAGATTATTATTTCAAACCCGGGGATTCTCCAACTTCCGCTCTTTCAAGTCAGCTAGGGTAAAAAAACAAAAAACACAAGTGACGGCCATAGGAGAGGGAAGGAGGAATCTCCAAGGCAATCCAAGGCCCCAAAAGTCACCGGTTTGCACCACAACCACCACCACCGCGTAGATCGCGCAATGGGCTACGCAACCACATTAAAATCATCTGCGAATCAGAATATCAAAAATCCCAGGCAAGTATTTCTTGCGTATTTTCGTTAGTGCAATCTTCATATTAGTTTAGGAATGATTTGTGATGAAAACTATGGAAGAAAATCCAATTTATGATAGGAGAATTCATATAGTATTGATTTATATTAAAATTCTGGAATTCTTGCCATGTAGAGGAATATAACCCACGAAATTTTGTTGATATATTAGAAGGAAATTCTGGTAAAAACATATTAGAACCATGATTAAGAAAAACTCTAGGGTTCTTGATGATTAGATGAGATTTTGGGTTAATTATCCATGTTTAATGTTAAATATACACATGCTTTACGTTGAAAACATCTGGTATATTGATATAATGTTAGTAGTAGGATTTTTGGGACGTTTAGAATGGAAAAAATGGTTTTGGATGAAGAAAATTTGTAGAACCCGTAACTGCAATTCTGCAGATTTTCGCAGACCTGCTTGATCGATCGATCGAGCCTAGAGCTTCGATCGATCGAAGGTTCGATCGATCGAGCCCCAAACCTCGATCGATCGACCCCTCCTGGCATACCACTATTTCCCTTTGTAAATGATTTAAAAATTGAAGTGTCGTGATATAATTCTTGTGCATTCTTAGTATAAAGATTTGGGAGACATAGAGGACCAGTAGGGCGTATAAATAAACGTTGAGATCATTAATATTCGACAAGAATGGTATTTATGGGATGTTTACTTTAGGGTTAGTAAATTGATATGTTAAAGTGTGAGGCGCGTAATAAAGTTACGATGAAACATAAATGTGACACCTACTGAATTTTCTACTTGGAAGAATAGAGTCCACGAGTGTCACGAAATAAGTGAGAAAACCCTTCGAGTTAAGGTTAGAGATGAAACCTTGTACGTAATACTAATAATGTGAATTTAAGGTTAAATGTTGTAATTTTGGGTGACGAGAGGAACCCATATTAATATGATAAAACTGGTACTTTTATATGGTTGTGTGTACATATATTATATACATGTGAAAAACATACCGCGCTACTTGCTATCCTTGAGGTTAACGCGCTGGGACAGTCTTATCTCGATGGGACCTTTATGGGGGATATTGACTTGTACCCTAGAAGATAGATATCCTTGGTACATGCTATCGTTCAGACGGTCCTAAGAGATGCGAGTATGTGCCATCCTCTTAGAGACTTGGAATCTATGCTTCGCCTCAATATTGTTTGTGTATGTGTTAATACAATTCGAGAGTGATTCCGAATTTGTATTCCCCTTAATATGAGTGGTATGGGGTTTGGATAGTGGAAGTATGCACGCACCATAGTTTTATTTGGGGTGCTGTTAATATATATATTATACGAGTAGTTAATATATATATGAGATTTGGAAACTTGAAACTGCCTACGGTGATTTGATAAGTAGGACATGGTTGATGATTCAAATAGTAAATACTTGTTTCGTGAAAGTAAAATATGACACTGGGAAACTTTATAAACTAATAAAGTTAAAACAAGAGTTGTGCTATTAATTGGAAGTATTCTTTTTGAAACAATGATATTATTCGGTTTTGAAATCTTATGAGTAAGCTAAGATAAGAAAAAATTATTGGGAAGGTAGTATGATAAAATAATAAGATAACCCGTTATGAAGGTTAGTACGATAGGCGTGCACATTAGAAGAGAGGTGAGAATTTCTCAAGAGAGTGCCGTTCTAATATGTTGTTGCATTGGCCTGTATCAATTTAAATACTTGCTAAACATACTTTAAATCAAACACACTTTCGGGCTCTGACCCGTTTCTTTTATCTCTCTCTCTTGTATATATATGTATATATTTCAGGTGCCCAGCCACAGGGGCGTCTTGCTTAGGATCCCTTGAAAGGAACGAGCTGCAGCTTAGGTGGGAGTTGTAGGTTACTTGCGTAGACGGCTTCCTTTATTGACTCCACTTCTAACATTCTCATTTATTGGGCATGTGTCGCCCTTTCCATTATTTCATTATTGGGACATTTGTACTTCCAGTTATTTCTCGTATTGTCGTTATGAGATTTATTCAGTTTAAATTGTGTTACTTTATATTTCGCATGTTGACAATCGATTGACGAATGCATTCTATTATTTGGTTTATGTTGCAGAATTTAATATGGTGTGATTCTTACTTAGTTAATGTTGTTAATAATTAAATAAATCGTTTTCTGAAAATAAAATTTGGAAAGTTATGTATGAAAATGGTTTTGACACTTAGCTTAATTATTTAGGGTGTTAAATTGGAAAAATTATTTTTATCGACAGTGATGCTGAGAATGAACCAACTGTATACCTTGATTTAATTTAATAAAGGAGTGATCGCCCGGTATTTAATTAGGCGGGGTGTCACATAGATTTCTTTATTTTTGCTTGTAGATGTCATCTTTAGAATAAAAGAGATTTAGTTTTGTTTGAACTATTTTAGTGTCTATTTTAATTTGTTTAAATTTTTTGATTAATTCATTTATTTCTGGTGTTTCTTGTTCGTATAAAAACTTAGTAAATTTTTCTAGTCCAAATTTTATATTATGTGTTCTAGTGTTTATAAAATCTAATTGTTCTTTAATAAAGTCTTGATTATCTTCTAGTTTTTTATTTTTTTCTAATATAGTATTAATACTGATACTCATATAATTATCCTACTCTACCTTTTTCTATTAATACTCCTAACTTAATTTCTAGAGCTAGTATTACTTCTTCTTGTTTATATATAAAATTACTACTATTAGTTACTGTGTTATAATCTTCAAATTCTAATGCTATTTCTATGATTTGATATTCAGTTATTATTAGTTTTCTTCTAAACTATATAGGTTTCTTATTTTTTTTTGTTTTTCTGTTAACATTAATTATCCTAGCCTTACTTTTTCACTTAAAATTTCTAATTTCTAACTTATATTGGTTAATTTGTTCTTTTGCAATCCTAATTATCCACTTATTAATAACTAAGCGTATATAATCTTTATTGTTTTTATTTTCTTTAGCTCTTATTGTAGCATTATCCAATATTTTATATTCAGCACATAGTCTTGCTTTTAAAAATTCTTTCTCGCTTATCATATATAGGTTTTAACTTTTATATGATGTAAATTTTAAGTTGTAATTCCACTATTTTCGTTAAATAATATTTCTTATTATATAAAGATATATTATTAAAGCAGCTCTGATACCATTATTTTTTATGGATGAACAATGACATGAATAGTAAACGTGAACAGTAGTATGAACAGTGCTTTTAAATAATTCCTCAAGTCCACAGTACTACAGGTTACTATAGTAGCCCAGTCAAGCCTAAAAACGCCAACATAACGGCAACAACGAAGATAATGGCAATTCATAGGACACCAAAAAATTTAAAAATCTCGTGCATATATCCCTCGTAGCACTAGTCCATAAATCCCAAGTATACCCTGACTCCTGATTTATCAAGTATTCACTTACTTATAATAAATTCTTTAATTTCACGTTTTTGGTTAGCATTATATTATGCCCTATCACTTAGATTAACACCTACCGAAATCCTAATCCGATTTCACAATCGATATCCGAGTACTTATATATATATATATATATGTGTGTGTGTGTGTGATTTATATATGTGAACATACCTACTCTAGGGATGCTATCGTTAGAGGTTATGCATAGTGGGCGGTCCACCCTAGCGTGACCAATAGGTGTTGGGTCGTTATCCTAGGTCATAGGACTTTTGCATGACCACTGTATATGAGTTTAGAGTCTGGTGGGGTAATGTGGCATTATTATGACCCACAGATATATATATCTATGACCGCCTCCAGTTTTGAGGTAAATGATGTCAATGGGAGCAAGAAAAGATAATTCTCTCTCAAACTCTCTCTAATCAAATCTCAAAATATGGAAGAATGACTCAAATGAGGCTACAAAAGGGGTATTTATAGAAAGGGGGTTGCTTGGTATGTAAGCTAACAATCGAACCCTTAAGTGCCAATTAACCTTCATTCTTCTATAATACCAAACAAACAACTAATAAAAGAAAATACATCTAATAAAAGAAATAACATAAAATAACAAAAATACAAGAAAACCCTAAAATTACTAAAAATAACCCCTATTCTTCATTCACATCATTCTCTCCGCCTTCGAAAAAGTTCGTCATTGAACTTTAAAGTTAAGGTCGAATGCAAAAAATTTCCAAAATTGCGGAAGAGACAAAGCTTGAGGGGCCAAAATGCAATATCTAAAAATTTGAGAAGGAGAGGGCATTCTTCAATTCTTCGATCAATCTTTCACTTTTTCCTCTCGCATCTTATGTCAATCATAAAAAATATGTACCACCCAGATCAAAAACTAAGGTTTTGATGTGAAACCCTAGTTCTTGAACATGTTGGTGTGTTCCAAGTATGGCAGAAGATTGTTTGGTTAGCATAGGGGCTGTTTGGACAAAAAGGGGTTGAAACCTAGGGTTTCATGGCCGCGGGCAAGGCCATGATGAATTCCCTCCACCATAGGGGTACTCCGACCAGATCGGGGCAGTGCAACTAAGTCGGAATGGGTTCCAGCTTGGTTTGGGTCAGATTTCAACAGAAACCCTAGGGTTTCAGCACTGGTAGGTGGAGGTTTTGGGATTCCAGCAGGTTTTAGGTCAATTTCGAGTGTGGGTAGGGGGTTGCGATTTATGTTTTAAAGGTTGGGGATGAAGCTTGCGTTGTAAGGGGTTTGTGGGAGGAGACGGAGGCCTTGGAGGCTATAGGAAGGTTGGCCGCTGCCTTCGACCACTTTTGGCTTGGTGGTGAATGGCTCAAAGTTTGGGATGGTGGCGTTTTGGGTCGGGGAGAGATCGAAAGGGGTCAGTGGGGTGGGTCGGTGGGTTATAGGGCAGAATTGAATGTTTTAGGAGGGGTTTTGGATTGTTTGGACTGCAGTTTGTGGTGGTGGTGTGGAAGGGGGTGTTTGGGTGGTGGTTTGGAGATAAATGGGGCTAGGGATAGGGTTTTCTTGCAGTAGGGTGGAAATGGGTTGCGAAATGGGTTGCGAAAGTGTGGTTAGATGGGTTTTGGGGGCTAGGGTTTTGGTTTCTTGAATTAGGGTTAGGGTTAATGAGGGTGGGTGGGTGGTGGTGTAAGGTGGTTTTCGGTGGAGGAGGTAGCGCATTCATCTCTTCCATTTGAACCTTCATTTGATGGAAGGATTCCATGATTTACTCGAAAGGGTTTGATGTGGAGGTACTCATATTTCTTGGACCCATGAGATGTTGTTTACGAGTTTTTGTCTACACAACAACAACAACAACAACAATAACAACAACATCTGGGTGAGCGATAAGGCTCCGATACCAATTGACTTAAATGATGTCAGTGGGAGAAAGAAAAGATAATTCTCTCTCAAACTCTCTATAATCAAATCTCAAAATATGGAAGAATGACTCAAATGGGTCTACAAAAGGGTTATTTATAGGAAGGAGTTTACTTGGCCTCTAAGCTAACAATATAATTACAATGATGCCCTTAAGTGCCAATTAACCTTCCTTCTTCTATAAGCCAAACAAACAACTAATAAAAGAAAATACATCTAATAAAAGAAATAAAAGAAAATACAAGAAAACCCTAAAATTACTAAAAATAACCCCTATTCTTCATTTACATCAAGTTTATGTGTTTACGATTTGGGATCGGTGGTAAGATTCTGATCCGATGGCCCAGGAGTGGTACGTGACATACCTGGAGCCTGATAACATATAAAAGAATGCACCCGGGAGGACAGCTCGGGGATGTTATGTATATACATATAAAAGAGTGTTATATGTATATGTGAACTTAATGAATGTGTGAACGTTTAAATTATAACTAGTGATCAAAGATAGAACAAGATCCATTTTGCATCATGTCTAAGGGATTCCTTGGTTCGGGCCAAAAAAGTAATGTCACCCGATCATTATTAAACCGACTGCAATCTTTTTCTGTCCATGAGGATCCCACTAGAGTGCCTTCTACTTCTAATAGGTCATGAACTAGATCAGAATCATTCTCAACGAGTCCATTTGGGAAGCGATTCAGCAATTAAACTCTCATGAATCGATTTTTGTTCTTTTATTCCAGGTAAAACTCTTGTGAAGTATCAACTAATGGAGGGGGAACGATATTAAACAACCGACCCCCCTTTTTCCACAAATAGAAAGTTTTGAATCCAAGGCGAATTTTAGAAGGATTTCCATATTTAACACAAAATTTCTCCGTTGTAGTTTTATAAATTGTTTAATGATAAGAATGTAATCGAGAATTATAATGATATAGCTTATGTGATAACTAAGTGGGAAACAAAGCAAAGTATATATGTGTAACACAGTTGGGCTAGAGGTTTAGTGTAATGGGATCTGTTAAGTGACTAGACTAGTTAGGCGGGGTAGCATAACTAGGAAATTAAAATACATACATTAGGTGCACACTATAAATGAGTGGCGAGGGTAATCTCTTGCGAGTGCGACATCAGATGAACATAAATAATTATGCTATATTCATTATTGCATTTTAAATACTTGCAAATATTTTAAAAATATTTTGGGTGGTGACCCGTATAATAAATATTTTTCAAAATCTTTTAGGTTCTCAACCACAGGGATGCCAAGGTTAGCTTGTCCTTCCGGTCAGACGATGCTACGGTAGTTGTGGATGCTTGCGGGATTTTCTTAGACGCTTCTATCCATTCTATCTAATTGGGATGTTATAAATTATTTCATTTTGGGCATGTCACCCATAGTTGGACAACTTTTATTTTTAGGCTTTGTTATTTTATTTCATTTATCAATTGGATGATTGTACATGGGATTTATCGAGAGTTATTCGGTTACATTATTTATTTATGCCATTAGTAATCGTTATTATTTCATTGCAGTGAATGTTTACATTTATGATTGAATTTTTTAATTAAGCAGGTTAATAAGTTTTTAAAATTTGACACCGGGATTAATAGGTTAGTAATTAACTTGATTTTTGACAGTGATGCTAAGAATGAACCAAACTGAGATTCAAGTTTTATTTTAGTAAAGGATTGATCACTCATTATTAGAATGGGCAGGATGTCACAAATGGTATCAGAGCATTAGGTTCTAGTGTCCTTAGGATCTGTGTGGACTTACTACATTTTCAATGTTGTATTTTCTTTGATATAGATCCCTATGCTTAGGACTATTGATTCATATTGCGCTTTTATTTTCTTCTGCTATTGTATATAGTTGAAGTGAATCTCATATAAATTCGGTTCAATTTTAGATGCCAAACAACAGGAGAGGATGACCATCTCGGTCCACAAGGAAGGCCACAGGAGAAGAGGCTCAGCCAGAGCCGCAAACCACTCAGGGTATAGTGACGACAAAAGAGGTTGCTACCATTGTTTCACAGGCAATTAGTGCCATGGTGACTGCCATGGAAAAATAGCTTCCCTAAGCACAGTTAAAACAACCAGTGGCGCCAGTTTAGGCTCACCTAATGTCGTCAGTTTGGGAGCGAGTTAGAGAGGCCTTTCAAAAAGGCTATCCACAAGAGTTTTAAGGAAGTGCAAATATTATTGCTGCCAGTTAGGGGAAAAAGGAAATCCAGTGATAGCTTCGTATGGTTGAGTGCAACGACACTCAAAAGAAATTTTTGGCTACTTTTAAGTTGGTGGGAACAACGTTCCAATGGTGGGACTCAGCCATCACATATGAGGAGAGGGATACCATGACGATTATCGAGTTTTGGATGCGGTTAGACCACAAGTTCTTTCCATCTACTATTCAAAGGAAATTTCTAGACTTATCACAGAAGGGCCAAACTGTGGATGTATATGAGGAGGAATTCACCTATTTAGCAAACTTCCTGCCAAACGAGGTGAATACGGAGGAGAAAAAGATGCCGAAGTTCACTGATGGACTCACATGGAGGATCAAGCAACACCTTTTGGGTAATTTGATATTGAAGACTTATACTGAGGTCATCAATGCACCAATTCTACATTTCTAGGATCACCGCTTCCATATAAAGGGATCCAAGAGAGTTGGGGAGTCTAGTTAACAAGGCAATATGGGAGGTAATGGTGCTAGTTGGGCACCAGAGAAGCAGCAAGGCAGGCAACATGAGAGAATAACCAACAAGGGGATCCGACTAAAATATACTAAGATAATCATGGGATATCAATGAAAAGTCAAAACAAGATAGATACCTATTTGAACAAATAGCATAAAAGGATAAGATGACAAAGCAAAGACTGAAAGCAAATAAATGATACCATAAATATAAATACTTAAAAGATACCAATGATGCACAAGCACATATATATAGGTATAATTAACACACAAGACCCAAATACAATAAGTTTGCCACACTTATATGGCATAAATGTGTCTAAATAAACATGTGATAAATGGAGTAAAGGGGTGTGAACTATAGGCAAAAGAATTATGACCCAATCACTTAAAAATGTTCAAGGAGTTCTATTACATTGCAAAAACTTTATCAAACATAGATTTAGCCTCATGTGACAAGAAAAAGTAAACTCAAAGAACAAACAAGCACATTGCATACAAACCTAGAATTATGATGATTCTACAAACCAATAGAGTCATGACAAAATAAGCATAGCTAGGATACATTATCACTGTACAAACCCGTTGATATTTCCATCCAAAATCCTTCATAAATATCAATTCTATTCTTTCTTTTGAATGAACATATCAATCTAAAATATGTTGGACTTGGCTATTTTTTACAATAACACACTTTTTAGGTCCTTGCAAATGGCGGCTTTCACACAAAGGAGATTTGCTCCTTTCTTAGCCCTTTTCGTGCACTATTATATATATATATATATATATATATATTTTTTTTTTTATACAATTCAACCAAATCTCATGTGCAACGGTTCTTACATGCACAAATTCTCTATAGTCAGAAAAATATATAGATGCCAAAATTGATAGGAGAACATCTCACTTAGCTTAAATATACATGTCGAGTTAAAGTTCAAAGAGCTCGTGCATGTGTGTGAGAGGCATATAAAAAGATAATCCATTAAGAAACTCAAAATCACAATTCTCCATGCAAGCATAATAAAGAATATTGTAAGAGTTGAAATTCATAATCAAAAGTTCTAGTCACATGGAACTGGGGGAATGATATATGATTCAAACACAAGTATATGCCACATAAAATTTATAAAACTAAAATACACAAAATTCTTTTTGATTTTTTCAAAATTTTAAACAAACAAAAAGGATAACTCAAAAGACAAACAAAATATTTTTGTATTTTTCAATAAAACCCAATAAATAAATAAAAATTTAAATACAAAAGATAAACATGTCATAATTCTAGCAAAACATATATGATAAAGCATAGACTAGAATATAACAAACACACATACAACTAACAATAATCTATCACGAAGCATAAAATATAATGTATGTAAACAATGCTAACACAATCAACCTTTAAATTTAGCAAGTGAGAAATCATGTGCAAGCAAATGAGAATCATAAAGCCTCTAAATCAGATTTCCTAACCCATATGAGTGAAACATGATGCTCTCGGGATCAGTGACCTTGGATAATATACCCTTGAACTTCCTAGGACCATTTCTAAGGTCGAAACAAAACCTCCTAAGGTGACCCTTCCAACCACAATGTAGGCAAGTGAAAACACGGTGAGAAGTATTACCTAAAATTGAGCTTTTCTAGTGTTTATAGACAATTCTCTCAAAATCATGATTTTAGCTTTATTAGCAGAAGCATTTTATGTATCGAAACCAATACCCCACATGTCATCTTTGATTTGGATGGTGCCTAAGATTTGATCTAATTTCTCTAACCTACATTCCAAATTAAATTTGACCCGACTTGAGTCTTTCAATTTCTCTTCAAGCTCCACTATTCCAGACTCAAGTAAACTCCTACTCTCTTCAAACTCAAGAAGATCTTACTTCATAGACTACATTAAACTTCTAAGGTTATCTCTTTGACCTTCAATGTACTTTAGCTTCTCTCAAAGAGTTCTCTCATGTCCCCAAAGATTTTTAATTAAAACACTTTCATCATCACTCATGGAACGTTCTCTAATTTTGGCTTCCAACTTTAAGTTAACCCTCTTTAATTTCAACGATTCCACATATAACTCACGAAAGGCAACTTGGAGTTCAATCCCCTCCTTATCTTCTTCATTCTCACTCTCTTATCCATCAAACTCATGGGATTCACAAACAATGGCCTCAGAAGTGTCATGTATTAAGTTATCATTAATGGAATATTTTTCACTTCGCTCACATGATTAACCATAAACGCAGTAAAATTGCGCTCAATGGGGGAATTGGGTCCCTTTTCCAGTCACTATCACTAAGGGTAGCATTATATGAAATCGGTTTCTCGCCCTCCTTCCTTAGTTTCGTGGGACACTCGAATGCCCTATGGCCATAACACTCACAACCATAACATCTATTCGACTTGTCCCTGTTAAGATATTCGTTACGATTTTTAGGGAGTTTCTCGGCTTTGTTATTCTTAGACTTATCAAATTTATTATAATCATCCTTAAGATTCTTTTTATTAAACTTAAGAAAATTTCTAAACTTCCTAGAAAATATAGCCATATCATCGGAGTCGATGTCAAACTCATCATTCGAAATAGGTGTTTCCTCATTTTGGGCTTTCAAAGTTATGCCCTTGTCTTTATTCTTCTCATCCTTGTAAGGAAACACGTCAAGTTCATAGGTTTGTAAGTCACCTACAAGATCTTCAATTTTCATAGAGTTTAAAGTGCCTAAAGAATTTAAAATGGCCACCTTTGGAATAAATCTATCGAGAAACGACCTCAAAATTTTCTTTACGATACAGTTGTCGGGTATCTTTTCTCCCAAATTAAAACGTGAATTCACAATATTGGACAATCTCGCATAAAACTCATCAAAAGTCTTACTTTATAACATCTTAATGGTTTCAAATTGAGTGGCGAGGTTTTGGAGTTTAAAATCTTTAACAACACTTATAGATTCATGGGTGAGTTGTAGTATATCCTTTGCCTCCTTAGATGTCTCACACGTCATAATCAGGCGAAACTCCTCCAGTGTGACTATACTCAAAAGGGCATTTAAACCTCGAGAATTAAAGTTTGCTAGTTTAAGCTCATTCTCAATCCATCTTTATATGGGTTTAGGTACGCGAGCTTCTCCTTTAAACATATTGGTGGGGACCACCCTTTAACAATTGATTGCCAAACTCGCTCATCTAATGATTTAAGTGATGACCTCATACGCACTTTCCAATACGCATAGTTGGAACCATCAAAACAGGAAATTTTAAAAAAGGTATATTTTCCATATTTAAACCCAAAATTAACCTCAACACAATAAATTAGTGTTCTCGCTCTGATAGTAATATGATAATGTGATATCTTATATTATATGCTTTGATACCACGTGTTAGAACGCCAATTTATAAATTCAAATTCGATGGTTCTCACAATATTCCAAATTTTAATTTCACCAAAAATTTTAATTTCTTCAAAATTAAAATAAAAAAATATTTATATTTTTTCTTAAAAAAAATTAATTCAAGTTCCAAATGCCAAACAAACCAAACATGAATTTTGCCAAATTAATTAAAGCCGACTTGAATTAAATTAAATTAAACTAAACTTTACCCAATATTAAATTAGCACCAATTTAAACAAATGTTGTGAGTAAAATAATTTATACCTTGTTACTCCTAAGCATGTATCTATGTGATAATTTGCCAGATAAAAATAAACACAACCACAACGCTACGATGTACGAGAAAAACCCATGACAGGAAAAAACCTGGACGACCCAACCACAAGTCCACTTGGTATGGTTTTACAAAAGAGACGACCAAAAGACTTGCTGAACAACCTGATGCCTTCGCAAGCCTTGACACTTCTTCATTCCTCCACCTCCGCCTAGTCGATAACTTAGGAGTCCACCTTCATCACGAAATCCACCGATGGGGCACAACTACCGTCAATACATGAAGTCCTCCTTTGTATTCTCCCCATGAATCAACAAAATGAAATCCTCCATCGAAAACTTTTTCCTTTTTGGTAGAGAATGATGACCAGTGCCAAAATGATGATCTCAAAGCAAATGTATATACTGGTACTTGGATCAAAATAAACTATTGGGTGTAAACTAGTTTTTGTTTAAAGATGAATTCATTTGGGAATCACAAAAACTAAAGGACAATTAGATTTGGATTTGTGCTCTCCAAAACTTGTTAAAACTCTCTCAAGGTATCCAAAAGTCTGTAAAAAAAATTATACTCCCGCACTACTAAAAATGGTGGGAACGTAATGAGAGGTTGTAAGTGAAAACTTCTCAAAAACTGTAAATTCTTGGCAAAATTGACTTGGTTGTTCGAACCACTTTTGAATCTCGTTCGAACGACATGGAAGAATCTAATGTTGTTTGAATGACTTTATCGAATGAGAATATGAATGAGATTGTAGAGAAAAACTTTGTTTGATATCTCGTTCGAACGACCTGGCATCTCGTTCGAACGAGGTTCAAACTTCGTTCGAATGACTTTTCATAATTTTTTTTTCTTTAAAAAAAATCATTTTGATCTTTGTCTAGTAAAAAAATGACACCCAATAAAAATTCCAAGTCTCTATATATATATGTATGGACATATTTTTATAGACCCGTTATCAATTTATTATGTCATATACCGCTATACCGTTGAAGAGCATTCAAGAGACATCTACATCAAAGACGAATCTGAATTACTCAAGTTCTTCATCATTCAAGACTCCGCGAAGTTTACTTTGTTAAGATTACGTTTTAAATACCTTTACTTTTCACTTAGAGCTTTTGGGATATTTTTACAAAATATTTTTCTAAAGATTTTGTTCTCGGATACCTTTTCGTAGAAAAATCATAACTAATTCATAAAAAATCAGAAAGACACGAAACTGGTGGCCACGCATTTGTATCAAAATTTTCTACAGGCTTGCGTGGAATATTGTTTGATAGGTCATTCTAACGACTTTCAATTGTCGTTCAAACAACATAGCATCTCGTTAGAACGACATTTGTCCTTCGTTCGAGCGACTTGCTAATCTCGTTCGAACGAGCTCTGTTTTTGAGGCAGCGTGTTTTTCTATTAATACTCAATATTTGGTAACGTTTTTATTAAGAAGTCACAGCGTTTTGACGAACAGAAATACTGCAAAAGCAGAATCCTGTTTGGCTTTTTCCTTTAGGGTTTTAATCCCTTTTTGTTTTCAATTCACAAAACTCCCATATGCCTTAGTGAATTGTTTTGGTTTTCTAGAACATACTTTGCTCTTGTTTATACTTTGTGGGGAGAGGTCTACAATCGAAAGCTGCATACTATTGTGGAGGGAGTCCTTATAAAGTTCACTCTTGTGGAGAAGCCATTTTTCTTATTCATTGCTGCCCTCCTGGAAAGGGAAAATTCCAGCCGTAACTTATGGAGGAACCGTCTTCTTCTTCACTGTTGCCCTCCTGAAAATGGAAATTTCCAGTCGAGACATCGGAACCGATACCTGTGGGTATTTTGTATGTCACCCTATTTCATTATAATCCGTGTAAGCCGTTTTCTTACAAATTATAGTGAAATAAAAGGTTTTTCCCCTTTGGGGGATTTTTCCTGAATATTTGTGTCACATGCTTTATTTATTTATTTATGGGTTGACACACGCACTTTTAGATGCATGTTTAGGGGCTGGATTAATTTGGTTTAAAAATAGACTTTAATTAGATAAGTGTGCCGAATTGAAAACTTGCGAATAAATTTAATCAATTATCACACAGTCGCACTCTACAAATTGGTATTAGAGCGGGTTACGCTAATTTATTGCGTGATCCTGATTTTTCGAGGATTACTTTTTGATACAATTTGTCTACTCACGTTTACAAATTGATATCAGAGCCGGTTGTGCTAATTTATTGTGTATTCCTATTTTTCGTAAAAATTGTGTGATATTGATTTTTTTTTAAAATCAGTTTTGTGAAAAATCGCAATTTTTCAATGGAACGCCCATTTAATGAGGAGACTATTTTTGAAAAAGTTCACGACCGTGCTGAAAAATTAAAAAGTTTGAATTTGAAACTTTGCAAAAGAATTCAAGTTTTGAACAAAGAAAATTCTCTCTTTAAAAGTAAGATTGAATACTTGCAAGCGTTTCAAACTCAAAGTGATATTTGTCATGAGCACTTCGGTAATTTGTGTGTTGATTTTGATTCTTTGAAAATTGCCAAAAAGAAGAGTGATGAGAGAGTCCTTGTTTTGGAGAAGGAATTAGAGGACTTAAAAAATTCTAGGGTTCCCGTTTGTTCCGTCGAGGATAAAAAATTAATCGATGATTTTACGGCATGTAAAAATACTCTTAGGGATAAGTTTGTTTTAATTGAGGGCGAGCGTGATAAACAGTTAAGTTTAATTGAAAATTTGAAAAAGAAATCCCTGTCTTTGGAAGAGTCTAATTCTTTGCTTGAGTTGAATATTTTGAAGTTAAAAAATGATTTGACAGACTCAAGTAGGTTTGATAGTGATGGTAATGGCTTATCGTGTTCTCATGCTTCTAATGCTAATGCTAAAGCCAAAACCATTATTTATTTTAGAGGGACAACTAATTCCAAGGATGTTAGAAAATATCACACTTTAGGTGTCGTTCCACCCCTTTACACATGTTCATATTGTGGTAGGAAAGGTCACCTTAGGAGATTTTGTTTTGATCTTGGAAGAGGTCCTAGGAATTCGAAGTCTAGTGTTTTGTTGGTTCCCAAAACCCCGTGTCGACGTGTTACATTCACTTGGGTCAGGAAATCACTTTTGGATACGTTAGATTTTAGAATAGTTGATTCTCATTTGCTTCCACATGATTCTTCTCTTATCATTTCATATAGATGATTGTGTTTGCATATTTGTCATACACTAGTTGTGGTTTCATGATATATATTTGCTAGTGTAATGACATGTACTTTTTGTATATATTTTTTTGTTTTGAAAAATTTTGAAAAATACAAAAAGATTTTATTTTGATAAAATTTTTAAAAAAATCCAAAAATATTTTTGTATTTTGTTTGCACCGTTTATGGATGGACACTTAGGATAACCAAGTCACAACATCATTTCATTATTCATGTGACTATTTGATAGTGTTTTGAAATAATAGGTCAATTCATCCATGTGCTTTATAATGTTTGGAATCATTGAGATGTAATTTAGTGTTACTTCCTACATGTTTGACTCATGATTTCCTTTATTGCACACATGCACGGATTTTTTTGATTATTGTGCTTGTCTTATCACATGTTGGTTGGGTGTTTTCACTTCAATCATGTACTTTAAAACGAATCAAGCGCGATAAATTTTGATAAGGAAATTGTGCATATAAGAACCGTTTTGTGAGTTTGTGTGATTTGTTTGAACGGGGAAGGACTACGAAAGGTTCATTTTACCTTTGCGAATACTAAGACACCGTTAAATTGAACCTGAAAAATGGAGGAATTTTATTATCCGGGGTCCAGAGAGGTTTAAAAGAGCCCCGAAATGTTTTTAAAGGAAATAAAAAGAAATTCATGCCAAATTATGGGCCATTTAGGTTTTTGCACCAATTCTCCAAAGTTTGAGAATTTAGATTACTTCTAAAAAGAAAATATATATGAGGGTGTTTGGTTGGAGATTTTAAACGGATTTTCACGTCCTTGAAAATCTTGAAAAAGCGCTAAATAGTTTTGGACGTTATTGGTGTGGAAATCATTTAGACTTTGATTTGTTGATTTGCATAAGACGATGTCATTTAAATTCAACAAATGTTTACACCTAATGATACTTTTGATATTCATTCGTTAGGGGTACACATGCATCGTGCACACATGATTGATTGAGTTTATTTACCTATCGAATGTGTTCACACCCATTCATTCCATTTCCATGACTTGGTTATTTTAGTTTAAATCCATGGTGTGATTTTTAGTATCTTATTTTTGTATGAACAATTGAAAAATCCAAAAATAGTTTGTGAGATTTATGAGATATCCCTTTGCATGCGCATAGTTTGATCCATGTTTGCTATGCATTTTTTCGTGAAACTCCATGTTTTGATTTTTTCTTCTTATTTGTCTATTTGGGGACATCATAAAAAGGGGGAGAAATAATTATTATGTTATGGGGGAGATTTGATTTATTAATGTTTTATTCTTATATCATTTCAAACTCGATGCGTCACGAAGGTTTTTACTTTATCTCATGTGTGTAGGTACAAAATTGAAGATTGATATGTTTCACACCCTGATGAGAAAAGCTTTGAGATTTGATGAAGATTTTTGAAGATCAGTTTGTGATCTTGCAAATTTATTCATGGGAGGATAGATTTGTATAGGTATTTTGGTGTTTGATAATTCAGATTTTTTTTTTATGTATGTACCGGCATAGACATAGGGGGAGATTTGTAAGTACATAATTTGATAGGTTTGTTATCAATTTATTATTTCATATACCGCTACACCGTCGAAGAGCATTCAAGAGACATCTACATCAAAGACCGATTCGAATTACTCAAGTTCTTCATCATTCAAGACTCCGCGAAGTTTACTTTGGTAAGGTTATGTTTTAAATACCTTTACTTTTCACTTAGAACTTTTGGGATATTTTTACAAAATATTTTTCTAAAGATTTTGTTCTCGGACACCTTTTCGTAGAAAAATCATAACTAATTCATAAAAAATCAGAAAGACACAAAACTGGTGGCCACGCATTTGTATCGAAATTTTCTACAGGCTTGCGTGGAATCTCATTTGATAGGTCATTCGAACGACTTGAAATTGTCGTTCAAACAACATAGCATCTCGTTAGAACGATATTTGTCCTTCATTCGAGCGACTTGCTGATCTCGTTCGAACGAGCTATATTTTTTAGGCAGCGTATTTTTCTATAAATACTCATTATTTGGTAACGTTTTTATTAAGAAGTCACAGCGTTTTGACGAACAGAAATACTGCAAAAGCAGAATCCTGTTTGGCTTCTTTCTTTAGGGTTTTAATCCCTTTTTGTTTTCAATTCACAAAACTCCCATATGCCTTAGTGAATTGTTTTGGTTTTTAAGAACATACTTTGCTCTTGTTTATACTTTGTGGGGAGATATCTACAACCGACAGCTGCATGCTATTGTGGAGGGAGTCCTTATAAAGTTCACTCTTGTGGAGAAGCTATTTTTCTTCTTCATTGCTGCCCTCCTAGAAAGGGAAAATTCCAGTCGTAACTTGTGGAGGAGCCGTCTTCTTCTTCACTGTTGCCCTCCTGAAAATGGAAATTTCCAGCCGAGACATCGGAACCGACACCTGCGGGTATGTTGTATGTCACCCTATTTCATTACAATCCGTGTAAGCCGTTTTCTTACAAATTATAGTGAAATAAAAGGTTTTTCCCTTTTGGGGGATTTTTCCTGAATATTTGTGTCACATGCTTTATTTATTTATTTATGGGTTGACACACGCACTTTTAGATGCATGTTTAGGGGCTGGATTAATTTGGTTTAAAAATAGACTTTAATTAGATAAGTGTGCCGAATTGAAAACTTGCGAATAAATTTAATCAATTATCACACAGTCGCACTCTATAATATCATATGCATTCATGCCTTTAGAGACCATGGAAAAATTGAAAGGTTGATGATGTTAAGCATAGCACAAAAATTGACAATGATGGTATCTTCAATTTATGCTTGTCTGCTACGTCTTCAACTCAAACATCATAGGCCTAAAGATCACACACTTCTATCCTAAGACTCAAATAGTTTTGTCCGAAATTAAGCCAACAGTTACAAATTGACTAAATTGAAAATTTGTCGTTACACATTGTGGTGAATGTTTACATTTTTTAATTGCAAGAAGGCTAATATGTTTTCAAAATTTGACACAGGGCTTAATAGTTTATTGGAAATTAATTTGGTTTTTGACTGTGATGCTAAGAATGAACCAGACTGAAATTCATGTTTTATTTTAGTAGAGGATTGGCCACCCGCTATTAGAATAGACGAGGTGTCACAATTTTTATTCGGTAAACTGTATTATCTTGTATTAGGAACCTGAAGTTCTAAATCACCATATATTCAGAACCTGAAGTTCTATTTATTATGTCAATAAAATTGGTGCTTAAATGGAGAATCTGAATTTCTTATTACTTTTTATACAAAATATTTGTCATAATTATTTTAGTGATTAATAACATATCGCCAACTATTTAGTTTATTTATTACACAGTTTTGAAAAAAATGGATCAATATTAGGCCATGCCTGAAGCTTTGGTAGAACCTAAAGGTTTATTCCCCATTTCTATATTAGAAACCTAAAGTTTCTTATTTTCGAGTCTGAAGTCTCTAACATATGATAAGAATAAGAAATTTTTATTCATCATAACCTAAAGTTCTAAACTTTAATTTTCCAACTTTATCCTATAAATATACATCTTTATTTGATATTTGTATAGTGAAGGGTTTTTTGTGTGCTTAAATCATAATGATTAAATTGAGATGTATGTTAATCTAAAGTCATCAAAATGCATGATTTTTAGACATATATTTCTTTGAATATATTTCGTAAACGATCGATATCCTCAAATGTTCAATTATGTCGTGATTATTAAATATTCAAAGATTCAATATTACAAAACTTAAAGTTTTCTATTTGTCCCATTATTTGAATATCTGATAAATATTTGATACGAGATTTTTTAAATACTTTGATTTGTTTAAGTTTGGTCACTAAAGACCGTAACATATATTATTGTTGTTCATATATATATATATATATATATATGAACAACAATAATATATGTTATATATATCAAGGTTCTAAAAAACGTGGAGCGTGATCGAGTCGTGGAGGCCAAGCCTTAAGCCTTAGAAGCCTAGGCGGACCTCAAGCGTAAAAAGGCGTTTATACCTTCTTAATATATTTTAATATTTTTTAACCATAACAACGCTATTAAAATACTAAAATTGTACATATTATAAAATATGTCTGAATATTTGCAAATTAAAATATTATTTGATTATTTTTTATGAGATAATGGTCCGACTTGCAAAATTGTTTTTTAAAAAGCGATATCGTTTCACTAAAGCATGGTTGTTTTTAGAAAAAAAGTGCGCCTTAAGGGTTTTACCAAGAATAAGGCGTAAAAAGCTTAAGGCGGGGCATTTCTCCCAAGCCTCAAGCCTAGGCATTTTTTTAGAACAATGATATATATATATATATATATTTGGACTCACACTTACTTCACAATCTATATTGAATGTTGTAATTGTGAATTGTTATTATATAGTTACGTTTGTCTAGCAAATGATGAATAACTCAAACTATTCTGAAAACCAGAAGTTTTTTCAAGCTTGGTATATAATATAGTAAATGTTTTAGCCATAGCTGAACCTGTGGCTCTAGAGCATATGTGATTGTTATTATATATAAAACTGGTATTACGATGTTTATGAGTCTTAGCTGATAAATACTAATAATAAAGTATAACAAATAAAGAAAATAATGGCTTGTATTTGAGAGAGATAAGAGATAGAGAATACTACATGATATTTGTGTGGTTTAACCCAATAAGGTACCTACGTCCATAAGTCCACCGTTGTTCTATAATAAATATAAGCTCTCAAGAATCTCTCTAGGATTTTATATATGGACATTTAGATTGAATCTTTTTCAGATACCCTTGTTGTGTGTCATTAAGTGATATTTATAGACAGAGGAGATGAAGAGGTGGGATGCATTTATAAATTAGGTAGTTATGCCTTTTGACATTCTAGGAGACAAATAGTGATCAGCTGGCCATAATTAGCTGGAAGGACTAATCGACGAGTGGGTATTGGAACCTGTACATATTCCCACATGTGGCCCATATATTTTTCTGGTAATTAATAACATGAATTCATCTTTGTCGGCCATCCATCCGACCACAAGTAATACTAAATCGACCATGAATAACACTAGACCAAGCTCGAGTAATGAGACAATCTTCTCCTTACTGACATGTGTCACAATAACAATTACTCATGTCAAATTCCATAATTACAATATAACAGAAGTCCCCAAGACTTCATTCATAATCGGAACAAGTAGTATCTTGTATGAAGCATAAGATTTTTAGAGTGGCTAGGCCTGTGGAATGAATGAATGGGGTATTAACTGGTAGGAGTTGATCAGTTTCATGGAAACTTGGTTGTAAACCTTCGATTTTGGCTTTGGCTTGTTGAGGCACTTCGTCGACAACCAATCTTTGAAAGTTGATATTTTTTGGAAATTTTTACTCTTGATGTAGTGGTAATTTTGTAAATAACGGAGAAAAATGCGAAGCATCCTGGGGTACGCTAGTAATAAAATGATTGGGCAGTGAACCATCGTCAAAGTAAAATGATGGATACTTTTAATCCTATCAACTTTGGGCAACTGGGTAGACGTCATCTAAGTTTAGAAAGTGTCATTTCCTCCTTTGATTATTTCACCTTTCATTAAAAAATCTCTTCTTCACGTCCAAGTTCTTCCACTATTCATGAGAGTAGTGTTTTTCCTTTTTTCTATAAGGAGTCCTTCTTTTTTTATCCTTTATAATTACTTTAATTCTTACTCAAATATGGTTTATGCCGTGGATGAGAGTGCGTTAAAAGTTTTTAAAGTCACCCGTAGGATTCCTACATGGTAAAAATTGAGTTGCTGAATGAGGCTTGTGACCTCTGCACGTTGGTTGAGGGTCATTGGTTACCCACCATCTTTCTTGTTAAGTATGGGGTCACCTTTCTCCCAATCGCTTGTTTTTTTAGTTTTTCCAGTATTTTGATGTGGTTCCTTCCCAAGTTGCCAAAACACTTGGAGAATCATTAATGGGTTCAATTGCATTGATGAACAATATGGGACACATATTAGGATAAAAGAGTTAACGTATTATTACCAATGGGGAACCACTAATGAGAAAATTTATTACTTGAAGATAAGGCAGTCCAATATGGATTTGGTCGTGAATTTACCTGATTCTAATATGGATTATTGGGATCACGGTTTAATAATTAAGAATTGGCAGTTTTCCCCTCTTCCTGAGGGTGTCACGTATAGTGGTCCGAGCTGCCCTTAGGAAGGCAAAAGAATAGGTCGGCACTTGCACACACATTTCAAATATTTTTCCTTCTGATTTTTACTTTATTACTATAGCTAATTGTGCATCTTTAATTTTTGCTTTGTAGAGAAGAGTAAGAAAAAGATCCCTCGCACCTCCGAAATCAATTTTACTGACTTGGAAACCATTTGGTAAATCCAAAAAAGGCTTGGTACTAAAGACCATCCTAGACCGACCTCATTTTTTCTTGGCTATAAGAGCACAACTACTTCTTTCGTAGCCAGGCCAATTGAATAAATACCTTCAACCCCCATCTATTTAGATGACCCAACATCCTCCAAATTCGATTTCTCAAGATCTGGTTATGATTTTTCTCGCAAAGCAAATAATTTCTTGACAGAAAGAAACTCTTCCTCTTTTGATCCTTTGGATGATGCGCTAGTGCTAAGCAATGTCTCTTCTTTAGACATTGTGAAATGAAAAATTCCCAATCTCCTTGTGAGGACCAAGTCACCTCCCCCTGGGAGCAAAAAACTTGAGACTGGGGGTTCTAGCCATATTGTTGTTGTAGATACATATCCTACCAGGGATCATAAACCTCTATTTAAGAGGATTAGAAAAGATCTCCCTCCAACTATGGAGATGGTTGGAAAGAAACTTGTTGGCAAGGGTAAAGATATTTCTTAATTTATGCATCTCATCCTGAGCTTTCTCACGACCTAATTAGTGTCGAAGTCCTCCTTGATGATGAAGTGATGACATCTTCTCTCTCTCACTCAAGATTAATTGACTGGGCAAATCATAATTTAACCCTTTTAAATTGGTCATTCATTATATAATTGTTATTCATACTTCTTCAATTCTCTTTTCTAACATCCTTTTGTGAATGTTTATTTTGCAGTTTTTGATTGACTACAACCAACTCCTAAGGAGGAATGACAAAATAAAAGAGTCATATTTCGATGTTGAGGTCGACTTTAAGGGGAAGCGCAGATCTATTGAAGCCGCTGGTCATGCTCATGAGGACCAGATGAATGAGAAGAGGAAATTAGAGGAGAAGGTGAAGTCAATAGAATAGGAAAAAATTTTGGCGGATAATGCTGTGACCACAGCCAAAAAGAAGGCTGAGGACAAATATCGACAAGGCCAGAATTCAGGTGGCATAGGAAAAGGCCAAGGCTACCAAGGATAAAGAGGATGCCTTCACAAGGTAATAGGATAAGGCATTCTCTAATGCATCTATGAAAATCGATTACTTAAAGAAGTGACCCTTCAAAGATGGTTGGAGTGTATCCCTTATTAAGGTCTGCACTAATGGAGGATCTGAACTCTTTCATTTGCACAATCCTGGTACTCCTCCTTAAATTGATAAGGAAGTGGATGATGAGGGGGAAGTTGGGGAGTCTGCTAATAAAGAGTAGTGGTGGGTCGCTGGGCAGGTAGAGTGTGGTGTTGATGCTGACAAATAGAAGACGGGGAAATAAATTCCAGTAGTTATATTAGGACTTTTACTTTACTTTATTCCTTTTTTTTTCTCCAGTGTACAAGGAACATCCTGATGCAACTCCTTTTTCTGTTACAATGAAATAAAGTTTTTTCTCCATACATTATTATTATAGTTAAATTTTCGCAAGTTATTTTCCTCACCGAGTACTTATATCCGACCACTTATCTTTCAATTTAATTCCAGAATGGCATGTCTAGTCACTGTCCAAAGCAATTTTTAAGAAAGACGTAATCAGCTATTTGACACTGGTCATGATGAGATTGATGCGGATAAGCTTGAGGAGTTGCCCGGTTAAGACCTATTTACTCAGGCCAAGGAATCATATTTAAGTATGCATCATCTTTTTCATTGGGCAGTGGCAGATAATACTACTTATCATGATATGATTCTCAACCTTCGGCAGATCCATAAGGAATCAATACCAAATCTTTATGCTGACTATGAAAAGAAACTAGTCGACCTGCACAAGAGCAGTGGATTTGATCAGAAGTTTCTTTGCTTATAATTAGCTTACTCCAAGAAAGATTTCATTCTCAACTCAGAGTTAAAAAGTGACGGAGAGGTCTTCACAGTGTATGAGCAAGAGAATAATGCCTTACGCATTGAGCTTGAGGGTCTTAAGAAGTTAGGTTCTACCAATCATAATGAAGGTGTTTCCTTTTTGGAAGAGGATAATGCTCACTTGAGGGAGGAATTTAAGCGAATAAATAAATCCAGGGGTCAATCTTTTTAGTAATAGGGAAGGTCGTTACAATCAGTGGATGAAGAGGGGAATAAGAAAACTCTTTCAGACCTAGCTGTGGCTATGAAGAATCAATTATCCACTATTAATAGGTTGAATGAGAAGGTATACTGCCTCACATATCAATTCCATAAATAACTATGTACTATCTGGATAGATGGTTATGATAAGGCCCTTATAAATATGGGACAAAACTTGATCATGATCTTAAGGTTGGTTATAAACACGGTTGGCTCAACGATCTTACTGTGTTGAAGGTGACCAAGGATAATTAAGTATGGTATTTGTATGACCTAGGATGTCTGTAACTTCCTAATCCTCCTTTCAAACTAGATGTTTTATGGATTCATCCGGATGCTATCCTCGTAAACTTGATTAAAAAAAACTTAGGGATTATGGCCTGCATGGAGATAATGAACTTCATAGATCACTGTACTTAACAGATAGGGCGGGTTCCAGTAGCCAACAAAGCTTAGGGATTTGAGGATGACCATCACCCCTCATTCATTGGATGTAACGCCAGCTAGTTTTGAGAATGTACCAAGTGAGCAACCTCATTCTCATAGATAACATATTGTATTTTTATTTTTTTGCCTTGTTATAATTTTTCATGAGTTATAATGAAAATCTATTCCTTTGTGTCTTCCATGGTAACTTACTGATCATTAATTATTTAGAAAGGGTCTACTAGTAGTTTAGTCTTATGATTATATGGTCGACTATTTCCCGACTAATCTGCCTTACTACTTACTAATATTGGATGAACCTGGGTCATCTAGTCTTAGGTTCTACTAACATGTAATCTCGTTTACTGGTCATACAAATGAATCTTGTCATCTTAACCAAATCAATTATCAGAGATGACCAAATGTGTTAGGATTTGTCCTTACATTTAACCAGTCATGGTTGGATCTTATCGTCCGTATAACTATCGACATTGGATTTCCTTAATTTTGTTTGGTAAACTCCTTGTCTTTGGTTTTCCCTAAGGTGAGACCATATATCAAGTTTCAAACTTCTTGTTGTTGACCTTATGGGGTCATACATGAAGTTTGTTAAACTGTTATATTCTTGAGTTAGTTCTCGCGGCTGAGATTTCTTTGACTTTGAAATTTTATCACATCTCCGACACCGACGAAAAAAATAAAAAAAGGAACAATAGTATTCACGAGGAATTAACAATTTTTATTAATCACTAAAAAAGGGTCACAGGGAAATGAAAAGACTTTACATTTTTTTACTATTAATAGTACTTACTCATTTGTTTAGTATTCGAAGGGTTCTTGAACTGTTCTGCTTCTAAGTTTTCAATTTTGTATGTCCATGGTCAGACAACAATAGAAATTCTATATGGACTATGCCAATAGTGCCCTAAAATGTGACCTTTCTGAAGGACTTTATTCAATACATAGTCTCCTTCATTCAGAGTGCTTGATATCTCCTTTATTGTAAAAATGAGCAGTTCGCTGTTGGTATGCTGCCACCCTAAGAGCTGCATGATCTCTAACCTCCTCCACTAGGTCTAGATCCAACCTTCTGATGAGGTCTCTCTTAGGAGATTCAAAATTGAGGACATAATGACTTGGCAGACCAATTTCTTTTGGGACCACTGCCTCTGTTTTGAAAGATAACATATAACGAGTCTCGCTCGTAGATGTTCTCGACGTTGTCCTATATGCCCTGAGTACACTTTGGAGCTTATTGATCCAGTTTCCTTTAGCATCATATAATCTCTGTTTCATTTCGTCGAGCAGAGTTTTGTTTATTACTTTCGTTTTCCCGTTGCACTGTGGATGACCAGGTGCATAATGCAGTTTAGGGATTTTAGATAAAAAATAGTAGTCTTCAAATTTCTGATTATCAAACTTCGTGCCGTGGTCGGTGATGAAGGCATATGTCATTCCATAACGAAAACTCATATTCTTTTAAATAAAATGGAAGAATTTTTAATACGATATTTCTACCAGGGGTTCAGCCTCTACTCATTTGGTGAAATAGTCCATTGCAATAACTAGATATTTGAACCTTACTCTTATTTTTAAAAGAGGGCTGATCAAGTCTATACCCCACAAGGAAAATGGCCAAGGGGATGTGATTGGCGTGAGTGAAGCCCCTGATATTTTTGTAAATTATGGCATATTTTTGGCACTTATCCCATCGGCTTGCATAATTTGCTTTTATGGTGGGACAATAGTAGCCTTGTGTGGCCACTCGCTTGACTAATGATCTCCCTACTGAATGTTATCCATAGGAAACTTCATATACCTCCTTTATTAAATCATTAACTTCAGTCGGATGGACATATTGAAGTAATAAAATTATGAACCCTCTCCTAAATACGAGTTCTCATTCTGGAACATACCTCGGTGCTTTGTACTGAAGTCTCCTTACTTTCTTAGTCTCCATTGGGATAATACATTTTTTTAAGTAGGCTCATATTGGATCCATCGATGATGGCCCCAAATCTAATTCAATTGTATTTGTAATTTGCTCATAGGTACTTCTGTGCGTGAGGATTTCTACTTGAACTTTTCTTCTTAGATCTGATCTTGTGGCAGAAGCAAGTCGAGCAAGTGCGTATTCTCGGGCATTCTCTGCCCTTGGAATTCTGACCACTCTAACTTCTATGAACCTTGCTATCAGTCTTTAGGTTTTGGCTAAGTATTTTTCTACCGACTCTTCTCTTGCCTCATAAACCCTTAGTACTTGGTTTACTACTAGTTGAGAATCACTGTGCGTTTCTATCTTCTTAGCGCCCAGCGAGGAAGCTAGGCCAAATCCTACTATAGTCACCTCACACCCCACCTCGTTATTGGTGGCTTAAAATTGGAATTTAAGAATGTATTCTACGTTAATGTCATTCGGCATGGTTATTATTAAAATTCATCCACTACCAGAGGCACATGATTAACCGTCTATGAACGTTTTACAAACATGGGATCTTATTTGAAATTTCCTTCTATCAATGTCCCATAATTGAATAATTTTTTTCAACTGCTCTAAGTTGCAAGAAATTTCTTCATGTTTAGATGATGGTCCTGGGCCCTCAATATTATCATTAGCTAATTTAATGACTAAGATACTTTCCATAGGATTTTAGTCGTCTAATTGAACTGGTGAGCCCTCTTCTGAAGAAGTCTACATGGTATATAGTGGAGATTAGATCTCTTCCGTATAAATATGTTTTCCCCTTACGTCATTGGGCACTTTTCATAAGAAGTTTGCTCGATAAGTTTGTCCTCATATGTGAAGTTAACAAAGAAATCAACCATATCTTGACCCTTTATTGTCGTTATTGGTTAATATTGTATGTCATACTCTCATAATTCTACAGTTTAAGACATTAGTCTAGTCAATTTCTTAAGTTTATGAACGACTTGTCATAGTTGCAGGTCTGTATAGACTATAATGATATGGGCTTGGATGTACGTGTTTATCCTAAGAGAAACTTCGATTAGGGCTAATGCTAGTTGTCCTAGCCTTGGATGTTGAATCTCTACATCTTGGTATTCTTGGATTGTATAGTAAATGGGTTTTTATACTCTATTATATAGTTGGACCAATGCCTAGCTAACAACTGATTGAAATATGGACAAGTATAAGTATATTTTTTCTCCCATGACAGGCCTTGAAAGTATAAGTGAGGATCCCAGGTACTTTTTTAATTCCAAGAAAGAGATTTCACATTCTTCATTCCACTCAAATGATTTTTTTAACACCTTAAAGAAGGGAAGGCATTTGTTGGTATCTCGTGAAATAACTCGTTTGAGCGCTGCCACCTTGCCCATTAACTTTTATACTTTTTTTCTTCATTGGAGACTGCATGTTGATTCACACCTGGATTTTATTGGGACTGGCTTCAATGCCACTTTAATTAACTATGAAGCCTAAGAACATTCCTTCTCGTACTGCGAAGACACATTTCAATGGGTTAAGTTTCATTCTATGTTTTTCTAATTGGTCAAACGTTTATCCCAGACCTCTGAGGTGATTAATGGCTGTTTTTCTATTAGTGAGAATATCATCGATGTACACCTTCATGTTTCCACTGATTTTTTCCTCAAACACTTTGTTTACCAATCTATGGTATGTTGCTCTAGCGTTCTTGAGCCCAAAATGTATGACATTGTAGCAGTAGGTACCTAGTCTAGTGGTAAATGAATACTTTTACTTCTTATTGGGTTTCATTTTGATCTGATTGTAGCCTGAGTATGCATCTATAAAACTGAGTAGCCTATGTATAGAAGTGGCAATGACCAATTGATCAATCCTAGGCAATGGATAGTGGTACTTCGGGTATGCTTTGTTCAGGTTGGTGAAATCAACACACATATGACAATTCTCATTCTTTTTTTTACCATCACTACATTAGAAAGCCAGTCCAGATATTTGACATCTTCAATAAAATTTTCTTTTTGTAACTTCTCTACTTATTCTTATACGACCATATTCTTCTCCTGGATGAAGATGTGTAATTTTTTCTTGATCGTCTTAAGATCTTTGACTGTATTAAGTTCATGACATATGAATTCTAGATCAATTCCTGACATGTCGTCATGACTCCAAGCGGTTAACTTCTTTCGTTACCTATGAAAATCAACCAATTCCTTCCTAATGGTAGGGTCCACTGATGATCCGATTTGGGATTCTCTTTCCTATAGTTCATTATCCAAGATAATTGATTCTATTGCCTCTACTAATTCTACTTTGACCATCTAAGCCTCCTTACGTGGATCCAACATTTTAATCTAGTACATTGTGGTTAGTTTCTTCTATTCCTCCTTGTTGGCTGAGGTATATTAGCACTATTTGACTTCAGTTTAGTTCTCGTTAGCCATGTCGACCCCGTAATGAATGGGGTATTTTAAACATTAGTGCACAGTGGAAGGTACCTCTTCAAATTTTTCAACCCTACTCTGTCAAAGATAATATTATACGCTGAGCTAACGTTCTTATTCAGGACGAAGAAATGAATCTTCTCTTTTTGATTGGTCGTCCAGACCTCAATCACTACTTCTAGATTAATTTTTCCCAAGGGGTAAACCTTTTCTTTAGATAAACTGATGAGGGGCTAATGTCATAACCCCAAACCTCTGAATTAATTATAGAATAAGGAGTCTATCGAACTATTGTTGTCAACTAAAACTTGAGCCACCTTTCCTTCATCTACCATCACTTTGACAACTAGGGTGTCTTCATGAGGATAAAGTGCCCATAATATATTATCTTTGGATAAATTGACAACTAAACGATCTTCTTTTATTTTTCTCAAACGGGTATCTATATCACTGGTTAGGTCGATCTGCCTAATAAAGGCACAAGCCTTCACATCATTGAAGTAGGCTTTCATCTCTGCTATTTCATCTTCGCCGCCATCGTATCCTCCTATGATAAAATTACATCCAAGAAAGATGATATTTATCTCACGCACGGGCTCCTTAGGTCTTTTGAGAAGGTCCGGGTCGTCTTTGGAATTGTCATCTCCACCTCTTTTCTTGTCATCTTCTTTTCTGCAAGGAGATTCTGGTCATTTCCTGGGTTCTTTCTTGTCACTTGATCTTCTCGGCCACCCCTCTAAATTTTTTTGACATTTTTCCTCTTTGGATTAGGTTCTCTATCTCGTTCTTCAGGGCTATTTAATTATTAGTGTTATAGTTGTGGTCCTTGTGGAACTCATAGTTTTATCTCTACAATCTGGAGGAGTTTTCAGCTTTTCAGGCCATTTTAAGTCTCTACTTCTGTAGATATCTTCTAGAATATGGTGAACACCAACTATCAGAGGAGTGTATTTGTCATATCTTTTTGTCTTCTCCACCTTTCTTTATTTTTTCTCTTTCTTCTTCAAGCTCTTGTTGACATAATTTTTGGAGTTATTGGATTCTTTAGTAGCTATAGCTTCCTCAGCATTCATAATTTTCCTACTTTGGCCAGTAATTCATCCATAGTCTTGGGTGGATCCTTAGCTAGTGCATAATATATAACTTTTCGAGTATCAGACCACTCATTAATGAGATGATCAAAGTATTCTCATCATAGTTAATGATTTCCAGCTTTTAACTATTAAAACGGGTGATGTATTCGTGAATAGTCTGTCTGACTTTCTGGAAAACATTTAGCAGATGGGATACCCTTTTACTAGGTTTGGCTCTAAAGTATATGTTGCCAACGAAAAGGTCAACCGTCTATTGAAAGTTGGAGATTTACCCTCATGGTAGATTGTCTTGCCAGATCTGTGCCGAACTGATGATCATAATGGAGAATGCACGATAATGCATCTCATTGGGGACTGAGTAGATGCCAAAAACATATTGGTATTACTTTACATGTAACACTGGATCCATTTTACCATCATACTTTGAAGTTACCTCGGGTGGTTTAAACTTAGTGAGGGAGGAATAATCCACAAAGGAAGGTGTGAATGGAGATCCTTTCACAAAACCTTTATGTAGGGGATCCTTTGATTTGGTCATTTCTCCCAAATGATCTTCCAGTTATTGGATCTAGCCCTTTCAGGGCCGGTTATCTTGATTAGCCTTAATCGTGAAACTTTTGGCTACTCGACCACTATTTTGTGCTGAGCTCTCTTCCTAGGAATTCTTCTCAGCACATACCGATCCTCATACGCTAGTCCTTGACCTGATAGAACCTTCTCGGCATTCTATGGACCCTCTAGACTCTCCATGATACCGTTCTCTCGCGAATCGGGGACCTAACCAATCAAATGTGGAGCCTTTCCTTAGAGAATGATTTCTCATCATAATTATCATTTGTCCTGAGGGATGAGTTAGCTACTGGGAGATATGAACTATCATTTTGTGGTTGAGTATCTGGATCTACTTCCTTCGTTTTGTGAGCCCAACTCCTTGTTGGGCTCTATAGAGTTCGTTTGTAATGGGATAGTTGCTGATCTCTGCAAGGGAAGGTGATAATATTTCACCTCTCCTTTTAAAGGGTTCCTTCCCAAATGCTGTTATGAATCTTCCCCAGGCCTATTTTGACATCCTAGAGCATTTGTGTCATTTTCTCTACTGTCTCTACATTGCCTCTTGGACTGTATCTATGCTCATCAAAATTCCTTGTAGATCCCCCATCCCCATGGGGGCAGAGGGTGGAATTGTTTCGTTCACCCGACTACTTTCTGCATCACCCCCATTTGGTAAAGTTGATGGACATCTTGAACGAACTTGGATAGGAAACAACAAAGGGATTGTAAATAATTTTCCATAAACGGTGCCAATACATTATTATCTAAAACTAGTATTGAGATATTTCTAAGTCTTAAATGATAAATACTAATAATAAATATAACAAATGAAGAAAATAAGGGCTTAAATTTGGGAGTGATAAGAGATAGAGAATAAGACAGGATATTGACGTGGTTCAGCCCAATTAGTTTCCTACGTCCACAAGTGCACTGTAATTCTATAATGGATACAAGATCTTAAGAATATCTCTAAGGTTTTGTGTATATCCGTTTAGATTGAATTTTTTTTAGATACCCTTATTGTGTATCATTGAGTGATATTTATAGAGAGAGAAGATGAAGAGGTGGAGTGCATTTATAAATCAAGAAGTTACAACTTTCTACATTTTAGAAGGCAACTAGTCATGACTTGACCATAATCAGCTAAAAGGTCTAATCTACAACTAGTATGTTCGGTTGATTAGCCTCGAACAGACCTCTTTCTACTTTCCCTGGCGACTCCTGTGTCAAGTTGGATTGGAATAGATTGTGCCTTCCCATATTTTGGACTTCTTCCTTATGCAGGATTTGACGGAAGGCATGCGTATGCAGTTGACTTATTTGTGGGAGAATCGTCGATCGTCAACCCATCCTTCCTAATTTGTTGGTAGAGTTTGGAATGTTCGTAGGACTATATGAAATAGCTGTGGAGGAGGGTAGTAGCTAAGATGTTAGCCAAGGATACAAGCCAGAGTTGGCTTGCTATGTTTGACACCATGGAGGGAGGCGTAGTGGTTTTCCCCAGGCTGGTTAGGGCCTATCGTTCCATGGAGCAGCTTTGGCATTCTATTCAGGTAGGAGAATTTTGGGGGCCTTAATATATAAATGATGACGGGGATGGATCTTTTGGCAGTTGTGGGTAGGGTCTTTTTTTGAGTGTTTGGTTATGTATTTGGTCATTTTGGGTTTATTGGTAATATATTTTGGGAAGGTTGTTTAGGAGTAGTTTGGCCTGTTTTTAGGACAGTCAGGTTCGTGGGGGAAGTTGTTTGAGTCCCTACGCTGATATTTCCTGTAATCATGCAAAATTTTCAAAAATAGAATTAAAAAGTAATTTAATTATATTATTATGCCTCTTGATGAGTTTTCCTTTTGAATTATCTATACCAATCATTAAGGCATACATAATTCTTTTGTTCATGTAAATGATAAAATAAACTGTTGTTCTTGAGGATAAGGAAAGAATAACATTTACTAATAAAGAAGGGGGCCATGCTCATGTTAAGTGTATGAGCTGCCTAAATACCTCTAGGGGTTTTGAAAGTTTTATGAATTTCATTTTTGAAAGAAACAAGTTTTTTTAAAGGATCAGACCCTACGTAGTTATGAGTAGAGGGAAATTAAGAATTTTTTTTAGAATAGAAGGGTGGATGAGAGGAGTCTTAGCGCGTCGAGATTTCGAACTAAGGATAGAATTTCTTGAGAGGGTCCAGGTTGATTGTACGTGCCATCTCTTCTTCGTCGAGATCAGTGAGCATAACAGTGCCACCGAGTAGGATCTTCTTTTCGATGTAGGGGCCACTCTAATTCGGCTATAATTTCCCTCTGGAGCCCCAGAAGGATTCTATGATTCCTTAAGGGATCCCCTTCTCGGACACTATGATCCTCAACTCTCTTATTGAAATCCGTGCTATCCAGTAATGGTACCCTTGTATATGATATAGATATTTTAGCCTCCTTTCATCTAAGAGTGACAACTCATCAAGATGGCTCTGATGCCAGTCTTCTTCGTTGACTTTGCTTTCAAGTATGATGCTTAGCGAAGGTATTTTTATTTCAATGGGTAGGATTTCTTCCATGATGTATACCAGAGAGTAAAGGGTATTCCTAATAGATACTCGAACTGAAGTGAGGTATGCCAAGAAGGCATAAGGGATCCGATCAGCCTAATCTCGATAAATCTCGATCATCTTGCTGATAATTGCTTTGAGGTTATTATTAGAGGCATCAATTGCCCCATTGGTTTGAGGTCGACAGGGAGAAGATTTGTGTTTCTGAATCCCGTACTCATCGACCAATTTCGTGACTTTGACCTTGAAATGTAACACGTTGTCTAACATTAATTTATGCGGGACCCCGTATCGACATATGATTTTTTTGGGATGAATTTGTCTACCTTTTTGGCATTCAAAATTATGTATGACTTGGCTTCGACCCATTTGGTGAAGTAATCAATGGCAACCAAGATGAATTCATGCCTATTGGAGGCTTTGAGTGTAACTCTCCCTATGATATCGATTCCCCGTATGGAGAACAACTAGGGAGATCTCATGTTTTACAATTCCGGCTGAGGTAAGTGCTAAAGATTGGAAAACTATTAGCATTTAAGATATCTCTGAATATAGGCGGTGAAATCCTGAACCAAGGTAGTCTAATAGTAACCTTATCGGATAATTTTCTTGGCAAGCATAAGGCCATTCATGTGGGGTCCGCACTCCTCATTGTGGATTTTCTACATCATTTTTTCAATGTCAGCCCTTGCGATGGAGTGTAAGTGGGTTCCATCGAAGTTTTTCTTAAATAGTGCTTTATCACATATAATATATTGGGAAGCTACCTTGTGAAGGGTTAATCAATCTTTATTGTTAGAATCTTGGGGGTACCTATCATACCTGAGGAGGTGCCAAATGTCATAGTACCAACGCTCAACCATATTAGGCACTTCTTTTGTGATGAATTCAATGTGGTTGCAGTGGGTCATTTTAGCTTGCTTTTGGGCTAGGAAAGGCACTATTGCTATTCCTTTTGGCATGTCGACCATGGAGGCCAAGGTAGAAAGGGCATGGGATAAGATGTTCCTTTCTAGGGGAAAGTAGTTGAAGGTTTTATCTTGAAATTGGGAAGCCAAATTTTCTTGGTGGGCGTGGAAGGGTAAGAGTTTCTCATATTTGATTTTCCATCTTCTCAGGACCTGACCAATGATGAGGTCTAAATCCCCATAAACATCTAGGCATTGGATTCCTTTCTTGAGAGCGACTTTGAGGCCTACCGTGCATGCCTCGTATTCAGTCATGTTATTGGTGTATGGAAAATCTAGCTTGATGGAAATGGGAGTGTGAGAGTCATCAGGGGAGATTATGGTTATCCCGATGCCATATCCCTTCTTGTTGGCAGCGCCATCAAAGAAAATTACAACCGGAGGTCTTCCTGAGAGGTAAAAATGATATCTTCATTCGAGAACCCTAAGATCTAAACATCGGCTTCTTCTATGGGGTGATTGGCATGGTAGTAAAAAATGGCTCTTCCTTTCATGTCTTTTTATGTGACATACATAATATCAAATATGGCTAACAACATTAATGTAACACCCCGTATTTTTGTGCATTTAATATTAAATTAATTCGGGATTTTAAATTACTGGTGTGTTGTAATTTTAATTGAATTAATTATGACAATATAATTATTTAAATATTAATCGGGAAGTGAATGGTTAATGTTTAGGAAAATTTATTTACTAAGTGAATAGTAGTAATTTAATTACATCATTTTGGGTATTAATGACGGGGTATGCACTTATCTCAACCGGGAGTCGGTATAAACTAAATTGGGTGTGAAATAAGGATTTTTATAAATTAATTCGAATGTCAATTCTGAGGGCGCGGTTGAGTCCGGATGGGTCGAGATAGTCAGAAAAGAGTACCCGGGGGTAGTAATTGGGTCTCGGGGTATTTTTGGGCATGGCCGGGCCCACACGGGGTGAGTTGGGCCACTTTAATTAAGCCCATTAGACTAAAAACGGGATTAAGGGTTTTTAACCTAATTGGAAGATTAAGGGATGGCAGCCAACATAACTCTAAACCTAGGGTTTGAGAGGATATTTGGGGGAAAGCAAATCAAGAACAAATTGGAGGTTATTGGAGCCAAATTAAAGGACATCAACAACGGATCAGACACTACGAACACTTACAGGCAAGTGGTTAACTGTTTTTACTCCTAAATTGTGATATCCAATTCATATTTTAGTGATGTGTAACTAAAATTCATTTTGGGTATAAATGGGTACAAAATGGGGTTTTGTTAATGGAATCTTTATGAGTTTTTGGATGAAGAACATGAATCTTGAATGACTTAGGGTTTATTTGATGAACACAAGAGGTCAATCTGCCAGAATTTTTTATACAACTTTAAACGTATGCCATTTGAGTTGTACTTCGAATTAGAGTGTGAACCATACATTCCTGTAAAGGTATTTCTCTTAGCTATCCAATGAACTTGGAATCAGGTCAATCGGAGTTCTGTAGAGGGAGTAATCGACCTTTTACTAGAGGGTGTTTGATCTGTCAACATAGTAATCTGCCAGACTTTTAACGTGACTTTAAACGTGTGCGATTTGAATTTTACTTCGAATTAGAGTGTGAGCCATACATTAGTGGAAAGGTATTTCTCTTAGCTATCCAATGAACTTGGAATCAGGTCAATTGGAGTTATGTAGAGGTAGAAATTAAAATTTTACTAGAGGGTGTTTAATCTGTCAGAAAATTTGAGATTTTTCTTTTTAAGCCTCAAATGTCTAAAATTTTATCGGGGAAGTGTTTGGGACCTTGATGAAATATATTGATGGAATAATGATATGGAAGTAGGTCTATGATTGAGTGTTGGACTTTAATTTTTTGAGAGAGTTAAAGTGGAGATTCATAGGCTTGATTGTGACGTACTCTAATTCGAGATGATAAGAATATAATTACGAAAAAGCATGAGCGAGCTTAAATTCGTTAGGTCAGTGGGTTAACAAGGGTAACTACTGAATTGATATAACAAGGGGTAACTAGGAACCTTAGAGTTGTGTGAATACTTGAATTAATACGAAAGTGAGATAAATTCGTAAAGCAAATAATTACGGTGAATATTAGAGAGAAATATATTACGTACAAGTATGAAGAATTGGGTTGTGTAAATACCTACTGTTTTATAGGATTACTTGGGTTGTGAATGCCTATTGTGTGTTCCCTTGTGATAGGAACAAAGACTCAGGAAATATTAAGTTTCGGGCTAAGTAATAATGGTTGGGTGACACCAAGTTATTAAATTAATGGATGTGATAATTAATGAAGGTAGAGTCGGAGGGTAGACTCGGAAAAGTATTAAATTAATTGATGTTGTAATTAATTAGTTTAGGGTCGGGTTGTAGACCCGGAGTTTGGTATAAATTAATTATTGTGTAAATTAATTATATTAGAGTCAGACCACAGACTTGGATTTGTGTTGATTAATTAACGTGTAAATTAATTAAATAAGAGTTGGATTGTAGACTCGGGTGGGTATTAAATTAATAAGTGTGTTAATTAATTTAATTAGAGTCGGATTATAGACTCGGGGAGGTATTAAATTAATGGGTGTGTTAATTAATTTAATTAGAGTCGGACCACAGACTCGGGGAAAGTATTATATTAATTGAGGCGTGAATTAATTATATTAGAGTCGGACATAGACTCGGGAGGATCATAAATTATTAAGTGAGAAAATTAATTACGTTGAGTCGGACCACAGACTCAGGAAATTACAAGCAGTGTACGGGATTTTGAGTGCACGGTAAAGCCGGAGTTTATATTATATATATACGGTGTAGTGATAGTATATATATACGTGTTCATATATTGTGTGTGATATTAAATTACAGGCAGTGTACGGGATTTTGAGTGCACGGTAAAGCCGGGGTTTATATTATATATATACGGTATAGTGATAGTATATATATATACACGTGTATATATTGTGTGTGATATTAAATATCAGTGACTAGATATTTATTCAATTTATATACTCTAATGCTATCAAGGGAGGTTGCGCGATGTGGGTGAATCCCCTAGCTTGAGGAGTAGGGCGAGTATATCCCCAGGTCATAGCGTCCGGTATATATGGGTGAGGGATGTATCTCACTTTCAGGGAAGGAATATGACCGCCTCCACTACGTTTATATTTTGGGCCAAGTTGGTGAGCGATTCCAACTTGGATAACTAGGTTTTGTGAGCACACCTAGTGAGATAGCATTCTAGAGGGAATCATCCGGCGAGGGTATACTCGAAGGGATGGATGTACGTATATTATATGTGTGGATATTGTGGTAAAGGTACATATATAATGGTAGTAAATATTATATACGGGTAATAATACAGTGTGTGATGTATTTACTTTATATAACTAGTGACACAGTTATATGCTAATATTTAAGAGGAATTAAGTAAGTTAATTATGAGATAACTTATAATTCCAGAATCATTATACTCGGGTTAGAGTAGTATGGCAAGGGATGGTTATACCGGGACTAGTTGAACAGGGTAGTACAACTAGGTGGGGTTAGGGTAACCGGTAGGTGTGCACAATAGTGGAGGGGTGAGAATGTCCACAAGGGAGTGCGACACTAACTTAAATATGAAGCGCATTCATGCATTTTAAATTACTGCAGTTAATTCACTTGCTAAATATTTTCAAAATGTTTTGGGTTCTAACCCTTGCTATAAAACTATTTTCAAAACCTTTTAGGTGTCCAGCCACAGGGACGCCAGGATTGATATTCTATTCCAGGGACACGGAGCTGCAGCATATGTGGATGCTAGCAGGAGTTTGGATTAGACGCATCGTTCATTCATTCCTAGAGTAGGAATCATTTCTCAGTTCAGTTTTATTTAGGGTTTGTTGCCCAGACTTCTCAGTACAGTTTTCAGATGTAATCCTTCAGGTGTTTGATGTTTGTATTGGATTATTTTACTTTGGTGGCCGATGGTTTATTCGGCAAGTTATTTAAATTAATTAATCAGTTGATTTATTCAGTTGTGTGAATGGTTTATATTTAATTCCACATGTACTATTTTGTTAAATTAAAAAGTTAAAATTTGGCACCAGTTTTTGGAATACTAGGTGGTTAGTATGTTTTAAAAAGTTTTCGACAGTGATGCTAAGGATGATCCAACTGGGATTCCTGTTTTAATTTGGTATAGGACTGATCACCCGGTATTTTATTAGGCGGGGTGTCACAATTAATCATCGGGCCATTTGTCTAGACAAGGCAAGTATATCGAGCAGGTATTTAATAGGATCCATTCACGATACAAGTTTGATGGAAAAAGCGATCAAATAGCGTCATAGTTTTTGGGTGACCCAGACAAGGGCGACGCATACTTTATCCAAGGCATTGTAGTTGACTTCGTAGTCAACCAATTTACGACTAGCATAGTAGATGGCTCTTTCTTTTCTGGATCCTTCAATCTATTGGTCTAGCAGAGCCCCAGCTGCGGTATCTATTACGGTCAAGTATAGGAGTAAAGGGAGACCAGGTTGCAGTTGCATGAGTACCAAAGGTAGGGTTAGATATTACTTAATTTGTTCACAGGTTTCCCGACAGGCTTTATTCCAAACTTTGGTTGAATCCTTCTGGAGGAGTTTGAAGATGGGTTTATAAATGGAAGTCAATTGGCTGATGAGCCGACTGATATACTGTAATTTTCCTAAGAATCCCCACACTTCCTTCTCTGTTTAGAGTGGTGGAATTTTGAGCATGGATTTCAGTTTGGTAGGATCTTCTTCTATCCCCTTCTCATTAACCATGAATCCCCAAAGTTTTCCTTTGGTAACCCCAAAGATACATTTTTATGGTTTAAGTCATTTTTAGTATTGCCGCAGTCGTTTGAAGAACTTTCGGAGAGCGGGATTATGACCTTCTCAAGTCTTGGACTTGATAATCATATCATCTATGTAGACCTCGGCCTCTTTATGGATTAGATTGTGCAAGATGGTTATGGCAACCCTTTGGTAGGTAGGCCCTGCGTTGTTTAGAGTAAATGGCATAATAATGTAACAAAAGGTTTCGTAAGGTGTGATGAATTCAATTTTTTCTTGATGATTAAGGTTCATATTGATTTGATTGTATCAGACAAACCCATCAATGAATGACTTGAGAGCGTGATTGGGCGTGTTATCCACAATCATGTCGATATTGGGTAGTGGGCAATCATCCTTTGGAGAGGCCTTATTCAAATTGTGATAATCAACGCCTATGCGAACCTTTCCTCCTGACTTCGGCATAGGTACAATTTTGGCTAACCATGTGGGATATTTAGTCACCCAGATGAAGCCCACATTCAATTGTTTAACTACCATGTCTTTAATCTTGAGTGACCATTCGGTGCAAAGCTTTTATTTGACCGAATTACATTCTAGGGTCATTGGAATCTCGCGCCGAGCTATCTTGAGATCAATACTGGGCCTGTCACCGTAGGACCATGTGAAGACATCCATAAATTCCTTCAGCAGTTCTTTGAGTTACACGCATTCTTGCTCGTCAAGAGTGGCCCCTATCCTAATCTCGTGTAGTTGGATACTAAAAACGAGATTAATAACAATAGTTTCATTTTCATTAATTTGAATGTAATTATTTTTTTTGTTATTAACCTTATTAAGATTATTTAAGAATTGTTCATTAGTAAAATCATTATCATCAAGTAGTGGTGCTTGCATGTTGTTCATCAAAGTTATCATTTGCCCCATGTTGTATTTATAATACTAGGTTACTGGTGCTTGCATTCTCAGTATTATCATCGTCGCCTAAAATGGTGATGAGCTTCCCATTGGCGAAGAACTTTAGTTTCTGATGAGGAGAGGAAGACACCCCTTGATACTATGGAGCCAAGGTCATCCGACTAACAAGTTGAAACAAGCCGGTATGTCGATGACTTGGAATTCAGTAATAGGATTTATAAGGCTAGCCCCTATTGTAAGTTTTATGGATCCCATCACTTCCTAACGAGTATTTTCATAAGCACGCACCTTGAAGGAAGTTGGAGCAAGGTCGCTTACTTTTAATCCCAAGCAGTTGAGGGTTCTTAATGGGCAAACATTAAGTGTTGATCCATTGTTGACGAGCAAAAGTGGGACTGTCTTTACCATGACCTCGCCAGAGATATTAAAAGCATAGTTTTGATTTGGATCAAACTTAGGGAATTCTTCCTCGAATAAGGAGTGCAATGTAGGGAACAAGGGAACCCTGGTACGAGGAGTTATATGAAGTGCCAAAATCTTCCTACGTTGTCGTGTTTTATCATTATCTATAACTTCAAACTGAGATACATATCCTCCATCGATTGTCTCTTAAACGTTCCTTCTTCCACCAAGATTCCAGTGTATACTTATTTAATGTCTCATATTCTTCAGTGCTTCCATGGATTCTTATAAGTTCTACTCATCATCTGTTTGTCTCCACTTCTGTGATTATTCTTTATCTATATTTAGGGTTTTTCTCTGCTATATTATCCATGGAGCTATTAGATAACTAGTCAGTAGTGAAATTTAGGGAAACTTATAACATTCATGAAAGGGTTAAAATCGATTGTGCCCCTATCCCTAGAGATGTTTGTGACATTGAAGGGGGAACTGGATTCACACCTTACTGATCACTGAAGGTGGGATGAAATTTCCCCCAAACCTTCTTTTCTTTAAATTCTTCAAATATTTTTATTTCGTTCCTGCTCAGTGTAACCCTAATGTCTAGAAGATTGTAACTGGGACACATAGATTAAAAATGCTATATGGGACCAATTTAGGTCATGCGGATCCCTATTACTGCTATTCTTGGTCGCACACCACTGATGCATCCTGTGTTTGAAGACAAGAATGGAAAATAGGGCCCTGGTGGTAAACCTCCGAGATTCTCACAAAAACTATAGGGTTCATGGGTTTATTTCCATCCTCCCCTTCCTAAGGGCGAGATATAGATTTCTAAATTTTGGGAAGATCACATAGGTCGCTTTCCTTTTTTCTTTTGTTTACTTGTTGTTTCTTCTTTTTTTCATTTTCTCACTTCTTATGTTTCCCTGTCCTCTGATTAATGTTTTCTTCTTCAAGCCAAAAATTAAGAGCTTGATTTAAGAGGGGTGAGTGTTCCTGATCTCCTAAAGGATTGGGGAATTAAGGAGAGACTTCTAGACAGCGAGCATCCATGCTCTACATCTTACTTTCTTGAGTATAAAAATAATACCAACACCTTTATTGCTTGGCCAGTTGATAAAGTCCCTAAATTGAAGGTTACTAAAATTGGGCCCTCTGAAATAATTGTGTTAGAAGAAGAAGAAGAAGAATAAGAAGAAGAAGAAGAAGGAGTAGATGTCACCCCCCCGTAAAGAGGAGAGTGCTAAGAATTGATGATGATGATCATACGATTTTGTCTAGCAGAATAAAGTCTTTGAAGACATTTGAGGTTGATTCCCCAAGGGCTAGTGGTTTTATCCTAGGAGATAGGGGGGATGAAAAAGAGAAAAAGAAGAAAAAGAGAAGAAAAATAGAAAAGGATAGAGAGAGAGATGAGGCCAAGAGGAGGTTGGTTTTAAAGGCCCTTACGGCCCCTCTTTTCACTTTCGATGTTGAGGGGTCTAGTGTGGCCAGTACCCCTGTCCTTTCCCTGACCTGATGAAAGGGGTTGAGCTCGCGATCGATCGCGAGCGTTCCTCGCGGCTGAGGTCGGACCAGCTAGCAGTCAAGTCTGCTCAGGGATTTATTCTGGTAATTCTCTTCACTTGATCCTTGTGTCTCTTTTGTTTTGTATTTTACTTCCTTGCTCTGACTTATTTTTCTTTGTTTTGTGTAGTTTTTGGTCGATTTTACTAATTTTTTGGATGGTCATGCCGACCAATCCAAAAATAACTAGGAGCCAAAAAATGCCCTGAAGAAGTCTAAAAAAGACTTGGTTGATGCCCGCATTGCTTAGGAGAGGGAAAGGAGAAGGAAAAATTGATGACCTATGCCGACCTCCAAGCTTCCCAAGACTTAGTGGTGGCCGAGCAGAAGAAGTTGGCCGAAGATAAACTGAGCCTCGCTAAAAAGGCTTAGAAGTTAGTGGAAGAACTCTCCAGCAAGAAGGATAACAGCTATATGGAAGGTTGGAATGTGGCTTATGATGATGTCGAGCTTCAGTTAGGCTATGCAAAGAAGGTGTCCTTCAATAAAGGATGGAATAAAGCACTGGAGACCACTGGAGTACCTTCTGACTCTGAGATCTTCAATCTCCATTCTCCTGGGCCCAACCCACTTGCATAATAAGAGCTAAAAGTTGGCCAGCCTACCGACTAAACTGAGAACGAGTCTGCTGAGGTCGGAGCGAATGTTGACTAATAAAAGAGGGTTGCAAAGAAAGGAAAGGTAGTAGACAACTTTGATCAGGTGAGGGAATAGGGCATCATCTTTGGATTTTTGTCTTTTTTTTTTTGTCTTTTTTGTTCCCTATAATCTTCCTTTCTCCCTCTAGTTGTACTGGCCTTTGGCCTCCTTTATCAATTAATGGAAAAATAACTTTGTGCTTATAGTAATGTGTTCTTTCCTCGTGAATATACTAATGTTTGATTGCAATCTTATTTTTGCACTGTTTATAGCCCGATGAGGACTATATCCCCTTACCTCAAAGTTGGTGGTGATTTTGGGACCAAACATCAGCAGCCAAGCACTCAAGGCATTTATAAAGATCTGAAAGTCTAGAAGGGTGAGAACTGAGTTGTACAAGGACCAATCCGTACTAGTCTCCTAACTAAAAGATGATCTCCAAATGATGGAGGACATCGGTTCCTCAGTCCAAGAGGAAATATATAGTTTGAGGGCTCAACTTCTGGATAACGGAGATGTGAGCCAAGTGGGTGAAGTGCTTCAAGCAGAGAATGACTCTCTGATAAAGGAGGTCACCGAGAGGAAAAAGGCATATGTTTTTGCATTCGGACTTCAAAGAGATGTCACGAGGTTGAGGCACTTGTTTAGAATGGGTCCTTAAGAGGCATGGACAGGTGGTTATGATGAGGGGTGGACTAATGCTCTAGCACGGCTATAGGAGGCTGAAATTTAGGCACTGTTTTAAAGTGTGCCAAAATTTGAGTACACTTAATAAAATATAAAACACCTAAAAAAAATTCACTATACTCAAACTTTTGGTATCCCGCTCTCTCTTCCCGCTCACCCCCGTTCATCTTCTTTTTGTGTGCTTCCATTATCATCGTTGCCTCATCCATCATCGCTGCCTCATCCATACACACTACCTGACTCCTCCATCATCGTTGCCTCATCCTGTAAGTCTTCGTACAACTCTCATACAGCTCTCATCTAGTTTATATGTAGAGAGAGAGAGTGAGAATAATATCACTCAAGTACAGCTCTCATATTTTTAAGTTTCTAAATTTAATTCTGTAAGTCTTCGTTTCTGATTTTGGTTATAGGAAATTTCAGTTCTCATTTGGATTTGTGTAGTTTTTTCTAATTTGTTAGTGTTAGTTTGAGTTTTAGGGCTTTTTAGGGATTTTGAATGGTAGTAAGTTCGTGTTTTAATGTAATTTGTAATTAGTTATTTTGAATTGGTTTGTTAATCGATTGCTTGAGCACACCTCTCATATTGTCAATTTCCTAATTCTGAATTTTGTAAGTGTTCGTTTGTATAAAATTTCATTTTGCATTTGCATTTGTGTAATTTTTTCAAATTTGTTACCTTAAGTTTGCGTTTTAGGTGTTTGAAATGATTTTAAATGACATTAAGTTTGTTTTTAGCGTAATTTGTATGCGATCATGTATTCAGTTCATCAAAATGCCACCATCATTGAAACGCCACGTTTAGCCGAAAAACTTATTGGTTAAATTCTGCTTGATTGGTGTTTACTTTCAGCCATGGGAAATGAGAAATCAAATAGCTACTAGGAAGCTGAGTTGCCTCGTGCCTTGTAACTATGACAAAGTTGGGATTTAGAATTTCATTCGAGCAAAGTGCGAGTTTGTTGATTGAAATTACTTTTTTGATAATATTATTTAGCCTTCAATATCTTCCTTAGTACTAAGCTTAAGAGCACTGTATTGTTTGTACTAATTAATTCTAATCTGTTAGGTATGAAGAAAAGAGATGGATTTCTAGAGACGGGAAACCAAAATCACCTTCAAATATGAAAGAAGAGAAGGTTTCAATTCATAGTCACTTCAATGAAATTTTCCAACTTGACAGGTAGTCACACAAACATATCTTTTGCCTTCTCTTCTTTTCTTTTGTCTCCCTTCTCCTTTTGATGTTTGACACATCGAAAATATATATAGATCCACTTAGTTTCATGTACTTAGATAAGTTGGATATATCAATTTCACATACACAGATCTAAGTTGAATTTACAAATTCTTTCATTTAGACTCAATTTGCATGATCTCGAAATGCATGATGAAAAAATTTACATATTTTATTCAGTGGTTTGAGAGATGAGGAATATGTTGGCATGTTAGTGTTCACTTAATATACAAGCCTTCGATTTCACATCACTTTTCTAATGATACTATTTTTCTCTCTATATTTTTATTATTATTTGTCTATGTGGCTAATATTATTGTGTTTGGGATTCGCTCATCTGTAAACAATCAATAACTTCTTTTGGATATGTACCCTATTATCAGTACTTCGTAGACATTGAAGCATTATATTTATAGTTTTCCTTGAAAACAAGAAGTGGAATGGAAGCAAGATGTGGTTTTTTATTAGCACCCATTGCGTTGTTGCCACAACACGGTCTATTTTGTACACATCACCAATGTTGGTGTAACAATTACACTAGAATAGTTATAAATGTGGCACTGACAAGGGTTATATCTAGAGGGTGTTTTGTTAATATTCCTTTGTTTATGTGAATTTGATCGTTGCTACTTTTGTGATTCAAACATAAAACGCAATTGCTAGTTGCTTTTTTTTATATATGACTGTTGAAACAATATTATAGTATGTATGAGGCTTTTTTGTATACGACTCTTGAAACCATATTTGTAAGTTCAGTCTATATGCTTCTGATCTATATGTCTAAATTTATTTGTACATGTTTTGTATAAACAGAGTTGATCCACTTTGTAACAAGGATTGGTACCTCTCGTCACCAGAATTCATGGTGCAAAGGTGATACTCTCATCTTTGTCTCCTCACTCTTATTTTTTTATTATTTAGAATTGCATGTCAAAGATTAATATTAAAATTGGCTATGAGAATACACCATATTTTATGGTACAACACTAGGCATGTTCACATCATCACCCCATTATCTTTTCTTCAACCTCTACTGTTATGGTTGGCCCTAAGCCTTTCAAATCCATTTCACCATGGATTTCTCATTCTTGCTTTTAAATACATTTTCAATAACACTTTTTCTTTAGTAGAGGTGGCAAGATGACATATGTATGTTCTGAAAGAAAAATTAGAAAATCTCATAAAAGAATTGACACAACGATATATTTTTCAACTTGAAAACATTCATTAAAAGGTCAGAGTTACTTGTGAATCTCTAAAAAAACACTCAATCATTGATTGAGTCTTCTAGTTATTCTGATGCCTATGCTGGAGAGGAATCTATGAATAAACTTTCTTTATCCAAAGCCTTGATTTTCGAAGTTTCATTTTGTAGATATGAGCCATGAATGAAATGGTTGGAAGCAGGTGATAGAAATTCCTCATTTTTTCGCTAAGTGGCTTTAATTCAAACTGTATCAGTATAATTCTAAAGGTTCCTGAAGCAGATGAGATTTCTAATTCAAGACCTATAGCTTTGGCCAAGTTCTATTTTAAGATCCTCTCTAAAGTTCTTATTAGTAGATTAGTCAGATTTGCTCCATCTCTCTTATCTCATCATTAATGAGTGTGGGAGGTTATTCTTTTTAACTATCTAGGAGTGCCTATCTTCAGATCCGAACCTAGGTATTTTCATTTAAGACCTATTGCAGAAAAATTCAGTAATAAATTAGAAGATTGTCAGCCCCTTCAATATATTCCCTTAACCTGAAAATAGAGGCTAGTATTAGAACATTATGAAATATGTCGAGAGATAAAACCTTGGGCATTTATCAATTAAACATATTTTATCGCTACAATTTCACGATCCTTTGCCTAGGAGCGATTGAACCTGATACATGGTGCTTTGCAACAGTCTTGCATAGGACGACAACTCAATAAGATCATTATAACACCTTCAGTTCACACAACTGATGCCATTGCCAACAATTTTTGTGGTTCCCTATTTCCATTTTTCTTGCTTTCCTAAAATACAATTTGTCCCTCTTTCTTAAGTACTGGATGGATATCACCACCCCCACAAAGAACTAAATTCGATTGAAGTGCTAGGAAACTAACCATACAAAAGCAAAAGCATCATATGCTACAACACGAGGGGAAATTTTACACAGTGTGCCACTTTTTTCTGATAACTTGGGGTATCCAGACCTATGTAGAGCCTATACTTCAAAAATGACAAAAAATGGAGTATCAGGTGCAGATATTGTCCCAATACGGCTCTGTACATACCCCTGTGTGATGTCGCTGCTTCGTGGATGAAAAGACGGCTGTGTGTTGTCGCTGCTTCGCTTCGGCAGGGGGCTGCATTTGCAAGTGAGGGAGAGACGAGAGGACATGGGCGGGGTGGGAGAGGACAGGACAGGGAGAGAGAAAAGAGAGGATAAGGACTGCTACTGCTCTGCTTCAGCAAGGAGCTACCACTGCATTTCACTCCGGATGTTTGGATCAGTTGTATGCTAGAGACATCACTCCGGATGATAAGCAGGAGATGGATGAGGCTCTACAAAGAGAGGTGGGTTAATATATTGTTGGTTGGTCTTCATTCTTGCTTTATAGATAAAACGTATGCTCTGTTACTATTTCATCCAAAATACAAGTATAGAGTTTTGTGTTTTTCACTTCCTGGAACGTCAAATTAGTCAATTCACGTATAGAGTTTTTGAAATTTAAGAAATGAATTTGCGTATGATTCAACTCATTAGATTCCATGATATCTTTAGTTATATAATATTTCTCCACATGTTTTTTTTTATCATATTGTCACTTTGTACCTTCTGTAATATCTAATCTATTTGCTTCAGATTTTATCATATGCTATTAGATGCCCTATTCTCCATATTTTTGGGCATCTTAACACATCTTGTTAATATTCAGTTTTGTTTCTCATGTGTGTTTTGATTGCAATGAGAGATGGAGTCCCAAAAAAAGCTGCTATTAGGCAGCTGCTGCTGCTGCTTCTTTATATAGGATGTTTAAAATGAGTGTTGTGTTGTATCAAACTTCAATTTTTTGTAATTTGGTAATGTTGTTAGCTGAGTGATAGAGAAGGTATTCCATGTTGACAAAAATAATGAAAAAATTCTCTTGCCACAGATATGTGTTGTGTTCTAATTTTCCTTCATTTGTGCAGCCCTCATAGCATAATACACGGGGGCCCAAAACCAGATAATGTTATCCTCAATGCCAACTCAGTGAGCATACTCAGTGACTTTGGACTCAGTCGCATACTTCCTCTAGACGAGTTTTTAAGTAATAACAGGGCACTATGTTGCAGAAATGATTCGAAGGGAACTTTTGTGTACATTGACTCTGAGTTCCTCGCCACGGGAGACCTTACTCCAAAATCGGATGTATACTCATTTGGACTTCTAATATTGAGATTGTTGACTGGAAGACCAACCCTAGGGATAATAAAGGAAGTGAAAGATGCATTAGATAAGGGAGATTTGAAAAGACTCCTTAATCCTGTTGCTGGAAACTGGCCATTTATCCAGGCCAAACAGTTGGCTCACCTGACCATAAATTGTTGTGATATGGATAGTAGGAACTGGCCTGACTTTGTCTCTGAGGTGTGGATGGTGCTTAAACCAATGAGGGTCGTGTGGATCCTCGTCGTTTCAATTGGGATCCGAGGAGCGTTGCCAGATCCAAACCTATTTTATTTGTGCCATTTTTCAGGTTGGTCATTGTTTTTTAATCCAGTCTGAAATACCCTTCATGTATATGGTTTTTGAATTATTCCATCCTAACTTTTTTGAAAATTGATATAAACACGCCATGTCCTAGCTTCATAAGTTTTAGTATATGAAACTCAATTGCTCACTCACTCTAGGATCATATCATTCTTCCCATGGCATATGTATAAGGCAGCCTTATATATATATATAACCAATTCACTGGCTGCCAGGATACTGAACGAAACAGGGTATATAATATATAAGGCATCCTTATATATATATAACACCCTTGTATATATATATGCTGTTATATAACACACACACACACACACACACACATATACATATATATACACCCTCGCATGGGACCAATGCAACTTGTAGGAACTGACCGCGTAGTCCCGGGTCTCCCGGTTTGAGAGTATGATGATAATTTGCAAAAATCACACTTAGTTAAAAACATGGCGTTAAAGGGTGAAAACCCAAACCGGCCCTCAAACGACCCCGTAGGAGGCATGAATACCTTGCACTAGACCAATGTAACTTGTAGGAACTGAGCGCGTAGTCCCGGGTCTCCCGGTTTGAGAGTATGACGATAATTTGTAAAAATTACACTTAGACTTAAAAATAAGCTGTCAAGGGGTGAAAACCCAAACCGGCCCCCAAACGACCCTGTAGGAGGCACGAACACCTCGCACGGGACCCATGTAACTTATAGGAACTGGCAGCGTAGTCCCGGATCTCTCGGTTTGTAAGTATGACGATAATTTGCAAAAATCACACTTAAACTTAAAAACAGGCCGTTAAAGAGTGAAAACACAAATTGGCCCCCAAACGACCTCGTAGGAGGCACGAACACCTCGCACGGGAACAATGTTACTTGTAGGAACTGACCGCGTAGTCCCGGGTCTCTCGGTTTGAGAGTATGACGATAATTTGCAAAAATCACACTTAGAGTTAAAAACATGTCGTTAAAGGGTGAAAACACAAACCGGCCCCCAAACGACCCCGTAGGAGGCACGAACACCTCGCACGGGACCCATGTAACTTGTAGGAACTGGCAGCGTAGTCCCGGATCTCTCGGTTTGTAAGTATGACGAAAATTTGCAAAAATCACACTTAAACTTAAAAACAGGCCGTTAAAGGGTGAAAACCCAAATCGGCCCCCAAACGACCTCGTAGGAGGCACGAACACCTCGCACGAGACCAATGTAACTTGTAGGAACTGATCGCGTAGTCCCGGGTCTCCCGATTTGAGAGTATGACAATAATTTGCAAAAATCACACTTAGAGTTAAAAACATGCCGTTAAAGGGTGAAAACCCAAACCGGCCCCCAAACGACCTAGTAGGAGGCACGAACACCTCGCACGGGACCCATGTAACTTGTAGGAACTGGCAGCGTAGTCCCGGATCTCCCGGTTTGTAAGTATGACGAAAATTTGCAAAAATCACACTTAAACTTAAAAACAGGCCGTTAAAGGGTGAAAACCTAAATCGGCCCCCAAACGACCCCGTAGGAGACACGAACACCTCGCACGGGATCAATCTAACTTGTAGGAACTGACCGCGTAGTCCCGGGTCTCCCGGTTTGTGAATAGGATGATAATTTGCAAAAATCAAAACTTAAACTTAAAAACATGCCGTTAAAGGGCGAAAACCCAAACAGGCCCCCAAACGACCCCGTAGGAGGCACGAACACCTCGCACGGGACCAATGTAACTTGTAGGAACTGACCGCGTAGTCCCGGGTCTCCCGGTTTGAGAGTATGACAATAATTTGTAAAAATCACACTTAGACTTAAAAACAAGTCGTCAAGGGGTGAAACTCAAACCGGCCCCCAAATGACCCCGTAGGAGGTACGAACACGTCGCACGGGACCCATGTAACTTGTAGGAACTGGCAGCGTAGTCCCGGATCTCCCAGTTTGTAAGTATGACGATAATTTACAAAAATCACACTTAAACTTAAAAACGGGCCGTTAAAGGGTGAAAACCCAAATCGGCCCCCAAACGACCTCGTAGGAGGCACGAACACCTCGCACGAGACCAATGTAACTTGTAGGAACTGATCGCGTAGTCCTGGGTCTCCCGGTTTGAGAGTATGACGATAATTTGCAAAAATCACACTTAGAGTTAAAACATGTCGTTAAAGGCTGAAAACCCAAACCGGCCCCCAAACGACAACATAGGAGGCACGAACACCTCGCACGGGACCATGTAACTTGTAGGAACTGGCAGCGTAGTCCCGGATCTCCCGGTTTGAGAGTATGACGATAATTTGAAAAAATCACACTTAGAGTTAAAAACATGCCGTTAAAGGCTGAAAACCCAAACCGACCCCCAAACGACCACGTAGGAGGCACGAACACCTCGCACGGGACCCATGTAACTTGTAGGAACTGGCAGCGTAGTCCCGGGTCTCCCGGTTTGAGAGTATGACGATGATTTGCAAAAATCACACTTAGAGTTAAAACATGTCGTTAAAGGCTGAAAACCCAAACCGGCCCCCAAACGACAACATAGGAGGCACGAACACCTCGCACGGGACCATGTAACTTGTAGGAACTGGCAGCGTAGTCCCGGATCTCCCGGTTTGAGAGTATGACGATAATTTGCAAAAATCACACTTAGAGTTAAAAACATGCTGTTAAAGGCTGAAAACCCAAACCGGCCCCCAAACGACCCAGTAGGAGGCACGGACACCTCGCACGGGACCTATGTAACTTGTAGGAACTGGCAGCGTAGTCCCGGATCTCTCGGTTTGTAAGTATGATGATGATTTGTAAAAATTACACTTAAATTTAAAAACAGGCCGTTAAAGGGTGAAAACCTAAATCGCCCCCCAAACGACCCCGTAGGAGGCACGAACACCTCGCACGGGACCAATGTAACTTGTAAGAACTGACCGCGTAGTCCCGGGTCTCCCGGTTTGTGAATAGGACGATAATTTGCAAAAATCAAAACTTAAACTTAAAAACATGCCGTTAAAGGGCGAAAACCCAAACCGGCCCCAAACGACCCCGTCGGAGGCACGAACACCTCGCACGGGACCCATGTAACTTGTAGGAACTGACCGCATAGTCCAGGGTCTCTCGGTTTGTGAATAGGACGATAATTTGCAAAAATCACACTTAACTTAAAAACATGTCGTTAAAGGGTGAAAACCCAAATCGGCCCCCAAACGACCCCGTAGGAGGCACGAACACCTCGCACGGGACCAATGTAACTTATAGGAACTGACCACGTAGTCCCGGGTCTCCTGGTTTGAGAGTATGATGATAATTTGCCAAAATCACACTTAGTTAAAAACATGCCGTTAAAGGATGAAAACCCAAACCGACCCCCAAACGATCCCGTAGGAGGCACGAACACCTCGCACGGGACCAATGTAACTTGTAGGAACTGACCGTGTAGTCCCGGATCTCCCGGTTTGTAAGTATGATGATAATTTCCACTCATATATGTAATTTTTTTGTTTTGAGTATTTTTTTTTTGTAAATTATTGGGTTACTGATATCATAATTTTTTTGTATTCTATTTTTTTTGCAGGATAACAGTTTATCGTTGACTTTTATTCACGTGGAACATACAAAGAACTCAATGGTTTACAACAAGGGGTTTATTAATGATTCCATTTTTTTGTGTCATGACCGTACGGTTTTTTGTTGTTTTATTATTGACTTTTATGGCCATGAGGGCTTCTGTAAGTTGATTGTTATTATTTGTGGCCGTGCGGGCTTTATGTTAGGCAGGTTTTGTATTAACAGGTTTTGGAATGTCCAGAAAATAGAGGAAATTCTGTCCAATTTTTTTTGGACCTGTGAGTTGTTAAAGACTTGTAATATTTTGAAGTTTGTATGTACATTAGTTTATTAATAGCGCACAATATTATTAATTTGTGAATTTTGTGCTTTCAAATATTTTTTTTTATTAAAAAAAATTGGCACAGTTCAAAACCGTGGCAAAAGTGTATCATATTTAGGCACGGTTTTGAACTGTGTCAAATTTTTTTAAACTGTGCTGAATCTGGCACAGTTAAAAACTGTGCCAAAAGTGTGCCAGAAATATCAAATTCTGGCACGGTTTAAAAGTGTGCCAGAAGTGTTCCTGTTTGGCTGAATCTGGCACAGTTAAAAACTGTGCCAAAAGTGTGCCAGAAATATCAAATTCTGGCACGGTTTAAAAGTGTGCCAGAAGTGTTCCTGTTTGGCTGAATCTGACACACTTTTGAGCCGTGCCTGAAAAAAAATCCCATTTTGGAACACCAGATTTGATCTGGCACAGTTCAAAACTGTGCCAGATTCCTATTTTTGGTGTAGTGTGAAGTGGCATTCAAGCGAGGGTGGTTGACTTCCCTCAAGGAAGTAAAGACTCCCAAGGAATCAGACCTATGGAATAAATACTAGATTGGTTGTCCTACTTATCATTACAAGCCCTTATCGAAAGATGACAACTGGATCCCCATCGATGCCATTTATTCTCAGCTCCTCAACCATTACCTTGAAGACAATGAGGAGGTGTTCGCTCCAAACCCTGACGATGGTCGAAGAGCACGTATAGTAAATTACCTTGCTCACCACCGATAATTGGTCTAACTCTTTGTATTCTTATAATTGTATTTTCCAATTTTGCTAATGTGTAAAGTTTAATTATCAACTCGTTCTATATTTTTAGCGTATGCTGACTCAATTTGAGTTAACAATTGCCTTTGTGCTTTGGTTGATAATTGGTGAGAGTCGGTATTTTCACACCACTTAGGACCTTTGTCAACCAAATAATTTTATTGATCCTTTTAGGATTTTTGTCGATTAAGTGAGTTAGTACTTACAACTAGTCATTTTGGGATCTTACCCAACTAAATGAATATATAACAAGTGTAAACCATTTTGGGATCTCGTCGGCTAAATGAGATTGCTAACTTGTGTTCAAAAATTATCCCAGTCCAATATGCCTCGGCAGTATGATTCCATTTGCCTTACCTTTTAGGTCATGTCGCCTCACTCCATTAGGCCTAAGTGAGATAATGGAGAGAATGTACCTAGATGGTGGGAAATTCGCCCGATCAGGTTTTTAATGACTAATGCAGTTAACGACCAACATAAGTTGATTTTTTCCTAAGGATCCTCTGTAGGGATTTTATTGTTATCGAGGCAACTCGTGAGGTCTATTATGCTTGTGACAAAGACCTGAAGGTTATAGTAATTGAAATACTTCATTAACTTATTATAATTACTGTAAACCCTGCTTGGCATACGGGATTCCATAATTGGAACAAGTTGAACAACTCGTTGTAATTCCTAGGAGTTTTGTTGTGCGTGAGGAAGTTCTTTGGGTAGGTTAAGCAGAGCATATTATTGCAACCAAAGGTAACCTCTACATCTGGTTAGGGGATTTATCATTTGGAAAGGGCGCATAACACTGAGATAAAAAAAATTCAAAGTATCCAATAGTTGAGACCAAAGTGTAAGAGTCAACTGGCCATTATTCAATGAATAATCACTTGCAAGCGACATGAGTTTGAAATAAAAATTTACATTAACTGGATGCGATGATAAAAGATAAAGAAGACTGAAAATAGAATTTCTTGAGATTGGTTGTGTTCCATGCTCTTGGTATCTCCCTTCCCTCTGGCGTTTCCAAGTGATAGGCTCCTCTAAGGTCGTCCCTGATTAACTTCAAAGGTCCTTCCCATATTAGTCCTAGCTCACCATCTAATGATCTTACAACACTGCCAAGGACCTTAGGACATAGTCAGTTATTATTGTAGCTCACCATCTAATGACTTTTTTGTTGTACTGCTTAGCCAGTTATTATTGATAGGAAGACATCTTGACCATGGACCGTTCTCTTCATTCATCTACTAAGTCAAGTTCAGTTGGTATTTTTCATCCCCTAGTCGACCAAATTAGTTCTCATGGTAGGGAGACCAACTTCAAGTGGTATAATAGTTTCCATTCCATAGGTGAGCCCGAAGGGTGTTTCCCCAGTTGGTCTCCTAGGAGTAGTACGGTAGGCCCACAGAACATGGGGGAGCTTGTCCACCCAGGTACCTTTTTCTCTTTCCAACCTCTTATATAGGTCATCGAGCATGGTCTTGTTGGAAGCTTATGCCTGACCATTGCTTTGGGGATATGCCAAAGAACTGAAGTGGTGCTTGATGTCATGATCATCATAAAAACCTTAAAAGAAGTTACTCTCAAACTACGTGTCATTGTCGGTGATGATAGTTCTTGGTACCCCAATGCATGTTATGACGCTCTTCTAGATTAACCTTATCATATCATCATCACGAATGTTTGCTAATGGTTATACCTTTACCCACTTGGTGAATTAGTCTGCGCTGGCCAGTAGATACTTTTAATTTCCAGGTGCGGTAGGTAGTGGTCCCACGATATCCAATCCCCACTGCACAAATGGCCAAGGACTTGTCAAGGATTTTAAGTTGCTGGCTGGTTGGTGGACCATAGGAGAGAATTTTTGACATTTTTCACATCTGCAAATGTATATACTTTCTTCTTTTTACATGTGAGGCCACCAGTAGCCTTCTTTGATCGCTTGAAAGGCCAACAACCTCCCTCCTGCGTGACTCCCTAAAATACCATCATGAAGTTTCCTAAGAACTCGCTCGGTGTCGTGTGGGTGGACGCACTGGAGATAAGGGCATGTGAATGATCTTTTGTAGATCTTTCCCCCTGGGGCGAGGTAAAAACGGGCTTCTTTTACCCTTACTTGATGAGTCAATCGCCTATCATCAAGTAGCATGTCATTCTGTAGATAGGCAATGATGAGATCTATCCAAATAAGGGCCTTCTCTCTGAGGAGGGCTTGTTCGACAACTAGAGGTCGATGCATGGATAGGCGAGGAACTTTATCTGTTTAGGTTTTCTGAGATTGGAGTCCACTACTGAACTTAGGGTTGCTAAGGAATCAGAATGAGTGTTTTACCCTCAAGGGAACTGTTGAATATCAACCTTATTGAATCCTGCCATAAGTTCTCTTACTACGGTGAGGTAGGCTGCCATCCTATCATATTTTGCAATTAAATATCCACTTACTTGCTTGGAGACCAGTTTGGAGTCGCTGAATACGTTGAGGTGCCTTGCCCCGATTAATTGGACCTTGCGCAAGCTATAGATCAGTGCTTCGCATTCAGCTTCATTGTAGGAGGCTTCAAAACCCAATTTGATTCCATGTTCAATGAAAGTATCTTATGGGGTGACGAGGAAGATTCCTACTACTGTCGCCTTAAAATGGAGGCTCCATCAGCGTATAGGGTTCAGTCCTTAGATTGTGCTTCCTCATTAGTTGACAGCTTCATTTCCTATTGATCGATAGAATGGTCCCACGTAAATTCGGCGATAAAATTAGCCAAGACTTGTCCCTTAATTACCGTGCTTGGTTAAAAGTGGATATCAAACCTTTCGAGATCAACCGACCACTTGGAGAGTCATTCAGAGAGGTCGTCTTTTTTTAGAACAACTTTGAGGGGATAGTAAGTAATTAATATTATTGAATGAGCTTAGAAGTAGTGTTTCCTCTTCCTTGAGGCAACTACAAGTGCGTAGGTAAGCTTTTTAAAGGGCAAGTAGAATTGTTATGTATCTAGAAGTGTCTTTTCGGAATAATAAATGGGATATTTTCCTCTGTCCATTTCACATACCAGGGCTCTGTGAGATAGAGATATAGTGGGTCCCATCATTAGGGATCACCAATAGGGGCGTCTTGATGAGGTAGGATTTGATCTCCTCCAACTCCCTTGAACAATCATGGTTCCAAATTAGGCCTTTGTCCTTCTTTAGAAGCTGGAAGAATGGTCGTCAGCGCTCCGAGGACTTAGAGATGAAGTGGTTGAGTGCTGGGAGCATACTAATGAGATTTTGAACATCTCGTAATGTTTGTGGAAGTTGGATCTTGGTGATCGCATCGATCTGATCTGGATTGGCCTCAATTTTCCTTTTATTGACTAAGTAGCCCAGAAATTTTCCTGATTGGACACCAAACGAGCACCTACTTGCATTAAGTTTCATCTGATACTTCCTCAGGATCTCAAAGGTTCTGGCTAAATCTGTGAGGTGGTCTTTTTTGCTCTTGCGTTTGACTAACATGTCGTCGATGTAAACCTTAATAGTATCTCTCATCTATCGCCTGAACATCTCCGTGACCAGCCTTTTATACCCCTGCGTTCTTTAAGCCAAATGGCATGACCATATAACATTATACCCAATTTGGGTTATAACGGATGTTTTATCCTGGTCAGGGCGGAACAACGGAATATTGTGGTACCCAGAATAGGCGTCCAGAATACTCATTCTTTCATGTGCTACCATGGCGTCAACCAGCTGATCAATCTTAAGCAGTGGGAAACTATCTTTGGAGGTGGCCCTATTGAGGTCTATCACATCAATGTAGACCCCCCCAACTTCCACTGCTCTTTCGTAATACCACTAGGTTAGATAACCATTCAGGGAAATTAACTTCCCTAATGGATCATGCATTCATAATCTTCCCTAAATCTTCCTCTACTGCTTTAGCCTTCTCGGGGGTTATTTGGTGAGCTTTCTAAGTGATCATCTTGATCAATGCAGACCCCCCAACTTCCATTGCTCTTCCATACTACCACTAGGTTAGATAACCATTCAGGGAATTTAACTTCCCTAATGGATCATGCATCCATAAGCTTCCCTAAATCGTCCTCTACCAGTTTAGCCTTCTCGGGGGCTGTTTGGTGAGCTTTCTAAGTGATCAGCTTGAATGATGGGTTGACATGCAGTTGATGGCAGGCTACGTCGGGATCAATCCTAGGTAGATCATATAGTTCTTAGGCAAAAACATCCAGATTACTTCTCAAGAAGTCAATAATCTCTCATTTTTGTGATCGACAAGTGTAGTTCCAATCAAAACTTTCTTTCTGGTAAGTTATCCTCAGCTCCAACTTATTTTACGCTTTCAATGACCTTGTCAATGGGGTGGACTCTGGTTTCCTCCACCCCTGGTTCGTCGTACCGTAATTGTTATTTTTTAGGGTGCAGCCCCATCCTTGGCTTCCTCAGGAACATCTTTTGGTTCCTTTTTCTTTTCTTTCCAAGGGCGGATGGCCGCGATGAATCACTTACTTGTAGTCGCCTGATCGCCATGAATCTCGACCATGCCCCAATTTTTGATACACTTCATCTTATGGTGATAGGTAGATAGTACGAATCTCCTACCTAGAATAGCGTGATATGGAGACTCTATGTCCACTACCAAAAATCCAATCAACTTTGAAATATTTTATGCCCTAACCAGTAGGACTATCTTTCCCAGTGACATTATAATTCTCCGTGCAAAGCCGACCAACGAAACTATGGCCTCCTTAAGGTCGGTGAGGTTAAGCTTCAGCTTGTGGAATAACTTTAGGTACATCACCTCTTACGAGCTTCCTTGATCCTCTAGCAGCTTGTCGATGTCCCAATTTGTAATTCTAAGAGTAATCACAGTGAAGACAATGTGTTTGCGGTAGTCGACGTCCTCTGTTCATCGGTGCTTTCCAGCTTGGCTTTTTACAGGGTCAATCTGGAATGCCTACATGACAGTAGTGACCTTCTTCAGCTCCATCCGAACAGCATTCCCTTGGATCTGCTTCAGGTCAGATGCTCCATGGATCATTGCGAAATCTTGTCCTATGTCGTCATCAAGGACATTGGTCGTCATGGGTTGCGACCTTATTAGCTTTATTCTTAATATATTCATTAAGATGCCCAGCTTGGGTTAATTCCTCCAAATATGACTTTCGATCCTTGTAATTCCTGGTTCTATGGCTGCCCTCTTTATGGAATGTATATCTTAGTGCATTATTCCTTTTGGTTGGGTCGCCACCCATCTCTTTGGGCCACTTAATGGATGGTTGATCCTTGATCTTGCTCAAGATATTGTATATTAGTTCTTTAAAGACTGTGTTAACATCCTGGAATGCTTTTGAAGAGTCATATGTTCTCCCATTCTTGGAGCCATTCTTGCCCCTATTCTTGTTTCCTTTCTTTGAAGTGTCACACTTATCTCCTCCTTTGTTTGCCTTTACTTGACTGTTTTCCCCTGCATTAGAGTGAACCACATCCTCAACCTTGGCATATTTCTCAATATGGGCCATGAGTTCATTGATGGTGCAGGCATCTTTCTTTATCATGGACTGGTGCAGCAGAGATGTGGTCGACAGACCAATTTTGAATGATGCAGAGGAAACTTACTCCGAACAATCCTCCACCTCATTAAAGACCTCCCAAAACCTCTTAGCATAATCATGAAGTCTCTCTTGTGGGTTTTTCTTCATTATGAGCAGTGCATCTATCCTCTTAGGGTGGGAATGGTTGGGTATAAAGTAAGCAGTAAAAGCCTTTGTCAAGGCCTTGAATCTCTTAATCGGCCTATGGGGCACCTTTTTGAACCACTTTCGTGCTACGTCATGTAGGCCAGAGGGAAAATTAGACACATCAAAGCGTCATTGTGTCTCCACAAGGTCATCGCCTACCTGTGCTGCTGAATGTGGTCTATGGGATCTATATTTTCGTCATAAATATTGACCTGGTAATGGCAAACTTCTTTGGTGTTTCTTCTTCCTCAATCTCCCTAGAAAAAAGGATTTCATCTGGGTATTGATATCTCTCCTGGATAGATCCCTGGTAGATCTAGATCCTCGATGGGCTGGATGTTGGTCCATCTCTCTATGCCCCCAAATTCAGATGTTCTCATACTGAAAATCATTACTTACATGGCACCTCTCTGATTGTCCACATTCTGGTCGATCACGCTCTGACCTACCATGTTTAAATTTATCTTGATCGCACCTAGAGCTCCTCCCTCTCCTGTCAGTATTACTCGTAAGGCTGGCAATTTTTAACACGATAACCCATTTACAATAATAACCCGAACATGACACTATTATCTTTTATAGATTTAAGAGTACCTAAAACTTATACTCGAATAAAAATCAACGCGGCTCAAAAATGACACGATGAATCCGAATTGCCACCCCTAATTACTCACCTGACGACTAGGTATACTATCACGACGCTTTCTCACATATCTGTGGAGATCTCTCTCCATTATTTTAAGTGAACTTTGCAAGCGAGCATTTTGTTCCACCTGGAGGCATGTGTCCTCCCCTTGTTCCCTAAGCCAGGTCTCGTAAGCGTTGACTAACCTGGAGATATGGGTAGACCTAGGTGGTCCCTAGTTTTCTTCAGAAATCTACCTTCCTAGGCGAAACCTTGGGCTTGGTTGTTGGAAAATCTCTGACCTGACCTTTAGTGGGACTGGGTCTTCCTGCACATCGCCAACCTAAGGAATGTTGGTGAGAAGAAATAGTTTCCCACAGATGGCGCAATTGTGAGTGCAACAAGCATAACAATAAAGATCCACAAAAATAATTATAAATGCAGAAAGTAAAGATCACACACACAACAATGATACACGTGGTTCGACAACTTGCCTACGTCCACGAAGAGGTTACTATATTCTTATTAGTATCTCTCAATGCTCGAGGTTACATGCCTTTGCCCCGGACCACGGTTTACAATTTATAGATGTGTAAAACAAGAGATTAAGGTGTACAAGTAACTCAATTAACATGTAGATAACTCTTACTGTCCCAGAATATCTCCTCCACTATTGTTGGTAACCAATTTGAGTATATCCATAAGTGTTTAAGTGCATGTCAGATACACGAGTTTTTAATTAATAACTGATTTGGGACGAACAATCCTTTTATCCATGTTGGGTTGGTCGACTACTCTCTTGGGCTGAAAATAAATGAGCCCCCACAGTTTTAATGAATTTTAATATGAAGTGAAGAAAATAGAAATTTCAGTCCTTAAAGTGTGCTAATGAAATTGAAAATGTGATAAGTTTATGTTTTCGAGACTACATGAGTTAATAAAGAAAAAAATGTGTTTTCTTGTAAAGTAGTCTTCAAAATGCCAAATGATTTCTTTGATAAAGAAAGTAATGAAACAAAGAGATATCTAACTTGAGAAGTGTGTTACTCCAAAGTATTAAGGAAGTGTTAATGAGTTAAAAAGATTTAAGAAGTTCATGTTTAGGCCTGTCAATTGAGTCAAGCAAGCCTGAAGCCCGTTTGTTCGATCGACTAAACTTGGGTCGAGCTTTTATTGAGTTTGAGACAAGTCGAGTTTGAGCCGAGATATTAAGCCCGAATTCAATTTGAGTCGAGCTCGAACGAAGCATTGTCAAACCCGAACTAGGCTCGACCCGAAATAGTATATATATATATACATATATAAGGATTTTATATTGCTAAAATGAGGATTTTATTGCTGAAATAATGATTTTATTCCTAAAATATGGAAGGCTACTAATTTTTTAGATGGACAAAATACGTTTTACAAGTCGTAAACCCGTCACTTTATATTTATATACCAAAAAGAATTTGAATCCTAATCAAACACAAACATTAAAAAAACATTCCGGACGATCGGATCGTTGGAATTGGCTGAAATTTTAATATGTTGTAACTGAAGATTAGACGAAGCTGCTCAAAAAAATTCAACTCTATCGGATGGATGAATATTTTTATTTTATTTTTTCCTTAGGACGGATCTAACCCCGATTTTTTTTTCAAAAAGTTATAATTTCCAAATTTTAATCCCGATTTAAATTCCACTTAAAACCTTATGTTTACTTATAAATACAACCTTTTTACATAGCAAAAATAAATAGATTCCAAAAAAAAATTATGAAAATTTTAATTAAACAAAGATTTTATGTTTTCAAAAACACGGGGTGTTATATTGTACTCATTTACACATTTACCTTGTCGTGCTGATATATATTTTTTATTAACTGTAAACTTATACAAATTCGGTATGGTTTCAGATGTCGCCTAGGAGGGCCCGACAGACTAAGGCCATTGGAGTGGGCCAATGCTGGAGAGGCTTAATAGGAGACACAAGAAGTCGTGATGACCGTAGAGGTGCATAATATTATAGCTCTAGCGGTCAATGTTGCAATGACTGCTTTGGCTCGGCAATTTCCTTAGGCTCAACAGTAGCAGTCGGTAGCACCATCCATCTAGACCCACTCGGGGCCATCTATGTGGGAAAGGGTTAGGGAGGCCTTTCAGAAGGGGCATCCATCAGAGTTTCAAGGTCGTGCCAATGTAGTAGTTGTCAGTCAGTGAAAGAAGGACATGCAACATCACCTTCGCATGGTTGAGTGTAGTGACACTCAGAAGTAGATACTTTCCACTTTTAAGCTAGTGAGTGCGGTTCTACAGTGGTGGGAGTCGATGATTGCATCTGTGGAGAGAGACACGATGACTACAACCAAGTTCTGGGTGCGATTTGATCGCAAGTATTTTCCTTCGGTGATTCAGACTGAGATGCGATGGAGATTTTTAGATGTTGCCTAGTAGATTCGGTCTGTGGCCGAGTATGAGGAAAATATCACCCATCTGGAGAACTTAGTGCCTAATGAAGTGAACACCGAGGAGAAAAAGATGTTAAAATTTATGGATGGGTTGAATTGAAGGATCAGACAGCACTTATTAGAGAACCCGGCATTGTAGACGTACACTGATGTCATCAATGCCGCATTATTACATTATCAGGATCATCGCTTTAATCCAAAGGGGAGCAAGAGAGCAGGGGAATATAGCTAGTCAGTCAAGTCAAGAGGTAATGGTAGTAGTAGAGCACCGCAGTAGCAGACTGGTAGTCATCAAGAGCAAGATTTCCAGCTGGTGGATTCTGCTATGAGATTTCGTTTTGTGGGTTTTAGGTCAGATGACAGTGGATTTAGGTAGGCTCAGTAGGGCCCACAGTAGTAGCAGCAGCGTGTTCCCCAAGGCGAAGGGCACATTAGGGGTGGCCAGTAGGGATGAGGCCACCACGACCAGCGATCAAGACAGCCTCGACACAACTGACAGGGCCAGAGATAGGGTGGTTATACAAGGAGGTATTTTATATATGGAGAGCAGGGTCGGATGCGCCGAACTTGTCCGTAGCAATCTAGGGGACAGGAGTAAGGTGACCAGCAGGGGCAACAGGTACAATAATTTTTAGGTTTGTTCATACGTGAGTATTACGTCCAAGAATTATTTGAATAGCCAGTTCCATTGGCACTTTAAGGTATGATTTTTATAATTGAGAAAATGGGATGAGTTTTACATGACACAATGCATCACTGCTTTTTATTAGAACTAGATTCAAGCATGAGACGGGTTCAGTTGATGTCTCGTTAGTATTAATAATGTGTATATATTTATCGTTGGGTAACAGGTCTTTCTTTAGTTACACATGCAGGGGAGCGGGTGTGGACACTGATAGGATATTTTTTTGTAGATATACTTATTTAGAGAGATGTGATATGAAAGTATGATATGATCCTGAGTATTAAATGGTTAGAAATGGTTTTAGTGAGAGTAAACTATTACAGTAAGGTTATCATGGTCGTTATTCCAGGGCAGGAAGTGTTATTTTTGTGATATCTCACCTAAAAGAGGGTCGAGCCCGCATATATACTATATTGTAATGGAGACTTTGGAGAGTATAGTTATCTCGTTATATTCGATCACGGTGTGTAGGGACTTTCTGATATGATTTGGGGTATATCGGGTTTACCATCGAACGGAGAGATTTAGATCGTTATTGATTTAGCACTGGGGACTTAGTGATAGTGCAAGCGTCATATTGTGGGACTCCTTTAGAGATATGGGAGTTCAAGATTAGACTTACACATTTGGGGACAGGATTTTGAATGTCTCGATTATATGATTTAGGCCTATGAAACTCGATGACCGATAATGCTAGATAGTAGTGTATCGAGGGGGTTCCTTATTTGGATTTTTCTTGCAAGACATTAAATGCATGACTTCTAGTGAATGTCAGGACATGTGTTGGGTGATAGAGAATTAGTTATTACTTTAGTTGTTACATGTGTATCTGGATAACATTTTGAGGTGAGCGCTATTATACGACAAGGCCACTGGAGCCAGGTAGTGCGGTGAAAAAAGCACTAGGAGTGTTAACACCACTAGTGGATAGGTGGACAATCTTAAGGATGATTAAGTCGTGCTTAGTATGGTAACTGAGTATAACCTTATTGTAAATGCATACCGAGCATGCGGGGCCGATCTTGAGATAAATATATTACGACTGTGATGTTTGTGCAGATATGCCCGAATTATAGGGTGTATGGGAGCCCTGACTAGTTTGATTTTCAGCATTATTCATACAAAGGGATATGGAATAAATGTGTTGAACCGTATGCTTGTGAGGAAGTAAAAGCACAATTAGAAAAGTAAGATGGACTGAACTTCAGGTGAAGAAGGAAAGAGTCCGTATATATATACCATGGCCATCCCCGATCCTCGTTGCGGGTGGGCGCGTGAAGAAGGATCCTCTAGTCCCGTGCATCCCTCTCGGGAGCGCTTCGATCGGTGTCATTTGAGATGAGGTGTAAAAATGTAGAGAGATTTATAGTCGCTAGTCTATTTTACTCAAAACAGACAAAAGAAAAAGGGGAAGCCATCCCGAAGGACGGCATCCAAAGACATACTGGTGCATATGAAACCAAAATGATTCGAGAAGGGTTCAGAGGCTAAGTTACGAAATGGGAAGGTATTAGGCACACATTCCGCCCTTTCGGTCTCTCATTGATGTTTGTTATTTTCCCTTTTTATTTTCTCCGTGATATGTGTGCATGTGTGTATATATAGTGGAGATAGGAATCCTCGACTTGTATCATGGAAGAGATAAAGCGAGTCATCCGTAGGAAGGTATAAAAATAATATTATAAAATAAGATTTACGCAATTACTCTTACGTTGATCGTTACAATGGAACGATAACGCATATGGAGTAATACGCCACTAATAACAAGTATATAAAATATAAGAAAAATGGATTTAGAGAAGATAGAAAATGAGAGAGAAAGTGAGAATAGGACTCGAGTCTCGAGTTTTATCCCGAGACACCTACGTAGCCTATAAAGGCATCAAAGTCCACGTAGTTTGCATAAAAAATGAGGGGTGGGGTTTATACCATAAATCCAAATGGGGGATCTCTTATTTGTGAGTGTGTGTGTGTGTGTAGAAAAAGTGTTTTAGTTGTGAGAAAAGTCTGAGAAAAATATGAGAATCCCTATTTGGAATTTGTCAACAAACCCTCTTTTTCTTGTTTTTTGGGTTTTTTATTTATATGAAAATAAGATGTGTGCAATAACACTAAATAAAAAGTATATTAGGATGTGTGAGATGAGATAATAAAAGTGCTAAATAATAAAACAAGTTATTGCGAATTAGAAGAGAAAGTTGAGAAAGTTGGACCTTCTTGAAGATCTTGATCTTGATCTTAAATGTTGGAGAGTTAGCCCTTGCACTTGGATGATGGTGGAGAGTGCATAATTCACCAAGTTTGATGAAAAGGACGGTGAAAAGTGGAAGTTAGAAAGGGATTTGGATGTTGAAATCGTGTTGTCTTAGAGAGAGGTTTTTGGGATGCGCTGAGAGCGATTTTTATCAGATCTGGGCTCCCTTTACAAATAGGGTGAAGGCCTCCTTTTATAGGCCCGGTTCACTGTCGATCGGCATAGACCTGGTCCTGCCTATCGACACCTGCCGATAGGCAGGGTCTGGAACCTGCCATTTTGCAGTGTGTTTCAGGCCTTTTCGAAAAATTGGCTACCGAGGGCAAACCGTTGGTCAGAATCACGCACGGGGTGGACCATTGGAAAGGTAATTCAGATACCTTTGAAATTCCTTAGACCGCTCCCAAGTTTGGGAGTTGACTTTGGGTCAAATATGGCTCGGAAGCGTTTGTCGATCCATTGGACGGGGAATCATTCGGATGCAAACGGATCGTTCATCCACATGGTAAATCTGAATCGTGCACGAGGCGGACCATTGGAAAGGATCGTTCGTTCGCATGGTAAGTCAGAATCGCGCACAGGACAGACCATTGGAAAGGGATTTCAGTGCCCTTAAAAGATTCATTTAGCCTTGGTTGAGCTGAAGAGTTTGACTTTTTGGCCAAACGAAGCCTGGGAGTGCTCGATGGCTTTTAGGTCAGTACTCGGGGTATGACTTGGGTTTGTAGTGATGAAGGGAGGTACTAGGGACCTAAGGAGACTTAGGGGGAACAGAATGGGGTGTCTACAAATCCCCTCGATGGGTGAGTTTAGAAAAAATGATAACCGTTGAATAGAAACCACATGATGCTTTTGAGGGAGCATGATCGATTCAAAGGGTTGAGGCCGATTCGGAGGACCTGATGGGTGTGTTGGGGATGGTTTGAATGACGATCAAAGGTTTAGGTCTATTCTGAGGACCTGAAGTGATGCTGGAGGATGATGAATTTTGGTGGTCAAAGCCAAATCTACGGCCTTAAGTGATGAGGGTGATCGGTTCTGTGGGTCAAAGCCAATTCTACGAGCTTAGGGTGAAGATCTAATAACCAAGGTCAATTCTGACCTAAGAGTGGTGACGACTGAGGATCGAGGTCAATTCTAACATAAGAGTGGTGACGATCGAGGACCGAGGTCAATTCTGAGCTAACTCAGGTGATGATCCAAGACCGAGGTCAATTCTGACCTAAGAGTGGTGACGACCGAGGACAGAGGCTATTTTTACCTAACTCGGGTGACGATCTAAGATCAAGGTCAATTCTGACCTAAGAATGGTGACGAACGAGGACCGAGGTCAATTCTAACCTAACTCAGGAGACGATCTAAGACCGAGGTCCATTCTGACCTAAGAGTGGTGATGACCGAGGACCGAGGTCAATTCTGACCTAACTCAGGTGACAATCCAAGACCGAGGTCAATTCTGACCTAAGAGTGGTGACGACCGAGGACCGAGGTCAATTTGGATCTAACTCAGGTGACGATCCAAGACCGAGGTCAATTCTGACCTAAGAGTGGTGACGACCAAGGACCGAGGTCAATTCTGAGCTAACTCAGGTGATGATCCAAGACCGAGGTCAATTCTGACCTAAGAGTGGTGACGAATGAGAATCGAGGTCAATTTTAACTCAGGTGACGATCTAATATCAAGGTCAATTTTAACGTAAGAGTGGTGAAGATCGAGGATCGAGATCAATTCTGACCTAACTCAGGTGATGATCCAAGACTGAGGTTAATTCTGACCTAAAAGTGGTGAAGACCGAGGATCGAGGTCAATTTTGACCTAACTTAGGTGATGATCCAATACCGAGGTCAGTTCTGACCTAAGAGTGGTGACGACCGAAGACCAAGGTCAATTATGACCTAACTCAGGTGACGATCCAAGACCGGGGTCAATTCTGACCTAAGAGTGGATAAAGATTGGATTTTGATTCTCCTAGAGAAAGTGCCTTGTGATTTTTATCTGAGCTGGGGAGCTGATAGCTGGGGAAGCTTTTATTTCTTTAGGAGGCCTCATAGAGGGGAACAACCAATTTTGGTGCTGTAAAAATTCCGCTGGGGAAGAGATCAGGCGATCCTTAGAGATCCTCCGGGGCTTTGCCGGGAGGAGATTCACTTGGTTTTTGAGGATTTCGCTAGGAAAAAGGGGTTTCGCTTGAAGGAATGCAAAATTTTCCTAGTGAAAATGTTCTAAATCCTTCCTGGGATTTTTAGGAATTTTTCGAGGATTTTTCAGGGCTTTCTGGTATTTTCTGGGAATTTTTGTACAAAATTCCCAGGGGGGTGTCAATCGGCAAGGTATGAGGGGTGCCATTCGGCAGTGGCACGGACTTTTTGACTGCCTCGGGAAGGTAAGGAGTCAGTGTCGATCGGTATGGTTGGGGTCAGTACCGATCGGCATGGCGTTTGGCATCCTATATAAAGGGGGTGAATCCCTTCATTTTTTCACAGCTTCTTTGCTCTCTCTCTTTCTGCAATTTATCTGCAAATCGTTCTAGCATTTCGATCTTCAAGAAATGGCCGTTTTTGTGAGCACTACAGTCCGTAGGGAGTGGTTGACCGTTGATGACTGGGAGAATGTGAAGTGGAGGGCCAGGGCGCCTCTTACTTGGGAGAGTCAGAACTCCTTTGATGCATTTGAGCATGTTGCGGATGAGAGGACTTTTCTATGGGATCCGTCGCGTCATCGCTCTTCGAGAGTGAATCCTGGTGGTTATGTAAGTAACCCGACCTTTGGCATTCCTTTCTTTTTGGTGATTTTTCTTTCTTTTTTTACTTCTCATGAGATTTTTTTCTTTTTGCCAGTCTGATATTTCTTTGAAGAACATGCGTGCTCGTGGGACGACGGGGCTCAGGGATGTCTGGGAGTATCTCCCACCTGTGGTGCGTTGGGTGGTATCATCAGCAGGTTTTGGGAGGTTGGCATCTGCGCTAGATGAGATGCCTCGTTCGACAGTGGTCATGTGCGCTTTGGAGGAGAGGTGGTGGGATACAACCCACACCTTCCATTTTGGCTTCGGGGAGATTACTATGACTCCCATAGATGTACAGCAGCTGTTGGGGCTGGATTGTGAGGGAGAGCAGATAGAGGTGGATCGCTCTTTTCGGATGAGATCGGAGGTAGTGCGTGCGGCACTTGGTGATGTAGGGAAGATAGTTTATGGGGATTATATCCGGTTGTCCCTGCTGAAGGATGTCCTATTGAGCAGGGTGATTGATGTGGAGGACGTGCTGGAAGTGAGGCAGATGGCCCGATTATTTATTTTGCTGGTGTTGGGAGGTTTTATGGTGGCGTCGAGCGGCGACGTCGTTTATTTGTGGTTCTTGCCGCACATGAGGATGGTTTTGAACATCCCTTTCTATGATTGGGGGAGTCTAACTTTGGCAACCCTTTACTCTTCTCTGGATGCATTCAGCCGGTGCTGTCGGCAGACCTTTACTAGAGCCACATACCTTCTTGAGGTATTTTTCAGTTTGCGCATTTCTTTTCATGCATTCACATTTTCCTTTCATGCATTCGTATTTTCCTTATGCATCTCTTTTTGTTTGTGAATTCTTATCTTTTAATAGATGTGGTTTTATGAGGTGATTGGGTGCAATACCCCGCTGATCGCTCTGAAGGACAACACTATTGGGGACTCCTGCCGATTGTATTAATGGCGTAAGGCCAATCGGCAGTCGAAGGGATCTCTCTCTCTGAAGCGATGCATCGGGTCTTGAATGATCAGACCAGTGGTAGGGTAAGAATCTTTCTATTTTCTATCTTGGTTTTTGCGCCTTCTGATCTTGTATTGATTTATGCTTGCTTGGAGATTTTCAGGTGACCTTTTATCCCTGGGGGCAGCCATTCAGGATGCAGGGATGACCGGGGTGAACGCACAGATGAGGCATTTGCTGACGCATGAGTTCGGCCATTCCTAGTATCTCGGGGAGAGAGTTGTTCACCAGATTGCCGAGGAGGAGGAGGTGGTGCCACCTGCACAGCCTCCTACGTCTATGAGGCGGGAGCTACTGCTGTCAGAGGATGCGAGGATCGCGGCGATGATCGGCGAGTCCTACTTATTGTACACTGATACGGCTGCGCCTTATGACTATATGGAATTTATGACGAGATGGTTGATGGAACCCAGCATATATGATTCCCTACCTTTCCTTCCTGTGGGTTCCATTCGGGCGATGGGATCTTCTCATAGTGGCGGCGGTCCGACGGCATCTTCGGCAGTGGAGACCTCGGAGGTTGCTTTTGTGCGGTTGCATACTCCTTTAGATAACATCCGGCGGGATGATGGAGGGATGGTGCCTATGTTGCATCATCCTCATGCGATGGATTCGGAGGAGTTGTCTTTGATACAGGAGGTCCTCCGACCTACAGTATACCTTTCTATCGTTCTCTTTCTTTTTTTTTTGTTTTGGTCATCTCTGCTTTGATACTGATTTTGCCTTTTTCTTGCGGTAAGTCCGAGTGTAGACCACTTGGCTAAGAGACATCAAAGACTGGATATCTTCAGTGACTGCCCATATTCGGTATGCGGTTCCTATTCCTTCTTGCTTGGTGCCATTTGCTTCATCCAAAGAAGACTCTGGCTCGGGTAGTGGTGTTGCATCATCTCGCCGTAGGGGAAAGAGAGCACGTCGCATGGGTAGAAGCTCTTAGAGAGAAAGGTAGTTGTGAGAGAGAGAGAGAGAGAGAGAGAGAGAGAGAGAGAGAGAGAGAGAGAGAGAGAGAATGTGGGTTCGGGATGAATCCCGTTGTTTTTTGCTTTTTCTTTTTATTTCCTGCAAAATTGATGTAACACAGAAAACAAATGAATGCAATGCAATGGAGTTTTTTATTATCTTTTATTAATGATGAATTAATGCATGCACATGCGCTTTTTACTTTGCTGTTGAGACCGTAAAAAGGAGTATTTTTGGAATTTTTGAAGGAAAGTTTTTAATTAAAAGGGGAATTTATATAAGGAGGAAAAGGGATTTTGAAATTCTGTTGAGAATATCAATTAATTTTTATTGAGTTTTTTAATTTGTCAAAAGAGGAAAAAAGGGAAATTTTTAAAAATGGGGGGTTGTCGATCGGTAAGCACCCTGTCCTGCCTATCGGCAGTTCAGTCCAGTCCCATCAATTCAAAGCTTTGATTGGTACCCTCTTCAGCCTTTTATGTTTTGTGGGGTAGGATTCCCTTCAATTTCTGCAGGTATTATGTATCTTGTGATGATTCTTAAGTATAAAAAGGGGTAAAGGTGGAGTGTTTTCATCACACCTTCGCATTCTTACTTACTTGCCCATTATCTCTTAGCCTTGCAAAATGGCTCTCCATGATAGCATTGAGTTTGCTAACTACCTCGAAGCCTTGGAACCATTGTGCTCATATAATGACGAGTATGATGCTTTCAACATGCGTCTAGTCTCCTTATAGAGCAATCGACCTATTGAGTGGAACACGCTGATGGCGACGGTACAATTATATTACTCCGAAGACCATGTATTCCGCTTTAGGTTGGATGAAGTTTGTCCTACCTACGAGAAATTTTCTGCCATGCTGGGTATAAATCCCAGTGTTACTGCGGCTTTGATCGAATTTTCCCGTTCTCTTAGGGATTTGTTGGTCGGGCTTCTTCATATTTCACCTTCGGCGGCAAGATCACTGGTTGCTGGAGGAATGATCTCCCTCCCGGCGGTGCTGTAGTCCGTGAATTTACGGGAAGTAAATGATGTTGGCTATGCTGGAGCCGTTACTCTGGGCTTGGTTTCAAAATTGCTACTGGTGACTGTGGAACTACTGGTGGAACGAAAACTTATAGCCATTACTTAATGGATGTCATACCATCGTAATCCTGCGATGGTGATACTGGCGGAGACGCTGAATGATCTGGATGCCTGGCGAGAAGGTCGTTCTAACTTCCTAAGGGGTAGCCCCGTGATGTTATTTATGTGGCTGTCTGAAGGACTTCGCCTGGTGACTCCTCTAGAATATCCTTTATCCGTTATACCCAACTTCTTTTTGCGTCACTTCTTCTATGTTGTCCTGGAGACTGCGAGCTGGGATAATTAGTTTATGGAGCATGGGGCTTAGAATTTGTACTGGTCAGTGCCTTGGTGGTGGCACTTGCTTCCTGTTATGGAGCTAGGAGAGTACTCATATGTGCGACTGGTTGGTCTCAGATAGACCTCTTTCTATTTCTCTTAGCGGCTTCTGTGCCAATTTGGTTGGGCACAGGTCGTGCCACCTTGGACACTAAATTTCTTTCCGGTAGATATTTTGACCGAGCTCCTGCGTCTGTTTCTTGGATCTCTGTGGGAGAATCGGCGTCTATCGACCCGTCCCTCTCAGTCTGTCGGGAGAGTTTGGCATGTCCCTGTGGATTATATGAAGTGGTTCTGGAGGAGAGTAGTCAGCAAGATGTTGGCAGTGAAGACTGGACAAAGGTGGTTTATTTTATTTGACACCATGGAAGGGGGTGTTGTGGTTTTTTCGAAGCTGGTTCAGGCTTATCGGTCCATGGAGTATTTAAGGCACTCTATTCAGGTAGGGGAAACTTGGGGACCCCGGGATGTAGATGATGATAGCAGAGCGGGCTCCTCTAGTAGCTGTGGGTAGGACTCTTGGAGAGTTTATTTGTGCAATAGGGAATAGATGTGGGGATTTTATTTGGCTTTTATGGCAGTAGGAGGAAGGGAGTTATCCATTCCTTTTCTTATGTAATCTGTGCTGTAATTTCTTATTAATGAAATAAGAAAGTTTTCGATCATCCAGCTGTACCTTTCGATGAATTTTGTAATTTTGAATTATCTATACCGATTGCTAAGGCATATATAATCCTTTTGTTCAAGTATTTGTTAGAATGAACTGCCGTTCTCGGAGATAAGAAAAGAATAGTATTTTGTGAAAAAAGAAGGACTGTGCTCTTGTAAGATGTATGAGTTGCCTACATACCTCTGGGGATTTTGAAAATTCTTTATTTTTCTTGAAAAATATTTTTTTGCAGAGGATCAGGCCCACGTAGTTCTGGGTAGAGGGAAATGAAGAGAGATTTTTTTTTATAATAAAAGGGAGATGAGAAGAGTCATAGTGCGCCGAGATTCCGGACTAGGGGTAAAATTTCTTGAGATGGTCCAGGTTGATTGGATGAGCCATCTCTTCTCCATCTAGGTCAGTGAGCAAGGCGGCACCACCAGATAAGATTTTCTTCACAATGTAGGGGTCGCTCCAATTGGGCTTAAATTTCCCTCTGGGGTCCCAGATGGGTTCTATTATCTCCTTAAGGGCTAAATCCCCTTCCGGACACCGCGGTCTTTGACTCTCTTATTGAATGATCGCGCTATTCGGCGATGGTACCCCTATATGTGGTAAAGAGCTTTCAATCTCCTTTTATCTAGGAGCGTCAGTTAATCGAGATGGCTTTGGCACCAGTCTTCTTTGCTAACTTTGCTTTTGAGCATGACGCGTAGCGAGGGTATTTTCATCTCCACATGTAGGACGGCCTCCATGCCGTAGGCCAGAGAGTAAGGGGTAGCCCCAGTAGAGGTTCGGATTGAGGTTCGATAGCCCCAGAGGGCGTACAGGATCCGGTCGGCCCAATCCCTATAGCTTTCGATCATCTTATTGATGATGGTTGTGAGGTTCTTGTTGGCGGCTTCAACTACACCATTGGTCTGAGGTCGATAGGGAGAAGATTTGTGTCTTTGAATCCCGTACTCGTTGACTACTTATGTGACTTCTGCTTCGAAGTGCAACCCGTTATCTGACACTAACTCGTACGGGACCCTATATCGGCAGATGATATTTTTCTCGAGGAATTTAGCCACTTTCTTGGCGTTCAATACTGTGTATGACTGAGCTTTAACCCATTTGGTGAAGTAATCAATGGCAACTAGGAAGAAGTCATGTCCGTTTGAAGCCTTTGGTGTAACCTTCCCTATGATGTCGGCACCCCAGATGGAGAACGTCTAGGGAGAGGTTATGTTGTATAATTCTCGTGGAGGTAGGTGTTGAAGATTAGAGAACTGTTGGCAATTGAGGCATCTTCAGACATAGGCGGTGCAATCTTGGGCCATGGTGGTCCAGTAGTAGACCTGTCGGATGATCTTCTTGGCAAGCATGTGACCGTTCATGTGGGGCCCGCATTCCCCACTTTGGATCTTCTGCATTATCCTTTCAATCTCAGCCCCTGCGATACAGTGTAGATGAGTTCCATCGAAGTTCCTCTTGAGTAGAGCTTTATGACGGATGATGTACTGGGCGGCCAGTCTTTGGAGGGTCGTTCGATCTTTCTTGTTGAAACCCTCGGGATACCTACCATGTTTGAGGAGGCACCAGATATCATAGTACTAGCGATCGGCTAGTTCGGGATCTTTGGTGGAGACAAGCTCAATATGCTAGCAGTGGGTTGGTTTGTCTTGCTTTTAAACTAGGAAAGGGGTCATTGTTATTCCTTCGGGCATGTCGACCATGGAGGCCAAGGTAGCGAGAGCATCGGCTAGGTTATCCTTTGATCGAGGTAGGTGATGGAAGGTGATATCTCAGAATCGGGAGGCTAACTCTTCTAAGTGGGCATGGAAGGGTTGGAGCTTTTCGTCCTTGACTTTCCACTTTCTGAGTATTTGATCGATGATGAGGGAAGAATCCCCGTAGACATCAAGGTATTGAATATATTTCTTAAGAGCAACTTTGAGGCCTACTGTGCATGCCTCGTATTCCGTCATGTTATTGGTGCAACGGAAATACAATTTGATGGCGATGGAAGTGTGGGAGTTATCTGGGGCGATGAGAAGTATCCCAATGCCATATACCTTTTTGTTGGCAACGCCGTCAAAGAACATTCTCCATAGAAGGTGTTCTTGAGTGGTGCAGAGGATATTTTCATCTGGGAATTCGGAGATTCAGACATCTGCTTCTTCTAAGGGGTAATCAACGAGGTAATCAGAGATGGCTCTTCCTTTAATGACTTTCTCCGCAACGTACACGATATCGAACTCGGTTAGGAGCATCAACAATCGGGCCATTCGACTGGATAGGGCGAGTTTTTCAAGCAGGTATTTGATGGGATCCATTCAGGATACAAGTTTGATTAGGAAGGTGAGCATGTAGTGTCGCAACTTTTGGGTGACCCAGACAAGTGCGACACACTCCTTTTCCAAAGTAGTGTAGTTGACCTTGTACCTGACCAATTTACAACTGGCGTAATAGATGGCTCTTTCTATACGGGAGTCTTCAAGGTATTGGGCTAGTAAAGCCCCAGCTGCAGTGTCGGTTATGGTTAGGTATAGGAGCAAAGGGAGACTTAGCTGTGGTGGCATGAGCACTGGAGGTTGGGTCAGATATTGTTTGATTCGGTCAAAAGCTTCTTGGCAGGCCTCGTTCCAAACCTTAGTTGAATCCTTTCGGAGGAGCTTGAAGATTGGTTCACGGATGGAGGTTAGCTGGCTGATGAAACGGGTGATATATTGTAATTTCCCAAGAAAACCTCGGACTTCTTTCTCTATTTGAGGCGGTGGCATCTCAAGTATGGCCTTCAGCTTTGCAGGATCTGCTTCTATCCCCTTCTCACTGACCATGAATCCCAAGAGTTTTCCCTTTGTAACGTCGAAGACACATTTCTGTGGATTGAGTTTCATCTGATACCGTCGTAGTCATTCAAAGAACGTCCAGAGAGCGAGAACATGACCTTCTCTAGTTTTGGACTTGATAATCATATCATCCACATAAACATCGACTTCCTTGTGAATCACATCGTGCAGGATGGTTGTGGCAGCCCTTTGGTAGGTAGCCCCAGCATTCTTGAGACCAAATGGCTTGACGGTGTAGCAAAAGGTTCCCTATGGGGTGATGAATGCGGTTTTTTCTTAGTGGTCTGGGTGCATCTTGATTTGGTTGTATCCGATAAACCCGTCGACGAATGACTTGAGAGCATGACTGGTTGTGTTGTCCACGATCATGTCGATATTGGGTAGCGGATAATCATTCTTCGGAGAAGCTTAGTTTAAATCTCGGTAGTCCACACACATTCGAACCTTCCTTCCTGATTTCAACATAGGTACTATGTTGGCTAGCCATGTGGGAAATTCGATCACACGAATGAAGCCCACGTTCAACTGTTTGACCACCTCTTCTTTGACCTTGAGCGACCATTCGGTGCGGAGCTTTCTCAATTTTTGTTTAACCGACTTATGATCTGGGAGAGTGGGGATCTCATGCTGAGCTATTTCAGGGTTAATGTTGGGCATATCATCATAGGACCATGCGAAGACATCCACGAATTCATTTAGCAATTCTTCGAGTTGTGCGCGCTCATGCTCGTCAAGGGTGGACCCTATCCTAATCTCGCGCAGTTGGCTACTAGAATCGAGATTAATAACAACAGTCTCTTCTTCATTAACTTGAACGTGGTTATGTTATTTATTATTCACCTTATTTAGATCAATTAAGAATTATTCATTTACAAAATCATCATCATCAAAAGTTTGATTAGAATCCGAACAATTATTGTAAGGCAAAGCAAGATACTCAAAATCTTCATTTATTTCATTGATAGGAAAAACAGCATTGAGAACCTTATCAAAAGAGGTCTCGATTACATTTGAACAAGGATGGACAACAGAAGAAGAAATAGGGTAAACATTGGGGTTAGGGGAGATTTCAAGACGTAGAACTAGCGTAGCATGCCAGTTGAGGAGGGGTGTTTCGGCAGCTTTAATCAGATGGGATGGATCCATTGATGTAGTGCTTAAATGAACCATGCAGAGTGCCAGCCCCAGTATCTGTAAGTTAAAAGAATCTTCGGAATCACTTTCCTCGGTCTCTTCGATATTTTTTATGAGCGGTTGTGCTCAGTGTTGGAAACTCTCGGCCCATGAGTAGCTATCTTGGAAAAATATCTCCATTCCAAGCTTTATCTTCTTGTTTGTGTGGTCATACCATGGTTCTGGAAAATCGCAAAAAGGGAAGTCTTCGCCTTCTTTGATGAATCTTCCATTCAAGGAGTCTCCTAGGATAGTTTGGATGCATTCTAATCTTCTCTTTAGTCAAGACTGGTGGATCATTCTGAGTTCTTGCTCTGATGGTTGATACCCCAAGCCACAAGGAGGGAAAGGTTTCTTCAGTTCGATGGGCTCAAGTATCCCTTGTTGTCTTTGCCCTAGCCCCAGTCCGGGCATGAAGTGAATGTTTCTGAACATCTGAATCACATTGACATTGCCATGAGGGTCATATTCTGGACAAACCCTTTCTTTGAAACCATCCCCTACCGGGAGTAGGAGTGGCTCAACTCGAAATCCTGATAGGAGCATATCATTTGACCCATGTTGTATCTCAAGGATTGGACTGCTGGTGCTTGCACCCTAGACATTTTTATCGACGCCCAAAATGGTGATGACTCGCCCGTCGTCAAAGAACTTCAATTTCTGATGGAGTGCGGAAGACACACCCTTGATATTGTGGATCCAGGGTCGTCTGAGCAACAGGTTGAAACAAACTGGGATGTTTATGACTTGGAATTCAACAACAGGGTTTATAGGTCCAACCCCTATTACAAGTTTTATGGATCCCATCACCTCCCGATGGGTATTATCGTAGGCACGTACAGCGGCGGAGGTTGGAGCAAGGTCGCTTTCTTTCAGGTCTAAACACTTGAAGGTTCTCAGTGGGCAGACATTCAAAGCGGATCCGTTATCGACAAGAGAGAGTGGAACAGCCTTCACCATAACTTCGACGGAGATGTTGAGTGCATGATTGTGACTTGGACCAATTCTGGGGATTTCTTCTTCAGAAAATGATAGCATTCGGGTAGAGGTCAAGGATTCGACCAGATTTACGTCTTCTTCTGGTGTGGTAGGAGGAGGAATTATGGGTCCAGTGAGCAGCTTGATTAAAGCATTTCTATGCAGCTGGGAAGACATGAAAAGCCCCCATAGAGTGATGTTAGCTTGAGTTTTCTTCAGTTGATCTAGGATCTTTCTCTCCTCGATGGTCATCTCTGGCATAGGAAGGTTTTCAATGCCCTTTCCTTTGTCATTTGCTGGTAGTGAACTTGGAACCTGGTAATGTATCCCTGATCTGGCCATGGGATCTACTGAAGAAAGGGAAGAACATGAATCCCATTTTCTCGTCAATCTCAGGTTGTTCTGTTACCCTGTTTATTTCTCCGAGGAGTTATTCAAATGATGTCATCCCACATATGTCTGCTACTGGTCCAGTTCTTCCTAAAGCTTGTTCTTCACTCAAATCTTCGAATTCTTCCCCCCATCCGGTGGCAACAATTCTGTCTTTCCATGTAAAGTCAATGCATTCCACAACTTCAAAGGCTTCTTCATACAGGTCTTCCCATTCTATGGGGATATGTATGGTTCAAGGGACCAAGCGCCCTTATATCTTTAAAATGTCAAGTAACCCGGTGATACTACAAATGATGTTGGTTTCCCGAATAATTCTGCTATAATTTGGACAACATCATCTAGGCCGACTTCATCGGTTGGTACCACCTACTTATCTGAATCTCGGGCCCATTTTCTTGCTTCCAATAATAGTGTATTGAACCTCTGGTAATCGATGACCATCTAAGAGGGAAATTTCAGCCCGAACTCTAGGAGTTGGTTTAACACTTCTGATAATTCCATATTTCCATTTTTAGAAAGGGTACGGACAGCGATGCATGCTCTGGTAAGGAGTGACAGTGCCTCGTCAATGAGTCTATTACGGTGTAGGAGGAAATGTGGGCAAATTTAAAGAGGTTTAGGAGAGTATATGGGTATGATTTGAGTTGAGGGATCAAAATCTGGGTTTTATTTTAAGAAGATAGCACTGGTATGATTTGGGAGTGGATTGTGAGTAGTGTTTGGCTCAGGATTGGCTGGTGGTGCGATGGTTACCCGGTCAATGAGATCCTGGATTATGTTTCGGAAGTGAAAGCATTGGTCAGTGGTATGACCAGCAGTTTGATGAAAGGCGCAATGAACATCGGCCTTGAAGTTTCTTGGGAGTGGATTTGGCAATGGACAGGGATCCAAGGTTTGATGAGGTTTCGGCTTAACAGGGCATGGTAAACTTTAGAGAGGGGAGCATGGATCTCAGTGTATTCCCTTCGGATGGGGGCAGGGCGGATTTCCGGTGCCCATGATGTGGTTGGTTGAGAGATATTGTTGATGGTTGAGACTGTAGAACTGGCAGGCATGTCATACTTTTTAGGGGTGAACTGTCCGGACACCTTCTTCGGTTCAATCTCTATTTTAACAAAGCTTTCTTCGATTTCTACTCCCGCTTCTCTGAGATCTTAAAATTGGGGATAGTACTATCCTCCCATCCTCGCTCGAACATGGGGCAAGAAGTTCCTTTTCACTATGTTGACCTGTTCTTCCTCAGATGGCCGATTGGTCATGGTAGCTGCCTGCTACCTCCACCGGGTTATGAAGTTACTGACTGATTCCCCAAGGTTATGTTTAAGCAGCTCTAAATCACGATGGGTGACCTCGAGCTCTTCGTTGTATTTGTACTGCGATATGAATTCTTGGGCTACATCCTCCCAGCTACGGATTTTGGATTCCTCGAGAGACAAAAACCATCGAAGGGCACTATCCTTCAAAGTTTGCTGAAACAATTGGGCCATCACTTCTTCAGAAGCCCCTAGTAGAGTCATGGAACGATGATAACAGTGAAGATGAACAATAGGGGGTTCACTCCCTCCGAACTTCTTGATATTTGGCATCTTGAACTTCTCGAGTAACCTCGCTTTAGGATAAGGATACATGTGGGTGTAATCTATGTAATTCCCCTAGATTCTGACTTGGTCAAATTTCTTGGTGATCATCTTGAGATCTTCTTTGACTTTATTCAACTCCTCCTCTTTTGGATCAGCGACCATAGGCAGGTTAGCCACATGCTGGGCAATGTTTGGCATTGGAAGCTGGGCAGGCGGCGGCCCATTGATAGGAGGGGCACGTGGAGCATGCTGATATTCTTCAGGAACCCAAATAGGCTCGGGTGGACCCATAGCACGAGGTAATAGGGCCTCAGGCTCTTGAGGAATAGGAACCTGGTTTCGTTGCATCTCTCGGACCTCAGTTTAGAGGTTATCAATCTTGGACACGAGCTGAGCTAGGACTGTCATCAGATTCGGCAGTATGACTGGTACTTGATCTGTATTCTCTATGGAAATTGGATAGATTCTGGACTCGAAAGAAGTAGTAGAGGAACGGACGAAACTTTAGGGTGATTTGACTGAAGACCGAAGCGAATAGGGAGCTAGGCCAAGGGCTTGCGATTGACCTAAGAAGGCGTAGAATGGGATTTATTTTTTAGAAAAGGGGAAGAAACTATTTTTGGACTTTTAATAAATAAGGGATAAATGTTTTTGGAGACGGAACTCAGCATGATTATTACGATTATTATGTTATCACTTGTATTTAATTCTCCTAAATGCAATGCCGAACGAGACCCGAGCCTGGAAAAGTGGGGTTTTTAATATACGCAAAGCTACGACTGGACTTGTAACCAAGCTAACGGACAGGGTCCCATTTTAAAAATGTGTGAAAATTTGGGCGATAGGCCGACCCAAAATTTTGACAGAGTTTCGGGTTGAAACCGGCAATCTAAAGTGCATGTCCTAGATTTGACACCTATATACGGGTATGCAGTTGGTTGGGTGAATCGGAATGGGTTCCCCCTTTGGCGTGACTTCCACGATATACGTCTTGCTCTTGCGGGAAATTGGTACGTGTGGACAAGCCATTTGATATACCTGAGTGTACAAGTATTGCCTCACTATATACCTCGTGGGGATGGTACGTGTGAGAGAGAATTCGATATACTCGGCGTACGTGAACGAATTCCCTGTAATATACCTCCTGTCATGACTTTGGTCAAGCGATACAATGCGGGGGAACCATTCGATATACGTCGAAGGTACTTGGCCAATGGAAGGTGAGAGTCATATCACTTAGGCTAACTGCGCCCTGTCGGACCAGCGCCTATCACGAAGTGACCCTCCAGTTACTGGGTAAAATTTGGTCAATAATAATGCTCTTTGGTGATGTCGTGTGAATCATGCATGATTTTCTTATTAGTATCTTATGATGAGAATGCTTTTCTTGATTATGCTAAACAGGGACCAAAGTACAAGTACCAAAGGTACACAAAGTATGGATGGGTGATGTGTGCAACATGTGGATATATGTGATCCTAGGTGCACGTGGTGTGAAGTGTACATGGAGAATTTTCTACAACTGTGTGAACAAAAGCATAAGCATGGGATACATATGGAAAAGGGGAACATGCAGATATAGGGGAAATATAAACAAATATAATATCCATGTAAATAGAGTCAAGCCCTCAAAACATACATATCCCAAGCAGAGTCGCCACTATGGCCATCCCCGATCCTCATCGCGGGCGGGCGCGTATGCTTGTGGGGAAGTAAAAGCACAATTGGAAAAGTAAGATGGACTGAACTTCAGGTGAGGAAGGAGAGAGTCCGTACATATATACTGTGGCCATCCCCGATACTCACCGCGGGCGAGCACGTGAAGAAGGATCATCAGGTCTCGCGCGTCCCTCTCAGGAGCGCTTCAGTCGGCGTCGTTTGAGATGAGGTGTAAAAATGTAGAGAGATTTAGAGTCGCCAGTCTATTTTACTCAAAACAGACAAAAGAAAAAGGGGAATCCATCCCGAAGGACGGCATCCAAAGACGTACTGGTGCATACGAAACCAAAATGATTCGAGAAGGGTTCGGAGGCTAAGTTACGAAATGGGAAGGTGTTAGGCACCCATTCCGCCCTTTCGGTCTCTCATGGATGTTTGCTATTTTCCCTTTTTATTTTCCCCGTGATATGTGTTCATGTGTATATATATAGTGGATATAGGAATCCTCGACTTGTATCATGGAAGAGATAAATCGAGTCATCCGTAGGAAGGTATAAAAATAATATTAGAAAATAAGATTTACGCGATTACTCTTACGTTGATCGTTATAATGGAACAATAACGCATATGGAGTAATACGTCACTAAGAACAAGTATATAGAATATAAGAAAATTGGATTTAGATAAGATAGAAAATTAGAAAGAAAGTGAGAATAGGACTCGAGTCTCGGGTTTTATCCCGAGACACCTACGTAACCTATAAAGGCATCAAAGTCCACTTAGTTCGCATACAAAACGAGGGGTGGGGTTTATCCCATAAATCCAAATGGGGGATCTCTTATTTGTGAGTGTGTGTGTGTGTGTGTAGAAAAAGTGTTTTAGTTGTGAGAAAAGTATGAGAAAAATATGAGAATCCCTATTTGGAATTTGTGAGCAAACCCTCTTTTTCTTATTTTTTGGGTTTTTTATTTATATGAAAATAAGAGATGTGCAATAATACTAAATAAAAAGTATATTAGGATGTGTGAGATGAGATAATAAAAGTGCAAAATAATAAAACAAGTTATTGCGAATTTAAAAGAATTTGAAGAGAAAGTTGAGAAAGTTGGACCTTCTTGAATATCTTGAGCTTGATCTTGAATGTTGGAGAGCATCCCTTGCACTTGGATGATGGTGGAGATTGGCTAATTCACCAAGTTTGATGAAAAGGATGGTAAAAAGTGGAAGTTAGAAAGGGATTTGGATGTTGAAATCGCGTTGTCTTCGAGAGAGGTTTTTGGGATGCGTTGAGAGCGATTTTTATCAGATCTGAGCTCCCTTTGCAAATGGGGTGAAGGCCTACTTTTATAGGCCCATGTCACTACCGATCGGCATAGACCTGGTCCTGCCTATCGGCACCTGCCTATAGGCAGGGTCTGGGACCTGCCATTTGGCAGTGTGTTTCAGGCCTTTTAAGAAAATTGTTTGCCGAGGGTAAACTGTTGGTCAGAATCGCACACAGGGTGGACCATTGGAAAGTTAATTTAGAGACTTTTGAAAGTCCTTGGATCACTCTCGGGTTCGAGAGTTGACTTTAGGTCAAATATGTCTCGGAAGCGTTTGTCGATCGATTGGATGGGGAATCGTTTGGACGCAAATGGATCCTTCATCCGTATGGTAAGTCTGAATCGCGCATGGGGTAGACCGTTGGAAAGGTTAGGGGATGTACTTCGACATTCCAAAGAGTTTGACCTGGTTTGGGGAGTTGACTCTGGTCAACCGGGCACTGGAAGTAATCGGTGACCTCTTGGAGTCAAAAGGATCGCTCGTCCGCAAGGTAAGTCGAAATTGCGCACGAAGCAAACCATTGGAAAGGGGTTTCAGTACCCTTCAAAGATTTATTCAGCCTCGGTTGAGCTAAAGAGATTACTTAGGTCAAACAGAGCCCGGGTGCGCCCGGTGGCCTCTAGATCAAGTTTCGAACGTAAACGAATCGTTCGTCCGCATGGTAAGTCAGAATCGTACATGGGATGGACCGTTGGAAAGGTATTTTAGTGCCCTTCAAAGATTCATTCAGCCTTGGTTGAGCTGAAGAGTTTGACTTTTTGGTCAAACGGAGCTTGGGAGTGCCCGATGGCTTTTAGGTCAGTACTTGGGGTATGACCTGGGTTTGTAGTGATAAGGGGAGGTACTAAGGACCTAAGGAGAGTTAGGGGGAACATAATGGGGTGTCTACATATACAACAAGGAAATCTATTACACCCGAGATGGGTCGAAAGACTGTGGAGACATGGGTAAAAAGTTATCTTTTGACAAGAAAGGATCCAACAGTTTTGGAGAGCAGAGCGGAGTCTTATTCAGTCAAATGTTGAGGGTGACTTGTACATAGATGGGATGTTAATTCTGACCAGATGAAGAAGACCCAAAAAGTGCGCAGCTTGGAGCAGATGCATGGGTCACGGGTTTTGGCATAATTAGGAAGGGGAGTAAGAGGTACCACGTGACGTGGGATATTGAGTGTGGGGATTGGTGTGGAATAAGACATAGTGAAGGGTTTTGAGGTGCACCACTAGTAGATACCAACATCATGAAATAGTTAAGCTTTATATTGGGTTCGTTGAATTTGTTGACCGAGACGGAATAATTATTGCAAATTTAGGTGAGTTACATTATCAGGTTGTCTCTCAAACATTTCATTTAAAATAGGAATGAACCAACACAAAGTACTACCCAATAATTGTTGTGAATCAGGATGAGATCCTTAAGTCCTACTGCTAATAGGATCATCAGGAGGTGATGGGTAGAAAGTGTGTTTGAGCAAGGCATATTACCCGTAGAAGTGACTAAGATGTGGGTGAATGTGAGAGATGCGTATTCTGGATTGTAAGTTCATTGGGAGGAGTAATTACCATTGGTAAAGTTGCGTGTAATAACTCTTACAAGTTTATCCTTGGCAAGGCACCTTTTGATACTTGGTGTGATAAACCTTGTCGTCCACCTTGTGGTTGGTTAGGGGTGGGAAGATAATAAGTTTCGCGGGTCGGACGTGATTTAGAGTCGGTCGACACGGATTGAGTTAATCGAATTTATTTTTATATAGATCAGAACATTTTAAGAGTCATGTCATCACGAACTGAAGAGCTAAAGACTGATGTGGGTGGTCAGAAATTATTGCGGGTATTCCTTATTAAAGGAATAATGTGATTTGACAAGAAAGAAAGTGGGCACCTAGGGAAGTGGGGCCTTTCCCACCATTGAGATGATAAAGCCAGTGTTGTATAAGCTCGTCTTATTGGAGCATTGTTATCGGTTCACGATGGTTTTGCATATCATCCTCAAGGTGAGACCTTAAGAATGATGGAATATATAGGTATGAAAACATTTAAACAGACATATCGCTAATCTTGGGTCGTAGCGAGTAGGCCTTAAGTCAGGATGGTACCACTAGCGGGTGTATAGTGTAGTTACCAAAATTTTATCATGAATTAATGTTCTTTACAATTGGATGTCGTCTGGGTAAGTATCCGAAGTTTTTGGTACCACGCATATCTAAATATCGAGGACGAATTCCTTTGTAAGGGGGCAAGTATGTAACATTCCGTATATTTGGGAATATTTAAATTGACGTGTCACAATAAGTTAATTAAATTGAACAATAAAGTGAATTGAATAGATATTAATTAGTAAGAAATGGATTAATATGTATGTGCTATTATATTTACCTGTGTGATAAGTAAATGAAATTGTATTAATTTATATTAGGTCATAAGTGGACGGTATCTTATTCGGGACGCGCGTGTGGAGCCGTGTTGGGAATAAGATGGTAAATTAATGATAGATGACTCGAATGGTGATTTTGAGTGCACGTTTGATCCGAAATAGGTCGAAATGGTCAAATTAAGTACTCGGGTAGTGATTGGGTTCCGGGTGCTTTTTAGATTCAATGAGACTCGTTTAGGGTATACATATCATTTTAAATATGCATGTTAATCTAATTTCGGGATTAGGCTTATAAAATGAAAGGTTTGGGGTTAGAGAAGAGTCACATGGTGATATCAAGAGTTTAAGTTGTTATATCAAGAGTTTAAGAGAGAAGTTAGAGAGAAAAGAAGAAGAAACTCAAAGAACTCAAGAGGAATACCAAAAGGACTCAAGAAGAGATCAATTGGGAGAATATTTTGGAGATTTCTGGGCTAGGATTATCATCAACAAATATAAAATCATACTCTACAAACCATAAGTCAAGTGATTAACTTGCTTAGTTGTGAGTGCATAAAATATCACAATAAAGGAATCCACGAAGACAATTACAAAGTGCAGAAAGTAAAAGAAATCACACACATAACAACGATATACGTGGTTCGGAAACTTGCCTATGTCCACAGAGAGGTTACTTGTTCTTATTAAGTGTCTCTCAAACTCTCAAGTTTCAATCACTTTTCCCCGGGTCAGGGTGTACAATTTATAGATCTCGTTTCATAGAGTTTAAGTCGCATAAGGAACTCAATAATCACGTCAAATATATAATAAATCACCTTAATATCTCTGTCGAGATTATTGATGGTTGATTTAAGTATATTCTCAAGTCTTTTTCTATATATTAAATACTCATTTGCTAGTCGAACATTTGATTTGGGTCGGGCATCCCCTTACGTGGCATTGGCTTGTTCAGCTACTTTCATTAACTACAATAAATAGGTACCCACAATTGCCTCTAAAAAATTTTGGGCTTTTGTAAGGTGTGGGCCAATAATTTTTAACTAAACTAGAGGCCTTGAAATTTGAAACACATCGTGCTTGCAATCGTAATGGAATCTTTATAAATTTAGTGAACTTTGAAGGGGTATGCTCGTTATGAGCCGACCACCATGGTATATTTGTAATTCATTTAACTAAACAGGGTTGCCATTGTCAGGCCGGGCATTTAAATCGCCAAAAATTGTATAGGAGATTATGTGTGATCATTATTATCGGGATTCAAACCAAAGGTACAGTTCCTTGCGTCGATTTAGTTCAATGAACCTTCTTCCTTGCTCTCTAAGCTTTGCAACGTTCATCTTCCTCGGTGTCTTATTTTTCCTCATAGCTTTGTCAATCTTTGTAAGTTCAACTCACCTTCTCTGTTTTCCTTTTCTCCTAATTTTTCTGCAACTGTATCTAGGGTTCTTGTGTGTTCATGGAAAAGCTTGATGATAACTCAATAGATTAATTTAGGAATAAGTACAATATTTCTGATTGGGTAGAAATTGATTGTGCCCCCTTACCTATAAATATGTGTGACATTGAAGGGAGGCGCTGGATTCATACCCTTATGGTAACCCCACAAGTTTGACTTTTCCCCCAAACCCTTTTTTCCTTAAATTCTTTAAATACTTTGAAGTAGCTCCTGCCCAATATGCCCCTAACGTATAGAAAATAGTGAATGGGGTTCATAAGATTAATACCCTGTATGACACAAAGTTGGGTCTTGCTGAAATCTGTTATTGTTATGTATGGTCGAGAACAAGTGATGGCCTTATTTACTTGAAGACCAGGAGGGTTAATCAAGTCCTGGTGATAAATCTTCTAGACTCGCACAAGGATTACTAGGGCCAAGGTTTCATTGCCAAAAAATGGCAATGTCTTCCTGCTCCCGCGGGGAGACGCAAAGGGGTCCAATAATTTTTTACTATGGAGAGGAGCGCATAGATCGCTGCTTTTTATCTTGTTGTTGTATCATTTGGTCTTCATTTTCATCTTTTTTGTCTTTTGATAATTGTCCTTTCTTCGTCCATTTTACAACTCGTTCAAAGAAACTTGATCCTGACATTAGTGACATCAATGTTGATGAGCTTCTGAAGGCTTAGAACATCAAAAAGAGGCTACCTGACAGCAAGCATCCCAGGTCAGCAACTTATCTGTTGGACTACAAAAATACTACAATCGTATTTATTACTCATCCTGTAGATGAGGTTCTTGATTTGAGAACTGTAGAAGGGTGTCTACCTATAAAAAAGTAAAAATATTATTTTATTAGAAATACTGAGAAGAAACCCAGGGTCCCGGCAGAAACTCATATTGAGCAGGAACCCCCCCGGGGTCCCGACAGAAACTCGTATTGGGCAGGAACCCCCCAGGGTCCCGACAGAAACTCATATTGAGGAGGAGCCACCCCAGGGTCCCGGCAGAAACTCATATTGAGCAGGAACCCCCAGGGTCCCGATAGAAACTCGTATTAAGAAGGAACCCACCTAGGGTCCCGGCAGAAACACATAATTGAGAAGGAACCACCCCAGGGTCCCGACAGAAACTCATATTCAGCAGGAACCCCCAGCGCCGCTGTAAGGGTCAGTGCCGCTGAAAGTGTCAGCGTCGCTGCAAGTGTCAGCGCCGCTAAAAGTGTCAGCGTCGCTGCAAGTGTTAGCGCCGCTGCAAGGGTCAGCGCCGATGAAAGTGTCAGCGCCGCTGCAAGAGTCAGCGTCGTTGCGAGCGTCAGCGCCGCTGCGAGCGTCAGCGCCGCTGCGAGCGTCAGCGCCGCTGTGAGCATCAGCGCCGCTACAAGGGTCAGCGCCGCTTCAAGTGCCAACGCCGCTGCAAGTGTCAACGTCGCTGTAAGAGTCAGCGTCACTAGGGTCAGCCCCGCTGCAAGTGTCTGCGTCGCTGCAAGGGCCAGCCCCGCTGCAAGTGTCTGCGTCGCTGCAAGGGCCAGCGCCGCTGCAAGTGTCTGCGCCGCCGCAAGGATCAGCGCCGCTTCAAGTGCCATCACCTCTTCAAGTGCCAGCACCGCTGCAAGTGTCAGCGCCGCTGAAAGTGTCAGCGCCGCTGCGAGGGTTAGCGCCGCTGCGAGCATCAGCGCCGTTGTGAGCGTCATCGCTGCTGTGAACGTCAGTGCCGCTTCAAGGGTCAGCGCCGCTTCAAGTGCCAGCGCCGCTGCAAGTGTCAACACCGCTGCAAGAGTCAGCATCACTAGGGTCGGCGCCGATGTAAGGGTCAGCGCCGCTGCGAGGGTCAGCTCCGCTACGAGCGTCAGCGCCGCTGCATGCGTCAGTGCCGCTTCGAGTGCCAGCGCCGCTTCGAGTGTCAATGCCGCTGCAAGAGTCAGCGTCACTAGGGTTAGCGCCACTACAAGTGTCTGCGCCGCCGCAAGGGTCAGCGCCGCTTCAAGTGCCAGCGCCGCTGCAAGGGCCAGCGCCGCTTCAAGTGTCTGCGCCGCCGCAAGGGTCAGCGTCGCTTCAAGTGCCAGCGCCGCTGCAAGTGTCTGCGCCGCTGCAAGGGTCAGCGCCGCTGCGAGGGTCAGCGTCGCTGCGAGCGGCAGCGCCGCTGCAAGCGCCAGAGCTGCTTCAAGTGCCAGCGCCGCTGCAAGTGTCACCATCGCTGCAAGAGTCAGCGTCACTAGGGTCAGCGCCGCTGCACGGGTCAGCGCCGCTGCAAGGGTCAGCGCCGCTTCAAGTGTCAGCGCCGCTGCAAGTGTCTGCGCCTCCGCAAGGGTCAGCGTCGCTTCAAGTGCCAGCGCCGCTGTAAGTGTCTGCGACGCTGTAAGGGTCAGCGTCGCTGCAAGTGTCTGCGCCGCTGCAAGGGTCAGCGTCGCTTCAAGTGCCAGCGCCGCTGGAAGTGTCTACGCCACTGCAAGGGTCGGCACCGCTGCAAGGGTCGGTGCCGCTGTAAGGATCAACGGCGTTGCAAGAGTCAGCGTCACTAGGGTCAGCGCCGCTGCAAGTGTATGCGCCGCTGCAAGGGCTAGTGTCGTTTCAAGCGCCAGCACCGCTGCAAGTGTCTGCACCGCTGCAAGTGTTAGCGCCGCTGCAAGTGTTAGCGCCGCTGCAAGGGTCAGCGCCGCTTCAAGTGTCAGCTTCGCTGCAAGTGTCAACGCCGCTGCAAGGGTCAGCGCCACCAGGGTCAGCGCTACTACAAGCGTCAGCGCCACTAATGCAAGGGTCACTGCAGAAATGTTATTCGAGAAGTGCCGCTACAAGGGTTTCGGCAGAAACTCATATTGAGGGAGTAGCTATCACAAGCAACTCCTCATCATGAAACATCAGTCTCTAAATGAACAACATCACTAACACTTTACTTTCTTATACAGGTTGCCTAGTCGAGCAAGTAGGGCTCGAACAGGCGCGTTGGGACCTCCCAAGAGTTTTGGCTTGGCGACTGAGGGACAAGGTATGTTGAGCAAGCTCAACCACTTAGCACTATAGGATTGAGAGAATACTAGTAGGAGACCCTAGGGTCACCCAGTCCTCACACTTAATCACAAGCGAAGTGAGCAGCCAAAGGGCTTGCTGCTCACAAGAAAAGAACTGTTTATAAAATGATTTTAGAGGAGAGGGTCCTCTAAACCCTTCTCAAGAAAAATGATTTTAGAAGGGGGTCCTTGAGATCCCCCTCAAGCTTGCAAATATTTTAGAGGAGGTGGTCCTCGAGACCCCCCTCAAGTTTACAAAGTTTGTATCAAAGTTACCATTTCAAAAGATATTTAGCAAATCAGATATTTTGTCTCCATTAGAAGACATATTTGCTTTTGAACTTTGGTCGGCGCCAGGGGGCATCTGCCAGAGGGGACAGGCAGACCTGCCTGCAGGTAGGACAAATAGTACACTGCAGACTTTGTCCCTCACCAACCCTCTAAGTTTTGGCGCCAAAAGTGCCAACCCAGCCTTAGTGCCCAAGTATAAATAGGACCCCTGGGCAAGGTCATAGATATGATAGAAAAACTGAATAGCAAAGTCACTCTGTCAAAATCACACCAGAACCTCTCTAGTATTCTCTCCCTGCTCTCTCTCTAGTGCTGAGTGCCTTGTTCTTTCACTCCCCACTGACAGCCATCACTCTCAGGAGCTCCTGTTGAGAAAATTACTATTATTTTTGTGGAAGTTCATCTTCTTGCAGGGAGGGAGTTCCAGCTTGAGCTCCATTTTTTACCAAAAGGAGAAGGTCTCTTCAGAAGCTGCTTCAGAAGTTCTTGAGAACCTTGCAGATAGCGTCCATTGGAGTGGGTCATGCCTCACCCTTTCCAGTTATTCATAGATCCCAGTATCACTACCCTCCTACAAGAACTCTAGAGGTTGGCCCTTCTTAGACAATTATTCTAGAAGAGGAAATTTAAGAAGGAGGAGAGGAAGAAGTGGAAAAAAGTGAAGAAGAAGAAGAAGAAGAAGAAGAAGAAGAAGAAGAAGAAGAAGAAGAAGAAGAAGAAGAAGAAGAAGAAGAAGAAGATGATGATGATGATGATGATGATGAAAAAAAAAGAAGAAAAATAAAAAGACATGGATCCTTTGATAAAGAGGAGGAAATGAAACTTCCTGGTGATGACAACCAGACTCTCTAATCTAATCGGATCCAATCTTTAAAGACATTAGCAACTGGTTCCTTTGGGGACAGTGGTTTTAGCCCATTGAATAAGGGGAAAGAGAAAAGAAGGAGAAGAAAATAGTGGATGAAGAGAGGATAAGAGATAAGGAGAGGAGAAAAGAAGAAAATAATAAAGAGGAAATGAGAGTGGAGGATAAGAAGAAGTTAGTCCTACCGTCCTCAGGGGTACAGTCTTTCCTAAGCCTTAAGGGGGATAGCGTGGGTGATGCACGTTCCCTTGCCCTTGACCTATTGAAGAGGGCAGTGCTCATCACTGATCTCGAGTGTTCTTCCAAGTTGGTATCATCCTAGCTCGCCCTCAAAACTGCATAGGGGATGGCCCTAGTAAGTCTTTCCCATCGTTGATTTTTCTTTTCTCATGTAGTTGCTATCTGATTTTACCACTCTTTTGGGCGTCCATGCTGGTAACTCTAGGAGAGAACAAGATCTGAAAGATGCCTTACAGGCTGAGAAGCAAGCCTTTGCTGAAGCTCGCCAAGCATGGGAGTGTGAGAAGGAGAAAATGACCAAGGTTTATGACACTCTTGGGGAAACTCAGAAGGTGGTTATTGCTGAGAAAGCATAGCTGGTGGAGGCCAATGAAGCCTTATCCAACAAGGTTATCAAGCTGGAGGGTGAGCTTCCTCGGGAAAAAGATGTGAGCTATCGTGAGGGCTTTTATAAAGCCTATGATAATGCGGAGTGGAAGTTGGCCTACGGATGCAAGGTATCTTTCAAGAAAGGATGGGATCATGATTCTGAATTTGATTTATTTAACCTTTATAATCCTAGTATTGATCCTTTTGTAGGGGAAAAACAAGACGGTGGCGATCAAGCTGTCGATCATACCAAGATTATCCCTATCGAAGTTGGCAAAGGTGATGGTGCTGGCAAGGAGCAACGGGTGATTGACAAGGGAAAGGCTATTGTTAATGGCGATTAGGTGAAGGATCAAGAATCGTGGACTAGGACTTATTTTCCCTGTACGATCCTCTTTTTAACAGTTTGTAACTTATTTTTGAGAACTTAATGTATGGGCTCTTGGCCACACTTTCTTTGATGAATGAGAATGGAATTTTATTCCTTTGTGCATGTGTTCCCGTGACTTTTCATGTGCTAATACTTTGCTTCTGGTCTAGTATGTATTATTTGTAATCCGTTGATCTGGATTGATATATTCATCCTAACTCTCAACTGGGGAAGCTCAATGGACCAAATATCAGCTTGAAGGCTCGCAAAGCCCTTGTAAAGATTTATAAGTCCCTAAGGGTAAGAAATGATCAATACTAGAACTAGACCGAGGTTATCTCCAAACTAAAATATGATAACCAAGAGATTGAGGATATTGGTGCCTCAGTACAGGAGGAAATAAACTCCTTAAAGGACGAACTCATAGAGAACGTTGAGGTCAGGTAAGTAGGCGAAGTCCTTCAGTTTAAAAATGATGCTCTTAGAACAGAGGTTACTAGCCTAAAAGCGTTCATGACTGTACTGAAGGAGTATGTTAAAAGGATGAGATACTCATTTAATATGGGACCTCGATATGTCTGAGGAGAAGGTTATAACACTAGTTGGGCAAACGCCCCAACGAGGCTTAAGGAGGATGAAGAGGTCGTCTTTACTCGAGGATGAATAAGTGCCCTCAAATAGGTGAAGACTCCAAAGGAATCCAAATAGAGGTATAAATACCAAACTGAGTGTGCGGCCTATTTCCATAACCCATTATCCAAGGATGATGAGTGGATCTCAGTTGATGCCATTCATTTCCAACTTTGGAGCAAGACCTTGATGAATATGTAGAATAACTTACCCCAAAACGAGATGATGGTCGAAGAGCACTTATTATAGAGTATCTTGCTCGCCGCCCTAAGCCACCTTAGGTCTTTAGCATTTTTTGGTTTTTTGATGTAATTGTAATCATATATTTCAGCAAAGAACTTTATTAACCCTATCCCATGTTTTGAGCATATGCTGACTAAACACGTGTTAATAATCGGTGCTTGTGTTATTGAAAAAGCGTTTGATTGTTGGTTACTTGATATCTTTACCGACCAAATAATACTGATTGACCAACTTAGGCTTTATACTATTTATTTTGGGTTTTAACCGACTAAATGATATGTAAGTGTTAGCCTTCTACTTTTATGTGTTAAGACATTCTCCTAGTCCGATATGCTTTATCAATATCGATCCATCCACTTTACATTTTAGGTCGTGTCGTCGCACTTCCTTAGACCTAAGTAAGATGATGGAAAGAATGTACCTGGCTAGTGGGTAATCCGCCCGAGCAGGATTTCCTCGATCAACAAAAGTTAGCGACTAACCTGAGTTGGAGTTATTGCCTAAGGATCCCCGGTGGGCTTTTGTCGTCTTCGTGGAAACCCATGAGGTCCCTTGTGTTTACAACAAGAGCCTAAAGGATATAGTAATTGAAACGATTTTACTGGCTCCCTGTATTTTCTACAAACCCCACCCGACATGTTAAGTTCTCTGATTTGAAAACAAGTTGAACAACTTGCCGTAATCTCAAGAGTATAGCCATGTATGAAGGATATATCATTTGGAAATGGTGTGTATTAATAAGATGTCATTAGTAAGAGCTAGGCAGCCAATGCAAAAATATGAAAGTAAATGGGTCAATTCGGCCTTATTCATTAAATACTGTATAAGCAATCCTAAGCTTGAAAATAAAAATTTACATAGTAAAGATAAAGAAGATTTAAAAGTAAAACTTCGTGAGGTTAGTTGTGTTCCATATTCTCGGTATTTCCATACCCTCCAATGTTTCCAAGTGATATGCTCCTTGAAGGTCGTCTCTGATTACTCTGAATGGTCCTTACCAATTTGGTCCCAGTTTTTCGTCTGATGGTTTTACGGTACTGCCGATGACTTTTCTTAGGACATAGTTACTATCAGAAACTTCCTCGGGTTAAGCCTTTTATTGTATTGCTTGGCCAGTTACTATTGGTAGGAGACCAACTTGACCAAGGCCAGCTCTCGTCGCTCATCTACTAGGTCAAGATTAGTGTGTAGTGCATCATCCTTGAGGCCTTGGTCGATTAGAGTGGATCCCATAGTAGGGAGACCTGCTTCCATAGTGATGACATCTTTCATTTCATAAGCGAGTCCAAAGTGTGTTTCCCAAGTTGGTTTTCTGGGGGTGGTACGGTAATCCCACATAATATAAGGGAGTTCATCAACCCAGGCACCCTTGCCCTTTTCCAGTCATTTTTTCATCCCATCGATCATGGTTTTGTTAGAAGCTTCTGGCTGCCCATAGCTTTGTGGATACGCCACGGAACTGAAGTGGTGCTTAATACCATGTTCATCGCAAAATTCTTTAAATAAGATAATTTCAAATTGCATACCGTTGTCAGTGATAACAGTTCTTGATACCCCAAAGTGTGTTACAGTGTTCCTCCAGATGAACCTTGTCATGTTAGAGTCTCGAATGTTTGTCAGTGGTTCTACCTCTACCAATTTGGTAAAGTAGTCTTTGCCGACTAGTAAGTACTTATGATTCCTAAATGCGGTAGGTAGTGGTTCCACTATATCTTAACCCTATTGAGCGAAGGTCCATGGGATGGTCAAGGATTTTAGGTTGATAGTAGGCTAGTGGACCAAAGGGGAGTGCTTCTGACACTTTTCGCACTTGCGTACGTGTGCACTTGCGTCCCTTTGCATATAAGGCCACCAATATCCTTCTTTGATTACTCAAAAATCCAACGATCTCCCACCTGCATAACTCCGGCAAATACCTTCATGGAGATCATTGAGAACTTGCTTGGCGTCATGTGGATGAACGCACTGTAGGTAGGGGCTTGTAAATGACTTCTTATAAAGCTTTCCTCCGGGGGTAAGATAAAAGTGAGCAGCTTTCACCCTGACTTGATGGCCTGACCTCTTATCATCTGGCAGAATGTCACTCCGTAAGTAATTAATTATAGGATCCATCCAACTGGGGACTTTTTCTAAGAGGAGACTTGCTCGGCTACAATTGTCTAGTTAATACTTGGTTGCGCGAGGAACTCTATTTGGATAGTTCTCCTTAGGTCAGAGTCAATGGCTTAACTAAGTGTTTCTAAGGCATCGTCATGACTATTCTGCCCCCTGGTGAACTGCTGAATTTCCATTTTTTCAAAGTTTGTCATGAGACCTCTTACTATGGCTAGGTAGGTAACCATTAGATCATCCTTGGCATTGAAGTCACAGCTTACTTTCTTGGAAACCAGTTTGGAATCACTGAATATGTGGAGGCATCTTGCCCTCAGTAATTTGGCTTTTCACAAATCGGCGATCAATGCTTCATACTAAGCTTAGTTGCTGGAGGCCTCAAATCCTAATTTGATTCCTTGCTCAACCAAAGTGCCCTTAGTGGTGTTGAGAACAGTTCTGACTCTTGCCCCTTAGAATTAGAGGCTCTATCAATGTACAGGGTCCATTCCTTAGACGGTGTTTACTGTGTTGTTGCCTAATCATTATCTGGTTGGATTATTGGTTCATCTCTTATAAACTCAGTAGTAAGATCTACTAAGACCTATCTCTTGATGAACGTTTAAGGCTGGAAGTGGATGTCAAATCTCTTGAGTTAGACCGACCACTTTGAGAGTCATCCGGAGAGATCGACTTTTCATAAAATGACTTTAAGTGGGTAAGAAGGGATTACAGTTATGGAGTGGGCTTCGAAGTAATGCTTAACTTCCTTAAAGAAACCACCAGAGCATAAGCAAACTATTCTAGAGGTAGGTACCGTTGTTCAGTGTCCAAAAGTGCCTTATTGGCGTATTAAATCGAGTGATATCCTCCTCCTTTTTCACACACTAGGGAAGATATTAGAGTGTGGTCTGATACAGCCAGGTAAAGGCACAGTGGGTCTCCATTATTTGGGATGACCAAAAGGGGTGGATTACTGAGGTATGATTTGTTCTCTTCCAGATCTCGCTAACAGTTATCGTCCTATATGAGGCTTTTGTCCTTTTTTAGGAGCTGAAAGAATGGTCGGCAGCATTTCGAAGACTTGGAGATGAAGAGATTGAGCATCGCTAGCATTCCAGTAATATTTTGAACATCTCTCAATGTCTGACGAGGATAGACTCTAGTGATAGCATCGATCTGATCCGGATTGGACTCACTTCCCCTCTTACTGATTAGGTAGCCTAAAAATTTACCTGACTGGACACCGAATGAACACTTACTGGCATTAAGCTTCATCCGATATTTCTTGAGGATCTCAAAGGTCATCGCTAAGTCTGCAAGGTGGTCAGACTTATTCTTGCTTTTAACAAACATATCGTCAATCTATACCTCTATTGTTTCTCCCATCTGTTTGCTGAACATCCTGGTGACCAACTTTTGATAAGTCTCCCCTGAATTCTTGAGGCCAAATGGAATAAACTTGTAACAATATAACTCGGTATGGGTTATAAAAGAGGTTTTATCCTGGTCTGGCCCGAATAAAGGATTCTGATGGTGGCCAGAGTAGGCATCTAGGAAGCTCATCCTCTCGTGTGCCACTGTAGTATCGACCAACTGGTCTACTTTTGGGAGAGGGAAGATGTCTTTGGGGTATGCCCTATTGAGATCAGTAAAATCAATACAGACCCTCCACTTGCCATTATTCTTGGGTACTACAATTGGGTTTGACAACCATTTAGAGAACTGAAACTCCCTGATGGATCCTGCATCCAGTAGCTTCTCTACTTTATTCTCCACTGCCTTAGCCTTCTCTGGGGATGTTCGGAGAGCCTTTTGAATGATTGGTTTGATGGTTGTATCGACGTGCAGGAAATGGAAGGCTACACCGGTATCAATCCCTGGTAACTTGTACGATTCCTAAGCAAAAACATCCAGATTGCTCTTATGAAACGCAACTAACTCTTTTTTCTCTTGATCGGCGAGATCAACTTCGGTCAAAAACTTCTTATCGATCAAGTTGTCATCAGCTATAATTTTTTCTAGGTTTTCAATGACCCTATCGACGGGTTGGACCCTAGACTCCTCCACACTTGGTCGATCGTACCGTAGTTGCAATTTAGAGGGCACACACCCCTTTTGGGCTCCCTTCTAAGCAAGCTCTATCTCCTTCTTCTTTTCATTCTTCGGGCGGATAGCTATAATAAAGCACTACCTGGTCGTGGCCTGATCACCACAGATTTTGAGCACACCTCGATCAGTAATATACTTCAACTTCTGGTGGTACGTGAAGGGTACGACCCTCATAGCATGGAGTCAACCTCAGCCCAAAATAGAGTGATACGGGTACTCAATGTCCACTGATAAAAACTCAACGAGTTTTTATATGTTTCCTGCTTTGACTGGGAGAATGATTTTCCCTAATGTCATCGTGATCCATCATGTAGAACCGACCAGTGGTATTGTGGTCTCTTTCAGGTCGGTGATAATACGCAAATATTACGAATTTCATCCTCCGAATCGATCCATTCAACCCCCTCAAGTATCTTATTCCCTATATTTATGCTCGTTAACCAGACAACCTCAGATTTCTACGTTAACATATTTTGCAGGGGTTAATTAAGCGTTTATAGGTATTTGGATGCTAAGTGTGAAGTTCGGACGCATTTCGCTAGATTTCCCTACACGATCGCACGTTCAAGGGTATTTTAGTCTTTTCACATATTGGGCACCTGGACCAACATCTTCACGGAAGTTGTATCCCTCCTCGCAATCTTCGTGTGGCTACGAACGGTGCGCGATTACGATTCAGAATGAAGAAGTTACGGGGATTTTAGCGGAAGAGAAATGCAAACATGCCAAAACAGGAGGAAGGAGTTGCAGACCTGCTTGATCGATCGATCGATCCTTCAGTTTTTGCAATTCTTTGGGAGACAGTGGGCTTCAATTTTCACCATCGATCGATCGATCACAAGGGATCGATCGATCGATCCCCTATTTTCTGCAGATATTTTGGCTTTTATTTTCTTTCTTCTTTTCTTTTCTAATTCATTTCCCACTTACTATACAAAGCATTTTTTGTTGTAAATATCATTGGATTAAGAGATAGAATAGATTTTAGGATAGTTTAGCTTAGCGTTTGGGTTTTTGAAGAGTTCTTCTTCAATTATCTTTGGATTGACACCCTTTTTGGTTTGTAAGTTGATTATTCATTCACCCTCTCCATTAATATAGTGTGTTTTTACTTAATTCTTTCTTTGTTTATTAGGTTTACAAGCTTTCATAATTAGATTCACATTCTTTCTTTTCGTGATTTCTAGTATAGTTTTATCGCGTTTGTTTACCGCTTTATTTATCGCATTTTTAACTTGATTTCTAGCTAATTTAGTCTAGGTTGTGTTTGAAATAAACTCACTCGAGTTGACGAGTTGCTTTGCTTTGGTGATGGTGTTTACGGATCTATTTTGGGTGCGTTGTCCTAGTTATTGCACATAGGATATTTGACGGGGCATATCATGTATGTCTCGTGCTTATTATCTTGCATGCGTAATTTTTGGGGTATTTGTTGACGTCAAAATCTCATTAGACTTTTATGCGGATTTAGGGGCGTGACAACCCTTAATTCAATTAACTGTCGAAACGAGATGCACTCGTAATAACTCGTCGACCCATTTATACATTTTATACTAATTAACTCGGGTGAGGGATATTCGACGCAATCTATAGTTTTACTCGCTTTCATAATATAGCTTTATTTTCCCTCGCCTAGATTAAATATTTCCCTTTTTCGCATCTTTTCCTGTTTAGTTTGTAATTCACCTTTTACACTTTTATTTAGGAATATTAAATCAAATAAATTCTAGCAACTCGTCTCTGTGGATTTTTGATACCCAACTTACCACTGTGCTTGCCCCGTAAGTGTAGTCATAATTTAGGTTTGTTTGTATTATCGCGGTGAAACGAAAACAACGAATGTGCCCTTACACGAGCACACCTTTCACGCGATGAATCAGTCGGCAATGTTTGGCTTCGGTTTATGGAACATTTCTAGGTACATCACTTCTGAAGAACTCCCCCGATCCACAAGTAGCTTATCAACGTCCCAACTGGCTATCTTGATAGTCATCACAAGTGTTTTATGATACGGGGTTCTCACCCCGATCAAATCTTCCTCGATAAACATGATATGCCTGGTGTAGTCGACGTCCTCGAGTCACCGATGTTTACCAGTCTGGGTTTTAGCAGGGTCGATCTGAAAAGCCTCCATAATGGAAGTTACCTTCTTGAGTTCCATCCAAATAGTTTTCCCTTGGATCTGCTTGAGGTCTGATGCCCCATGGATGACTGCGAACTCATGCCCTGTATTCGTGTTGAGTACGTTATCCAATTTTTGGTCTCCATTGGCTGCGACCTTGTCAACTTTTTCTCAATTTATTCATTGAGGTGCCCAGTTTGGGATAACTCTTCTAGATGTGACTTCAGAGCCTTGCAGTTCTCGATTCTATGTCCTCCCTCCTTATGGAATGCGCATCTCAGCGCGTTGTTTCTTTTGGTCAGGCACCACCCATCTTTTTGGGCCATTTAATAAATGGCTCGTCTTTAATTTTGCTTAGAATTTTGTAAACGGGTTCCTTGAAAACTGTGTTAACATTCTGGAATGCCTTAAACGGATCACCCTTGTTTCCATTCCTGGAGACATTCTTTCCCCCATTCTTGTCTCCCTTCTTTTGGGTATCATTATTTTATGTTCCCTTGTTCGCCTATGCTCGATCTTTATCCTCCATTAGGATGAACCACATCTTCCACCTTAGCGTACTTATCGATACGGTCCATAAGATCATCGATGGTGCTGGCCTCCTTCTTAGTAAAGGATTGGTGCAGCAAAGAGGTGGTCGGCAAACCAATTTTGAAGGATGCTATGGCAACCTGCTCCGAGAAATCCTCGATCTCAAGAAAAACCTCCCAATACCTTTTGGCGTAGTTTCGGAGGTTCTCTTGTGGATTTTTCTTCATCGTGAGCAGTGCATCCATTCACTTGGGATGGGAGCTGTTGGTTATGAGTCGCATTATGACGGCCTCCACCAGGGCTGTAAAATTTATGATTGACCTATGAGGCAGCCTCTCAAACCACTTATGTACTACATTGTGTAGGCTAGAAGGGAAAATCATGCACATGAGTGCGTCTTTGTGGCTCCATAAGGTCATTTCTTATCGATATTGCCTCACATGGTTGATGAGGTCATTTCTTATCTACATTATCGATCTTGCTCCATAAGGCCTTGAACCTAGGGATAGTGAACTTCATCAAAGGATCCACCTCCTCGATTTCCCTTGAAAAGGGGGACTTCATCTGAGTGTTAAGAGGTATCCTCGCTAGCTCTTTAGTGGATTCGTCTCCTCGATGGGTTAGATGTTGGTTCATCTCCCTACAAACCAGAATCCTTATGTCCTCCTTCGGCTAATCACTGCTTATGTGGTGTCTTTCTTCTTGGCCACGCTCTGACTTGTCATGTTTAGTTCTCTCTTGGTCACGCCTAGTGATCATCCCTCGACTACGAGTGTTGCTCGCCTGAGGACTTGAAGTCCTAGTACGATAATTTCCAGTAGCCCTATGGAGGTCTCTCTCCATTCTTTCGAGTCGCTTCTGTATGCGAGCATTTTCTTCTGCTTGGAGACATACAGCCTCCTCTTGGTCATGAAGCCTAGCTTCATAAGCGTGACCAGCCTAGAAATATGGGTAGACCTAGGTGGCCCCTGGCTTTCTTCAGAGGGTTGCCTGTCCTGGTGGAACCTGGGGCTTGTATGTTGGCGAATCTCAAACCTGACCCTAGGAGGAACTGGGTCTCCTTCGACATCATCGGCTTGGGGAATGTTGTTGTTTTGGTGAGACATCACGGTCTTTCTGTTGATGAGTATTTCATAGGAATAGAAATCGGTTCCCACAGACAGCTCCAATTGTGAGGGGAAAAACATCACAATAAAGGAATCCACGAAGACAATTACAAAGAGCAAAAAGTAAAAGAATCACACACATAACAATGACATATGTGGTTCGGCAACTTGTCTACGTCCACGGAGAGGTTACTTGTTCTTATTAAGTGTCTCTCAAAATCCCAAGTTTCAATCCCTTTGCCCCGGGTTAGGGTGTACAATTGATAGATCTCATTTCATAGAGGTTGAGTCGCATAAGGAACTAAATAATCACGTTGGATATATCATAAATTACCTAAATACCTCTGCAGAGATTATTAGTGGTTGATTTTAGTATATTCTCAAGTCTTTTGCTATATATTTAATACTCATTTGTTGGTCGAACATTTGATTTGGGTCGGGCAGCCCCTTAAGTAGCTTGGGATCGTTAAGCTACTCTCATTGACCATAATAAATATGTCCCCACATTAATATTTTATCTTTGCAAGTCAATTCATATTATAGTTAGTGACAATTGTTTTGGGTGGGATTCATATGAAAATTGATTTTGGGGACACGATTTCATAGGATTGTAATGTGAATTATATAAACTGAAATATCAAAATAGGATCCCATGTAAAAAGATAGAATCTTGATTGAAAAGATTTGAAAAATTGTGAATTCTTGTATTATTCATGAGAATTATACAAATCTTCTATAATCCAATTTTCACTCGGCATTCGGCTCATAACCTTTCCTATATTACGGTAGGTAGTAGACGATTTTATAAGGACATTTTTGCCCGTTATCAATTTATATGTCGTATACCGCTACACCGTCGAAGAAGTTCAAGATCACATTCACATCAAGACGGATCTGAATAATCAAGGTCCTTCAACAAACAGTCTCCGCAAGGTTAACTTTGGTAAGGTTATGTTTTAGAGTGCCTTAATAATGCACAGTATTGGGATTATTTTTCATAAAATATTTTATAAGTGTTGGAGCGGAGCTTTAAAATTTTTTATTAAATTTTTTTTGAATTCATACTATCTAAAGTTTTTGTTCTTGTACACCTTTCCGTAGAAAAATCATAACTAATTCAAAAAAATCAGAAAAATACGAAACTGGCGGCCACGCATTCATATCGAAATTATCTACAATCATGGACTGGAATCTCGTTTCATAGGTCGTTCGTGCCATGCCCCGGCTTAATTTTGTTAAAATCATCCTTTTAATTAGAGATAAATTGCCTTAAACAATGCTTTAATTTAAATCTCTAAGGAAAAATAGCATAAATTTTTTTTTCCAAAGGTATGTGTAGATGAAAACATAACTGCCTTTACTTATAACTTATAAGTACTACATAAATTTACATAACTAAGATCCTTAGTTTAATAACTACACAAAAGAAATCTTGATATTCAAACCATACTAAATATCCGTCACTCCCCCGTTTTAAGGTCCTAACTTAGCAGTGAACTCCAATTTATAAGCATACCTGAAACAAAACATTATAGGAGTGTAAGCTATAAAGGCTTAGTGAATGACCACATACCACACATATAACCAATTTGAATAACCATTTTTATTTTGTTCTAATGCTATAACCCAACAGGAATTGTGAAACTCTCGCAAGCCTGGACCCGTCACAGTCCAATTAACCCACCACAGTTATTAGGGACCACCACATCCCTTATTAGGCCCGAGTACACAACCTTTAAGTTGGATTAACAGGACCACCACATCCTGTAGGACCCACCACATTCATTAACATTAGATAAAGTACTCACTAGTCCATATCATTATGTAACATCGCTTAACATTTTTAATCATATGCATATGTTTCATAATTACAACATCACTCCCATAAACATTTTTAACACATGTGTTTAACTACACATTTCCATATGAAATTATAAGCATTTATATTTCATAAGGAAGGTCACTCACCTTGGATTTAGTGCTAATATTAATACGAACTACTTCCTTGGTATGGTAGTATTGGTTGCTTCCCCACCTAACAAGTCAATGTCGTTAGTATTTGAATACACCGATTAACATCAAACCCGGTAATACATCACATCAGTTGATCAATCAGAAATAACTAAGGAGGAATTAAATATGACACTTCACATTTCTATAACACCCAATTAATTAGTGTTCTAACACAATTTACAGAATTAAATTACGAATTCGCTAGACAAAGTTATGCCCATTTTATTACAACCTTTTCCAAATCGTTTCTCAAGAAAAACAACAACACAACTTCAACTTCCTGGAATTCTCATAATTTTTGTACAAAATAACTTTCCATGATATTCCACCTAATATCAGTAAACACATTTAATAATACAAATTTAATGTTTCATAATTTTTAGGGCTCATTTTCTATGTCGAGCAAAACGTCAAACACCTGGTATGCATTATTGCTCCTTTAGGGCAGATTTTAAACTAAAACTTCAAAATATCACCAAAGGTTCATTCCTTGGTATTTTTACACAATTTTCGGATATGTTATACATGTATGAGTGTATTTTACTCTCCAACTTGAATCACTCAATTCCAATAAGTATTCCATGATTTATGCCATTTTTAGCATAACTAGGTCAAAATAGAACATTAAGGCGTAACTTAACATTTATAAGCATACATAACCTTGACCTTGGGTATAATTCATGGAAACATATAATAAACATGTTTTATTAGAAATATACATCATAAGCATGAATTTTATAAATCAAAATGCTTTACGAAAAGATGATGTAAATTTAGGACTTTAAAGTATGCATTTACGATCCTAGCTCCAGTTTTAACTTATGTTCTTAACCCATCCTTGTTCCAACACAATTCAGCAATATGGGTATCATTAAAATATATATCCAAATCAAAAATAAAAACATGACAAGTATAGAACTCATCCATGTGACCAACTTTAATAAAGATGTAATTACCTTACGAGGATTCCTCGATTTATAGAAATTTTCCGAAGATTTCTTCCTTAACTTTCTTCTCTTTCTCTCTCTTTAGACAAAACTCTTGTTCATGGCTGAATTGACTGAACAAGTAAGTTGTTTTAACAAGTTTAAGTCGGCCAAACCATCACCCACCCTTTAACCAATCAAAAAATAGCACATGGTGTGCTAATAAGACAATTGTCACTTAAGGGATGGACAGATTTGCCCTTGTTTCCTACTTTTGGTATAACTTCTTGTACGAACCTCCGTTTAACCCATCGTTTGTTGTGTTATAATATTAATTCATATATCTACAACTTTCATAATTTATGTTTTCCCAAAATCATAAACTAATACGCCTAATTTGGGCTTCGAACAGGAAAGTAGCAATTTACTTTTATAAACATAAATCATGCATTAAAAACATAATTTATGATGCATTTAATCGCATAACTAATCATATGATCTAAACATGGTATCACCGATCACAAGCTTGATTAGCATTTAATATAAACCACATATATATCACATGAGCATGCATCCCCTAAACATGATAATTAACATGTTTAACACACATAACCAATTTATAACTTATAATTCCTAAGTTATTATTAATCATGTAATTAACCTTCCTAATCATGTTTTAGGACCTTACAGTTCGAACGACCTCAGATATCGTTCGAACGAAATGGGATCTCGTTCGAACGACACGGGATCTCGTTCAAACGACACGTCGACTTAAATTTTCTATATGAGCGCGTTAAACGAGGCGTATTTTGTGAATAAGTCCTAACGTTTTAAAGAACAGAAGAACTGCGATTTGCAGAATCCTTTTGGCTTCTTCCTTTAGGGTTTAATCCCTTTTTCTTTTTCAATTCACAAATCCCAATATCTTTATGTGAATTGGTTTAGAACCTAAAGAACATACTTTGTTATTGTTCATCCTTTGTGAGAAGATCTCTACAACCGAAAAGATGCGTGTTATTGTGGAGGGAGATTCTATAAAGTTTATGACCGCGTGTCATTGAGGATCTTCAACATGTTGATTCTTTGCTGAAAACTGTGTCAGGGTTGCGTGTCCTTGTGGTGTTGCTGTGCGTAAACCACTACTGATTTCTAGACCGGTACTTTGAAGATTTGCTGAAGGCACCATGCGTTACATTTGTGGGCGATTATCAAGTGGTTTGTAAGTCAAATGTCTTGTAAATTATTTCAAATTTCTAGAAATATAATATTTTTCCTGAAGTTTGTGTCTATTTGATGTGTTTTGACACGTAGTTGCATATTTTAGGGATGAACTAAAATTGGTTTAAAATTGAGTTTTATATGCTTTGGACTCAAATTGTTTAAAAGATTGAAAATTGTATGAAACCATCCATAGGCAAATATTTTTGGGCTAACAAGATTTCGTGTTTTGAGAGCGTTATATATGTAAGAATCCTTTTTATTTTACGTTAGTAGCTTTGTATGCTTTGAGAGTGTGCTTGCAATCTTAATGGATTATTTATATATCTAAATGCCTAACACACACAATTCAAAATTTTATCATTTTATCCTAAACAAGCATTTAGGTGATAAACACATAAAGCAAAACGTGCAGACAAACAAGGCAAAATGAGGGGAAAAAAACCTTGCGGGTAAAGCATTTATTTTTAGCACTTTAGAGAGTTTACAGGACTATCGACTCATAGACTACTTGATAATCGCCACAAGTATAATGCGCAGTGACTTAGCAAATATCTAAAGAATATAGCTCCATCCAGAGTCATCCACACGCGGACTTTCATGCTCGGTATCCACCGATCAACCTTTGTCGTCAGCAGTGAGTTCCCTCGAGAATCACAAGTTTAGCCGTGGGTCCACAAAGGTGTATGCAAGATAAAAGCTATAGGGTTTAAACTTGATTCACTCAAATATATTCTTGGGAAGTGATTTATGAATCAAAAAGATTTTCTAAACTCAAAAGGTTGAAAACTTTTGCATAGGATATGCGAAAATAGTTCTAGCAAAAGTCTTAGTGAAAATAAACACGAAACAGGTATTTTCAAGACGAACACAATTCGAGGCAGCAGCTCGTTTGAACAAGAATAGCATCTCGTTAGAACGAAACATAGTCTCGTTATAACGAATAATCCATCTCATTTGAACAAAGTTCAAACGACCTTCAAACAACCTAAAACAGTACGCCCTCATTCGATGTTCGATCGAAGTAAACTTCAAAGGAGACTTCGAATGAAAAGTGGATCTCGTTAAAACGAGATTCCCATCTCGTTTGAACGAGATGCGCGAACTTTGAAAAAAAATTAAATTAAGAAAAATGCATCTATTTTTAAATAAAAAAATTATTCCAGTTTTAGATAGAAATCAAACATCCCAAAATAAATTCAAGGAACAAATTTAAACTCTAAATAGTATTATGCCTTTATAATGTGGTTATGCTTGAAAGTTGGAGATGTTGGATCTTCGAAATTCGTGGCGTCTCGAGTCGAAGTGTAATGGGATATGCCAAAACCTATGTAAGCCTAAGTTATTTGAGCAACGACAAAAAATATGCTCTTAAAAATCTCCCCCTTTTGGCTATTCCGGTACAAACATAAAATCAAAAATCAAATTACAATAAAATCCCCTAAGACAATACAAATATCATAATACCCTCCCAAAGCCTAAAATGAATAGGTCAAGAATAATGATGTCTTCAAATCTACACTTCTTCTTGTTCTTCTCTTGGGCACTTTGTCTTCATTGAGTGTAATGAGAATATGATCTTACAAAATTACCTACACGCATGAAACAAAGCAAATACCATGTGATGCAATGAGTTCGACATATAAAATAAAATTCATAAAGATAAATTCTTCCCCACAAATCAAACTCATGTAATCTCCCTCGTAATTTGTTCTCCCCCTTTTATTTTATATGAAATAGACAAGGAGTAGAAACTCAACATGCAATATAGAAAACATCACAAAAAAGAATAAGATATCATCAAAAAAAACATATGAATGACAAACATGCAATGATAATCTCAAAGGCTCCACTAACGATTTTTGAAATTTTTTAATTTTTTTTCAAAAAAAAAATCTACAAATACAACACACCATGGAGAAACACAAAAATAATCGAATCATGGAAACGGAATAAAAGGGTGTGAACATATTCCATAGGTTAATCAAAGTAGACAGATATAACATATGTGCACGAAGGAATGAGACGCCACTAACACAAGATCTCAAAGTCTACCTCAAGTGTAAAAATGGTGAACTCAAATGAAATTGACTTAACCTAATAAACTAGTCAAGACCGTAAGTGATTTTCACACCAATAACGCCCAAAAATATTTAATGATTTACGAGATTTTCATAGGACGTGCAAACCCATTGATCTTCGACTTAACTCCCTCAAAACTCACATATTGAATATTTTCTCTCAATTCTTTTGAACAAATTAATGCTCATATGTAGTGATGCATCAATGTTCTTAAAAATTGGCCGGGCACTTCTATTTTTATATGCCTTTAATCTTTTTGGCTCTTTTCTTTTGCAAATGGTGGATATTCATGCAATGTCAACCTATCTTTCGCAACCCGGTTTCATTGCTTAAAATATACAAAATTTATCGGATAAATGATTTACTATATTTTTTTCAATTCGGGCAATGTTCTTACGTGCGCTACTTTTATTATCTTGTTTCTCACATTTGGTTCATTTTAAAAGCAGGATTGAGACGAAAACACTACAATCGATACGTGATAGGTAAGTGCAATACTCAATTAAGTCCATGCTCGTGTGCATTAAAAGTGAGAAAGAGTTAAACATGTAGCAAGAAGTCATCATACCATATCTCAATGACTCCACACATTATAAAACACATAAATGAAATGATGTCACATCTCAAAACACTACAAAATAGTCAAGAGGATATGGAATGAATTGGTGATTCGGGCATCTTTAATGTTTATCCACATATAGTGTCAAAAAAATACAAAACTCTTTGTATTTTTCAAAAAAATTATCAAAAATAAAATCTTTTTGTCTTTTTCACTTTTTCTTAAAAAGAAACCGAAAATTCTTTTGTATTTTTCAAAAAAAATCATAAAACAAAACTCTTTTTGGATTTTCGAAAAATATATTAAAAATAAAAAACATAAGTACAATGATAGTACAAACTAGCAATAAGCATGTAAAACATGAACATGAAAAGCATTATATGCTAGAAACAAGTCTCAACCTCAATCATTAGGACTGGATGAGTTCTCTAAAGTGGATGACATACTTTGAAAAACATCCATCAAATCTTTTGAAGTTTTGACTAAAGACTCTACCTGCTCTTGAAATTGTTCAAAATCTCTCATGTGATGTGAGGGAGCATGCGGAGTAACAAGTGTGGCAGTGCGTGCGGGATCTCATGTGGTAGAATATTGCGAAAGATACCTATGAGACACTCTACCCAATTTAAAGCAAAATTCCCTAAGGTGGCCTCTTTGTTTGCAATGGGAGCGAACATACACGGGCTTGGGTCCACCTCTCTCAAAACATTTGGGACAAGCTATCCTAGGTGGGTTAGGTCAAGGGACATATGGCTCTAACACAAACTCGAAAATCGGATCGGGTGCAACATGGAAAGTGAACACACTGTCATAACCTACTTCTAGCCTCTCAACGTTACCTAAAGCGGGACCGAGGAGCATCTTTCCAACCTTCTTAGATGTGTCATCTAAAGTAACTTTGACCTCCCGGACACATTCAAGATCTCTCTCGAGTTGGGATATACAAGCTTCAGGTTTCTCACGAGTCTCCAATGAAGATTGAAGATCCCCCGTAAGACTAGCCGTCGTGCTGGTAAAATCCTTCTTTTTCCGGCCTAAAACTTTAACTACTCACACAAAGAAACCTTCACCTTCTCGAGTTGACTCGTCGACGCCTCACACACCCTCAAAACTTTCATCTCTCTCTCCAATTTCAACATCCTAAGTGACAAATCCTTATTAATGTTTTTCGTCTTCAACGTCTCGGTGTATAAATCACTAAACAAATTTTGGAGATCACCTTCTCCCTCACTCAAAACACCATCCTCACTCTCACTATCTCCCGAATGAGTCGAAACATCATCAAGACTCTCACATTTAGATATGTCATCATCGGCGTGGGACAAACTAGAAGTGCTAACGTGACTAGCCATGAACGCACGGTTCATGTGGTGATTCTCCCCCGAAATCAATCAACTCGATGTCACTATTGCTAATAGTGGTTTTATTCGCAACCTATTTGCCCTTCGCTTTAGCCTAGTGGGACACTCATGTGCCTTGTATCCTTTGCCCTCGCACTCATAACATCTTATATCTTCCTCTTTATCACCGCTATCCTTGACATCATTCTTATTTTTGTTTTTCTCAAAAATCTTTTTATTGGAAGAATTATTTTTGGAAAATTTGAGAAACTTTTTTTAAAAAATCGCAAATAAGGCCAAGTCATCAATCAAAATCACAATCACCCTCAGATTCAGACTCACAAACTCTCTCATTTTTCTTCTTCTTAGTTTGAGTCTTTAAAGCTACCCCTATATCCTTAGGTTTAGTGGTTTTAGGAACCATATCTATCTCGTATGATTGAAGATCTACTACAAGTTCTTCTAACTTATAAGTGTCTAGGATCCCTAATGAATTAAATACGGTGACCTTAGGAATCAAACGGGTTGGGAGTGACCTCAAAATCTTTTTCACAACTCTCATTTTTATAATTTTCTTATCCAGATTAGAACTCGAATTAACAATGTCCGATAAATGTGCATAAAAATCATTAAATGACTCGAACTCTAACATAGTGTCTCAAATTGAGTAGTCAAATTTTGAAGCTTTGACACTTTTAGAGTTGGTACCGTCGTGAGTGAGTTGGAGGGTATCCCATGCTTCCTTAAACGTAGTGCACGTCATGATGCGACAGAACTCATCAGGGGTGATGGCTCCAAAAATGGTACTAAGTCCACGAGAATTAAAATTACTCCACTTAAATTCATCGTAAGTTCGGGAAGAAACAAGTTTATGGGCGACAATATTATCAACCGTGATCGTGGGAGGAGTCCACCCTCTTTCACAAACTAACCAAACTCTCTCATCCATGGCTTTCAAAACAGACCTCATCCAAGCTTTCTTGTATGCGTAATTGGTACCATCAAAGATGGGCACTCGATTATACAAATTCTCCATTAAAACCCAACTTTTCAAAGATAAACAATTTTTCAAAAAAAACTAATATCAAAGAAAAAGTTTACTGAAAAAATCACACAGTATTTTTTTGTAACCATCTCTGATACCAAACTTGAGAGTGTGCTTACGATCTTAATGGATTATTTATATAATTAAATGTCAAATACACACAAATTCAAATTTTATCTTTTTATCCTAAACAGGTATCTAGGTGATAAAACAGATGAAGTAAAAGATGCAGACAAATAAGGAAAAATGAGGGGGGGGACTTACAGGTAAAACCTTTATTTTCAGCACTTTAGAGAGTTTACAGGACTATTGACTTATAAACTACTTGATAATGGTCACAAGTATAATGTGCAGTGCCTTAGCAAATCTCTAAAGAATACGGCTCCGTCTAGAGTCGTCCACACGCGGCCTTCAACTAGAACTGGCAAAATGAGGCATGACATGATAACATGACACGACACGACATGAAATTATAAGTTAATGGGTTTAGTCTTATGGGGTTTGGGTCATTAACGGGTCAATACGGTAGATCCGTTATCATAACGAATCGGGTTTGGGTTTGTACTCTTACACAATTAAACCGGTTTATACCCATTATTACTCATAAGTGGTACAGGGTTTTATTTGGTCGTGTGACCCGAACTAATATTACACCCATTATAACCCGTTAGTAGGTATGTATATATATATATATATATAACCCCTAAGTTAATCTCAACCGTTAGATTAAAAAATTACACATCGTATAATGTGTTATAACCCTAATCTTATCCTCACATATCTCAATCCATTTACCACGAGTCGCATATCTAGACAGAGAGGAGAGAAAACCCTAATCGTTACCTCACGGTCACCACCACCACAACGGTACACCACTGGTGGTATGTATTTCTCCCTTTTTTTTCTTTTAATCTCTTTAAGATTCGAACATTTTCAAGATCCATGGGCTTCTTTTCAAACGATTTGTGTCTTCTTCAATCCAAACGATTCAAACGTTTGAGATTCATAAACGATTCAAACTCATGAACGATTTTCTTCCATCTTTTCTTATATCCAAACAATTCAAACAGTTGAAATTCATAAAGGATTCATGTGTGATTTTTTTCTTCCATTTTTTCAAAATCCGTGTTTGATTTTTTTTCTTCCATTTTTTTTTCTTCCATTCATGTCTGATTTCAAGGTCCGTGTCTGATAAACTAATTTGTTTTCTGATTTGTTTTTTTATTTTTTGGACAAACGATCTTATTATATATATCTGATAAACTAATTTATAATCTCCTTTTGTTTTCTGATCCGTGTCTGATTTGTTTTTTCAAGATCCGTGTCTAATTCATTTTTTTATATATGTCTGACAAACGATTCATAAATAATTTTGATATAGTTTTTTTATTTGTTTTTTCATTTGTTTTTTCATTTTTTTTCAAGACCTGTGTTATATTTTTTTTTTCAAGTTTTAGGGAAATGGATATTGAAAATTCTTTGGATGTGGATCTCTCAGAAAATGATGTTTGTGAAGTTGTTGAATTAGAGATAAAGGAACAAGAGTCTACTCTACAAGATGCTGGAAAGGTGAAGAAAAATTTGGTATTCCCTCGACTCATAAAAAAACATCTCGTTGCTGGACTTTATTTCAAGAATTATCGGTAGGTGATGATAATAAAAGGAGAGCTAAATGTCGTAAATGTGGCGTAATTTATTTGTGTGACAGTCAGTACGGCACTGGGAATATGTTGGCTCATATGAATAATTGTATTAAAAATGAAGCTACTGAGATTGACCAACTTATTTTGTCCCAAACTAAAGGTTTTATATCATCGAAATCCTCCACATTTGACATGGATGTGTTTTACGACTTACTATTTCAGGCAATTATCACGCATAACCTGCCTTTTAATTTTGCCAAGTATGAGTGCCTTATGGCTATTTTTGAATATATTTCTGAGGATATCAAATTGTCCTCTAGAAATACAGCTAACGCAAGAGTGTTGAAAATGTTTAAAAGAGAGAAAATTAAACTTCAAGCTCAACTAAATTCAGTTTCTAGGAGAATTTGTTTGACTTCTGGACATCCGTAGCCACGAACAGGTACCTAACCCTTACGGCTCACTTTGTTTATAGCAATTGAAAGTTAAACAAACGAATACTGAATTTTTGTCTCATGCCTCCTCCACACACAGTTGTTGCTTTGTCTGAGAAAATTTATACATTGTTGAGTGAGTTGGAGATTAAAAAGAAATTGTTCTCCATCACATTAGATAATGCTTCAAGTAACACTACTTTTATCGATATTTTAAAAAGTCGGTTGAATCTAAAGGGTGCCCTTGTAATGAATGGTGAATTCTTTCACATTCGTTGTTGTGCATATAATTTGAACCTTATCGTCCAAGACGGACTCAAAGAAATTGATGAGGCTATAATTAAAGTTAGGGGGAGTGTGAAATACTTTAAAGGTTTACCCCAAAGAAAATATAAATTCTATGATTGTGTAGTGTCTTTGCAGTGTAGTAGGGAGTTGCAACAAGATGTTCCCATTAGATGGAACTCAACCTATCTAATGCTTGAAAGTGCATTTTTTTTTATCGCCGTTCTTTCATCCATTTCCAGTTGAATGATGGATATAGTATACATTCAAGGTTGAGTGTTATAAAATTTGTATTTAAGTGATTGTCCACTTGTATTCCAATCCATTAGGATTCAGCAATTATTCAAGAGTCTATTGAATTACCTTATTTTGTACTATAAATATGAGTTATATATGACATGTAAATAAAATAAAAGACTCTCCCCTTAAATTCTCTCTGTGTCCCTTTTATTTTACAAATATATAGAGAGAGAGAAATGATCAAGTGAGATCCCAGTTTGAGGCACCTGAATGAAGACCATTTTTTAAAAATAAAAAATATATATATTTTTGGGCTGATTTTTTTTTTATCAAATACCAGAAAGTCCCTCAAACATTTTTTAATACACATTTAATTCAAGTCTTTTATTTTGTACCAAAAAAATCCCTTATTCTCTTATCTTTAAAGGTCCATGCCAGCGACATGATAAAATCTTTTTGGCATGATGAAAAAAATTTTTGTGCAAAATAAAAAGGCTTAAACTATACATGTATTAAAATAAGTTCAAATGACTATTTGGTATATGTCCCATTTTTTTTATGATTTTTAAACATTTCAATAGGATCATAAAAAATAATCAACTCAAAATGATTTTTTTTTGCTATTTTAAAAAAATCGATCAAACTTCGTAAGTTTTTAAATTATTAAAAGATGACAAAATTTGATCAATTTTTTTTAAATAGTAAAATAAATCATTTTCATATGATTTTTTTTATATGTTCCTATTGAAATATTTAAAAACTATTAAAAAAAAGTCCAAAAATATTTTTTTGACTATTTTATCAAAATTAATCCGCGTCAACGGTAAGCAAACGGAGATTCTCTCTCTCTCTCTCTCTCTCTCTCTCTCTCTCTCTCTCTCTCTCTCTCTATATATATATATATATATATATATATACACGATAAAAAAGCATATTTAATTTATTGAACTAAGTAGAGTATAATTTTAATTTATTGAACTACAGTAAGATGCAAGTAGGTGATCTGATGAAAAATGATTGGGCAACCCACCTTTATTCGGTTAGGGACACAAGAACTTTAGTCAATGGATTAGCAAGCATAACTGAAATGAAAATTTTAGGTACTACAAAAAAACACATATTTTATATGTATTTTATGAGTGCCTGTTTATGACAGTGATTTAAATATTCTTGATGAATTGTACAGGAGCTACTTGCTTATCACAATATATATACAAAAGGTTGCAATTTTAAAAAATGGGTGAATAATTATTAGTTTGGGAATTTTGAAAAAAGGTCCTTATAGTGTTCAAAGTGTATAAAAATATGACACTCCATATAATTTTATAAATTTAGTCCCTGTACTAAAAATACCATGAAAAATGGTGAAAAATAGTGCCGCTGACGCGGACCAAAAAAATAAAGGTATCGTACCACAGGAACTAGATTTATAAATGCTATTGTACCACAGAGACTAAATTTATAAACTTGAAAAGCATTGTCCTAAAAATCCAAAAATAGGAAGAAACATGACCTTTACCTTAATTCTCTATATTAGTTTTGAAGGTGGTTGTTGGTTTAAGTGGTTAAAAACTGATATATATTGACCAATTTTATTACAATGTTAAAAAAGTTTATAGACTAATGTTTTTATAGAGTAGCCATAAAATATTTAGATAATATGCAACAAAATATGGCCAAAATGAATTTTTATATCATATTGAAAAAATTGATCCATAATTAAAAAAAAAAAAAAAAACTCACGGGAGCTCAACTTATATATATATATATACTAGCGGATGCCCGTGCCCGAGGGCACGGCGATAAATTTGCTCCTGTGATAAAACCCACCGCATAATAACCAACCATTTTTTTTAAAAAAAACTTTTAAAAAAATATTTGTTTAAAAAAATATTTAAAAAAATTTATTTTAAAAAATATATATATTATTAAAAAAATAATAAAATAATATTGTATATATGTATGCATGCATACATGCATGTGTATGCATGCAACACAAAATGCTATAGATGTTTATCATGCATGTTTATCATGCATAAGTTACTATTCATAACACCATTGTCTCATATTATATAGATATATATATATATATATATATATATATATATATATAGGGAGAGGTTCTTTAGTGGAGCAAAGGAATGGACTTTTTAATGAAGCTTAACAAAAAACACATAATAACACATTAATTTTAATTCCTATAGTGTAAATTGTAATTGATCCGCGCCAGCGGCACCCGAGACCCCACCTTCACCCCACTACCTCCCCCCACCACCCAACCCCACCCCCCCACCATCACCATAGCAGCGCTTATGACAACAGGGCGGCCATGGGGGTGGAGGATGGGGTGGGGGGGTGGGGGAGGGGAGGCGATTGGGGGTGTTTGGAAGCAATCGACACGGGTGTTTGATGCCGCTGGCGCGGACCAATTACACTATAGGAATTAAAATTAATGTGTTAATATGTATTTTTTGTTAAGGTCCATTAAATAGTCCATTCTTTTGATCCACTAGAGAACATCTCCCTATATATATATATATATATATATATATATATATATATATATATATATATATATATATATATCAAGGTTCTAAAAAACGGGTGCCATGACCAAAGCGTGGAGGCCAACCTTAGGCGTAAAAAAACGCGAAATTACGTTTACACCTTTTTTAATATATTTTAATATTTTTTAACTATAATAAGGCTATTAAAAATACTAAAATAGTGCATACCCTAAAAATATGTCTAAATATTTGTAAATTAAAATACTATTTTTATAAAAAACTAAAAAAACTCGCATTTTTTCACGTCTTCTAAAAAAACTCGCATTTTTTCACGCCTTACCCCCATAAACGTTGACCACGCCTTATTCCATGCCTAGGCCAAAACTTTGAGCTCATATATATATATATATATATATATATATATATATATATATATATATATATATATATATAATGCTCATGTGCGGAGTAGTCCGCATTTTAAGAATGCGGACCGGACATATGTCACCTAACGGTACACCTAAAAATTATAGGCACACTCTTTTCAGGGCTCACCGTCAGGTGACACATGTCCGGTCCGCATTCTTAAAATGCGGACTAGCCCGCACAGGAGCAGGACTGTATATATATATATATATATATATATATATATATATATATATACAGAGGCAGGCTCCTGTGCACACTAAGTTTGCACACTAACTTTGCACATTACCTTTTAAAAGTGTGCAAACTTAGTGCTGGCGCACACCAATTTTTTTATGTGATATTTTAACATTTCAACGGACTCACATAAAAAAAATTAGCTCAAAAAAACTTTTTTTGCTATTTTTAAAAAATCGGTCAAACTTTCGCAGTTTTTAAAGGGCTTAAAAACTGCGAAAGTTTGGCCGATTTTTTAAAAATAGCAAAAAAAAATTTTTTTTAGCTGATTTTTTTTATATGGGTTCCTTGAAATGTTTAAATATCACACAAAAAAAATCAACTCAAAAATATTTTTTTTACCACTTTTAAAAGGTAATGTGCAAAGTTAGTGTGCAAACTTAGTGTGCACAGGAGCCTGCCTCTATATATATATATATATGAGCCTGCCTCTATATATATATATATATATATATATATACAGTCCTGCTCCTGTGCGGGCTAGTACGCATTTTAAGAATACGGACCGAACATGTGTCACCTGGTAGTGAGCCCTGAAATGAGAAAGAGTGCCTATAATTTGGGCGATAATTTCTAAGTGCACCGTTAAATGACATATCCGATCCGTCCGGTCCGTACTTTTATAATACGGACTAGTCCACACAAGAACATTATTATATATATGAGTTCAAATTTAGAAACTCACCTTGGTGACCCACTCACTCGATTGGTGCAAACATTAGTTTAATGTTTCCATCAATCATGTGTAATTAGGTCTCCAAATTTGAACTATCTACACACACACAAGATACCAAATAGTCATGTTTCTCTTCGGACCGTCCCAAATCAATAGTCGCTTTTCTTTGGACATTCTTACTCAATGAACCAAATTCAACTATAGATATCTTGAGAATAAGTGAATCCTTAACAAGTCATTTACAAATAGCCACTATTAATATGGGATGGAGGTAGTATATATAGGGATACAATCTTAAAATCTATCGTTGAAGTAAGAAAATGATTACTCGCCAATCGCCAGCCCTCGACACCAAAAAGACGCAAAAACATTAGTATTATATAACTATAAATATAAAATTTCGAAAAATTCAATCAGCTCTTTACATTGTTTTCAGTCGGGTAGAAAAATGTCAAAATTACGATCACCATGGGTGATCTCCAAGTCAAATAGTCCATCACCCTTTACAAATACAATACTGTAGGTAAATTTTAAACTCAAGGTCTTCAAAATATCAAAAGTAAGAATGAAAGAATGTACTGCTCTATTATTCCTAAAAAAAAAAGAGGTAGAAAGTGTACAACTCTTACGATTGTGTCAGCGTCAAACAGGAATAAACCTACATTCGAACTACAAAAACACAGCCACTGCATGATGTCAGTCACAGCAGCAGCTCACTATAACAAATATCCCTAGAAATTCATCACAGAAATCCACTTTTTTCTGTTTTTTTCATTTTTTTTTATAGATCTTCAACAAGTCACAAACAGCAGAAGAGCAGGCATCCAGATATTTCAACTTAAACCCACATCATCATATACCTCATCAAAAGTCTTAAGGCTCATCAGGCACCTGCCTGGGCTGGACTGGACCATCTGAGCTGAAATCCCGGCCACGTCCGCGCCCACGGCCCCTCCCTTGTCCCCGCCCGCGTCCACGCCCTGCAAGTCTCACAAAGCCTTGTATACTAAGATAGATAGATAGATAGATACAGCATGAACTTTTCAGTTTTTGCAACAAAAGAAAAAAAAAAAAAAAAAAAACATGAACTTTCCAGTTTTTGCAAAAAAAAAAAAAGAAAGAAAGAAAAAGAATGCATATATATATAAAATAAACAAGTCGCCAATTGCAAAATAAAAAATGGTTTTTTTTACTTTAATACATTACTAATTCTCGATTTTAGACTTGAATACAATTTTAATTAAAAATTAAAGTTTGCCACAAAATTGTTAAAAAAAATGTTAGTTTAGCTGACACATATTAAATTAAAATCCTAAAAGAGATAGAAATCTAAAAAGAAAATTCATTTTAATTTTAAAAAAATCAAAAACCACAGAAAATCGGGGAGGGGTTTATTTGGTGGGACATTTATTTAAAAGAAAATGGATAGTTGGGGAGGGGGTGGGTTGCACTTTTGAACATGAACTTTATAGAGCTTCAGAAAATGAAGAAATTGGCATTTTTGGCAGGCAGAATGCAGATAGATAAAGCAGGATAACACGATGTTGAGGAATACCAACAAAGAAGTAACAAGTTTTGAAATGATCTTTGTAACAAGTCACTGCCTGATCATGAAGTTTAACTATGCAGGGAGAATGAAATGTAAACATGAAGGATGAAATAAGAACGTAATTTATAAACAGCATCAAAAAAATGAGGTACTTAAAAAAAAATAATACAACAATTTTGGAAGAAAACTAGGGTTAATCATTAAAAGTAAAACATTTTAGCAAAAAGGAAGGGAAAAAAGGCATTACAATTCGCCTATCCAGAATGCATTGACTTTAAAGAAGTTTATGTATCCAAAACCACCTTAGGAAAACGATAGCCGTGCAGGTACAGGTGATCAAATGTTTCTTCAAGTTAAAAGTCACCACTTGCGTGGATCAAACTTTAATAATTACTATGTCAACACAGCATTTCAATTCACATAGGCAATTGTAATTTGATGGAAAACGTATAGTTAATATAGCATAAGATGTTGAGCTTACCACGGACTTGAATAGGCATTGCCCCTGATCCACCATAGTCATTGTAACCACCTGACTCTTGATACATGTCTCCACCACCATAACCTCCTCTTCCACGCCCACGGTAACCCCCACGGCCTCTTCCCCGACCTCGAACTCTTCCGCCATATCCCCTCCCACCTTCCCAACCACCATACCCACGCCCACCTTCCCAACCGCCATCTCCATTGTACTCAACTACTCCATTATTATAATTCCCTACATCACAACCAATGTTGGTTTTACACACGCAAAAAAAAAAGAGAATGAAATAATAAATGCTAAAATAGCTATTGCTTCATGTTCATCAAAACAGTGTTTAATTGATTGCTGGCCCCTTTAGATTATCCAAATATAATTCAATTCTAGGCCAAATAACATCCCAGCAATACAAATAATGAATCTGAATAATGCTATTCAAACCTAGTTAGACTTTGCAAAGTTACTCATTCGAAGTGCATATATCTTGCTTTCAAAGGTATCACCATTTCAGTAGGATAAATTCGGAAAGTAAAAAAAAAATTAATGTCGACTGTTCACATGATTATTAATTTGGGACATAGGCAATGTTTTAAAAAGCGCGCTATTGCGAACGCAATAGCGCGCTATTGCCTTTTGCGATTGAAAAACGCCACGCTATTGGCACTGCTAAATAAGATGCGCATTTTGCGTGCGCTATTGTGCGCGAAAGTGCGCGATTTTGCGCTAAAGTGCGCTATTTTGCGCGAAAGTGCGCAATTGGAGCTTTGGAAAAAAAAAAAAAAAAACGCTGCCATTTTGAAAAAAAGGGAAATGCAAGAGGTGTTTAACCCAACCCTTAACCCTTCAAAAAACTTACGGGCTGTTAAACTTATGGGTTGTTAACACTTTTTTTTTTATTTCTCACTATACTTTTTTTTCATTTAACTTTTTTTGTTTGGGAGCTTTAAAAACTTACTTTTTTTGAAACTTTTTTTCAATAACTCACTTTTTTTATTCATATTTTAGCAACTTTTTTTCAAATCTCAAATAATGTAATTTTTTTAATAAATTCAGTAGAAAATGTATATTTTTTAATAAATTTCAGTGTAAAATGTTTTCTATTTTTTATTTTTCAGATTAAAAAATGGCACACAAAAAAGATTATGGATGGAAGCATGCATATGAAAAAGATTATCAGTTTAAAATGCTACTTATTTATAAAATTTCAGCTTAAAATGTAATTTGTTTTATAATTTTGATTTTAAACTGTAATTTGTCTTTATAATTTCAGTTAGAATGTTAATATTTTATAATTTTCAGTTTAAAATGTTAATCTTTTGTAATTTTCAGTTTAAATGATACTTGTTTACAAAAGTGGAGCTTAAAATGTTTTTTTTTAAATAATTTTCAGCCCAAATAGTTATTTGTTCTATAATTTTCAAATTAAAGTGTTAATTATTTTACAAATATCAATTTAAAATGTTATTTTATATGTTTTTCTAATAAAAAAACTGAAATGCACGGATTGCTTGCGCGATGCGCGACGCGATTTGCGCGATGCGATCCCGGAGCCAAAACGCGACACCTTGCGCAACCGCGATTAAAAACATTGGACGTAGGGAGTAAAATTATGTACACTGGATAAGAAATTTTCAAAACCTCCTCCCTTTCAATTATATTGGTATGGATTGCTTTTCAGTTTCATAAACCAAATCAATTAAATTAAAATAAAAAACATCGGAGTAAAAAGAGTAGCCTAAGAAAACTCCATTATGTTTAGATAGCCACCTAAGAGCTTATCTCATCGTCTAGTCACTACTAATCTTATGTTCTCAATATCGCAAACTTCAATTTCAATAACTTGAAGGAAGACCATATCCATAAAACACCCATGTGAGATTTCATGGACAAACGTGTTCAGCCAGATTCCCACCATCACCAATTATTGCACAAATACATCACAATTTCCCAGATCCATATATAGGGCATCAAAACTTCACTCCATATGTGCGTCATAAAGAATAAAATGCAACACTTGTTAATGGACTTGTAGAATGTATATTCACATACGATTGTTCATTTTTCCTGCTTTTTAGTGCAATGGCAAATGTTTTCCCGCTCAAAACAATATGTCGCAGGTTCGAGTTTTGGAAAGGACGCTCCAAAAAAAGGGGTTAGGCGGTCATCAAAATCGTCTTATTCGCGATTCGAATTGGACGATTCGAGGAACGAATCGAATCAGGAGGTGAATCGCAAATGGTAATTACTCGGACGATCGGGGTTGGAATCGTACGATTCGAGTTGGAATCGTGAATCGCATCTCAAAACAATTCACTAAAATGGGTTTTTAAAACCCCCTATTCGGCGCACGTGTTTTGTTTAAGTTGTGTATTGTACTGGAAAAAAAAAACTTATGAGCCCTAATCAAAACCACGAACAGCAAGCCGAAGCCCTTATACAGCAAGCTTCTCTCAAAACCGACCCCTAATCCAACCGAAAACAGCAAATCGAACCCATAATCCAACCGAAAACAGCAAATCGAACCCTTATACAGCTGCAAACAGTAAACCAACCCAAAATCCAACCGGAAACAGAAAAACTGACCCAAAATCCAACTCATAATCCAACCGCAGGCCACGAACCGAAGTTTATTGTTGCTGTTTGTTTTAAAACGGTACATTTTATTGTGTTTTTGACGTTTTATTTGCTGTTTTTTTCGGTTAAAAAATCTTGGTATTTGTTATAAAATCCCCTGTTTTTTAAACCCCTTGTTTTATTGGTAGCAATTGTCTTCGAATGTGTTTTATTGCTTTAAATTAATATGTTTACTGTTTTAAATTAATATTGTTTTTGTTTTGTAGGTTGTTTTAAATTACTATTGCTAATCTTAGTAATTTTGTGGATTGTTTTAAATTAATATTATTTTAATCTTAGTAGGGGTGGTTTTAAATCTTTGAAAGTATTTGTTAGCTGTTTTAAATTAATCTTAGTATTTGTTTTGTTGTTTTATGATATATTTTTATAATATATTTTTGCTTTTTACATTTTGAAGCTTAAAATGAATACATGTGCTACGATTATTTTTTGTGATATATTATGGTCTATTATCACGTGCTACGATTAGTTTTTTGTCATAGTATGCTTCATTGCGAATTCTATAGTGTTAAATCTCATTTACGTATGTTTTACTACATTTTTATCATTTGATTCCGATTCGATTCACTATTCGCGATTCGGGTGGTAAACGATTCGCGATTTGACAACAATGGGCTTACCTCTCTCAACCCTGCTAAAGCGGGAGTTTTGTGCACTGGATACGACCTTTTAAGTTCACGTGATGAAATTCATTAATTTGAGCAATAGACAACAATCAAATTCTAATCAATATTTCATCACGATGTTCTTGAAAAATTATGCAACTTTTCGTCATGATGTTCTCAACTCTTATAGAAAAATTAAGAGAAAAAACATCCAAAGCCCAACCAGGATAAGTTATAAGCTTATAACCCACTCAAGACAACAGTTTGTGGATCTTTTCTTAACCTACAGTAGAACCAAGGCAAACCAAAGCTTAATGTTAATGGTGGATGATTTCCTATAATCCATATAAGGCAAAATGGCAGAAGACACACACACGCGGTTGGGGGCGCACTTCGAACCTTAACTAATATGCCGATCTCACCTTATATTGATTAAGGTTATTTGATCAAAAATAAATATTGATTGACGTTTTTGCATTCTCTTTGCCCCGATAAATAGATGTTATCTTGTTCATCTGTGTACAGTATTTTTTACACTCATAACACGAACGTTTTAGTTTCTTAAGAAATCGTCTTATCTTTGTCCATCCATCTTTCAACTACAACACCTTTAAATGCCGAAATTAAATACACATTCTCCCATTGCCAATATAGAATTAGAGTAGTGCAGGTTCTGTTACCTCTTCCTCTACTCCTTCCGCGACCACCACGACCTCTCCCTCGCATTCTAGGAGAGCCCTCTGATTCCACAAGAACAAACTGAACTTCATTATAAACATTTCCAAGGAAGCTTATATCATTAGAAATAGTATTATTGATTTACCTCCTTCATAATCATATTCATTCAATGGTTTCACTTGGTCAACCGGTATAGGTACTTGATAACTGCATTTAACCAAATAACGCAATATGAGTAACCACTTATAATTAATTCAACAATTACACATCATTATAATGATCCTAATCTAATTCCTTAACAATATACTATGACATAATATATAAAGGTAATCCTAATCTAATTCCTTAACAATATACTATGACATAATATATAAAGGTAGCACAGAAAGTATTAGAAAGAAACAAATCAATGACACACAAAAGTAGTTGAAATGCAATTGCCAGCATGTCCAAATAATCAATCTTATTGTTGTCAAGTCGAGAATGAGGTACAATTATGGATTAAGCAGGTGTTGAAGGATATCAGAATGCAATAATCATGTTGTGTGGAATAAAAGGTTCTGGACTAGCACTTGAAATCTAAAACCAAATAACAATTGACCCTTAAAAGGACCATTCGATGAGAAGTCCCTCGACAATTTTTAATAAACGTTTAGTCCAAGCCTTTTTATTTTGTTACGTCCAAGTCTTTTTATTTTGTTCCAAAAAATCCCTCACTACATAAAAACACTCAAAATAAGGACATACACAACCCATTTACCCACCTCCCCTCCACCCCAGCACTCCGGCGGGAGGACGCCAAAGCTCCGGAGCAGGCAGAGGAGGAGCCACTAGAGCGGACCTTTTAAAATAAGACAATATTGGGTAAATTGGTGTTTGAGGAACTCAATGAGAAAAACTAAAAATAGGTGTCTTTCTTAAAAAATATGTATTTATGTTGGGGACTATATATTAGTTGACCCTTAAAAAATAATAATAAAGATACAAAGGAAATGCAATTTAAATGCTACTATTTCCATTATAGTTCTACCGCCAAAGCACGCGTCTATATTCTCGACCACAAGCTTTGGAGGGAAATTGGTGGCAATCGTACCATAAAAATAAAACTATCGAACTCTTGCCCACTTATAAGTGGGTACAATGTCATTTTTACCCAAAAATTGCAGCCCAGAAATTAGATTTCTCATGATTTGAAAATTTGTAAGAGACCCAAATTCTCAAATTCAAAAAATCAACACACACAGATAAGGGGGCTAAAACAGACTGGAAACATATTTGGGGTTTTAAACCAAAACTCTCTATAGGCCGGTTCCTTTACTGACCCGTTTACTTCAATGTCACACAATACGTTCCCTATGTCTGCAATATACCGACTAGGGCTGTGCACGGTTTCGTTTTGGAGCACAATTTCCAGATGAACCGACCATGTCAGTTTTGCGAAAAAGTTAACCGAAGGGCGAGCCGTGTAGAAGAGACCCTGTCGGTTTCGGGCGACGTCAGTTTCAGTCCGTTTTTCGGTTCATTTTATGAGAAGAAAAATTGCACAAAGAAAACTCCCAATTCTGAAACAAGTAATCTAAAAGCATGAAATTACTCAAATTATAAATATACATAAACAAATACATAAAACATATTAAAGATAATCGCATTTAAAGGTAGAACACAAAAACAGATTATACACAAACAAATAACCTATACACAACCAGGTTAGGTTTTTGTGATTTCTTCAAGATATGTCTATTTTTTTCAATATCTTCTTCCACAACTTTAATATATTTGCTTCTTTGATTGAATGATTCGGTGCCGGGAAAAACACGACCGGTTTCATTAGTTCATGTTGAAAGAGGAAGAGAGATTGACGAGACCCATATGACGGTCTCTATTGGAAGAGAGAAGGGACGTTTTGTGTATATAGATAGTATAGAGATTGGGAAGAAATTATATGGAAGGCAGGTGGGTTTTATTCATTATAACATAGTGCCGGTTCGTTCGGTTGGAACCGAGATTCTTCCTATAAAAACCGCAAACTGAACCGAAGTTCTTCGGTTCTATTCTTTGTAAACTGACAGCCGAACCGTCTTTGGAAAAAACGACGGTTTCATACCGGTTCAGGCCAGTTTTAGGTTTGGCCAATTTTCTGCACCCCCCTAATACTGATCACCTCCCACAGAGTTCAGACCCTTAACTAGAACTGCCAATGGGTCGTGTCGAGTCATGTTCGTGTCATTTTTATCGTGTTCAAGTCTTATCGGGTAACTTTTTTATTGTGTTAAAAAACTATATCCGAACCCGACACGTTATCTTAACGTGTCATGCCGTGTTCACTCATTAATAACCATTAAGATAATAAATTCTTTTGAATTATATACAGATTGACAAATTATCTCATTTTTAAACCCAAGTAGACCCATTAATTCATTGACATTACTAAATCTCTCATTTAGTAAAATTCATTATAATTAAATTAACATTATGCTATATAACTCATTTAGTAAAATTTCCTACAATATAAATAGTAAATTATTTATAATCCTCAACAATATATCTTACTTATTTAAATAAATAGGTCATAATGGGTCTTATCAGGTATTAAGGAGTGAAGGGGGTCAACACTAACCCGACCAATTAACTATCGTGTCTTATCGGGTTGACACTGATATGATCCAAAACCATTAAGGGTTCATCCATTAATTTAGAACTTTGTGGCGTGTTATCGTTTTGCCAGGTCTACCTTTAACCTTGTTGGGTTTGAAATAAGACGTGAACCCTTATGGAACGTCCAAATGGTGCGACTTGCTCTGAATCACCAAAGATCCATGATGCACTGGATCTATTCCCCAGCACCCTCATCATCATCCATCAGCCATCCATCAGCCTGCTACTGTGCGACACTACATTTTGGCCCTAATCAATCAGCACGGTTATGAAATAATTGTTGCTTCGCTTGGATGACAAAAAACTGACACCCCCTTGCAACAGGACCAGAAGTTTTCATGAAATTTTTCTGCTCTACTGAAAATGGATACGTCGGATATGCCAACGAATACGAGTGCCAACGGAAAGCAAACGGCACGGACTGTGTTAATTCCTTAATTAAAATTAACCCATTGCGGCCTCCTTGGACATTGCCATTGATGTCGATTCGAACAATCTTCACTTCTGCAATTCGCATCACTTCGCTTCACCTGATGCCAAAGATCTTGAGAAGTGCAGAAAGAAGTGTTGGGCTGTGGGAACTTCTGGACGCAGGCTCGCTGGTGGAAGCCAAAATTGGGAACATGATTCGACAATGAGGTCTAATTTGTTGCATGATCCCTGTGGGAAGCTCGGAATGGCGTCGGGTACCGAGGCCATTTAATTCATACAAAGTGCCATTTGGATCGGGGCATGGCACACAATGTCCTCTGAATTATATTTATCACCTTTCGCATGGTTGAGACCCTTAGCTTTTCGTTTGTAATAAGACCCGAACCTTACAAAATATCCAAATGGTCCGAGTTGCTCTAGAACACCAAAGAGTCGCAATGTACTTAATTAGTATATTTGCTCCCCAACACCCTCGCCATCTCCCGACAGCCTGCTATCGACCACAAAATTACTCCCCTTATCAACTAACATTCGCTGATTGAATGACAGATCACTGACGACCCCTTGCAATAGAGAACGCGTCGAATTGGCAGGGGTTGAGTGGTTGTTACACCTGATTTATTGTTGCGCCTATCGTCAGAAATCCCAACCGAATAGGGTCACGACACAAAACCAACAGCCAAGGCGAGTTCTCTGAAATCGACTTGTCACGATCGCCTTATACAATGACTATGATGTCACCTCCAACAAGATCTGAACAGTCTCACTTCTGCAATGCAATCGGTGGCATCATGCGACCTTTCATCCTCGTGCCACAGAATGTGAGAAGCAAAGAAACTGTAAGGTTGCATGAGCTTCTTGATGCCGACTCGTTAGTGAGTCGAAATCGCTGGCAGGATTTAATAAGTTTTTTACGCAATCCCGACTTTTATAACTGATACGTATGGCCATGGTTCAAAGTCTCGGTATCGGTCCCGGTATCGGTCACTCGATTTTCAACTCGGTCGCGGTATCGGGCGATACGCAAAGATACACTATTTAGAGAGCGCAAAAAATTCCGAAAAAAATCTAGAAAATTAAAAAAAAATACGATTAACAATGTGGACTAATCAGATAAGTTTAAAACTATCCTTTAATATGCATAACATTGTACAATTGATTATATTGACGTGCTGCGAACTTTCCAGATTCAATGTTCCATAATAAATCAATGTTTTTTTTCACGGAGGATACAAATATTATGTTTTTACAAAGAAAAACAAATGTTACCTTTTTAGTAAGAGGATAATTTTTTTTTTACAAAAAGGATACAACTATTATATTCTTAGTATTATTTTTAGTAAGAGGATACAAATGTGTTTTTTAAGTATGTTATATTTTACTAAAAAGGATAGAAATGTTTCTTTTTTAGTATTGTTATTTTTTTACAAAGATGATACAAATAGTGATTTTGATAAAACACTACATTTCTTTTACAATCATTTTTTACAAAAAGGATGCAAATGTTATTTTCTTACCAAAAATGATGCAAATGTTATTTTTTTATAAAAGGAATGTAAATGTGTTTTTTTTGTTGTTGTTGGGTTGCAAATGTTTTTTTTTAAATTGATGGAAATGTTATTTTTTTACAAAAAGGATGCAAATATTTTTTTTTACTTGTGTTGCAAATGTTATTTTTACATAAAGGATGCAAATATTATTTTTACAAATGTTTAGAGGACAAAAATATTATTTTTACATTAATTACAGTTGTATATTTGTTTGTAAAAGAATAACATTTACGTTTTTTATAAATAATAACATATTAATATATAACATTGGGAACATTATTATAAGAAATAATAACAAATAAAATAACATTTGGATCATTTGCATTCTTTAAAAAAAAAATGGCACATATACAACGCACTAAATTAAACCCACACGATGATCAAATAACACACACACACAGCATTTCGTAACCCTCCCAAAAAACCACGCTTACCAACATAACACTGGAGAGAGAGAGAGAGAGAGAGAGAGAGAGAGAGAGAGAGAGAGATTCATTCTTAGTAACTTATACCATCTCGGTCGATATATCACCGATATGGATCGATACTATTGTGATATCGTCGATATGGGCCGATTGCACCGTGATATCGCCGATATGGGCCGATTCTACTGCGATATCGTCAATCTGGGTCGATTATACCGCTATATCACCGATACTACCGAGAAATTACCGATATAGGGTCGATTCACATCAATAATTGAAAACTCAACTCGTAACTCGGAATCGGATCGGTGGGCACCGATACCTAATCAACTCGGCCTTATCGTCGCGGTATCGGCCCTGACTTTAAACCATGTGTATGGCAATGACGGGGTCAGAACAATGTCTATAACTGAGGCATATGGCAGTGACGGGCACCATTCAAAAAAATAATCTTGATACTCTTACCAAAGATCGAAATACTCAATCTTCAATGCTTTGGTCGTTCTCTTCCAATCGTCTACCCTTCTCTCACAGTATTCGTCTTGGATGGACCTTCATCGAAACCATGATTTTGTTGTGATAATAAGAGCACTCATCCCTCCATCTTAAAGCTCCTCAACAACCTAATCAATCAATTGAGTAATCGGAAATGTCTCCCATGACCCACTACGCAAAGGTAATACACATGAAAAACACGCAGGCACACTACCACCACCAAAGAATGCTTCGATACCAATTTTGACATGAACATGCAATGCAACGGTGGAAGAATTAAACACTCACAAACAATCAACTGATTCATATTCATAATCAAAAACTCTCGAATGAGGGACTCAAACTATATTTTTAGGCTCTACTTGGATCGCAACACGTCTAACAAAAATACTAAATTACCCATAACTAATTGGTGGGGTGGTGAATACAAAAGAATATTACTTATTCCATTAACAATAAATGTTCAAATAAAAATATAAAATTACAATTAAACAAATTCTTCAATCTTGAACACCGTACGTATCCATACTCCATTTGAATCAAACAAAGACACTTGTGATAATACATGATTGGTGGGTTTAAGATAGGTAGGGATAAGCAAAAGTTTTAAATTAACAATTTGCAGGTGATGCCATTATCGGCACATGAAAGGGGTAAGAAATTCTTTACTTAACCAATGTTCTAAAAATCCCACCTGGGGCCACTAATATTTCAATCTCACCTAGACCCATATGTGTGTGTGTGTGGCTATCATTTTGAGGTGTGTACTGTTATATATATATTAATTTGACTATTTACACTTTGTGTTGAATGGTTAAGTTCATGGTAATAATTGATTTTTATAATATTATATTCGGAAAACTTTAAAAAGGGCAAGGGAACCCCCTCCAACCACCCGCCTACCACCTGGTGTCTTTTAGAACGTCACTAAATTAAGTCTTGTCCACATTTAATCCCGGCTTTAAATTATTGCGGCTGTAGCAACAAGGCTATGGCATCCCAAGACCAACCTTGATTCTAGCCAATGCATAAGTCTCGATTTACAGTTTTACTATAGAATATAAAATCTGAAGCAACAGCGTGCATATTTAAATTATATACACAGTTTTTATTATTATGATGATAACATCTCGAATGTTAAGACTTACAATAATAATTTGTAGTGATGATAATCGCCATGCCTTAATGACGGGTTGGTGAGGGTTAGACCTGGCAAAATGAGACACGACACGATAACACAACACGACATGACACGAAATTATATGTTAATGGGTTAAGTCTTATCGAGTTTGGGTCATTAACGGGTCAATACGATAGATCCGTTATCATAACGAATCGGGTTTGGGTTTGTACTCTTACAAGATTAAACTCATTTATACCCATTATTATTTACTACCCGTTAGTGGTACTTGGTTTTATTGGGTCGTGTGACCCGAACTAATATTACACCCATTATTACCTGTTAGTGCGTGTGTATATATATATATATAATCCCTAAGTTAATCTCAACCGTTAGTTTAAAAAATTAGACATCAAATCCACCCATTTAAAATTTGATTTGAAAAAAATAATATAAATTAATTTTTTAAATTTTTGGAAAACAATTTTCTTAACATGTAATGGTTTACATAACGGATTAATTATGACACGACCCAAATCCACCCGTTTACTAACGGGTATTAACGGTTCGGTTCGTTTAACCCGTTAATATTATTGGGTCGTGTTCAGGTTTAAACTTTTATAACCGTTAAGCTAATGGGTCATGTTCGGGTTAGGGTGATTTTACACGGAACCGTTAAAACACAACACGAACACGACCCGTTCCCAGGTCAGTGAGGGCAATAAATACTAGGGGTGCACGCTGTTCAGGTTGGTTCGGGTCCAGGATTTTGGAACCGGAACCAGAACCGTTTTTTCTTGGAACCGAACAAAACCGAACCGATAATTCTTCGATTGGTTCGGATCGGTTCTCGGTTTTAATCATTTTTTAAAATAAAATATTCAGCTGCCTTTCAAAAATATTTTCATAAAACTTGTAATGTTTATAATAAAAATATTTTCGTTCATTCACAGCTCACCTTTTTTTTGTAAAACTATGTCAGATAAGAGTTAATATTCAAACTATGTCGATATTCATTATTCATCATCCCTGATGTATATTTGGATCTTGGAGTCGACATTAAAACTATGTCAGATAAGTTGTAAAACTATTAAAACTGATATTGTGAAGCTTGCAAAACTGATATCACCAAAATTTCGGAGTTAATATTTCGAAGACTCCTTAAAAATCCTGGAAAACCACCAAAGCTAACACAAAGCGGAAAACCACCAAAGCAAACATTTGTCCGCCCTGAACTGATCCGAGATTTAAGTTTATCCAGAACCGAACTCAATTCTTGAGCAGAGGTAAAGAGGAGGAGCTCAAATGGAGGAGGCGTGAGTTTGAAGAGGAGCTCAAATGGATGAGTTGAGTTGAGCTCAAATCTTAGAGAGAGAGCAGAGAGCGGCACAAACTTTAAAAAAAAAAAATAGGGGTGAGCTCAATGGTTAAGTTAGGGTTACCAAGTATATATTATATATATATATATATATATATATATATATATAGGAAGAGGATCACAAGTGGACCAAAAGAATGGACTTTTTAATGGACTTAACAAAAAAGACTAATAACCCACTAATTTTAATTCTTTGGTGTAATGGGTCCGCGCCAGCGGCACCCAATAATCGAGACTTATTAGTCTTTTTTGTTAAGTTCATTCTTTTGGTCCATTTGTGAACCTCTCCCTATATATATATATATATATATATATATATATATATATATATATAAAAACTTAAAGCTATATATCCGGGTCGGGTTGGGCTCAGGCCGGATAGGTTTTCGGATTGGATTTTTTTTGTTGGGGGGGGGGGGGGGGGGGGGCAAGGAACCGAACCATTGGTTTTATTAAAGACCCGGAACCGAGCCAATAGTCAAAAAAATCGAACCGAACCAGTACCAAAGGTTTGGTTCGGTTTATCAGATTTTCGATTTCGATGTGCACCCCTAATAAATACCATATGCTTCTGGGAGGTGGTCACAAGGTCTAGAAGAGGTAGGATTTGTATATATCTAATCCGGCCAAACTACTACGTGAAAAAATGTGTGAATTAAAAATTCTGTCATTTCTTTATTCCCTCGCTCTTCATTGGTTGTCTTTGAATTATGATGCTTCCATCACACCTTTGGCATTTTGCACTTCTCAAGGTTCCTGGTGGAGAATTTGTCTCTCAAAAAAAAACGTCAATGACATTATTTGATGAGCTTATTTCGTTGCTAGCATAAAGTTCATAAGGATTTAACAAAGTTTAATGCTTGCTGTTAACTACCACGACTTTCATCCTGTATCGGTCTTGGGGCTGGCAGTGAAATGGTGCGCACAACATATGCAGACACTCATCCACCCTTGGTGCCATCGATAATAAGTTGGGTGAATAATAAATACTACACACAGCATATGCAGATAAGACCACCCTCCTTTACATTCATTGCCGTCGATAAAAAAAGTTGGGTGAATAATTATTTTGTTTATTTTCAAGTTCTTTGAAATGTTGGTTACTCACCCTTGGCACCTTTTCCGTGCCTCAAAAAAATTGATATTCCCTCAAAAGTTCAAGTGCAAGTATAGTTGATTGCTACAAGAAAAAGTACACACTTGTGATTCGCTTCAAATGAAGAGGTCACTGGAGATGTAGAAACATTCCAAAGTATAGGAACATTCCTAATTTAAGAGGAAAAGTATAGAAAGTTTTGAAACATTCCTAATTAACCTAGAGGTGACAATTGGCAAACCATTTTACGTTCGGTACAGAAAATGAGGGGCATAGGGCGCGTTAGAATGACAAGGGTGCTGCTAATAATATAGCAATCCAGATATTCATAAAGTCTCCCTAAGAAGTATCGAAACAAACACAAGTTATATGAATATATCAGAATCCCTATTTGTACAAGTCCAGGTCAACACCTGATCAATCACCGATTCTCAACATAAATCGAGGTTCGTCTTCAATGATTCAATCAATGTAATATGAAGTAAACTATATGCGAAAAGATTAAGCTGATACCCCGCAGAAGATGTATCCAGCTCCTTCTTGGACAAAGTAATGGTTATCACTGACACGTGGCGAGTGGTTTCTAGCCTGCATTAGGGAAACGATAAAGAAATAGTCTCATCCGACCATCAAAACATTACCAGATAACAAACAAGTTCACAGGCACAATACGAGGATGTTTTGATTCTTACGGAAGAAGGCCTTCTTCTAGTGGTTCCCACATATCGGTAATATCTGTGGAACCAATTAATGAGTTCTGATGGAGACCAGCAATCCTTCTCTGGAAGGAAGAAAGGAAAAAAGGTTCATCCATGTAAAGTATATAAAACTGGCACACACCAAGTCGAAGAAAGGGATGAAATTAATGTATATGGGGAAGTCAACACTGATCAGTTACTCCACCTTAATCAGTTCAGCAATCATCACAGTTTTGTTAATAGCCCTGCCCATGGCTTTAAGAGCAATTTCATCAGATCCTTTCTCCTACAAAAAGCATATCAAACTGCATAAGATGGTTGAATAAATAAGTACTCTAGTGTCTCAAAGGTAGCAGCAGACAGAAATGTCCAGTCTTTTCAAGGATTCAGAAAAATGAAAGTCGTTATGCAGAAATTTTAAATTTAAAAAAAAAGATCAATACAAATGCATTTTATTATAATTACATTAAAAAATTGCAGAAACAAAATACAAAATTTACATCCAAATGAAGCAATCAGATACATCATGTCCCCACCAGTATTGGATACATATTAAGTACACACTAAGAAGTGTAGACAAGGACACGCGACTTGCGAACATGTTGAATATAGTAAATATATTTTTATATTTATGAAAAAAGCATTCCAATAACAACAGGAGTTAAAAATTCACAAATTAAAAATGGGGAAAAAAAATTTGTTAGTGCTTATGCACTCCCAAGTAGGATTAGATGAGCATACTAAAATACAATTTGAGGAACAAATGGATGAACTAATTCAAGAAATACCCGTAGGCAAGAAAATCTATATATGAGGAGATTTTAATGGCCATGTAGGAGAAGATCGTGTAAGATATGAGATAGTGCATGGAAGATATGGTTTTGGAAATAGGAACGACGGAGGAGAGTCTGTCTTCAATTTTGCGATGGCTTATGATTTTTTACTAATAAACACATGTTTTGAAAAGATGCTTGAACACTCAATAACTTATAAAGTGAAAAGCATAAGAGCCAAATAGATTTTTTCATTACTAGGAAAGGAGACCAATTAACGTGTAAAGATTGTAAGGTTATCCCGGGAGAGAGCTTAACCTCACAACATAGGATAATGGTGTTGGATATAAATATTAAAAAACAATCACGAGTAGGAAAAGTGAAGATTAACCCACGAACTAGGTGGTGGAACTCAAAAGGAGAGAAATAAAGTATTAAATGAAGCAACGTGGAATACTGAAGAAGAAACTAACATAATATGGAATAAGATGGCCACATGCATTAGGAGAATATCAAAAGAAATTCTTGGAGAATCAAAAGGCAAGGGGCCACAATCTAAAGAAACTTGATGGTGAAACGAAGAAATACAAAATATGGTAAAAATCAAAAGGAAGAGCTTTAAAACATGGCAAACAAATAGAAATGAAGAAAATTTTGAGAAATATAAATGGGCTAAAAAAGGAAGTTAAGAAAGTGATAGGAAATGCTAAGTTAAAGGCTTATGATGATCTTTATACAAAATTAGGAACACAATAAGGGGAAAAAAGTATTTATAAGCTTCCTAAACTTAGAGACAGGAAAACAAAAGAATTTAATAACGTTAAGTGTATTAAAAGTGATGATTCGATAGCCTAGTCAAAGATAATGAGATTATGAAAGATGAAAAAACTACTTTGAGAAATTATTAAATGAAGATAATGGAAGTAGACTAGATATAGAGAAACTTAGAGAGACTCGAGAAAATATATTTTTTTGCAGAATTAGGACAATAGAGGTCAGGATCGCTCTTAAAAAGATGAAAATAGGGAGGGCTTTAGAACCATATAGTATCCCTATTGAGGTTTGGAAGTGCTTAGGGGAGGAAGGAGTATCTTGGCTTACAAAATTATTTAATAGAATTATAATGGCTAATAGAATGCCGATGAATGGAGAAAGAGTGTTTTAGTACCTATTTATAAAAATAAAAGGGGGATATACAAAGTTGTTCAAATTATCGTGGTATTAAGTTAATGAGTCATACAATGAAACTTTGAGCGAGAGAAAGATTGAATATAGATTGCGATTGAAAACAACAGTATCTGAGAATCAATTTGGATTTATGGCTGGGATGTCAACAACGAAAGCAATCTATTTATTGAGATTAATGGAGAGGTATACGGAGAAAAAGAAGGATCTCCATATAATTTTTATAGATTTTGAGAAGGCATATGATAGGATACCTAGAGATATAATATGGTGGGCTCTACATAAGGAGTGACTCGTAGATAAATTAATGTGATCAAGAATATGTATGATGAGACCATGACTACAGTAAGAACATCAGCCGGATAAAGTAGTGAATTTTCAATTATTGTAGGTCTACATCAAGATTCAGCATTAAGTCCTTATCTATTTACTCTTGTTATGGATGAGTTGACTGGACAAATACAAGATGAGGTGTCATGGTGTATGCTATTTGCAGAAAATATTGTTTCAGCAGACGAGACCAAGACAGGGATTAATACTAGGTTGAAATTGTGGAGAGAAACTCTAGAAACAAGAGTATTTAAAATAAGCAGAACTAAAACAGAATATGTGGAGTGCAACTTTAGTAATAATAAGAGGACAAATGGAGATGTGGTGAGCTCGATTATCCAAAAAGATGGAGATATTGGTGATGATGTTCCTCATAGGATTAGAGCAGGCTGGGCCAAGTGGAGAAGTGCTACCGGCGTATTGTGTGATAGGCGTATACCTTTGAAGTTAAAAGGAAAATTTTATAAGACAGCCATTAGACCGCCATTTTATATGGGACAGAGTGTTGGACAACCAAGAAACAAAATGTGAGAAAATGAGTATAGCGGAGATGCGAATGCCAAGATGGGTTTGTGGTAAAACTCGAAAAGATAAATTTAGAAATGAACAAATTCGTGAAACAGAAAAATAGCTCCTATAGAAGATAAATTGAGAGAAAATCAACTTCGAACGTTTGGACACGTCAAGCGTACCAATGGATGCTCCCGTAAGGAAGAGTGATTTAGTTGGTATTGTTGGTAACACAAGGGGTGGAGGTAGGCCTAAATTGACTTGGTGGGATATTATAAAAAAGGACATAATATCACGTGGTTTAACCGCAAAATGGAATGGAAAATAGGATTCATGTGGGACCACAAATAATTGGGAAAATACTTTGTTGAATTGAATTGAGTATTTAACAATCAGAATCTAATAAAGCAATCATAAATAACAATAATATGATAACTTCATCCTTGAATTCATCCAATAAAAAAAATCAATTTGGCATGCTAATTGAGCAACAAACTAATGTAAAAAGTTTAGCAGGTCCAATACATTTTATAATGCAGTCTACAAAATAATCAATTCAGACATATTAAACATAAAGCAAATAATTAAAAGAAAAACAATACACAAATCCTCTCAATACTCAACTCAACCCAATATAGCCTCTCCTAATTATTTGGGATCAACTACATGAATCTTAACTCTGCATATCATGTCATTTTTTACGATATCACACCAAGTCAATTTAGGCTTGCCTCTACCCCTAATGTTACCATCAATACTAACTAAATTACTCTTCCTTACGGGAGCATCTATTGGTCTACTTTTGATGTGTTCAAACCATCTAAGTCGATTTTTTCTCAATTTATCTTTTATCGGAGCTATTTTTACTATTTCATGAATTTTTCATTTCTAATTTTATCCTTTCGAGTTTTACCACAAATCCATATTAGCATCCGCATTTCCGTCACGCTCATTTTCTGCATATTTTGTTTCTTGAATGTTAAACACTTCATCCCATATAATATGGTTAATGGTCGTCCTATAGAACTTCCCCTTATGCCTTCTAAGGTATACAAACATATCTTCTAGATAAAAAAAAAACAATAAATATAAAAAATTTATATATATACACACACACTAGGGATGCTCGTGCAAATGTCACGGTGATAAATTTGCCCCCGTGATAAAATCCAGACCATAATAAAAAAGAAAAAAATTCAAAGAAATATATTTAATAAATTTTAAAATATATATTTAATTAAAAAAAATTTTAAAAAAAACATTTAGCATGACATTTCATGCATGGGCATGAAATGATAAAATGTCATGCATACAAAAATGGAGATATTTTTGCCAAAACCATGCTCTTTTGTTATATGGATATCTATATATATATAAAAAGAAGAGAGAGAGAGAGAGAACTTATATGAACAATCAAACAAAACAAAAATTGGCGAAATTAAACTCCAAAAATATACTCCCGTAAAAACTAGGGGGTGCAAAAAAAACCGACCGAACCGAACCGAAACCGGCGATTTTTGTTAGCCCGGTTCGGTTTGCGGATTAAGGATTTAGAAAAACAACGATGTCGGTTTGGTTGGCGATTTAGACAAAGAAAAAGCCGATTCGAACCGAACCAAACCGACATCAATATTTATATTTAAAAAAACCATAAATACCTTTTATTTTTATATCCAAAAACCATTAACCAACCTCCAAAACAGCCCAAAACATAAAACTGATCTAAAAAACCCGGCCAAAACTAAAAATTGGTTAAAACCAAACCGAACCGAAACCGATGTGAATCGAAACCGACGGGTTTTTTCATCGTCGGTTTGGTTTTGGAAATCTGATTTTTTCCAAAACCGAACCGATCGGTTCAATTTGAATTGCGGTCCAAAACCAAACCGAACCGTGCACACCCCTACGTAAAATCCTAAAATGTAAACCATTAAAGACCTAAATGGAGTGCACATGCACAGATTTAACATGAAACAATTCCTTATTCCAAGGGAAGTTGACAATTGAAAATGAGGCGAATGGAAGTTGAGACCTCTAGAGTTTGCGACCAATGTTAGCTAGATCGTGGTTCATGGGTAGCTTAAGTGCGGGGTACGTTGCTTTAGCCAGTACGCGGTACGGTGGGAGTATGCTTAATTGGTTCACTACTTCAAATCATAACGGGACTTTATGGGTTCTTTTTAGAATTATAATCAGTGATTTTGTCAAGATTCATGTCTTCATCAATATAACAAGTTCCCTAAGAATGTATGTAGTGGATAATCTCAACATTCTATAATATATTAATAAGATATATAAAGAATTATGTGTATATATATATATATATATTGGTTAAAAGTTCTTTTCTTCCCATTTATTATTTTATTGAAGTCAAAAAATAAATTTATAAACAATAAATAAAGCAATGGTAAATATGTTGGTAACGCCGTGTTTGGAGATCCTAATCAAGAACCCACCATATTTCGGTTCGTGATACCCGAATCGCGGTTCGTATGGGGAAGTGGTGATCCCGATAACTATGGTTGCGACACATGGCACTCAAATCTTTCTTTTGAGCATTGCTTTGTTCCTTCATATATAAGATTTTTTCTTTAATGTTTACACAATTAGATAGTAGTCTTCATCAATATTTGAAAAGGCACTAGGGACATTTGGCGAGGCTTATGCCTCAAAACAAATCAAGGCGTACGCCTCAACTTGAAAAGAAAAATCACCAAAATATTATATAAAAGATGTTATATAATGGCTATCAAAACAACAAAAAAATATCTATAGTCAAGTTCACTAATGTAGCATCACCAGAGCCTATAATCAACGTTAATGAGAGAAGGGCAAAGAGCGAAAAAACTTGAACAATGATCAGCAATCGGGCAAAAAACGCTTCCATAATCCCCCATCATATTCATATTTAGTAACACTTGCAAGGGAGCTAGAATGGTAACGGTATGCATTGCCAAGGGGTAACTTTGGTCACATGAAAATAAAAGGTTGAAAGTACACTCCATTGGAAAACTAGATAATAATAATACATCTAATTCATGAAATAAAAATAGTAAAATACAATTAAGATAATTATCTATCATAGTTCACTATGCATATGCACCATCCTCCCCGCCGTTTAAAAAAAAGCTTGACACTAAGCTCGAGTCGGTGGTTAAAAGTGTAGTGCAAAAAATGAGAATTTTATGCTTTTCAAGTATATACACTCGATATATATATGTTTCGGGGGGTATATGAATATATATACATGTCTTAATTGGACAAAAGAAGGGAAAGAGTTGCCTAGAAAAAAAAGAGAGAGAGTTCAGGGAGAAGAGAAAAAGAGAATAAGAGGCTTAAGCACCATAAGCCTAGAGGTTGCCTCTAATGAGTGAGGCATAAGCCTATATTAAAGACGTGCCCAGGTCTATAGACTATTTCTTCATGCCGCGCTATTTAAAACATTGGATTTATATATGCTCTTTACCCTTTTGAATTGAAGATTTTATAATTACAATTTTTACCTCTTGTTTCCCTTTTAAATTTTAAAAGTTGGCACAGGGCATCCCCCGGGGCGTCCAATTTTTAAAAAATTAAGTAAAAAAATTGGATACTCTTTTTCACGTGTCCAAGAGTGTACGGGTTTGACTCATACTCGATAGCCTCGATCGATTGTAGATCCTTCATAGAATACACAAAAACCAACCTAATACCAAAACGTATTTAAAAAATATAAACTTGGGATTTTAGATGAAAGGCTATGGTGAGACTTTAGCAATTTTTTATTAAAATCATATTGTAATTTATAAAATAAAGTATTTTTTCATAAACTAAACCTAAATTAGTCATTTGTCACATTAAGAGAATATAACATAAAGTCGTAAACGAAAGCTATTTGTCCTTCTCTCAAACCGTAGTGGTAGCTCTCTACATGTTACTTGAACATTTATGATGAGAATTATACGGTTACTATTAACTTAAATATTTTATAGTCATATTATTCATAAAATTGTTAGATTAGTAATGTTTTATACATCATATCATATAACATAACTACAAATACTCCCTTTGACGTGAAGAGGACTTTACATCTCCTGCAGTTCCACTTCAACAATAAATATCTACAAATCCTCACTCTTAAAGTAGGGGAGACCTTTCCCGTCCCTTCCCCTCCGTCTTTTCATCTTTTTAACCCTCTTAGTAAATGATACCCCTCACAAATCCCTTTTCTTGATCTTTGTTTCCATACCTAAGAACGCTTTCAAAACTAAATTTGTTTGTAATGCGTGGCCTCATCGGCTTCTCAACAATAGCTCTTTTCTACTCCTTTTCGTCTCTCTTCACAAGGTCAAATATAAATACACTAACCTCAACACCCAATTCACCTTCAATATCCAACAAATGCACCCCCGAGTGAAATCCACCGTCTTGGGAGAAGCCCTCCCTCCCTCCTCCGCTAGACATCACTAGGTGAATGCGGATTCACATGTGAAGATGGAAGATTATCCCCAATGTAACTTCCTTGATTTATACCAACTATCAACTAATGTTATTTAATTCTTATAGTCTTGTCTCTCTTTTTCTTCTTTCACCTTTTTTCTTTCTATATTCTTTCTTCTTTCATGTTCAATCAATAAACACAACCCACATATAAGTATAAACGCACCCAATGTATATACATGTGTGCGTGTGCACACATATACACACACCACACATATATGTATTCTCCTCCATTCCCTCTTGAGGGCCACTTACATACCTGACACACACACACACACATCGTCGTATCTAGTGCACCCTCCCGTTTGTCATAACAGTAGCAGAATTCCTCTTTTTATATGGGAATAGAAAGCATGAGGAGGTTGAGAACTAGAAGTATGAAGCAACTGATATGGGACAGAGACTGTTCAAGCATTGAGAGCAGCTTAGCTAAATTTGGACAAGAATAAGAAGAAGCAACACCATATCCGTAATTCTATCGGCTTTAGATTACTCAGTTGACCCGCTCTTCCAATATTTTCTCTTTCATTAGTTTCAATTTTTCATAGTTATGTTCATCATTAATCCCTTCATTTAATTAAACATAAATATTTATAAAATCATTCAACATATGCAAAGAAACATATAATATAGAGAGAGATGGAGAGACCTGGAGAAGTGTGGTAGCATAAGTGATGTAATTCCTCATCCTGCCTTGAGTGGTTATGCGTATCTCATTCTCGTTAATAGGCGTCTCAGCCCGAGGCTTTTCCACTCTCTGATATCGATCCATCTATTCAATAAACACACAACACACATAAATCAGATCTAAACACAACCCAAAAAACGCAGATAAAACATGGATTTAGAGCTAGGGTTTGACGGGTGGTACCTTCAGCTTTTTTGAAGCGAAAAGCCGCTGGGTTGGGGGGTAAGAGTGTTTGTTGAGTAAAAAGGTTTGTTGAGAATGGAGTTAGGGTTTGGCGGTGGCGGCTTATTTATCTCAACTCAATCTTAGTTTCAGCGGTGATGATGAATGGGATGAGATCATGTGTGTGTTTGTTTTCACCCGCACCTTTCAACGTTATTGGGTCCACCTAGCCAACAAAAACTTCTTTATCAATAACCACCTTAAAATTTATCTATACTAGCTTTAAACTCCGAGCGCAATCTATAATATATAACTAAAACTGTAGACCCAAATTCTCTGAGGATGCGATGTGGCATTGACATAAATGTACCCAAATTCTCTGAGGATGCCATGTGGTATTGACATAAATGTACCCAAATTCTCTGAGGATGCCATGTGGCATTGACATAAATGTACATAATATCATTAAGTTCCAAAATGGTGTTGAGAAATGCATAGCCTGGTTCGTGCATCAACACCTCTTAAATGTGGAGAAACCTGTTCACATTTCCGAGGCAACTTTGGGGTTTTCAACTGGCATTTTTAATATCTTAGTTAGAAGAAAAAAGGGCATCTATATAGTTTTAAAACATCATCCCTCTCTCCACCAGACAATTCCATGCTGCAATTTATAGCAGCAACTAAAACCAACAATGAAATTCCCTACTAAACATGCCACTTTATAACCATTTATGTTCTCTACTACAAGTGGGTTTCATATTCTATGCAAATCTTGATGCTTTTGCTTCTTCTACAACTACAAATCAGGTGCAAACACCGAGAAGAAATGAAACTGAATTCGCTATTTTAATGTGGAAATCCAGCCTGGACCACCAAAGCCAATCTTCGTTAACGTCATGGGTAGTGAACAGCAGTCCTTGCAGCAACTGGATTGGTATTGGGTGCAACAATATTAGTGGAGATTTCACTCATTTAATCCTCACAAACTTGAGTCTAATTCATGTATATTCAACTAGATAATATCTTCTTCCATTTGTCATTGTTTTTATTTGATTTAATTTATTTGTTATTTTTGTAACAATCTTGAACTATTTAAGTGTATATTGGGATTATTTTTTTATTACGGTTTGTAACAAAAAGGGTTTGGCTCAAAACAGAAAAGTTGGATTAAAGGGTGATAGTGATTTATGAGTTTGTCCATCATGATAAACAAAATGCTTAGAGGCAGATTCTTCGCGTGAAGAGGTCTAAGACGAGGGAAGGGTTTATTCCCCTTTCTTTTCATATTAGTGGTTGATGTTTTGAAATATGGTAGAGAGTGAATGAACATAAATGTATTTTCTCAGATTATAATTCTAAATTGGATGCTCTTTTTTTGATGAAATATTAAGGTTCGATTTGCTTTATTTTATTGCTATTAATGTTTATTTGTTATGGTTTATTTGGTTCTAGGGATTTGCAATTTGTGGGGGAGGATCTCGATATTAGACATTCGACATTTTTTCCTTGATGTTCTTGAGGTATTTGCAATATGTTTATCTTTTTTAGTAATGAGTAGTTATTGCATATTTGTTTGCATTATTTTTTTGGGGTTTGTAATTTGAAAATTTTATTTTGATTATGTTTTGCTAAATTCGGTCACGCATCGCGTGGCCTTCATGCTAATTTATATGTATAACTACATAATATTTCACAAAAATATAGCAAAATTTTTACTTTTATTAAAAAAGTAACTTTTTTATAAAACAATTATAATGTTTTTTAAATAAAAAATATCTATTTTTAAAAAATAAAAAAATATTATTATATTTAAGATGTAATATGAGTAATTTATTAAAAAGGAAGAGTAAAACAGTTTTTATATTAATTGAATTTTTTTTATATCAAACAGTTAAAAATGTTTTTTAACTTTAAACAATTTCTTAATTTCATAAATCAATTAAAAAGATTAAAAAAAGGTTATTTTAAAACATTTATTTTTAGTTCAAAAGTTAAAAAATCGTTAAATTAAAACCATTTCTTTTATGTATAAAAACCCTTGAAAAATAGTTTTTAAACAATTAAAAATATTTTTTAATAGTGTAAAATAGTTTATTTTCATTATTAATAGTTTTTATTTTTGTTAAAAAAATAATTTTTTTATAAAACTGTTCATATGATTTTTTTTTAAATTAAAAAAACTTTTTTTTAAAAGTAAAATCTTCTTTATTTAAAAAATATGGTACGTAATTTATAAAAAAAAGTAAAACAATTATGTATACGTGGTTAAAAATATTGTACGTAATTTAAAAAATACTTTAATAAGTGTTAAGTTTAAGAAAACTCATAATTATCTTCAATAATTTATATACTTCTACATCAAAATACTTTAATAAGTGTTAAGTTTAAGAAAACTCATAGTTATCTTCAATAATTTATATACTTTTTACATCATTCTTAAGGGCTATTTTTTCGGACATTTTCTTGAGGTTGTTTAATCTATCTAGTATATAATAAGTGTTGTTCAACACCTTAAAAATAAAGAGAATTAATTAAAACAACAACATTGAATAACAATGCAAATTATCTACACACTAATAGAGAATAGATAAAAAAGAGATTTTAAAGTCAACATCGAAATTGGATTTTAACAAAGAGGGTGTGCACACATAAAATAAAAAATTAGACAGCGTACATATAGAAATTGCAATAATTAACAAGGAATCCCTACATGTAATTCTTTAACAAATGTAACTCACAAATTTCTTCAATCATCCCAATTCCTATTTTTTTGCCTATTCAAGATGATAAAATGTCAAAACAAATAAGACAAAATCAACCCAAGATTAATTGTTGGTAATGGTGTCATTCCTCTAAAAAATCCAGTTTACCTAAGACAATAAAACAAAGAAAATAACTCAGTTAAATAGATCAAAATAATTATAATACAAACATAAAATGTAAATGTTTAGAGATAGAAAAAGAATAAAAAGGAAATCTGGATAACTTGAAGGGTAAAATGAAGTTAAATATAAAAGGAAGTTATTGGGTCTTACAATGAGCTTTCTCTCTCTATAATTTTAGCGAATAGACTTCAACTTCAATTCAAATCATACAAAGCACACCCCCTTTAAAACCTAATTACAATCCCATTTTCAGCAACCAATCCCTTGATTACAAAAACATGAAAAGGGAAAAATAATGATAAATACTCAAACCTGAGTACAATCCAACTTCTTCATTTCTCTCCATTTTTTTATAACTTTTACGGGATTCACGATTTTTTCTGCATTTTATTAATTAATTAGGTGACCCGGTATAAACTACTCGAGGAGAGAGAGAAAAGCGTTGGTTGGGAGAATATGATGGAGAATGGACGGATGTGATGGAGAACGGCGTAGGAGGAGAACAACATAAGTTCAAATATATGTTGACGTGTGAGGAGAATGACGTGAGAGGCAGCGGGTTGCCTTTTTTCTTGGGGGATAGAAGAAGTAATGGGCGGGGGTTGATTTATCATTCAATGAGGCGGTGGAGATGAATAGATAAAATATTGGGAGGCTAAATTAGTGAGATAAGGATGTAGATAATTGGGCAAGTCTTTTTGCATTCTCAAACATTTACCCTTTCACATTCTAAAAGATTTGGCTCTTCCTTGTTGGTAACAAAAAAGGCACTGCCTTAAATGAAGTGGTAGATAGAGAGATAGATACGTAAGTCAAAAGTAAGCGTAAGCCAAAAGCCATTAAATAATGAGATGATGTTAAAGTCCACGTGTCAATATTTTTAGAGGAGACATCAAAATTGTATATAGTTATTAGATTATGCCTCTAATACAATAGTATTAGAGGAGTTAATGTACCACTGATTAGGCATAAATTCTTCATATTTATCCCCTTAATTTCGGTATTTTTATGATCCCGTGCGGTGTAAATAGCTTGGATTTGTCTCACATCTATGCTACTAACCCTTTTTGGCAAGTATTTCGTATTTTGTGTATCTCTTATGTGTTTTACAGGTTTTTCATGCAAGAAAGATGGAAAAGAGAACTCAAAAGAGTGAAAGAAACCAAGAATCGGGGAGTTGAGGGGCATTTTCGTAATTTTTTAGTCTTAGTCCGGAGGTGGGGCCAACTGGAAAGTTGAAGATCTTTCAATTACAAGAACACTGGAAAAAACGGCATCTCAATCCGAGTTACGGTGAAGAAGTTATGCCCATTTGAAGTTGAGAAGAAATTCAAGAAAAAAGCTGTCAGACCCAAACCGAACCGAAGCTGAGAAAAAAAAAACGGTCCGCCCATTAGTCACGCTCCAGATCCGTTACCAAATTAGTCACGCTCCAGATCCGCTACGAAATTAGTCACGCTTTCTAAGTGTGACAAATTGGCAGATACGGGATTTTTATTTTGTGCTTATCTTTTAGCCAAAAGTTTTATGTTTTGGGGACTCTTCTAAACGACCCTTAGCCTATATATTTAGTCATTAGGACTCTTTTTATTAAGATTTCATTCATGTAAAAGCTCCATAACAAGTAGGAACATCTAGGAACATCAAGGGATTATATTGCTTCAAGATTTCATTGTTTCGGGTTTGTTTTTCATGTTTTAATTCAAGATTCTTGTTATTGTTCTTGCATGCGTATTTTCCGTAGTTGATTCAATTCATTGTTGCGTTCATAATATATATTTACATGTTTAAATCTAGTTTCATCGTGACTTCATACACATGCAACGTTATTATTTCATGCATTAGTCCATTTAACATGTCCGGCTAGGTTTTAAAGGTTGGGATGCATGAACCCAACCTGATGTGTTAGTGCATGTGTATAACGTCAATCCGATGAATTTAATGATTAATTTTGATCGTATCGCGTAATTTCATAATAATTGTGGATCTTTATATCTCGTTTGCCCCGGGGTACTCGTGATGATTTAGAGTACAATTTGAGTGTAATTACCGCGATACCGATTTACTCATCCTCAGATTAGGTATGACGCGGGCTTGAACCTCGTATACATAATGCTTGGGAGTACTAAATTCCGGGTTTGAATTAATCGGATAAATTTATGATTGACGTTGTCACTACACTACACTGGGGTTGGGGGATTGTATTCCCATCCTTTTTTCTCATCATTTAGGTTCAAAAAAAAAAAATTGATTCAAATCTTCATTCCTCATTTAGATAATTTAGTTAGTTGCATATTTCATCATAATTTCATAATTGCATTTAGTTTAATCAATCCCAAAAACCAAAAATCAATCTTTTCATTCCTTCTTAGAGTCATCGTTAGGATTCTTCCGTCTTATCCCGTCGTCACAACTTCGTTGTCCTTTTTCCCTGAGGATCGATACCCGACTTGTCGGATTATTACTTGCACAACAGGCTTGCACTTGAGCCTAGAGAGTACACACTTTAGAGACACATTCTGAGTCGTGTCAAGTTTTTGGCGCCGTTGCCGGGGAAACTAGGTAGACTTAGGATTAGATCGAGTTAATCCAAAACTTTGACCAAAAAAAAAAAAAAAAAAAATCCAAAAAGATCCACAATTGTCATCTCTCCTGAGCTTAATGCAAAATTCTGAAACCACTCCCACACCCCATAATACTCCAACCAGCATTCACGAAAATCCACTCGTTGAGTATAATCCTGATACTCCCCACAGTTCTGGATCCCACCTCCCACACTGTCACACTCAATCTCTAGCAACACTCCCTTCTCCTTCGTAGGACATACTCCGATCACACCCAGTGAGAGCGCCGAATCGTCAAGTGAGATAGAGATGTCGCAGCATAGTAATGCACCTACCGGTGAGGACGAACTTCCGTACCGCCCGTTGAGAGAGTTCTTATATCCCGAGCGCACTGTCACTCCGGGATGCATTATACTCCCGTATAATGCCAGGCAGTTCTGTTTCAAGAATGGGATGATCCAGACGCTACCACATTACCACAGTATGGATTCTGAAAAGCCATACCTCCACATAAGGGAATTTGAGGACGTGTGTGATACTCTCAATGATCAAACCTGCACACAAGAGGTAATCCGCCTCAAACTCTTCCCCTTCTCGCTTAAAGATAAAGCCAAAGCTTGGCTATGGTCTTTACCTCCAAGCTCGATTCCATCCTGGAATGAGCTACAGTCTAAATTTCTCAAGAAATTCTTCCCAACACATCGAACAATCTCTATCAAGGCTCAAATTCAAGCGTTTAGACAACATGAAAATGAGCCATTCCATCGATGTTATGAACGTTTCAACGAGTTAGTGGCTTCATGCCCCCATCATGGATTTGATCCGTCGCAAATCATCTCCTTTATCTATAATGGGTTAAATCTTAACTCCAAACAACTTGTTGAAACTATGGGAAGCGGTCCGTTTGTCGATCTAGATGCCCATGATGCTGATCTTCACATGAGGTATGTCGCCGAGACTACCCAATCTTGGGATACCTCTGACCCGAACGCTCAAAATCGAAATCGACAACCCACCACTACTCCATCGGCGTCCGGCCTATTCAACGTAGATAAGAATTCTATGACGGACAGTCGATTGGACACTATGGAGAAAGGATTGCGAGACTTATGTGAGTTAGTTGGATCTATCCAAAACCCTGTCGTGAAGGTGTGTGCGATTTGTGAGGTGGGACATTCAACTGAGGAATGTTCGACGATACCCGCCTACAAAGTAATGTTGCAAGAGCAAGTTAGTGGTATAGGAGGCTATAAGGGTAATTTCGATGCCCCGCACGGGAATTCATACAACCCTTCGTGGAAAAATCATCCCAGTTTTAGCTACGGGCAACAACATGCCGCAATGAACCCTCCTTCGCATGTTTCCCCTCCTCCACCACACCAATTTCAACAAGCTCCACACATGCAAGGACATGTGCAAGCACCGCCACCCCATGGAAATTATATCCCGCCACAGCGGAGAACTCTCAAGGATACCATGAATCAATTCATTGCCAACCAGACCGTAACCAATGCCAGATATGATCGTCTGATCGGCGACATAAATGCAAATCTGTCAAAGATACAATCCTCGTTGAGTGTCCAAGAGAAGGGCAAGTTTCCTGCCCAGGGTCAAACTAGTGTTAGCTCGACACCCCATGACCATCCTGAGCAATGTAGCGCAATTACCACTCTACGTAGTGGGAGGGTAGTTGACTTGTCACCTCCCCCACGAGACGTACCTAAAGACAAGGAGATTTCGCCCGACACGAAAGAGGCCGAAGATGTCTCCTTAAATGAGAGTGACAAAGAAGACGCCAGTGAGGCCAAGTTAGTAGTGAAACCACCTTCCGCGGCACCGTTTCCTCGAAGGTTGATTCCCGCTCAAAAAGGGAATCCACGTGATGAAGTGCTAGAAGTACTTAAGCAAGTAAAGCTTAATCTACCCTTCCTTGATGCCATCAAACAAATTCCAGCTTATGGCAAGGTTATAAAAGATTTGTTGACGGTAAAAAGGAAGATGAAGGTCAAAAAGAATGTCTTTCTAGCCCAGAACGTGAGCTCCATTCTACTAAATGAGCTCCCGCCTAAATTCAAAGATCCCGGTGCACCCACTATATCCTGCATCATTGGAGATAATAAAATTGAGAAAGCCTTACTTGACTTGGGGGCAAGTGTAAACATACTCCCTTACTCCATTTATAGGCAACTTGATTTGGGCGACCTCAAGCCCACAAAGGTCACTCTCCAATTGGCGGATCGATCAGTGAAGATCCCACGAGGCATAGTCGAGGACGTGATCGTCCAAGTTGACACTTTCTACTTCCCGGTAGATTTTATCATTTGGGACACGGAACCCTCCTTCAACTCGAGCAATCATGTTCCCATCATCCTTGGGCGCCCTTTCTTAGCAACGGCTAACGCAATCATCAATACTCGGAATGGGCGAATGCAACTCACCTTTGGGAACATGACCTTAGAGACAAACATCTTCCATGTCGCTCAACATACGGGGGAAGAAGATGACCTTCACGAGGTGAGTTTCATAGACGAGGTTGTAGGGGAGTACTTTGAGGAAAATGATTGTGGAGATGCCCTGGGGTCCTGCTTAGTGTCGAGCCATGAGAATGAGGGGTCCCACAAGAGAGAGCCGTTAGGGGTGTGCCCTATTTCATCAAGTAATAGTGGTAGTTGTGATAATGAGAGAAAAGTGGGGGAGAGGTGTGTTGTGACCGCAATTGAAAGAGAGAGAGAGGGGGTAGAAGAGAGAAAACTGGTGGAGTTAGAGATCGAGCAAGTAAGAGAGGATGTAGGCACTACTAGAGAGGGAGAACTAGGCGACATGAGCATGGAAGATTTTGAAAGAGAATTCGGGAAGGTGGATGAAAGTACTACTATTGAAGGCCAATCCCTATTGGATTCATGTAGTCACTTAGACGACAGTGAATTAAAAGCAAAAATTGATGAATTCCTTCGTTGTGACAATCCACCCACAACACTAGAGGCCCCGAAGGCAAGTGAGGAGAAAAGTTGCGGTTCATCTGACTTAGAGCCCGACCCATGCATCTCAAAAATTGAAAGAAACCTAGGTGTTCCCTCCGAGTCAGTCCACGCAGACCACGCTTTGAGCCAGCATCACGAGGATCCCTTTCCAGTTAGTCACGACGAGTCTCCCGGTCTATCCTTTATCTATGGGCGAGGTCCCAATTTATTCCGATTGTTAGCTTATAATCCTAGGACGGGAGAGACAAGGAGAGCATCGACCCTCGTAAGTGGGGTCGGGTGAGTTTGTGGAGAGATGAGAGGTCGTCGCACCCCCGACGCGTATGGGGTGATTGTTGTTGCATTTTTGAGTCATGCATGTGTGCCATATAGTGTCTTGTTGCATTTTTCATATTTGTTTGTTTTATTTTTCTGCACTTTTCATTCGCCTTGAGTTAGATTTTCGCCCTTTTTGCTTGAGGACAATGCAAAAGTCTAAGTTAGGGGGGGTCACAAGTGCGTATTTTTAAAACTTCACAAATTTTCAAAAATGCCCAAAAATTTCCAAAAAAATCATAAAAATCCAAAAATATTTTTCTTCAAAATAAATAAAAATTGGAATTCAAATTTTTTCAAAAATATCATTAAAAGTCGAATTGGAGTCTCAAATTGTAAACATCCAACATACACAAAGCCGAAATTGACTAAAGATGGAAGTTGTGCGAAAATTGACGACTTAACGAATAAATGTGGAGATTAACAAAACCCGGTGAGATTCGAGCCTATCACGTTTTGCGAGATTTGAAATCAATCCGAGTTAATGGCTAACTCAAAGTTCTTTTTAGCGCTTAATAAGTTGTCAATGATCTCAATTTTTTTTCATTTGATCGGTTTTGAAAAATGTGTGCAATATTGCCTTGAAAATCGTGCCAAATTAGTCTCTAAACTTAAATTCACCTCGAAACGCATATGGTAACGCAATTGGTATTTTGGACAATGAAGTAGGCCCTCGTTTGTCACCCAAAAATATTGGCCAGAAAAAGTAGCGAAAAATTACCCTTTGCAACCCAAATTGAGCCGAATAATTTTCCCTTTCGTTTGACAACCCGAAAAACCCAAAATAGCCGGAATTGTGAAAAATGAAAAAATTCAGAATTTAAGTCTGAAAAGTGCAACAAAAAGGGGCAAGAAAAAATAGAAGAATGCTCAACAAAAATAGCAAGAAAAGAAAAGAAGTGAAAAAAAAAATAAGCAATAACCCGAAAAAAAAAAGCACAAATGGACATCCTAAATAACTTTTCCAATTTCGAATTTCCCGACCATTTCCATGTTACCCAATATACCTTAAAACCCGAAAAAGTCCTAACCGAGTCCAAATTGCGAAATTGATTACCGCGTGGAGAGCTAAGACACCAAAAGATAATATAAGAGATTAAATGTGCGAAAAGAGGCAATGTTCCCGTTTTTAAAACCGTAATCCATTGTTGAGATCCTATCACTATGAAATTTTCGTCTTTCTACTTGTATACGTGACTTTGCGTCCATTACATTTACTCTTTATATCACGCATACCGAGAGAATAGCCACATTCCGAGTGATTCGTTTGAGAGAGCATTCTGTGAGAACTTGAAATCAAAACGAATTTTCGGATAAGTAGCGTAATGATCAATTGATGGAAATTGGCAGTTATATTTCCGGCTTCGCACACACACACTATGGTTTGAGACTTGTAAATATGACTTGATGATGACTATTTTCTGGAAAAGTTTGAATTGTACAATTTTTGCATATTTTGAATTTTCTTTGAGTCGAATTTTGTGGGTATATTCACTGCAAACCCTCACGAGACACAACTCGTCCTACTAGGGTAACCTAGAGGTTTAAAGGCTTGTTGCATGCGCTAAATGCAATCGCTTGCCCGCGAAAGAGGTATTCTATCCCAATAAAGTTTTTGAAGGGTCCTTAACTCATACTCACGTTCTTTTACATTGCTCGGGACGCGCAAAGTTCTAAGTTAGGGGGGTTTGATTAGGCATAAATTCTTCATATTTATCCCCTTAATTTCGGTATTTTTATGATCCCGTGCGGTGTAAATAGCTTGGATTTGTCTCACATCTATGCTACTAACCCTTTTTGGCAAGTATTTCGTATTTTGTGTATCTCTTATGTGTTTTACAGGTTTTTCATGCAAGAAAGATGGAAAAGAGAACTCAAAAGAGTGAAAGAAACCAAGAATCGGGGAGTTGAGGGGCATTTTCGTAATTTTTTAGTCTTAGTCCGGAGGTGGGGCCAACTGGAAAGTTGAAGAGCTTTCAATTACAAGAACACTGGAAAAAACGGCACCTCAATCCGAGTTACGGTGAAGAAGTTATACCCATTTGAAGTTTAGAAGAAATTCAAGAAAAAAGTTGTCAGACCCAAACCGAACCGAAGCTGAGAAAAAAAAACGGTCCGCCCATTAGTCACGTTCTAGATCCGTTACCAAATTAGTCACGCTCCAGATCCGCTACGAAATTAGTCACGCTTTCTAAGTGTGACAAATTGGCAGATACGGGATTTTTATTTTGTGCTTATCTTTTAGCCAAAAGTTTTATGTTTTGGGGACTCTTCTAAACGATCCTTAGCCTATATATTTAGTCATTAGGACTCTTTTTATTAAGATTTCATTCATGTAAAAGCTCCATAACAAGTAGGAACATCTAGGAACATCAAGGGATTATATTGCTTCAAGATTTCATTGTTTCGGGTTTGTTTTTCATGTTTTAATTCAAGATTCTTGTTATTGTTCTTGCATGCGTATTTTCCGTAGTTGATTCAATTCATTGCTGCGTTCATAATATATATTTACATGTTTAAATCTAGTTTCATCATGACTTCATACACATGCAACGTTATTATTTCATGCATTAGTCCATTTAACATGTCCGGCTAGGTTTTAAAGGTTGGGATGCATGAACCCAACCTGATGTGTTAGTGCATGTGTATAACGTCAATCCGATGAATTTAATGATTAATTTTGATCGTATCGCGTAATTTCATAATAATTGTGGATCTTTATATCTCGTTTGCCCCGGGGTACTCGTGATGATTTAGAGTACAATTTGAGTGTAATTACCGCGATACCGATTTACTCATCCTCAGATTAGGTATGACGCGGGCTTGAACCTCGTATACATAATGCTTGGGAGTACTAAATTCCGGGTTTGAATTAATCGGATAAATTTATGATTGACGTTGTCACTACACTACACTAGGGTTGGGGGATTGTATTCCCATCCTTTTTTCTCATCATTTAGGTTCAAAAAAAAAAAATTGATTCAAATCTTCATTCCTCATTTAGATAATTTAGTTAGTTGCATATTTCATCATAATTTCATAATTGCATTTAGTTTAATCAATCCCAAAAACCAAAAATCAATCTTTTCATTCCTTCTTAGAGTCATCGTTAGGATTCTTCCGTCTTATCCCGTCGTCACAACTTCGTTGTCCTTTTTCCCTGAGGATCGATACCCGACTTGTCGGATTATTACTTGAACGACAGGCTTGCACTTGAGCCTAGAGAGTACACACTTTAGAGACACATTCTGAGTCGTGTCAACCACCCTTGTAATTAATGTATCCCAAAGGTTTTCTCATTTCACTCTCTCTCCCATTCGTCCTTTCTTTGTTTGTCTCTTTATATTTCAATAACCTTCCATCTACCAGGTTCATTTTAAAGGACATATATATTCTGCGCCCAAATGAGTACCTAACCAAGATTGGGAAAGATATGCCATATTTCGTACCGGGGTGACCTCTGAGTATAACTTCGCCTAGATCGATGTCTGTTGGAAGACGCTCCAACTAAATCGCATTTTGTAACAAATCTTGGTTTTGTATGTATCAACTAAATCTCTCTCAATCATGTTGGTTTGTACACCAGTTTAAAATCGTGGTGAGTCGATTTGTTAAAGGCTTGATTTTATTTACACCGTGGTTAGTCGGCAATGACAATTGATCGATTTGTGGTGATTCGGTTTGTACCTCAGATGATTGGTCGAGGTTAATAAGTTGTTATTGGAATTGTTGTTGTAATATCAACAATAGTGATTTTGTATTTTTTAAAATTTATTGCAATGGGCTATCCTTGACACACAGATCAATGGTCGGAGTGGCAATATCTTCAGTAGTGTAACTTCATGTCATGAGTTTTCCATAGTGTACATTAACCATTTGGTGAATTGTCACAAAGAATATAACTGCTTATAGTTATTAGCTTTTTTTTGCTCTCATATACATACATGTATGTATCAATATGAAAACCGTTTTATTATTTCCGTTTGTTTTCTAAATAATCATTTTATTCATTTCTCTCCATTTTATTCTATTAAACTGGGAGATTGATTTCTTAATTTTGTTCAATGTATTGATAATATGCTTCCAATTTTCAATGTCTTATCTCTATTAATCTTAAATTCATTTGTTAAATTCTATATCATGAACTATAATGCACAACTGTATTAATATCATTAGGTTCATCATGATGATTTCATGTTGAATATAAAACTCCAGCTTTTTGATTTGGTAGCAACGCAACCAGCTTTTCATCAACTTTGAAAAGTGGAGCAACTTAGTTGTATTACTGTCCTTATGCAGAGGTGTATAAACATTTGTTGTTCCTGAACATCTTCCTACAAAGGGAATATGTTTTATGCTTTATTAATATCTAAAGTTTTTTCTCCGTTTATTTACCAATAATTTTATTTATTTAATGCATGAATAATTTTGGTGTCCGTGGAGTGCAGTTCACTATTCAATCCACAAAGTTAATTGTATTTTCTTTACTATTTTAATTATGAATATATTGAGATATAGAGGTTTTTCCCCCTTTTTAGTTGATTTTTTGTTAATAATTCTCCTTTCAAAAATATAATTAATACTTAATACTCAAGCATTGTTTTTACATTTTTTGTTTCCTTTTGTTATAGATGAAGAATATACATAAAGCATGACTATCCATATAACATGTTATCTATGCTTTTGCATATTAGAATAATGGTATTAGCACTTCAAAAATTTGATGTTTAAATGATAATCAATGGATCCCATTTGTATGTTGTCGAAAAAGTGTCAATATCCTGTGTTGCCTTTGAAAAGACATAATCTTCACGTATATCGTTTGGTTTAACAGTTATAAGGTTCTTTTGGTTTTCGTTTGAATTTACAATAACCAATTTCTTACTGGAAATCAATTAAGGTGTTTTAACTTAACCACATTGTATTTCACTTTATATAAAATCGTGTGAATATTGAATGTTATCTTACATTTTCATACAATTTATTTGACGTGAAAACAAATTGTAGTTATTATGTTTTTAAAATTGATTGTCTAATAAATTTGTAGCTTTACTTTGTATTTTATAACGACTGTTATTTGATGTTTTCAACATATTTGTAAAAATATCAAACCCACATTTGTCATCCAACTACTTGAATGTAATGTCCATATTTATTAAAAAAATCGATTATAAAATAATTTTAAACCACGATTGTCCAAAACTAGGGTATACATTGTTTTGCGTGATTATAAACCCAAATTATTAACTGAGTACGATGTTTTCCAAATACTCGTACGATTTGCATAATACTTCACAACACTGTTTTTCACTTTATATAAAATCCTGATCATATTGACTTTTATCTTGCATTTTTGTATAATTTATTTGATGTGAAAATAAATTGTAGTTACTATGATTTTTTAATTGATAGTTTAAGAAATTTTTGGCTTTAATTGGTATTTTATAACGAATGTCATTTGATGCCTTAAACATGTTTGTAAAAATGTCAAACCCACATGTCCATATTCATTCAAAATTTTCCAGTTACAAAATAAATTTAAACTATGATTGTCCAAATCCAAGGTATACATTTATTTTGCATAAATTATAAAACCAAACCATTAACGGAGTGTGGTGTTTGCCAAATATTCCTATGATTTGCATAATACGCGCTCATATAATGTATACAGATTTTAAAATTCAATACTGAAGTTGCATTTTGTTTAATCTCGATTCACACTGATGTAACTCTTTTTTCATGATTCTGATCTGTTTTGAAATACAAACTATGACTCGCATCCCTTTTGTCTTAGTCACGTACCACTAGGAATGACCTTAGTAGTTCGCTTTACTGATAATATTTTTCATTCACTATTTTTTTTTTCATCCACTGATATTAAATTACATACTCAGTCCATAATCTACGCCCATGCATCGCGCGGGGTACGTGCTAGTTTAAAATAATTTTAATAGTATAAATAGATGATAAATGATAACATTTATAAATATGTTGTGCTTAATATTTTATGGTGAACTAGCATGCAATTTGCGCGAAGCGCGGGTGCATTATAATTAACTACAAATAATCATGATAATACATGTAAAAAGAACAGTAGATAATATAAATATATAAAAGGAAAACCATATAATAAACACCACCTATTAAAACTTTTTCAAGGATGGTGACAAATTCTTGAAACCCCAATTTCATGCTTTCAAATTGGAATATTTTAATTTAAATGATTAAAATTGAAAAGAATCAATGAATTGATAGGTATAATATTGTTTAATAATGGGTTAAAGTTTTTAACTTATATTAGATTCAAAATAATTAATTATCTTAATAGGGAATAACGGGTGAACACGACACGTTAAGGTAACGGATCGGGTTTGATATTATTTTTCGCACGATAAAAAAGTCACCCGTTTATACACGAATCCGATAAAATCCAAACACGATAAAATTCGATATGAACACAACTCGACACGACCCATTGACAGGTTTAATTATATCTAAATGGCAAGATATTAAGACAATAATTTATCAACATTACATAACTTAAAGCAATTACAGACTAAAAAGGAAAGAAAATTCACAAACATTTTGTGCTTTTAATTTAAGCCAACCATTTTTTTCATGAAATAAAAAACGCACATATATATATATATATATATATATATATATATATATATATATATATAAGAAAATACCCATATAGTGTTCCAATACCCATACATCTAACACTCAGCATACCCACACCCCTTCACCTTTATAAACTCAATCCGATGCATATGATTAGTAATGTTTCACAACACAACCCATATACACCAAGTAATCAAAAAATAACAGTTAAACCTTATTTTCTTCTTCTTTGACAGTTCCATGTGGAGAGAGAGAGAGAGAGAGATAAGAGATTTGGTAATTTCTCCGGTTAAATAACAAAATGGATGAGTTGGAAGGGTGGGTGAGAAGAATTTTATAGAAAAACAAAGAATAAGATGGAATTTTATTCAAAATATTAAAAATAAAAATTAAGCAATTTATTTCTCCGTTGGCAAAATTTCCCAAAAAACAACCGTAAATTTACAGGGACTTAATTATCCACCTGTTGCTTTTCCAAACACATCTTTAACAGGACAATCAACAATTTAAAATTAGGCAATCATAAAGACTGATAAGGCAAGCTTCGTTATTTGCTGAGTGAATATGAGATATAAATGTTGGTTGTTCTTTTCAGACTCTTGTTTTATGAAATATGTGAAATGGGTCTCGTGGTCTTTGATTCCAATGTTTTTCTTGATGGATTTAAGAAGGCCACGATACACCATAACAGCTCCACAACAACCCATTTCTCATATTGTTTTCTTCTTTATATCTTAGGGATTTTACTGGTTAGATTGTTAACAAATCATAGGTTGATGATGGCAAGAAAGAGAATAAATAATATAAATGATTGAATGAAAGGTCAAGAGACAAAAAAAAAATGAACGGGAAAATTCAGAAGAATTGGAAAGGACAACAAACACGTATTCAATGTTGGATTTTGAAATATATAGCTAGGGAGACAGAATGAGAAGGAATACTTTTGGTATTCCACACAAAGACAATGAGATCTTCTTAAGAGGAGGGATAAATCAAAGGTTAATTCAACGAAGAGGGAAAAAAATTATATTATGGGCTACTAATATCTAAGGCATTAGCCACGTGGCAATTTTAAACTATTATGGCCTATTACTTTATATATATACATAAATGTATAGTATATAAAATAAAGAGTGACAATTTTGGCAAATACACCAAATTTAATTTAGAATTCACGTGCCTTAAAAAAAACATTGAATCAAAACTCTCAAAACTGAAAGCAAATTGGTGACATATACACATACAGAGTTGCTCGTATGAGGTTATATTTATAAAGTAAATCAAGAAATGCTTAAATTTGTAGTCATAATACAATTGAATCTAACCCCCAGCATTCAATTAGTTGGTACCTAGGTACTTAATCAACATCGACAATAAACTATTGTTTATAATCTTAGATTGATAAAGGTTATAATGAAGATGTAAAAGGAGCCTCGTTAATGAACTCTACATTTGTAGACATAAAAATCACTAAAAACATTAATATGAAAAATAGTCACATAGAATTCCCAAATCATGTATCTATGAACTATTGAAAATTAAATGACTAATAGTAAGGAAAATAAATTTTACTGAAAATACTTATTTATTGCATGTAAAATAAAACTGTCAAAAGTGTTACATGTTAGCACATTGGCGATGTCACCACCTAAGCAGTAAACTCAAAGCCAACAGTGGGCAAAACCAATTCGTTGTCATAAACGAATATTTTAAAATAGATTTAAACGTATACATATGAATCACCAAAAACAAACCAATAATTATGTCAACATAATGAAGAGTTGAGAGTTATTTGTTATGAACAAAAAGAAGTTACATGAGAAAGGAGACAACTTAGGATTAATTATTGCCAAAAAAATAAATAATTCTTAAAAAACTTTACAATAGATAAATGTAGAAATGTAGGGAATTAAAATAAAGTATTTACCTAAAAGATGATAAGCATAAAATGATCATGGGAGATTCGTAAGGCACTATATGGGGCTGTAAATCTAAAGACATAAATAACAAGATTGAGTAGATAGATCACAAATAGATAGAGAATGGTACTCACAAAATAAATTTTAATACTATAAAGAAAAAGGTTAAAAACTGGAGGACAATTGTGACGTAAATTAATAGGAAGTGCAAAATAAAGATTATAATACGAAGATAATCAAACAAGGACGCATGCGGGAGAGAAAATGGTGGATATAAGTAGGAATAAGAAGTTTCTTTTGAGATTAAAAGTAATTAATACAATAAATTCAGTACATAAGTTGGATGGGCTATGAATTTAGTATAGAATGTTGGATGAGTTACGATTAAGACCCCAATGTAGAGAGAGTTGGGAAGGAGAACAGACACATAAATAAAAGGGAGAAAAAAAGTGATTGCGAAATAGATAGTGCCGCGTGGATAGTTCAGATGGATGGTAATCACAAATGTTCAATCCTCCATTTATACCTCTAATACTACCTTAGATTAAAAGTAATACAATGAATCTATACTATTACTATAAAATGCTCTACAATAATTATATATCCTCTCCAACAAACCTATCAACGTGACACTATGTTATTCTCTAATTAATGCACACCTTATCTACCAGACGAAGGGTCCAACCTCGAATGGAATCTCTATTCATGATTAATGTCTAATTTATTTATCTCCTAACCCATCCTTATTTTATGTCTTTTTATACTCCCGAGTGCATTTTAGTTCTCTATTTTTTCCACCGTTTCATCTCCTCTTTTATTTATCTTCCCATCTTCCCTCTCATTCATTCTCATCTTTTCACTTATTTCTCCATTTATCTCTCTCCATGTATTTTTTTTTTAAAAATCATTTGGTCTATAAATATGTAAGATTCTTTATCTCTCCCCGAAATCTCACCCATTGTTTCTTCGAAGAAGATGAACCTGGATAAAGAAAACCAAAGACCAACCATAATCTAGTGGTGGATGGAAATCGAAGACCAACCACATCCAATTGTTTTGGGACGTGGTTTTGTAAATTGGGGTTATTCGATTTGGTGGATTTGGTGTTCGATTTGGTAATTGAAGATTCGATTTGTTTGTTGGGGCTCAAATTTCTGTAGAATTGGTCTGGAAGATAATTAAGGAGAAACTAAAAGAAGGGTTTGTATGAGAATACCTCAAATAATGGGGAAAACTAAAAACCCAAGCAGAAGTTGCTGTAACAACCCAGGTTTTTGAGCGACTATTTTATACTATTTTACCCGATGGGATAATTTTATAAAATAGGAAAAGTTGGAGTAAATATTATTTCGTGTGAGACTTAGGGATGATATTTACTATGTTTTGTCTATTTACCGTTATGAGAAGGTAAATAGCATTATATTGTGATATTTTGCGTCGTTATATGTAAAACGACGGTTATGACCTATATATAAAATTGGGTAAATTTAATGAATTAAAATGAAATTGGAACATAAAAATAGTTCACACTTTCCCCGAATGCCAAAATAGGGGGTGCGATTGTTTTTAGAATAGTCGAGATAGTCGAAATAAGTGCCACGTTGTATTTTTGGGTTTCGGGCACTTTTGACTCGTTATGGCTCTATTATGTGGTTATGAGTCATTTTAATGGTGTATTGGCAATTAAAAGTAGGGATTTATGTTTTATAACCCTTATAAGTTCCCCCACCCCTTTTTCTTTCTTCATTTGTGAGAAAAACCAAAGGAGAGAGAGAGAGAGAGAGAGAGAAGAGAGAGTAGGGAGAAAATGAGAGAAAGAGAGAAAATAAAGATTTTGGGCCGGATTCCGTTGCTATCAGAGGAGGATCAGAGACTAAGAACCTCGAGGCAAGTTTCTTACTTGCTAGTATATGATTTAATGTGATTAAATTGTTGTGATAGTTCTGTGTTTGGTGTATTTGAGAAAATAGTAGGTTTTGTAAGATTTTGGTATTTAATCCTTAAATCTTGTAGATTGTGTGGTTTAAGGTTATTATATGGGTTTCTTTTGGTGTATAATTGTTGGGGTAATGTTGTTGGTGGAGGGGAATGAAGAAAGTATAGGATTATGGGTTTTAGGGTTCGGTTTTGGCTTTGAAGAAGAAGGGTTTTTCGTGGATCTGATAGGCGTGGTCGACCGCGGTCCCAGGACCGGTCGACCGGTTATGCCAAAACTAGCTTACTGCTTTTGTTGGTAGACCAAACCTGAAAGGGCGGTCGACCGCGGTCCCTTGACCGGTCCCCTGTTTTTCACCTTTAATTTTCCTTAGTTTTCTTTAGCCTCTTTATTTTAAGATAGGAACTTAGGAACCTTCCTTTGGGAAGTAATAGGGAGTCCTAGAGGGTTGTATTGGGTAGACTAATGTCCTAGGCTAAGAGTGGATATTTGGGCTTACCCGAGGGCTAGCTTGTATAGGTTAATGTCTGATTGATATAGGAGGCTAACCTAAAGATAAATTGGAAGTTAAAGTATTAATGTTGAGCCTTTGCGGAGACACTCCTTCATGGAGACTCACTTTGAGGGTTTATGAAAATTATATGAACTCTTGGAGGCTAGTTTGAGGTTAGTGGCACTTTGGGTCTTAGGTCATTAATAAATATGACTTAATGAATAAAGAATGAATATTATAAAACATGGTACTAAATGAATAAGTGCAAATGGATGATTTTTGGAAATTTAAAATATGATGTTTTCAAAAGGAAAAAGTAATGTTTTTCATAAATGATAATTTATGGATTACACACCTCCCTAAATCGCTATCATAAGGGAAGTTGCGCGCATTGTGGTGAAGCCCCCTGGCTATTGAGCAAGGTGGATATAGTCCCTAGGCCATATAGGCATTTATATTACTGCGCTGGTTAGGGGATTTTGGGTGTAGTCTTGACTTTCCCGCAGGCAATATGGCCGCTTCCCGACGTTGGTAGGTTCCCAGGTTGTCTTGTATAGATAGGCCTTGAAAGATGATAGCCATTTAGGGGCGCGTCCAGTGGGGAAACCCGGAGGGACGGTCTTAGATTTATTAAAGCAATTCATGATAATGGATTGGCTTTAATTACATTTCCCGGATGTAAGAAGGGAAATGGGATATGGTTTGGCTTCGGATAACATTTTCCGGATGGAAGAAGGGAAATGGAAGCATATGGTATACAAAAGTATTTTTATGCTACTAAAAATGACTTTTGATTACACTTCCTGGATGGAAGAAGGGAAGTGGGATTTTATGAAAAAATGGGTAAAGCACTTTTTATGATAATAAAACTTGCTTTAAAATATGTATTCTTCCTGGATGGAAGACAGGAAATAAAAATTGGTAAATAAGTTTGACTTGGTAAACATTTGATAAAATGTTGTACCATTTATGTATATTCCTATAGAAATAAATTAGGAATTGTGCCATTAGTTGATGGATAGGTTTTATTTTATATTTTCTTTCTGTAGATGTAGATGTGACCTCCCACACATATGCACACATATATACATTTATTGACTATTTCGTGCTAAGGATCTAATGGATCTCGACGATAAACCTTGCCTAAGTAGTAGTGTATCGGGGGGGGGGGGTTCCTTGTTTAGATTTCGCTTTGCGAGACACCCCACGCACGAATAGGGCATAGTGTTGAGAATGGGGGGAACTTAGCCCTTAGTACTTAGGGTTAACTAGAACATCTCATGATATTGCGCTAGGTTGCTGCTAGATTGAGAGGTGAGAAATACTACTGTTATCTGCGAGAGAATTACGCACTTAACTGTCATGTATTTTTAGTCACATGGTAATCATATCAAATCGGGCCCTGACCCGTATCTATATTTCTTTATTTCTGCATATATTCCTTGTCGTACAGGTGCTCTACCGCATGGACACCCGTGTTTACATTTCCATTCCAGTTGTCATGGAGCTACAGCATATTGCGGATGTTGTAGGTTACTTGTATTAGACGCTTCTTTCTATTGTACTCTAGTTATGTTCAGTATATTTATTCGGGCGTGTTTTGCCCAAGGTATTGCACTCATTCATTATATTGTAAATATTGAATTGTAATACTCGATGTACTTTTTGTATTGGTCTGTTCACTGACAGCTTATTCGGTGATATTTATTATATTATCATTCTTTATCCATTGATTTTTTATATCCACCGTTTTTACAAATGGGATTGTCTAAGTGTTTTTCTTTTCTTTTCAAAATTTTAAATTTGACAGTCCGTTTTCATAAATGATTGGTGGTTATCTCATACTATTATTTTAGTCGATAGTGATGCTGAGAATGGACCATCTATGATTCCTGTGATTATTAGAGTATTGGGCTGGCCACCTATTATTTTAGTAGGCGGTTTGTCATAGATGGTATCAGAGCATTAGGTTCTAGAGTCCTTAGGAATCTGTACGGATGTTTTACGTCTTCTGCGTTTCTCTCTATTTGATGTAAAGCCCTAAGATTAAGATCGTTGAATTCTCTTGTGAGATTCCGTTCTCCCGCTATGGTACGAGAACCACGAAGATCTTTTGCGCGTTCAGGTGAGACTTATGAGTCGTCGGATATAGGGCTTCGAGGTTGGCTGCGGCGAAGGCGTCATAGGACGGGATTACTAAGAACTGTAGGTTGTAGTCGGTGATGAGGGCCGCTTTGGAGGTCTCTCCCTTTGTAGCATTATTTTATATTGCTGCCGTGACTACTAAGTACAGTGGAAATAGTTTTCCCAAGTACCGCTGTCGGTAGAGAGTGGTATTATGCTTGGGGTTCCAAGCAATGTCAATTCGGAGTTGAGAGGTCCTTGACGAGGACCACATGTTGAAGTTCGGTTGGATAGAGGAAGTGTAACCTCGTTCGGTGAGAATGTAAGGCCCGAGAGTTTTGGCTTAGAGATGGGTATAGAAGTGCCCGGGTGTGAGGATTTGAGGAAACCTTTCACCCATTGGAGTAAGGTTGAAGTGGCGGAAATAGTAGTCGCCTTTTTATGGTGGGGCAGAATGTTTTGCCCATAAAGAGGGTCTTTCAGTGGAAATGATAGGCTCGTGAGTAAGTGTTGCTAACACTTTTGGAGAAGTAGTGTTCATGAGACCCCATTGGTGAACATCCACCCAGGGAAAGACTCGTGGAGCTAAGGCCCGGGAGGCTGGTAGAATGTCCTCTTTGCTGAAAAGGTTAAGGGAACTATGCGTTCTGATCTTGTCGATTGTAGAACAAGGGAGAGATTTGGATGCCTAGTTGGGACATTAATGGAAGTAGTTTGGTTCGAATAAGACTAGAATGATGTGTCTAGGAACTATTGGTAGTGGCCAAGGAGATTGGCAAGTATATTGGCGGGAATTTCCACAGTAGTTTAGGATGGGTGTGTCCCTGGTGATAAGATGGAATAGTATTGTACTTACCCTAGATTCGGGTGTGTATATTGAGCTTGTGGTAGTGTATCTATATGGATTCCATGATAGGGAAGTTCTATATTTTCTTTCACTCGTTATGGGGTGAGTGATGATATGTGTGGTACGTACTACTTGTATTATATGTATTATACGAGTAGATATATTCTTGGTTGGGTTGGTGTGATAGCAAGCGAATAAATCGCGAGGCTATCCTATTTCTAGTTCTAGAGAAGGACTAATTGTTCTATAATATCTCTCCTGGATACAGGTTGAGACTTTATAGAGGTGGTTTACGGTATATAGATTGTTTTCATTCTTTATTTTGTTTTGCTTTGTTTGTTTTATTTTATTATTTGTTTGCTTTGCTTGTGTATGATGTGCCTTATCTCCGCGACCGACCAGTTAAGGGGATTGTGTGGAGGGGTTCCTTATTTGGATTTCGCTTTGCGAGACGCTCCACGCATGAACCTTAACGACGTTGGGAGTGGAGAGATGTGCATTTTCTTTTCTTTTTCTGTTGATTGAGGTGTTGGGTTGGAAGGTTTAGCCAAGAATCACGTATATGAGTGATTAAGGACTAAGTTGATGTGAAATATATGAGCACTATGATAGTTTTCCTCTGATCGATGTGGGGAAGACTAAGATTATGAAAGTCCGATAGAGACTTATGGTTGTGCCTTAATGAGAAGGCCATTTGTAAATAGGTATATGTGTATTTTGAGATAAAGTATTTGTGGCATCTTACAAGAAAGTAAATGCCTCAGTTGATTGTTATGGTAGAACGTATAAGTAAATATGTATTAGTAGAGTTACCAGTTAGAACCTTAGCGTTCCCGATTATGTGTCTTCGACCGTTACTTCTCGACGACCGATAATGCGAGGTAGTAGTGTAATGGGAGGGTTCCTTGTTTGGATTTCGCTTCGGCGAGACGTCCCACGCATGAAACCGAGCGAATGTCGAAAGTCGGGAAAGGTCTTGGACACTAGGGATATATTTAGTATTATATTTATACGACTAGACTAGGATAGATAGATTGACATTGGGATTCTTAGGACGCTAGGCCCTTAGGGCATGTGACGTTATTTTAGGAGGGTGGTTGGGAGTTGACCACAATAGGTTTGTGGGTTAACTCTAAGTAGGATTTGGTCCCTAGAACGAGAAGAATGGGATCTCGAGCTATTCGGAATGTTAGTCCGTTAGTGGTGGGGCCTCTTGTAGATAGAGTGTTACGTTGGTAACCTACCTTTTAAGGAGTTGAAGTATGAGCTGATTTTTTTTCTCCTGCACTCGTGTTGTTATGATCGAGAGTAGATTTAACGTACGAGTCTTTGCCAGGAACGGGAAGTATTAATACGGGAGCATGGACCTATTGTTCGTGTGTCTCACACTTTTACGAAGTGTCAATCCCCGCTTGATGAAGAGTTCGTAGCGGTAGTATTCGCCCTAAAGAATTAGAGGCACTACTTCCTGGGCAGGAATTTAGGTCTTTTCACGAGCAACAAGTTTGTGATCGTGAAGGACTATCGATAGGATATTCCCTTTCGCTAGGGCAATACGGATGGGAGTATTATAGGCGCCGAGTACAAAATCGTCAGAGAGTTTAGTCGTGGCATGGAATGACAAGTGGAACGAGCTTAACCGAGGGGGCGCTATTGTAAGAGAATTTATGTCCGTGATTGACCCTATCACCTACTTGTGTGCAAAGAGTAGTAAGGAACGAGGTTGGGTATATTCATGGACATTAGTATCGAGTTGTCGATCATGCAATGGTCATGATTCTAGTTGATCATTGGACCAATTGCTACTTACTCAATGGAAATGGGTGGACTAAGTGCAGATGAGTACGCCCAGCTCTTCGTAGCAGAGTTATAGAATTGTATGGATATGGGGTATTTCCTACCACCCGTAAGTGGATGTGTGGGTTTGATTTAAAGGAAGGATTTGAGTAGTGGTTTTTATGGATCTAATTTCCAGACAATAGTTTGGATCGTTTCTTACGAGTTTGATGCCGTGTGTGGCTTAGTGTAGTCGGCTGAAAAGTTGCCTGTTCATTGGAATGGAACCAGTGGACATTATATTTCTTGGACTTGGAGTGGCCCGGGAGCATTTTCTAAATGATTGGGCTCATTGAGCCGAATTCTTTTGAGGACTACGCCAATGCGAATAGGGTTTGTAGTATTGGGGTGAGCGATTATAAGTTAGTGTAGTTATTCCCTAGTAAGGGTGTAACGTGTTTCGAAAAGTAAGGCAAATTTGTGCCGAAATTGTGTAGATATCTCCTCCCGTAGTAGAAGGGTAGGATCTATAGTTCCTGAGGAACGAATTGGTGCTATGTTATAGCATGATGATGTGGACTGAGATCGAATAGTGATGACCTTAGTCTGTGTCCTATGGGGACGCTGCACTGCAGAGGGGTTTGCTAGTATGATAGCACGGTTTTTGGTATAGTATACCCTTTATATGGTTATGGGTTACGCCTGAATTTTGAGGGAAAAATTCCCCTTTAAGGGGGGGAGTATGTAACAACCCAGGTTTTTGAACGACTATTTTTTACTATTTTGCCCGATGGGCTAATTTTATAAAATAGGAAAAGATGGAGTAAATATTATTTCCCGTGAGACTTAGGGATAATATTTACTATTTTTGTCTATTTACCGTTATGAGAAGGTAAATAGCATTATATTGTGATATTTTGCATCGTTATATGTAAAACGACGGTTATGACCTATATATAAAATTGGGTAAAATTAATGAATTAAAATGAAATTTGAACATAAAAATAGTTCACATTGTTGATGTAAAAAACTAGATTACTCTAATAATTCAATCACATATAAATATAAATGAGACAAAGAATTTTAAAGTGGTTCAGCCTTATATGAATGGCCTACGTCCACTGTTATGTTATTGCTGAGTGTTTGGGAATTCTCGATTACAAGTACTATCAAGAAATTCCGGTCCCCCATGAATGAGGGTAATACAATGTATTTATAGCCTTGAGGCTATAATCTGAAAGGGTGATACATTAAATGATGTACATATGAAAGGGTAACTCATTTAATGCTCTTCAAGCGTGTGGGTCAAGATGCTAAGCATTCAATGAATAGTTGAACTGTTGATTATCTGGCAATCAATGCTGTGGTCGAGATGCAGCTCAAACCGCCTTAGTTGCTCATCGTTCAAGAGTTCCTCGGAGCGTTGGAGTTCCTCGGAGAGCTGGAGTTCCTCGGAGTATTATTATTGCTCGGAGTGAGTCTGACTTGGTCGGGGGGAATAGACTTCCTCGTTGCTATTGTGCCACGTAGATCGACACGTGTCTTTTTATGATTCGTCTATATCAGCATACTGATTTTGGTATCAACAGAATCCCCCAATGTTTCATATTTCGAACTTTGAGGAGTATGGAACATTCTTTCTCGGTATATGTCAATATTAAATGATCTTCCTGGTTTTTAGGAACATTTCTCCGTATTTTGAATTTTCTTCCAAATTCGTAGAATCCGCCTTTTTGCATTTTTATAAGCGCTTCGATCTTCGTGTACTTTTTGTCCTTTTAGCCGCCGGTAGCGTAATAGTTTCCTTTTTGTAATCATTTCTTTCGCCGTTTCCCAAGGCAAAGTATTTAAACTTCATAGACAATATCAGCGTCTTCTACCTTTTCCAATTTCTGCTTTCGAGTTTTCCATAGTCTTTCTTTCTCTTGTGCGTTCATCCTTGTTTTCGTTCGTCATCAACAGATCTCCCTTTTTCCTGTAAGATCTTCTTCCTTCTTCTTCATTTCTTTTATTCACCATGGTTTATATTATTGAATCTCTTGAGAAACTCCGTTCTGATTTCTCTATTCCGTCTTGGGTAACTTTGGAGGATCTTTCTGAGCCTTCAAATTATTTTAATTTAGCTGAGGGACATTGGTTCCCCAGTCTCTTTATTGCTGAATGTGGATTTTCTTTTCCACCAAACCCTCTGTGCTTAGAGTTTTGTCAGTATTTCGATCTTGTTCCTGCAAAAATAGCCCCCAACACATGGAGAATAGTTAATGGGGTGCATAGGTTAAATCAAACTCATGGAACTCGTATAGGAATTCCTGAGATTATGTACTGTTATAGATGGGCTGTTCTAGACAATGTTTATTATTTAAAAACTAGATTTTTGAATAGAGCTTTAGTAGTCAATCTCCCTGATGCTAATAGGGATTATTTTGAACATGGGATAGTTATCAAAAATTGGCAACATGCCCCTTTGGTTGGAGACGAAGTATATGAAGATCCCAAATGCCCTCCATATGGCAATGGGATAGGTTATTTTCATCTTATTTTATTTCTGAAATTATGATTTTATTATGTTTGATAAAATGTATGACTGATATTTCACTATGTATTTGTTTGCAGTTGACAGTAAGAGAAAAACTCCAAAAGAATCAGAAGTTAATATCAAGCATTTAAAACATATCTGGAGTTTGCATCAAAAGGTTGCAGACGAGCACGTCAGGTATGCTTCATATTTGTTGCAGTACAGGAGCTATACATTATCCTTTACTGCTCGTCCTGTGGTCAGCATTAGTGAACCATTGCCAGCTTCTGAGGATTCTTCACCAGAATCTCACATTCCTCTCAGTCAGAAAATGGGTAAAAGAAGAGTTCCTGCTATCTTCGAGGAGACCTCCTCTACTGGAGATGGAAAGAGAAACAAGAATGATGTCCCTAAGGGAATAAAGAAAGTAGATGCTGCCCCTTCTGTTGCTCCTCAGAAGGCTGCCGAGAAGCCCCTAGTGGCTCCGAGCAAGAAAAATGCTTCTGTGGAAGTGGTCACCATCTCCCCCACCAAAGGTTCTTTGGTTGAAACTATTGAAGTGACACTGAGGAGATTGAAGAAATCCTCCTCGATCAGTTTTTCTGAAACCATTCCCCAGCTCCAAGCTAGTGGAGCTGGTGTTCCAACCATTATTCCCCCGAGTTCTGCAATGAGCTCGGTAAAGACTTGGACTATTCCTGAAGTCCAAGGAATTGAAGAAAACATGTCTAGGGATATGCTGACATCCCTAGCTACTCGTCATATTGCTTTAGTAAGTTTCTCTTATCCTGAATTTTTTTTTCTTTCAGTCAATATATGTATCTCGGCACTGACTTATCATTACCTTCTTTTTCAGCTGGTGAGTTGTTTTAACACCATAGTGAAGAAAGATGAAGCACTCAAGGCTTCTAGCTCCTCGTCTGGAGTGGAGGATGATTTTCTGGGTTTGGCCCAGTCTTTGAAGGATTCCCGTAAAAATTATGACGAGGATAGGGGTGAATGGGAGAAGAAGTTGGCTGCATCCGAGGCAGAGAAGGTGCAGTTGGGAAACAAAATAAAAGACTTGGAGAGAGAGAATAAGAAATATGCCGAGAAGCTCGCAAACTTTGGGGAGCTTGAAAATAAGTTGAAGTCGGCTGAGGAAGAGCTAACCCTTCTGCGAGAAGTAAATCGCCAGAAGGAGGAGGTGGAGGCCAAGTTGAAAGCCTCTGAGGATCTTCTATCCGAGAAGCTCTCCTCGAAGAAAATGAAGAGAAAAGTGGCAGTGAAAAAATCTTTTCGTACTGGTTGGGATAAAGGATGGGACAGGGGGGTAGCAGCAATGATGACCCAGGTGCAGTATGGGAGTTTGAAATACTTCTGAGATGGTTGGGTTGCTGCCCTGCAAGAATTGAAGGTGAGCGAGGATTCAGAACTGTTTCAACAACATCTGCCAGGTCCTCCCCCGGCTATTGAGGATGAAGGATGAAGCTGCCTCCGAAGAATCTTCAATAGTAGTGGGTGATCTCATCCTTACCCAGCTTGCTGACGAGGAGCTTTCATCTCGGCCTGCTCCTCCTGAACAAGTTCCAGTTCTTGCCGACCAACTCGTTGTTCCTACTGAGCAACCGAGCTCCTCATCTCAGCCTCCCGAGAAAGTCTTGGGAGACAAGGAAAAGGTGTGAAGTTGTTCGGTATTCTCTTTCTATTTTTCTTCTTTTTCAAGTGTAACAAGATCTTTGTAACTCTGCACTATGATCTAATAAAATTTGAGTTCTTTTCTTCCATATGATTGCCTCTTTTCTCTTCTGTACTCTGTCTTGATCTTCTTTTTGATGGTTACTTTTTCTTTCTCTGCTAGTTTCTGGCCAAGATGAATATGTTATCTGCTAATGATACAAAGCTGATGCAGCAATGTCATGAATATTATAAGGCTGGTCACACAGAATTGAGTGTATCAGAAGTTGCTGACATCCTCGGTCATGATGCTTCAGAGCAGGTGGTATAAGCTTATCAGTACTTGAAAGATTTACTTGACCGAGTTGTGGCCAACAATGTGGCTTACTACGAGATGATTGAAGACTTGCAAGGTACTCTCAATGAACTTCAGCATCAGTATAAAGAGTCTTCAGCTCTTTTGCACGAAGGATATGAGAAGAAACTCAAACAACTTAGTGCTGAAACAGGTTATAACAAGATGCTTGCTGGCTATGAAGTGAGAGAGGGAACCCTAAATGGTGAAGTTGAAGCATGCAGACAGATCGCCGAGCTGCTGGAGCAAGAGAATAACAATTTGCAGAAAGAGTTGGCACAATATAAGTCTGCAGCTTCATCTTCCACTGCCTTGGTACCGGTCACTAATGAAGGATTCTCATTTTTAGAGGTTGAGAATGCTAAATTGAGGCAAGAATTAGAGACTTTAAGAAGAGCTGGGCCTTCTACTGCTACTCGGGGACGAGGAAGAAGTTCTCGTGGACGAGGAAGAATTGCTCAGGATGTTGACGAGGAACAAAGTATTCAACCTGCTCGGGGACGATCAAGAGGTCTTAGTCGTACTGTTGAAGAAGCTCGTACTCAATCAACATTGGAAACTCAAGCGTTCCAATTGAATGCAAAAGATCGGGCTTTGTCTGAAATGTCCAAGAAAATCCAAACTCTGGAGGATCAGCTTGCTTCGACAAAGTCTGCTCTGAATAAAAAGGATGCTTTTGCCAGAAACCTTCACGAGCAGTTAAAGAGAATAACTTTCCAATTCCACAAACCACCTCGTGAGTTCTGGATGGCAGGCTATAATGACGCCTTTTGTCACTTGGATGCTCGCCTTGAAAATGCCAATAATTAAGGTTATAAACAGGGATGGTTGAACGCCCTGGGTGTATTAAAACTAGAGCAGGGCCATTATTTATGGGATTATCATGCTCCTGGGCTACTAGACTTGCCTGTGCCACCTTATAAATTGGACATGGAATGGATCCCAGCTCGTGCCATTCCTCGGAGCTTAATTGCAAAATACCTCGGTGACTACAATCTTCATTCTCAGATCGAGGTATCTCGTCCCGAGCATCTACTGTACACACCTTCAGTAATGAACGTCAGAATGCTTCAAGATATTAACTTCATTAATTCTCCCCTTTGCTTGGAAGATCCTCCTGCTGGCGAGGAGCCTATATCGAAAGCTGAAGGAAAAAAGCCAATAGAATAGGAAATTTTGATGTAATAATTAGTACACAATTTAATATCAATGTAATAAACTTGTGTAATTCATTTTGTCTTTAATGAAAGAATTTCATTTTTGTTTGCAAATTAGTATTGCTCTTGTATTTGTCAAACACTTTATATTTGTGCTTGCATAACAATATTGTGTGGTTCCTCGACCAACTTAGTAATAAAAAATTATAAGTATTTATAATGTTGCTCGATCACTTAAAATAAAGTAATGAGTATAAAAAATGTTTAAAATTTCTTCCAACCAACCAAGGTTGTTAAAATTGTGCTCGTCGACCAATTATAGTTAATGGGTTTTTATCCCCGACCAGCTATACTTGGTACTGTTTAAAATATTTTCTCCTCGTCGATCAACTACAGTTAGTGGATTTTTATCTCCGACCAACCATACTTAATTCAGTTTGGAATATTTGTTCTTCGAGGAACTTTTATGTAATAAACTTACTTCCCGACCAACATAAGTTGGCATTTGAGATAATCTTACTTCCTAACCAACCGAGATTGGCCTTTCGTCGATCATCTCCTGTTCTCGCTCTTTTACCAACCGGAGTTGGTCTGAGTTCGAACTATCGTGTTCTTGCTCTTTTACCAATCGGAGTTGGTCTGAGTTTGAACTATCGTGTTCTCGCTCTTTTACCAATCGGAGTTGGTCTGAGTTCGAACTATCATGTTTACTAACTCTTTTACCAACTGAAGTTGGTCTGAGCTAATGTACGCCTCCTAACCAAAGGAGTATGGGGTGTTCTCTCCCTTTTACCAGCCGGAGTTGGTCTGGGTTCGAACTATCGTCTTCTTTTTACTGCCGAGCAGCGTTGTGTTCCGAGCCGAAAAACTTTCAATAAAAGGAGAGAAGATTGTGAAATCATCGTTTTATTCATATTGATGGAACTGCTTTACATTTTTCATCACTGATAATACTTGCGTAGGTGTTCAGCATTCCATGCATTCTTAAATTCCTCTCCTTCTAGAGTTGCTATTCGGTAAGTTCCTGGTCGGACAACTGCAGTAACTCGGTAAGGTCCATGCCAGTTTGCTTCCAACTTATTGTGCTTCTGAATGACCTTCTTTAGCACGTAGTTTCCTTCTTTTAACTCGTATTTTTTCACCTTCTTGTTGTAGAACAGGGCTGTTCGTTGTTGATAAGCAGCATTCCTAATGGCTGCCTCTTCTCTAACTTCCTCGAGCATATCCAAATCTAATCTCCTCATCAAGTCGCTGATTGGGGAATTGAAATTCATCACTCTGTGTGTTGGAAGACCCAACTCGGCAGGTATTACAGCCTCACTTCCAAATGCCAGCATATATGGTGATTCTCCAGTTGCTGCTCGGGGAGTTGTTCAGTAAGCCCACAATACTGACTGTAGCTCATTAATCCAATTAGCTTTAGCCTCACTTAGCCTCTTCTTCAAACCATTTAGTATTGTTCTGTTCGTCACTTCAGTCTGTCCATTGCTTTGAGGATGGCCTGGTGCTGAATGAACCTTCAAAATGTTTGACTGATGACAATAGGCGGCAAATTCCTCGTTATCAAATTGTGTTCCATGGTCTGTGATGAAAGCATGAGGGAGACCATATCGGCAGATGATGTTCTTCCAAACGAATTGGTACACCTTCTCGTATGTCATATCAATCAGAGGCTCAGCTTCTACCCACTTAGTAAAATAATCCACTGCGACGACGAGGTACTTGAATCTTCTTCGGGTCGTTGGCAGTGGTCCAACCAAATCCATTCCCCACATGGCAAAAGGCCAAGCGGAAGTTATGGGTGTCAACAATGCTTGTGGAGTTCGTCGGATGGAGGAAAAATGTTGGCATTTATCACATCTCTTAGCATAGGCTATACAATCAGTCCTCATCGTTGGCCAGTAGCATCCTTGTGTCATCACCCTTTGCAAAAGTGTCCGACCTGCTATATGGGCTCCACATAACCCTTCATGGATCTCTTCAATCAATTCCTTCACCTCGGAGGGATGTACACATCTCTGCAAACCTGCCATAATTCCTCGTCTATACAAAACACCATTAGTTAGTACATACCGAGCAGCTTTAAACTTCAATTTCTTTGCAGAGAGCTTATCCTCCGGCAATTCTCCCTCCTCAATATATGCCCTGATGGGATCCATCCAAGATAGTCCTGAATCAAGGGTAATAACATTCATCGTCAAGTCTTCATCTATGCTTCGACTTTCTAACACCTCAATTGGTATCGTTCTTCGCAGCTCGGTACGAGTAGCTGATGCTAGTCGGGTCAGTGCATCTGCTTGTGCATTTTCCATTCTTGGTATTCTGATCAACTGAATGGCATCAAATTCTGCCAACAACTCCATCGCCTTTGTATGATACTTGACCATTAATTCTCCTTTAACTGCATATGTTCCCATCATCTGATTCACAATTAATTGAGAATCACTGAATACCATCACTTGTTGCGCTTCCATAATCTTTGCTAAATTAAGACCTGCTATCAAGGCTTCATACTCAGCCTCATTATTGGAGGCTTTGAATTGGAATCGCAAGGCATATTCCACGTCAATCTCGTCTGGGGTGTTCAAAACAATCCCTGCTCCACAACCCGTTGTGCAAGATGATCCATCTACATATAATCTTTATGTAGGTAACTCGTCTTCAAATTTCTTATCTGACAGAGTTCCTCGGTGAAATATCTGCTGTTTCCTTTCATCCTCCCCTGGTATTTTTTGCTCTTCGTCGACCATCTCTTCTCGCCCTTTTACCAACCGGAGTTGGTCTAGGTTTGAATTTGATGATCTTTCTACATCCACAAGCCCTTTTACCAACCGGAGTTGATCTGGACTTATGTTTGTTGATCCTGTAACATCCACAGGTTGGTCAGAAGCAACTTTTGTTCCTCGGGGGTATCAGGATATGTAAATTCTGCTATAAAGTCTGCTACAGCCTGCCCTTTTAGTGATGATCTGGGTTCATACACAATATCATATTCGCCGAGCTCTATTTCCCAATACATCAGTCTCCCTGATTTTTCTGGCTTATGAAGGGCTTGTCTCAATGGCATGTTGGTATACACGACAATGGTATGGGCCTGGAAATATGGTCTCATTCTTCTACTTGCCTCAATTAATGCCAATGCCAATTTTTCCAGCTTTGGGTACCTGATCTCTGCACCTCGAAAAGCCTTACTTGTGTAATAAATTGGCTTCTGGACTTCATTCTCCATTCTGATCAATGCCGAGCTGACTGCATTCTCTGATACTGCCAGGTACAAGTACAACTTTTCTCCCATTACTGGCCTGGACAACAGTGGAGGTGCTCCCAGATATTTCTTCAGGTCTTGAAAGGCTTTTTCACATTCATCATTCCACTCGAAAGTTTTTCGAAGTGTTTTGAAGAATTAAAGGCATCCATCCGTTGCTCGGGATACAAATCTGTTGAGCGCTGTAACTCGTCCTGTAAGACTCTGCACCTCTTTCTTCGTCGTTGGAGATCGCAACCCTAAAAGAGCTTTGATCTTTGCTGGATTTGCCTCAATGCCTCGCTAGTTGACGATGTACCCGAGGAACATTCCTTCTCGTACTCCAAAGGTGCACTTCGTCGGGTTGAGCTTCATTTGGTATTTATCCAATTGATCAAAGGTCTGACCTAAGTCAACTAGATGATCAGCAGCTTTCTTGCTCTTTGTCAGCATATCATCGACATAGACTTCCATATTGCAACTGATTTGTTCGGCGAAAACCTTGTTCATCAGCCGCTGGTATGTCGCTCCTGCATTTTTTAAAACAAAAGGCATAACATTATAGCAATAAGTTCCCCTAGGGGTATTAAAAGAAGTGCTTTCCCTGTCTTCAGGTTTCATTTTGATCTGGTTGTATCCAGAGTAAGCGTCCATGAAGCTGCTCGTGTCCCGAGGTAGCATCCACTAGTTGGTCAATTCTGGGCAATGGAAAGTGATCCTTTGGGCAGGCCTTGTTGAGATCAGTGAAATCAACACACATTCTCCATTTATTGTTTTTCTTCTTTACCATCACCACATTTGCTAACCAGTCTGGATATTTCACATCTTCAATGAATTGGTCTTTCTAGAGCTTCTCGACCTCCTCTTGTATGGCTTGATTCTTCTCGGGACTAAACACTCTTCTTCTCTGCTTTACAGGCTTGATCTCCTTATTCGCATTGAGTTCATGGCATAAGAAGTTTGGATCTATTCCTGGCATGTCTTCGTGACTCCATGCAAAAGTTTTCTTTCTGTTTCTCAAGAAAGTTATCAACTCCCATTTTATTGAAGCATCCAACATCGAACCTATCTGGGTTATTCGTTCAGGGTGATCGTCGTCCAGAATAACATTTTCTGTAGATTCCACCACCTGTCCTTTTACAAGTTGGGATTCATCTCTGGGATCCAGTGTTTCAATTTCTGTACCTTCATCCACCTGGTAGGTAGTAGTCTTTTTCCTTGACTCTTCAAGCTCCTCTTGCTCAGCAGACGAATAATAGCATTCCCGAGCTACTTTCTGATCACCTTTCACAACTCCTACTCTAAAATTTGTAGGGAATTTCAAACACTGATGTACTGTAGATGGAACTGCTTCGAACTTCTTCAAACCAACTCTTCCCATGATGATGTTGTAAGCTGATTGCACATTTTTATCCATCACAAAGAAGCGTATTCTTTCTGTTCGACAAGCAGGCCAAGTTCTAGTAAATATATCCAACTTGATCGTCCCAAGTGGAAAAACCTTCTCGTCAGCAAAACCCAGGAGAGGTCTGTGATAAGGCTCCAATTGAGATAACTTTAAATTTAAACTATCAAAGCATGAGTAGAACATGATGTCTGCCGAACTACCATTATCTACCAGAACCCTTGAAATCACTACTTCTTTCATCCTCATTTTGATCACCAAAGGGTCGTCGTGAGGGTAAAGAACACCTGTAAGGTCGTTTTTTGAAAAATCGATGACCAACTTCTCTTTGTTTACCTTCCTCGGGCGATCCTCTTCAGCCAAATTTATCCGTTGAATGTATGAGCAAGCCTGAGCATCACCGAGGTAAGCTTTTCTTTCTGCAGTAAGGTCTCCTCCTCCTGCATCTCCTCCTGTAATGACATTACAATCAAATGACCCAAAGCGTATTGAAAATACCTCTCGTTCTGGCTGCCTTGGTTTCTTTGGAAGATCGGGGTCATCATCTGGATCGTCTTTATGGTTTCTCTTCTTTTTCTCCTCTGCTCGATAAGGAGATCTAGACCTTTCTCTAGTTCGGTCATTATTTCTTCTTTCGCCTCCCCGATCAACATACTTTGCTAGCTTCCCTCTTCGGATGAGTGTTTCAATCTCGTTCTGAAGAGCTATGCAATTTTTGGTCATATGGCCGTGATCCTTATGGAACTCGCAATATTTCTCCCTATTCCTCATGTCAGGGTCTGACCTCAGTTTCTTTGGCCACTTTACTTCCTCGTTATTCTTGATTTCTTCCAAGACATGATTAATACCCATTTTCAAAGGAGTATAATTATCGAATTTCTTCAGGACTTCCCATGACGATTTATTATTCTTGGAATGCTTGTCACCGCCATGCCCCTTATGCTCTTTCTTCTTGGATTTGTCGTCTTCCACCTTGGTTTCTTTATCCATATTCTTCTTCGCAACCATAGCCTCCTCGACATTCATGATTTTGGCCGCTTTTGCCATCAACTCTGACATAGTTGTAGGTGGATCTTTGGCCAAAGTGTAATACAACTTGTTAGGCAACAACCCACTCATCAAGGCGATGATTGCTGTCTTTTCTTCATAATCTATGACTTCCAGCTTCTCGTTATTGAAACAAGTTATGTAATCTCTAGTACTTTCACCAGATTTTTGTCTAACACTTAACAAGTGTGCTACTCTTTTTACTGGCTTTGCTCCAAAACAGAAATTGCCAATGAACAACTCGGCTAACTGAAAGAAAGTTAAAATCTTACCCCGAGGAAGATTATTGTACCATATCTGGGTAGATCCAGTAAGAGTTCCTGAGAATGCCCTGCATCTCATCTCGTCGGCGGCAGCATAGATGTCGGCGGCAGCTTGATATTGCTCTATGTGTAGAACATGATCTGTCTTTCCATCATATTTGGGGGTCACCACGGGTGCTTTAAACTTTGACGGGGTAGGAAAACCCACAATGGCCTGGACAAAAGGTGTCCCTTGAACAAAAGTTCGTTGTAAGGGATTCTTCGCCTTAGCCATTTCTCCCAATCTATCCTCCAACCGCTGAATGGAACCTTTCCACGCATCATTTCCTTCCTCGGGCTTGTTAGTTCGAGCAATCGATTGCTCTGATGTGGCCTCCTGAGATCTATCTTGACGAGCAACTGGTCGTGATTGTGCTGATCCTTCTCTTAGATCTGATGGTCGTCGAAAATTTCTCGACATGGTCTTAGGTGGACTCCTATTCCTCCTAGGGCCTAATCGACTGAAAGGAGACACCCTACTCAGTCTTTCCAAGGCACTGGGTCTTTCTGGAGAGAAAGTGATACGTTGATCAGTATCTGTAGCCCTTATTGACGAAGTTTGCCCAGGTTGATAAGAGAAATCATCAGACTCCTCATTACGATACGACTCAGTATGCCTGGATCGTGAAGAAAGTAAATAGGTTTGCCTCTGACCACTTCGCTGTCCCGAACGTGCAGATGCACCGCCATGAAGGGTCTGTATGAGTTGCCGCATTGTTTCTTGCATGGCGATTTGTCCTTGAGCCAGATTCGTCATAATTCCAGCCAGATCTGGAGGTGCAGAGGGATTTGGAGGATTTCCAGCATTTCCAGCATTTCGATTGCTGGATTCCGAATTATCTGCCATTGATGATGAATGATTTTTGGTGAGAAACGATAATAACAGTCGTTCCCACAGACGGCGCCAATCTGTTGATGTAAAAAACTAGATTACTCTAATAATTCAATCACAGATAAATATAAATGAGACAAAGAATTTTAAAGTGGTTCAGCCTTATATGAATGGCCTACGTCCACTGTTATGTTATTGCTGAGTGTTTGGGAATTCTCGATTACAAGTACTATCAAGAAATTTCGGTCCCCCATGAATGAGGGTAATACAATGTATTTATAGCCTTGAGGCTATAATCTGAAAGGGTGATACATTAAATGATGCACATATGAAAGGGTAATTCATTTAATGCTCTTCAAGCATGTGCGTCAAGATGATAAGCATTCAATGAATAGTTGAACTGTTGATTATCTGGCAATCAATGCTGTGGTCGAGATGCAGCTCAAACCGCCTTAGTTGCTCGTCGTTCAAGTGTTCCTCGGAGCGTTGGAGTTCCTCAGAGAGGTGGAGTTCCTCGGAGCATTCTTGTTGCTCGGAGTGAGTCTGACTTGGTCGGGGGGAATAGACTTCCTCGTTGCTATTGTGCCACGTATATCGGCACGTGTCTTCTTGTGATTCGTCTATATCAGCATATTAATTTTGGTATCAACACACACTTTCCCCGAATGCCAAAATAGGGGGTGCGATTGTTTTTAGAATAGCCGAGATAGTCGAAATAAGTGCCACGTTGTATTTTTGGGTTTCGGCCACTTTTTACGCGTTATGGCTCTATTATGTGGTTATGAGTCATTTTAATGGTGTATTGGCAATTAAAAGTGGGGATTTATGTTTTAGAACCCTTATAAGTTCCCCCACCCCTTTTTCTTTCTTCATTTGTGAGAAAAAACAAAGGAGAGAGAGAGAGAGAAGAGAGAGTTGGGAGAAAATGAGAGAAAGAGAGAAAATGAAGATTTTGGGCCGAATTTCGTTGCTATCGGAGGAGGATCAGAGACTACGAACCTCGAGGCAAGTTTCTTACTTGCTAGTATATGATTTAATGTGATTAAATTGTTGTGATAGTTGTGTGTTTGGTGTATTTGAGAAAATAGTAGGTTTTGTAAGATTTTGGTGTTTAATCCTTAAATCTTATAGATTGTGTGGTTTAAGGTGATTATATGGATTTCTTTTGGTGTATAATTGTTGGGGTAATGTTGTTGGTGGAGGGGAATGAAGAAAGTATAGGATTATGGGTTTTAGGGTTCGGTTTTGGCTTTGAAGAATAAGGGTTTTTCGTGGATCTGATAGGCGCGGTCGACCGCGGTCCCAGTACCGGTCGACCGGTCATGCCAAAACTAGCTTACTGCTTTTGTTGGTAGACCAAACCTGAAAGGGCGATCGACCACGGTCCCTTGACCGGTCGATCGGTCCCCTGTTTTTCACCTTTAATTTTCCTTAGTTTTCTTTAGCCTCTTTATTTTATGATAGGAACTTAGGAACCTTCCTTCGGGAAGTAATAGGGAGTCCTAGAGGGTTGTATTGGGTAGACTAATGTCCTAGGCTAAGAGTGGATATTTGGGCTTACTTGAGGGCTAGCTTGTATAGGTTAATGTCCGTTTGATATAGGAGGCTAACCTAAAGATAAATTGGAAGTTAAAGTATTAATGTTGAGCCTTTTGGGACACACTCCTTCATGGAGACTCACTTTGAGGGTTTATGAAAATTATATGAACTCTTGGAGGCTAGTTTGAGGTTAGTGGCACTTTGGGTCTTAGGTCATTAATAAATATGACTTAATGAATAAAGAATGAATATTATAAAACATGGTACTAAATGAATAAGTACAAATGGATGATTTTTGGAAATGTAAAATATGATGTTTTCAAAAGGAAAAAGTAATGTTTTTCATACATGATAATTTATGGATTACACACCTCCCTAAATCGCTATCATAAGGGAAGTTGCGCGCGTTGTGGTGAAGCCCCCTGGCTATTGAGCAGGGTGGATATAGTCCCTAGGCCATATGGGCATTTATATTACTGCGCTGGTTAGGGGATTCTGGGCGCGGTCTTGACTTTTCCGCAGGCAATATGGCCGCTTCCCGACGTTGGTAGGTTCCGAGGTTGTCTTGTATTGATAGGCCCTGGAAGATGATAGCCATTTAGGGGCGCGTCCAGTGGGAAAACCCGGAGGGACGATCTTAGATTTATTAAAGCAATTCATGATAATGGATTGGCTTTAATTACATTTCCCGGATGTAAGAAGGGAAATGGGATATGGTTTGGCTTCGGATAACATTTCCCGGATGGAAGAAGGGAAATGGAAGCATATGGTATACAAAAGTATTTTTATGCTAATAAAAATGACTTTTGATTACACTTCCTGGATGGAAGAAGGGAAGTGGGATTTTATGAAAAAATGGGTAAAACACTTTTTATGATAATAAAACTTGCTTTAAATTATGTATTCTTCCTGGATGGAAGAAAGGAAATAAAAATTGGTAAATAAGTTTGACTTGGTAAACATTTGATAAAATGTTGTACCATTTATGTATATTCCTAAAGAAAGAAATTATGAATTGTGCCATTAGTTGATGGATGGGTTTTATTTTATATTTTCTTTGTGTAGCTGTAGATGTGACCTCCCACACATATACACACACATATACATTTATTGATTATTTCATGCTAAGGATCTAATGGATCTCGACGATCAACCTTGCCTAAGTAGTAGTGTATCGGGGGGTTCTTATTTTGGATTTCGCTTTGCGAGACACCCCACGCACGAATAGGTCATAGTGTTGAGAATGGGGAGAAGTTAGCCCTTAGTACTTAGGGTTAACTAAAACATCTCACGATATTGCACTAGGTTACTGCTAGATTGAGAGGTGATAAATATTACTGTTATCTGCGAGAGAATTACGCACTTAACTGTCATGCATTTTTAGTCACATGGTAATCATATCAAACCGGGCCCTGACCCGTATCTATATTTCTTTGTTTTTGCATATATTCCTTGTCGTACAGGTGCTCTACCGCATGGACACCCGTATTTACATTTTCATTCCAGTTGTCATGGAGCTGCAGCATATTGCGGATGTTGTAGGTTACTTGTATTAGACGCTTCTTTCTATTGTACTCTAGTTATGTTCAGTATATTTATTCGGGCGTGTTTTGCCCAAGGTATTGCACTCATTCATTATATTGTAAATATTGAATTGTAATACTCGATGTACTATTTGTATTGGTCTGTTCACCGACAGCTTATTCGGTGATATTTATTATATTGTCATTCTTTATCCATTGATTTTTGATATCCACCGTTTTTACAAATGGGATTGTCTAAGTGTTTTTCTTTTCTTTTCAAAATTTTAAATTTGACAGTCCGTTTTCTAAAATGATTGGTGGTTATCTCATACTATTATTTTAATCGACAGTGATGCTGAGAATGGACCATCTATGATTCCTGTGATTATTAGAGTATTGGGCTGGCCACCTATTATTTTAGTAGGCGGGTTGTCACAGCTGCCCAAACCAATTCGATCGATCTGTTGTTGTGTAGAGATGGGAAAAAGATCTCAAAGCAGATAACAAGCATGACTTACTGGGGTAATTTGGAAAATTCTTTATATAATCAATTTTTTTTCTAACTACAACATGGAATTTGGAAGAGGTTTTTCAATTTTGGGTTTTTAAGTTTACGTCATATTTTGATTTAATCCCACAAAGTCTACTCTTGTTTAATATTTTTGAACAATTATATTTCGCTTGTTTAATATATATATATATTTTTTAGCTGTTTTTAATAAAATAAAAAAACACAGTTTTAACATTTTTTAACTATTTTTTTAAGTACAATGATTATATATTTTCAACTGTTTTGAATAAAAAAAATTGTCAGTTTTTTACAAAAAGTGAAAGAACTTTAAAAAAAATCTTTAAAAAAAAACTTATATTTTTCAAAGATGTTTTTTTTGTGTCGCCGGTTTGGTTGTTTGACTAGAGGGGTAGTTTAGGTGATGTGGCCAGAGGTTATGAAAAATGGCCGAGTAGAGAAATTCGGGTTGGCAAGGTGATGGATTCAGTTTGATAGTGGGTTTCCAACGAGTTAATGTTTATGGGCTGTTGTAATCCCGGCGTGGAAGTGGCAGTGGTCGAAAATTATTTTTTGTTGGAATTTTTTTTAGGTGGAAATCTTTTTTTTGGTGGAAAATAACTTTACTTTGTTGAAAATCAAATTTTTTGGTGAAAAACGTTTTTTTTCGGGAAATATATTTTCTTTTGTTGAAAATAATTATTCTTTTTGTAGCTGGAATTTTGTTTTCTTGGGAATATTTTTCAAAATTAAAATTAGTTTATTTTTTATTTTTTTGGGCTGGAAATTATTTTTTTTCTTAGGTGGAATTTTTTTCTTTTATTGAAAATCATTTTTTGGGTAGAAAACTTTTTTCCCTGCAAATAATATTTTTAACTGAATTTAGTTTTATTTTTTATTTTTATTTTGGGTCGAAAAGTTTTTGTTATGTTGAAGATCATTTTTAAATAATTTTATTTTTAAACAGTTTTCTTACCATTTCTAAAATGTTTATAACAAAGTTATTTCAAAAAAGATATAGAAACGTTATTTAAAAAAATATGACAAAACATATTTTATAAATAATTATTGTTTTTAATGTATTGATTTGCCAAATGGATATATGTGTATTGGTTTGCCAAAAGTGCACATGCGTCTTTTAAAACAAGGGTATTATTGGTATTTAAGTGTAGATGGTGAGTTGTTAGAAGGCTATTCGGTCAAACCGTTAAAATAATACACATCCAACTATAATGAAAATTAGCGTACCCAAATTCTCAATTACTATAAACAAACGTACCCCGAACATTAAATGCTCCTTAAATTTATTTATGGAATCATTTTTTTTGGGTGATTTGGTGTGTGATGCTCATTAGAGGCTTTTTAGATTTTTATGATTAACTATTGTGATGTTTTATTTTCGTATAGAGGTGTAGAAATTATAATATTTTATAATGCTACAAGTTATTCGTTCTTATTATTCATTGTTAACTATGCAAAAATATCAAAGACAAAAAGTATACACTTTAAATGTATATTGACTATCAAAATCGTTTACCCCGTGCATCGTGCAGATTATACGCACTATTTTTTAATGTAAAACAATTTTTTTTAACAATCATAATAATTTTTTTTATATTGGAAACTGTATTTTAAACTGCATTTTTATAAGATGTATACAGTCTTTTAATATAAAACCAAATTTTAATTTTTTATAAACACTCTTTTAATTTTATTTTTTTTTACCTTTTTTATATATTTTATGAAATTAAGAAACTGTTATTAAGTAAAAAAATGTTTTGGTTGTTTAATATAAAAAAGTTTTTTTCAATAAATATAAAAAAAACACTGTTTTTTTATTATAAATTATGTGTGGTATTTTTTAAAATAAAAAATTGTATTTTTTAATTTAAAAAAAGTGTTTTGACTGCTTTATAAAAAAATTGTCTTTTTAACAAATATAGAAACTGCTAATCGTGAAAATAAATTGTTTTACCCTTTAAAAAATATTTTAACTATTTAAAAACTTTTTTTTAATACGAAACTGTTTTCAAGTTTGTTTTTTAAACATAAGAGAAATGGTTTTAATGATTTTTTACTGTTGAATTAAAAATAAATGTTTTAAGTAACTCATTTTGCCTTTTTTAACTGTTTTATTAAATTAGGAAACTGTTTTGAAGTTAAAAAATGTTTTAACTGCTTAATATAAAATAAATCAATTAATATAGAAACTTTTTTATTATTCTTTTTTAACAAAATACGTACAATACATCTTATATATAAAAATATTTTTTTATTTTTTAAAAATAGTTCTTTTTTTTAATTTCAAAAACTTATTTATGAAATGAAAATTGTTTTTAATGGGGGTATGTGTGACACCCCGCCTAATTAAATACCGGACGATCACTCCTTTATTAAATTAAAATCAAGGTGAACAGTTGGATCATTCTTAGCATCACTGTCGTTCCAATTTAAACACCCTAATTAATTAAGCTAAGTGTCAAAACCATTTTTAACATTTCCTTTCAAGTTTTATTTATTTATTTTATTAAACAATAAATCCAATAATTTAACATTCAACAACTGGCTACTAACAATAAAACTTAAAGTAAACCATCCAGAATATAATAAATCCCAAAGTGACAATACTAGAAATAGATGAAGTACAATATCCAAATAACAACTGAAAAATGGAAAGGGCGACACATGCCCCAATAATGAACATGCTAGGAGTAGAATCAAATGGATGAACTCGTCTAAACAACAGGCCTGCAACTCCCACCTAAGCTGCAACGCGTTCCTGCCAAAGGACCCTATGCAAGACGCCCCTGTGGCTGGGCACCTGTAATATATACATATATATATATACAAGAGAGAAAGAGAAATGGAAACGGGTGAGAGCCCGATAGTGTATATGATTTAAAAATTCGTTTAGCAAGTATTTAAATTGATACATGCCAATGCAACAACATATTAGTACGACACTCTCTTGAGAAATTTTCACCTCCCTTCTAATGTGCACTCCTATCGCACTAACCTCCCCAAGGGTATATCTCATCATATATCACACTATCTTCCCCAAGGATTTAACTTATCTTAGGTGACTCTCAAGATTTAAGATTTAACAACATCATGGTTTAAAAGGATAATTTCATTTATTACCAAAACGCTCATTTTAACTTTATTGATTCATAAAGTTTTACAATATCATATTATACTTTTCAAAACAAGTATTTCCAATTTGAGTCATTATACATGTCTTACTTACCATAACACAGTAGGCAGTTTCCCAAATTTCAGAAGTTCATGAATATATTAAATACTCGTATAATATATATATTCTAACAGCACCCCACATAAAAATTATGGTGCGGGCATACTCTGCTATCCAATCCCCGTATCAATCGTACTAAAGGGAATACAAGTTCGGGATCACTCTCGAACTGTATAAATACATACACAAACAATATTGAGGCGAAGCATAGTTTCCAAGTCCAAGAGGTCAGTACATACCCTCACATCTCTTAGGACCGTGACTACCGATTCGATAGCTTGTACCTAGGATTTCTATCTTCTAGGGTACGAGTCAATATCCCCCATAAAGGCACACGAGATAAGATCGTCCCAGCGCGAAAACCTCAGGGATAGCAAGTAGCGCGGACATGATTTTCACAAGTATATAATATATGCATACACAATCATATAAATATACCACTTTTATTATATCAATTTAGGTTTATCCAATAACCCACATTCACAACATTTATCCTTATTTTCCCATTATTATTTATCAAGTATAATGGTTCGTTTCTAACTTTAATTCGAAGGGTTTTTCCAACTTACTACGTAACCCTCATGGACCCTATTCTTCCAAATGTACAATTCAGTAGATATCCATTTATGTTCCAACGTAACTCTCTCTTACGTGTCTCTCCCCTTTAATATATACTTACATTATCCCTTATGCAAAATATCCCAAAAATATAGATTTCGCCTTACATTAAAGGATTTTGAATTTTATTTTCAAAGATGAGAATTTCAAACGGTTTCGAAATCGGAATTAAAATGGAGTTTTAATTGAATTTTTATTATCTATAAGAGTCCTCAAAACATAAAACTGTCTAGCAAAAAAGAATATTAAAAAATATTAAACAGTCCGATCGAGCTGAATTTTTTTTCTGTAGCTTCCTCTCGTCTTTAGCTAATTCTCTGTAAAATTTCATCCAATTCCAACGGTCCGATCGTCCGTAATAAATGTTTTAGTGTTTGTATCTGATTAGAACTCTTTTCTTAATCAAACTCTTAATCCTTTACATGACAAAGGGTTTCTAGAATATCATATAAATCATCACTACATGAAAATTTCCCATCTCAAATTGGGTTTTTCTTCCATAAATCTCATCATAATAACTCCTAAACTAATATGGATGATGCATCAATGAAATAAGAAAGATAAACACTTGCCTGGAATTTTCAGAAATCTGGTTTGGTGTTGAATTTGGTGTGGTTGCGTTCCCCGTCTCGCGATCTACGCGTTGGCGGTGGCGGCGGTGTAAACGGATGAGTTTTGAGTATTGGAATGCCTTGAGAGCTCTCTCCTCTCATCTCCAATGGCCATTCTAGTGTTTTGAGTTATCTAACCCTAGGAGATGACCTAAACATCTGATATAACCCCTTTAATTTTCGTGGGTTTAATTACCCAAAAATACAAAATGACTAAAATGCCCTCCCGGGGTACTAATTAGGCCTAAAAACGCTCTGAGACCCAAATCAAACCCCCGGGTATACTTTTCTGACTATATCGACCCTTCCGGACGCGTTAGCGCCCTCAAAACGACCATACGAACAACCTATAAAATATTCACTTTTATTAATCCACATTTAGTCCCATCACGATAAAGGCGCGTCCCGACTTAAATTTTCACAATTGTCATTTTATTCACACGTGACAATATTATAAAAATAAATCTCATATATTACTATACTCATCCAGTAATATGCAACAAATAATATATTCCCAATAATTACTAACTCTTGTCACGCTAGTAAATATTTAAAACAACATTTCGGATTAAAATTAAATTAATTTATCTCAATTAAATTTAATAAATCCTTAAAATTTAAAAGCCATGAAAATACGGGGTATTACAGTATGTATAAAAGAACAGCTTCTTAAATTTATTAAAAAATAATTTTTTTATAAAATTGTTAAAAAAATTTTTAAATAAAAAACTATTTTTATACAAAGAAAACTGTACGTAATTTATGAAAAAAACAGTTAAACAATTTTTATATTTATTGGAAAAAAACCTTTTTATATTGAAAAGTTAAAATGTTTTTTTTTTAACTTTAAAACACCATCCTTTCAAGTGTTTGTAATTCCTCATATGTTTTTCATGGACTAACCTTTGACCCGCGCATCGTGTGGGTTTTCAACTAGTTTCGTATAGAAGTTGGATGGGCTGTGAATTTAGTATAGAATGTTGGATGGGATATCATTAAGACCCCAGTGCAGAGAGAGTCGGGAAGGAGAAAGGACATATAAATAAGAGGGAAGAGAAAAGTGGCCACAAAATATATAGTGCCACGTGGATAGTTTAGATAGATAGTAATCACAAATGTCCAGTCCTTCATTTATTCCTCTAATACTACCATATTGGAGGTACAATAAGGATTATAATAGTCTTTTTGTATTTAAATACAAATCTGTTAAGACTAAATTGTAATATTATATATATTATAATCTTATTTTGAGAAAAACGACTTTATTTTATGTTTTTCAATCCAGAACCGTTCATTCCCTGCATTTTTAAGCATTTATATCTTAATATAGAATATACGTTAGGGTTGGTTCGGTTCCGCTTCTAACTCAAAACTGGAATCGAGATTGATCGTTTTCACACTTTTGAATCAAAACCGAATCAATCATGTCTATAATCGAACCAATATTGTAAGGACATAATTTTATAAATGTCCGGGTAGAATCTAGGAATTTTCTGTTTTCCTAGATCACAGTTTGTATGTCTAATACCGCTACATTCGGCACGTCTCTACACGATCTTATATGGCGGCCTCTATCCGAATTTCAGAAATCAAGCATTCAACATCTCCATCATGTGTCCCACTTCTGCCTCAACGACTTCACGTTCCACGATTTTAGGCACTTTATACAAGTGGTACGCAAGAGAAGTCAAAATAGTGAAAGAAGGCACGATATGAAAGTTCAAGGGCATTTTGGTAATTTTTATAACCACCATCCGGAGGACAGGTCAACTGGAAAGTTAAAGAGCCCGATGCCACGAAGATACTGGAAGAAACGATACCCCAATCCGAGATACGATGAAGAAATTATGGCCCTTAAAAAATGGAGAAGATTCCTAGAAAAAAAAGTGACGCAAATCTCTTTATGTCCCTTTCTACTCAATTGTTTCAAAGAATTTTTTTTGCTCCAACCACCCTAAAAACGACCCTCCTTTTAGACTTCATCATTTTAAGGCTTTAGACTTCATCATTTTAAGACTTTATGCCTATTTAAATGCACACTTGCACTCCCATTTACATGTGCACATGATAAACCTTCAAGATATCATTCTTACTCATTTTGGAGTATTTTGTGGAGAAGTCGGTCCCTTCTTCATTGCTGCCCATCTGCAATTCTTGCGGAAGATTCCAGCCGACGACATCGGAACCGACACCTGCGGGTATTTCGTATGTCACACTTATTTTCATTATAATTCGTGTAACCATTTTTACAAATTATATTGAAAATAATATGGTTTTGCCCTGCGGGATATTTTGTGTCGCATGCTTTATTTATTTATGATTTGACACACGCACACACGTAGGTGCATGTTTAGGGCCTGAATTTAATTTGTTCAAAAGTAGACTCTAATTAAAAATGGTTTACTTGGAAACTTGCGAATAATTTGTATTCGATATCACACACCGCATTTATTTATGGCACTCTTCAAATTGGTATCAGAGCGGGTTGCGCTAATTTATCGATTATTCATATTTTTCACGTGTGACATTGATTTTTTTGAAAAATCATTTTTGTGTTTATTCGCATTTTTTCCAATGGAATGCTCATCTAATGTGGAGCCTATTTTTGAAATTGTTCACGATAGTGCTAAAAAATTAAAACTTTTGAATTTGACACTTTGCAAAAGAATTAAAGTTTTAGAAAAAGAAAATTCGCATTTTAAATCCGCAATGGATCTTTTGCAAACGGTTCAAAATCAAAGAGATTTTTATCGTGAAAAATTTGTTTCCTTGGACCGTGACTTTAATGATTTAAAATTGTCCAAGAACGAGAGTGTTGATAAAGTCCTATTTTTAGAAAAGGAGGTGGAGGACTTAAAAAATTCTAGGGTTCCCGTTTGTGCCGTCGAGGATAAAAAATTAATCAATGATTTTACGGCACGTGAAAAGACTCTTAGAGATACGTTTGTTTTAATTGAGGGAGAGAGAGACACACTTTTAGGAATTGTTGAAAATTTAAAAAAGGCGTCCCTTAATTTGGAAGAATCTAATCCGTTGCTTGAATAAAAAAATTTGAAGTTAAAAAATAATTTAAATGATTCAAGTAGTCGTGAGAGTTATGGTAATGGCTCGTTTTGTTCTCATGCTTCGAGTTTAAAATCCAAACCCGTAGTTTGATTTAGAGCGTCAATTAATTCCAAGGACGTTAGAAAAAATCACACTTGAGGTAACATTTTTCCCGTTTACACATGTCCACACTGTGGTAAGGAAAGGTCACCTTAGGAGATTTTGTTTTGATTTGGAAGATATCCTAGGAAGTCGAAGTCTAGTGTTTTGTTGGTTTCCAAACACCTCACGCGTCATGTCACATCCGTTTGGGTTAGGAAATCATTTTTGGATACGCTAGATTTTAGAATAGTTGATTCTCGTTTGCTTGCACATGATTCTTCTCTTTCCATATCATATAGATGATTGTGTTTACATGTTTGTCATACGCTAGTTTTTTATCCACGATATGTATGTTTACTAGCGTTATGACATGTACTTTTTATATAAAATTTTATTTTTGAAAAATACAAAAAGATTTTATTTTAATAAAAAAAAATTAAAAAAAAACACAAAAAGATTTTTATTTTGTTTGCACCGTTTATGGATAAACACTTAGGATGACCAAGTCATAACATCATTCCATTTTTCATGTGACTATATGATAGTGTTTTGAACAATATGTCATGTCATCTTTTTGCTTTATAATGTTTGGAGTCATTAAGATGTAATTAAGTGTTACTTCTATATGTTTGACTCATGATTTCCTTTATTGCACACATGCACGGATTTATTTGATTATTGTACTTGTCTTATCACATGTTGGTTGGGTGTTTTCACTTCAAGCATGTCCTTAAATGAACCAAGCGTGATAAAACTTGATAAGAAAGGCGTGCCTGTAAAAACCGTTTGGTTAGATTGTGTGGTATTTTAAAAATGGGGAGGGGCTACGAAAGGTAATTATCTATCCTTTGCGCTTAAGCCACCGTTAAAACAGAACTAAAAAATTGAGGAATTTTATTATCCGAGGTCCATAGAGGTTAAAAGAGCCCGAAAAAATTTAAAGGCAGTAAAAAGATATTCATGCCAATTATGGGCCAAATAGATTTTTGCACCAATTCTCCAAAGTTTGAGAATTTATTTTAACACCTCTAAAAGAAAATTTGTGGGTGTTTGGTTGGAGAATTTAAATGGGTTTGCACGTCCTTGAAAATCTTGAAAAAACGCTAAATAGTTTTGGACGTTATTGGTGTGAAAATCACTCTGACATTGATTTGTTGATTTGTAGAAGACGATGTCATCTAAATTCAACATTTTTACACCTAAGGATTCTTTTGATGTTCATTCGTTAGGAGTATACGTATTCATCGTGCACATATGATTGATTGAGTTTATTTTCCTATCAAATGTGTTCACACCCATACATTCCATCTTCATGGCTGGGTTATTTGAGTTTATATCCATGGTGTGATTTTTAATATCTTATTTTTTGTGTAATTTTTTTTTGAAAAATTCAAAAATAGAAGATTTTTTTTGTTACATTTACCATATTCTTTGTTGTATATTTTGGGTAAAAAAAATTCAATAAATTTTTTTTTGAAAAATTCAAATAAATAGAAGATTTTTTTTGTGACATTTTTCATATTTATGTTTATCATAACTGTCTAATTGAGGACATCATAAAAAGGAGGAGAATGAATTATGGGAGAGAATTATGTTGATTTATCTATGATTTTCTTAAGCATAATTGATCTTTGATTTTTGCATATCATTATATTTCAAACTATTGCGTGTCACGGGTATTTGCTTTATCTCATGTGTGTACATACAAAGTTGATATCTATTGGATTGCACACCCTGATGAGAAAAGCTTTGGGAGTTTTTGAAATGATTGAAGATTTGAAGATGTTGAAGTTTGATTGAAGACATGTCATTTAGTATTCTTAGTTTAAGGTTTTAATGGGGATATTATCTTATATGTCATTTATTTTTGGGAGATTGCATAATTCGATTTTTTATGTATGTACCGGCATAGACATAGGGGGAGATTCGTAAGGACATAATTTTATAAATGTCCGGGTAGAATCTAGGAATTTTTTGTTTTCCTAGATCACAGTTTGTATGTCTAATACCACTACATTCGACACGTCTCTACACGATCTCATATGACGACCTCTATCCGAATTTCAGAAATCAAGCATTCAACATCTCCATCATGTGTCCCACTTCTGCCTCAACGACTTCACGTTCCACGATTTTAGGCACTTTATACAAGTGGTACGCAAGAGAAGTCAAAATAGTGAAAGAAGACACGATATGAAAGTTCAAGGGCATTTTGGTAATTTTTACAGCCACCATCCGGCGGACAGGTCAACTAGAAAGTTGAAGAGCTCGACGCCACGAAGATACCGGAAGAAACGACACATCAATCCGATCTACGGTGAAGAAGTTATGGCTCTTTGAAAATGGAGAAGATTCCTAAAAAAAAAGTGACGCAAATCTCTTTATGTCCCTTTCTACTCAATTGTTTCAAATAATTTTTTTTCCTCCAACCACCCTAAAAACGGCCCTCTTTTTAGACTTCATCATTTTAAGGCTTTATGCCTCTTTAAATGCACACTTGCACTCTCATTTACACGTGCACATGATAAACCTTCAAGATATCATTCTTACTCATTTTGGAGTATTTTGTGGAGAAGCCGGTCCCTTCTTCATTGCTGCCCATCTGGACTTCTTGTGGGAAATTTCAGTCGACGACATCGGAACCGACACCTGCGGGTATTTCGTATGTCACACTTATTTTCATTATAATCCGTGTAACCGTTTTTACAAATTATAGTGAAAATAATATGGTTTTCCCCTGCGGGGATTTTTCCTGATATTTTGTGTTACATGCTTTATTTATTTATGATTTGACACTCGCACACACGTAGGTGCATGTTTAGGGGCTGAATTTAATTTGTTCAAAAGTAGACTCTAATTAAAAATGGTTTACTTGGAAACTTGCGAATAATTTGTATTCGATATCACACACCGCATTTATTTACGGCACTCTTCAAATATGAACCAACAGTTTTTGGATTGGTTCGGATCGGTTATCGGTTCCAAAATGTATTGAATTAAGTGATTAAAACAATAAGGGCCTGTTTGGTTTGTAATTATAATTATGTTTTCTATTTTTAAATACAATTCTGATAAAAATATGTGTTTGACAACACGTTTATAAACACTGAATTGTAATATTTATGTTATTATAATCAAGTTTTTCACAAAAAGAGGTTGATGATGTTTTATAACTTTTGTTTTTTTATTTTTCAACTCATAATTATTCATTCTTAATATTTTAATGCATTCATACCTTAATATATAATATTTATACATAATACATTAATATGTGTGTAATTTTTATAAATAAAATATATATATGTATATGTACACAAAATTACACATGGAATAATATAAAGTTAAATAATATTATTAATAGCTACATGATACTTATATATAGTTTTATTCATGTATTATTAATATATGGAATAATATAAAATTACTCGGTTTGAAAAAGAAGGTTCCTCCGAGGAAAACATTATGGCCATGACCAGCTAAAGATCCTATATCAGTCAAGCATCTCACGAATTGGATTTGAACCGATATCAATCGACTTTCCTTTTAGTATGTATTAAAAAATATTATCAATTCATGTATGTATATAATTTTATAGTAAATTATACTTGCTCTATATATGTGTGTATGTCAATTTTGTCAAATTTTTAAAAAACTGTATTTTAAAACAAGTTTACCAAATGCACGCTAATAATTATAAACAAAAAAAACTGAATTTTAAAACTGTATTTAAAAACAACGTTTAAATTGAATTTTCTGAATACAGAACCAAACGGGCCCTAAATTTTCCTAAAATATAACTTTAAAAAAGACACTATAAGAAAATATTATAGATTTAATCCAAATTCTAAAGACAAAATTAATTGAAAACTTAAATTAAAAAGAAAGCAACATTTTTCATATATATAAGCGTAGAAAAGAATGTTAGGATAAAACCAGTTTTAGTTTTGCCTAGGTTTTAGGTTTGATTTTAAATCGGATCGGTTTATGCTTCGGTTCGATTTGTGTTGGTGGTGGAACTAGGAACCGAACCGAAGAAATCGGTTCTATAATAATCACTTAAGCTTAACTCCATATAACTTATAGTTCAAAACTTTCCACTACTTCCACAAAAAATAACTGCTTTAAACCACCCACTACTTGCACCAAAATAACCACTTTACAACACCCATTACTTCTATCAAAATTTTCTGCAATAACCAATATATAATCGCCACTAACTTCTTACGTCATCTAGCTGTGTGTCAAAAAACGTCATAAGATGAACTTTGTAAGATTTGGTGTAAACATACCCCACACCACGTGAATTTTAAAAAACATTTAGGTAGTGGAGACTTGATCATTGCAATCTTAGACGTTTGAGAATTGCGGTCTTGAATAAATGTTGAAATTCATAATTAAAATGACATATTTTATTTTTCGATTTCAACTTTTTTCATCGCCGAATAAGGTGAATAACTTCAACCCTATTAATTTCGAAGGTCACCAAGGACGATGAATAGCCACAAACATTTTTAACTTCAAAGGGTCACCAAAGGTAGTGAATAATTGCCACATTTTTTACCTTCGAAGGTCTCCAAAAATGGTGAATAACTGTAGCATTTTTTGGCCTTCAAAGGTCACCACAAATGGTGATTTTTGTACTAGTCCAAAAATTTTGCTTGACTTCCCAAACTTAGATGTTTTTTGGTATTTTGAACTAGAAAACGAGTCATATACGAAAAGTAATATCTAGAAATCGAGCTTCCAATGCAACAAACGCTTCATGATTTGGACCTTTATATAGATAGTTATGACTGTTTTACTAAAATCGATTTTTGGTGACAACACAAAATGCTGTAGCATATCAAAATTTTTGTCTAACTTCCTGAGCACGGTGTTCTCTATGTGTTTTGAACTAGAAAACGAGTCAGTTACCAAAAGAAAGCTCTGGAAGTCAAACTTTCAATCCAAAAAGCGGTTCATTATTTAGACCTATGTAGGCAGAGTTATGATTATTTTACCGAAACACGCTTTTAGTGACCTTACGACACGAAAATGAAATCAAGGCTATTGTCAAGCCAATTAGATTCCAATTGCTGGTGATTATATTCAATCCTCGTGACCATTGATCCATATTTATCAAGCTAATTAGTTTATAAAATATTGTATAAATAAAATCTTACGCAATTCTTACCAACCTCCATTGTATTTGGTGACCGTTCATGAAAGTCGATTCAGATGATAAACATCACGGGGCTTGACTAAACTTTTCATTATCTTCCATGAAAACTTTGAGGGACCCCTCATGCTTTGGTTTGAAGCACGTGTTATGAGTTATTTTTTGCTGCAACTCTACATATTTTTTAACACCTTTTTGTTACCCAATATTTGGTTTGAAACCAACTTTTTGGCCCCTCTTAGTTTCAGAATTCTTTGGTAATCTTATAACCCCCCGAGTTCTAAACTAATATTGTGATTTTGTAATGCAAAAGGTTGAAGATCCTCATCACTTATATTCTGTAAATCTGTTGCATTTTTTTTCAATTTGTCTTTCCAAAATTGGCTCTTTATGGAAAGTTGGTGTGACAGGGACCGTTATAATTGAATTGCAAAGATTATTAACAAAATGATGTAAACTTTCGGCCAAATCATTTAGACTTTTTATTGTGTCTACCATACACCTTTGAAGATCATCAATGACCATATATTGGTCTAACACTTGAATTGAAAATACTCGTTATGTCATTTTGATAATTTGTGCGCCTCGCCAAAATATGTTTTCTTGGAAATGAAATCATCTACGCATAATATTTGTAGGTTTTTGGGCGTGCCTAACTTAATAAGACTTATTTGCTTGATAAAAATAGGTAATGTATATTGCTTAGAAGTAAAGGTTGAAATGTAAATACTATAATGTAATTAAACTTGCATTGAATTGAAGGAGAGTAATTTTATATTGTTGAAAATTAAAAGATAAAAGGTATAAAAAATGTGCTGAAATTTAAAGGATAAAATGTAAAGACATATGTTTGTTTGGTAAGTTTGAGATCATTTTTGTCTTCCTCAAGGTCTGAATTTATAGTTGTTTATAATTACTAACCTTTTTAGCTCCAAATAGTTGCGTGTTTAAATTTTAGCTCCAAGTAACTTTCTATTTGAATTCGAATTAATTCTCAATAATAACCACTCAAGTTTGCCTCTAAATAACTTCTAATTCAAATCTTTCTACTATTTCCACAAAAAATAACCGATTTAAATTAGCCACTACTTCCACCAAAATAACCTCTTTAAACCACCCAATAATTCTACCAAAAATTTATGAAGTAACTACCATATAACTTCCATTTAACTTCCCACATCATCTAGCTACGTGTAAAAAACGTCATGAAATGAACTCGGTAAAATATGGTGTAAATATAAATAAAAATTATAAATGTACATGTACACAAAATTATGTATATGTTTGAATTATTAAACTATGTATATAGTATATTAAGATCTATAAGTCAAATAAATAATATTATCACTACATACATGATACTTATGTATAGTCTTATACATATAAAATATATGTATGTGATAATATAAAATTTACATATAGTACATATATGTTAAATAATAGGATAAATTACATTCATACCACTTAACTATCGATTTTTAACACTTATCCCCTTTTCAACAAAATTTGAACATATTTATGTATAACATTATGTTATATCAATATTTTTTTAGGAAAAATGGGTGGGGTGTAAAAAGTCAATAGTAAAGAGGGGTTTGTGTAATTTATCCTAAACAATATTATCAATTTATGTATGTATATGATTCTATTGTAAACTGTACATGTAATATCATGCTATATATGTGTGTGTGTGTGTGTGTGTGTGTGTGTGTATGTGTGTGTGCATTTATATATGTATGGACATATACATTTTTATTATATATGTACATTTTATATATGTATATTGTGAGAGCAGGAAAATTCAAAATAAATGAATCTACGAAAACAATCACAAATGGCAGAAAATAAAAGGAATCACACACAACAACGATGTACGTGGTTCGATAATTTACCTACGTCTACGGAGGTGTTACTTGTTCTTATTAAGTGTCTCTCAATGATTACAATTTTTTCATCCTTTTGCCCTGGGTCAGGGAGTATAATTTATAGATCTGTTCGTTACACAGTTTGAGTTGTTTAAGGAACTCCATCATAGCAGATTAGCCATAAGATACTTGATTATCTCGTTCGAGATTCTTGGCACCTGATTTGACCACATCCATATGTGTTCTCGTGTGGAAGTCGAACCATGATTTGGGTCGGGCCAGGTGTTTTTATTGAGACGTGTTCGGCTATTCTCACGGGCTAGTAAAAAAATAAGCTCCCATAATTGTCCCTCAAATCTTTGGGCCCATAATTTTGGGTTAATAGATTTTAAACGAGTTAGTAGGTCCAGGACCTGAAATAGTGAAATGCCATTTTTTTATTTATAAAAGTTGGTGAGGACGCGCTTGCCTTCGAGAGGAAATTTGAAGAGTTGAGATCTTCCTGGGGAAGCGCAACTCATGATTTAAGACACTTTGAAACCCGTTCAAGTGCAACTTAACCGTCGATTAAGTGTCTTTGGTCATTTATGTGTGCACTTCATTTCCAAGCTTCTTCTCTTCATAATCTTCTTCAAAATTAGAGCTTCCTTTCTTCAATGATTCCCCGAGGCTTCATACACGCTAGTAAGTTTTAGCTCTAACAATTCTTTGGTTATTCTCTTTTAAAACGTTTTTATGGGTTTTATGCAGAAAATGGCGATGCTTGATAACAAATCTCTTTTTGAATTTTAAAAATGCTATAATATTCCTGATTTGGTGGACATTGAGTGCGTTCCCAATCCTCAGAACATTCGTACTATAAAATGACGGTCATTGGATTCATACCTTGTTAGTCTCTCAAGAGGGTTTGATATTTCCCACTAATAGCTTATTTTTACATTTATTCTAGTACTTTTGCTATTATTCCTGCCTGGTGTACTCCAAATGTTTGGAAAATTATAAATAGCTCATTTGTATGGGACCAACTTAGGGCTTGGAGAAATTTATTTTTGTTATGTCTTTTCTCGTACAAAAGGTGGATTCCTGTACTTGAAGGGGAGGAATATTGATCGTGTTTTAGTTATAAACTTACCGGATTCACATAAGGATTACTGGAATTAAGGCTTCATCGCTAAAAATTGGCAGTATCCTCCCCAATCAGAAGGCTTAAGGTACAGGGGACCTAGGATCCTAACCTTTTGGGAGGAATATATAGGTCGCTAACACCGTCTCCCTTTTCCATTATGTGTTCGTTATTTCTTCGTCTTTGTTTTTCTGATACGTTTGTGCTTGTTTTTATCCCGGTTGTCTTTGTAGCTGGGGTGAAGAATCAAGAACCAGACTCCCATGAGTTTAGTGCTTCCGAACTTCTGGAAGCTTGGCGGATTAGGGATTATCTCGGTGAGAACAAGCATCCCTATTCGACTATTTATCGCTTTGAGTACAAGAATACTACCTCCAACTTCACTGCCAAGCCAGTCGACTCCATTCCTGAGTTGGAGGTTTTAGAGGAAGAGATTTGTGGCCCTTCTGAACACATTATATCATAAGAAGAAAAATAGGAGGAAGAGAGTAAAGAGGAACGAGAGGGTGAAGAAGAAGTTAGTGAAAAAGAAACCAACGAATAAGAGGAAAAAGAAGAGAAAATGACACCATCAAGAAGGAGGTGTTTGATTGACTATGACGATGATGATGATCTATTATTGGATCATCTAAAATCATTAAAGAGAAAGGATGGGGAATCCCTTAATGCAAGTGGATCCAAATCGGGAGTTAGGGAGAATGAAGCAGATACGAAGAAGAGTATATAGGAAGAGAAGAAAAAAGAGAGAGAAATAAGAGAGAGACAGAGGGCGAGAGGAAAAGGGAAAAGGAGAAGAGGGCCCATGACTTGAAGGCTCCTGTTGTTTCCTCCTTTACCGCTGCTAAGGGGAGGAGCATGACTGACTCTCTCATTATTACCCATACACTTCTGGAGGGGATCATGCTCGCTGCTAATTGTGAGCGCTCCTAAAGAATGGGAGCTGACCAATTAGCCCTGAAGTTAGCTCAAGGTATTACAATGGTACATCACTTTCCTTTTAAGTTTCCCAATCATTTTTTCTCGATCCTTTGGTAATTTGACTTATGTTTTCTGATCCTATTTGTAGTTTGTTTCTGATTTTACCATGTTGCTTCGTGGTAGGGCTGACTAGTCCAGGAAGTACGTTGAGCTGGAAGAGTCCTTTAAGCGCTTCGAGGAGGCCCTGACCAACACTAAGGACAACTTTGATTAAAAAAAGTAGAAGGCCTTTGACGCTTTGAAGGGGGAGATTGAAAAGGAGCTTGCTGAGTTACGGGAGGCCTATGCCCAAGTGATTGCTGATAAGTTAAAAGCGGCAGAGGCCAATAAGGAATTATCGGCCAAAGTGGACACGTTGGAGGGAGAAGCGATTGATGCTCGAGAAAGCTCATACAATGAAGCATGGGAGACAACATATGACGATGCCGAGCGTTAGAATGCTTATATTCGGCACTTGGGATTCATATAAGGTTGGTGTAAGGACCAAATTTCCAATTGAGTCCATGTATACTTTTGACTTATTCTCGGAACAAAACACGTTTGAGTCATAGGTAGATTTTTATTGTTACGATCCACTCAGAGACTATGACGTGTCGAAGATTAATTAAAGATTATGGGTAAAATTTCAAGGAATTAATTATGTCGAAGTTTAATTGGTGCATATTTCTCGTCTCCAAAGTTTAATTGCATTCAGAGATCACTCGGGTATGAATGCATAATGTTGATGAAACTCGAAATTTTATTTTATAAAAATAAGGATATTATTTAAAAAAAAATGTTTTTAAAATGTTTTAAAAATGTTTTACTTGTTTACACTTCGTTTAGAGCTGATAAGGACTATTTAGAGTTTTATTTGGTTTGGAGTCTAATTTGGGCACTGTAGTTCAAATGACATATGATGTTGTTCGAACGAGAGCTGCTTTCGTTAGAACGACGCAGCATTTCGCTCGAACGAGAGAGATGCCACCGCCTTAAAATAATTATAAATAGGATGTTCCTGTTTTCTCGAGGTGTGTGCAGTATGAAAAATAATTTACAATCCAGAGAGTTTTCTGCACAAAGTTTTCTAAGTGTTTTCACTATAAACATATCCTTAGAGTTTATAAAGATCTGAGTTATCATTACCATATGTTTATGTGATCTTTGTTGTACCAAGTTGGATTTGTTCAGCACTTGAACATTGTTGGTTTTACAGTGGAGAATAGAAGAAGGTTACTTTCGTGTTCAACGTCGTAGACGACATAAGGCCGTATCGGTGGATATTGAGGCATTCAATGAGGCGACTTCTGTGGATGAGCATCATAGAAAAGGGTTACTTTTTGCGTGGGCACTAGGGATGTGCAAAAAAAACGTCAATCCGAAGAACCGAACCAAATCGACCTTCGTGGGTTGGGTTGGTTCGGGTTTTTTCTCCACGGGTTGGTTCTGGTTCTAAAAAATTGAGAATCGAAGTGTTCGGTTCGGTTCTTGGTTTTATACCTGAACCAAACCGAACCGAACCGAATCGAGAACCAAACCCATAAAACTGAACCGAAGAACCGAACTAAAGAACCGACCCTAAGAACCTACCCGAGAACCGACCCATGAACCTGAACCATTAACCAGAACTATTAACCAGAACCATTAACCAACCCGAGAACCAATCCGCGAACCAGAACCATTAACAAAAACTACAAACCAGAACCACGAACTAGAACCGCAAACCAGAACTACGACCCAAATCGCAAACTAGAGCCGCAAACTAGAACTAAGAACCAAAACCATGAACCAACCCGAACCAAATCGAGGATCGATGACTTGGTTCTGAACCGAACCAACCAATTTCGGTTCTAGTTCTGGTTCCGTAGTGGAAACGAACCGAACCGAACCATGTGCACCCCTAGTGGGCACTGTGAAGATTGGTAGAAGATCAGAGGATCGTCAAGTCTCGTGGATGGATCAAGTTGTTGTATAAGACTACCACCTGACTTTGTAAAACCATTGTCATAGTGATTTTCTGGCCTGGGCCGTCCGAGATTATTTCTCGATTGGATTTTTCCTCATACATCGGCGTTGTGAGTATTGCTTTACTTTATTTTACCTGCTTTAATCACTAGTTGCATGCTTAAGCTTAAAAAAGATAAAATCTGGTTAAGTTAATTTGTGTCACAATTTGGTGTGGTTTGACAAAATTGAAAAGAGTTTTTCAAAAGAGAAAATTGGTTTGTTTTCATCCTTAACTTAATTCCGCTCAAGCAAAAGTTTTGTTTAAAGATAAATATGCGGACTTACAAAGTGGTATCAGAGCTAGAAATACATTTTTATTGTGTTTGATCCCTTTTTGCTTGTAATGATGAATTTTGGAAATTATGATATTTTTCGCACTCCTGTTTTTAACGACACTAATTAGGCTTATTGGAAAATTTGAATGAGGAGTGCTTTAAAATCCATTAATAAGTGTGTTTGGTTAGTTGTTAAAAAAGGTTGGTCGCCACCTGTCACACGAGAGGGTGAGGTCACTAGTTTGAATCCCCTTGAGTCATGGACTGAGACTGAACATACGCTTGCACTGTATAACTCTAAAGGTCTGCACGTCATATCCTCACATGTCACAACTGAAGAGTATAATAGGACCATGACTTGTGAAACATAGAAAGAAGCTTGGGATACACTTGCACTCACTCATGAGGGCACGAGCACGATTAGGGAGTTTAAGTTGCAAAATCTCACTACACAGTTTGAGACGATTAAGATGTTTAAGAGTGAGACGTTTGATGAGTTTTACACTCAGTTGTTCACTATTGTTAATGTGGCGTTTAACCTAGGTGAGAAGATTACCGATAATCGAGTGATTAAGAAAATTCTGAGATCGTTACCGAGTAGGTTTGATGCTAAAGTGACCATTATGAATTCCCTTGGTATGCTTAACTCGTCAAAATTGGAAGAGATCATAGGTGACTTTTAAACCTCTTAACTCGATATGTTTACCTCCAAACAAGTGCCAAAGAAAGAAAAGGACATTGCTTTGAAAATCCCGAAGGAGGAAACTAAAGTTTCGAATGACGATTCCGATTTCGACTTTGAGGATGTCGTCTTGTTGGCAAAGAAGTTTAAAAAGTTTCTTCAATCTCGAAAGCACTCGAAAGATACTAAAAAGTTTGATAAATTCAAGAACAAGGGAGACTCCACCCCTAGGGATAATTTTGAGAAACCTAAGAGATATGAGTCTGATAAGTGTTTTGGGTGTGAGGGGTATGGTCACAAAGTAGATGAGTGTCCCATTAGACTTAAGAAAGAGGGCAAGAAACTGGTAGCATAAAATTCCACCTTAAGTGATAGTGAACCAGAAGAGGGAAAAAGTTCCCCCATTGAGTGTAACTTTGTTGCGTTTATGGCATGTCATGTGAGCGACGAGGATATATCTTCTCCTAAGGATACTCATGTGCATCACACTTCCGAGGCTGTTGAGAGTGCTCTCCGAGAGCATGAGGGTGATGATAGCGAGGATGAAGAGATCGACGTAGGTGAGTTACAAGTTGCATTTCGAGAATTATTTGAGGAGACGGTGAAGGTGAAAAAGGCTAACTCAAAATTGCAAGCTAAGTTGAATGATCATGCCATAGAAAATAATGATGCGTTAATTGAGGATCTTAGGGCACGGGAAAATAAGCTTAGAGAGAAGCTAGAGTACGTCGAGAAATAAATAGATAGCCTTAAAGGCTTAATGGAGTCTATGAAAAAGGAGTTGCTGAAATTTGAGGAGTGTAGACGTCTACTTGAATCTAGGATTAAGGAGTTGGAGGAGAGTTTGAGAGACTCGTTTAGAGTTAAGTTTGACTTGGAGTCTAGGTTAGAGAAATTGGATAGGATGTTAGGCACCGTCCAAGTTAAGAAAGAGAGGTTTGGTATAGGATACGACGAGAGAGTTGTTTCCATTCCCAAAGCCAATACCATTCGTGTGAGAGAGCCCACTAGGAACGTGAGGAGAGGTCGATATATTGGTAATCATTCCCGCCGTCTTTATACTTGCACACATTGCCAAAAGAAAGGTTGCCTTAGACGTTTTTTTTATGACCTTAGGAATGCTCATAGGAAGGTTAAGAATAAAGTTGTGTCGGTTTCCAAAACCCCCACCCGCTATGTTACACCTACTTGGGTTAGGAAACCGAACTTAGAGGCTTTAGGACTAAAACTTCATGGTTCTCATTTGGTTGCACTTGATTCTTCCCATGATAAATCTAAAGGTTAAGTGTGTTACCGTGTTTATCATTTTGTATTATATTTTCTCATTTATTGCATCTTTTTTTGAAAAATACAAAAAGATTTTTATTTTTGAAATTTTTTGAGAAAAATACAAAAATATTTTGCTTTTATTTGAGTCAAAATATTTTGAAAAATCCAAAAAGATTTTCATTTTTTTGTGTCATGATCTAACATGTTTGATGTGGCATATTGGTGTGCTTGGATCCCTTCCTTCCATTATCCATGTGGCTAGGACATTTGGTCATTATTATAGATGCTTAGAATGATCTTGACCATTGTATTATGGGGATGTTTTGAAGTTGATATGCGTTTTGATTCGAATTTGTTTATATACCATGATTGCACACCTACACGAGTTTATATGGATGTTTGACTACTCTTGAATATTTGAGTTTGGTGAGACATTCTTATCTCAATCTTGTCATCTATGCGTAAGTAGACTTAAGGAGGGAATGTGCATGTAATAACCGTTTACCATGAGGATTGAATTAAAAATAACAAGTGTTCACGGGAAAGGTCTGTGAGAGTGTAAAATTGACTCGTCGTGAAAGCCACCGTTTAAAAGAGCCCCGAAAAATCATAAGGCAATAAAAAGAATCATATGCCAAAATTTGGCCGAAATTAGTTTAGTGCATTCAAAAGAAAATATGATATATTTGAGGGAGTTTGGATGGATTAATAATTTAAATGGGTTTGCACAAAGAATCATAGAGTTAAAAATTCGTGTCATGATGTTATTGTTTGTAGAAACGTCAAAATTCCGGATTCATGTGCATTGTTGATACCAAAAATTATCCATCTACATGGACCATTCAGATACTAATACGTGTTATACAATGGGAGTTAATCCTAGTCATTAAGGATGGAACACCGACCAACTCCAGGAATACCGACCAACACTAGGGATGCCGACCAACATGGCAGGCAAACACCAACAGTTGTGTATATTAATGATTATACAGATGTAAATGTCTATTATATAAAGACATTATATCATTTGATATTCCATCTCTTGTACACCCCATGAGGGATATAAATGCATTGTAAACCCTACATATAGGGGGACACATGAAAAGAGAGGCAATTGAATAATCCCAAAGCAATACACAACAGTGGACATAGGCTATTCTCTTAAGCCGAACCACTTTAAAAATCTCTTGTCTCTTATTTATATTTATTTGTTATCAATTAATTAGCCTTGTATAGTTTTTTACATCAATAAATTGGCGTCATTTGTGGGAACGATATTGTTAATCGATCCCCCTCAATCAAATACCTAAATGGCTGAAATTCATGAATCAAGTCTCAGGAACGAAGGTATTTCGATTGCTCCTTCTACTCCTCCATCAACAAATGATTTAACTGGGATTCTGGCCAGTCTTGCAAGAGGCCAAGAGGACATGCAAGATACTATCAAGCAACGTGCACAAACCCTCAAAGCCAGAGCACCTGCTCTATCTGCTCAAGGAAATAGGCCCCCACCCCCCACCAAGAGGTGGTCGGTGTAGCCACTCGGTCTTAGCAAGAGATGTCTCCTACCATCCAAGGCCAGCTTTATTACTCAAGACATCAGAATCTTTCCATTCGTAGTCTTATTCTCTAGAAAGGCCAAGCGCCTTAGAAATATTAAGTCGTGCATCTCCCTTTGATCGTTTGGGACCCAGGGGAACATAAATGTTCCTAAGGCAAGATCTGGTAATACTAAATGACCATCTGATCAAAAGGAAAGCACGGCTCAATCTAGATCAAATGCTCGATGAATAGTTACTCGGACCGATGTAACAAACCTCACTTTTAGGAGGCTAATTTTATATTAATTTTACCGCATAAGGTAATTATATAAAATGTTGGAACTGGAGTAAATATTAATTTAATGAGTTAGAAGTTAATATTTACTGGAATGTTGCATATTTACCGTATGTGTAGGTAAATATCCTCATGTTGTATGTTTTATAGTGTCATGTATTTTAAATGACATTATGGTTTAAGTGAAACTGGAACTGGAAATAATTTATAAAATTGTCAGATGCCAGTTTAGAGGGTGTAGTTAGTCCCAGAATGCCCGAGACAGTCAAAATAAGTGACATATTATATTTTTGGGTTTCGAGCACTTTTACCTGGTTTTAATGTAAACGCGTATTGTGAGTCATTTTAATGTGGTATTAACCACTTAAGTTGGAAATTGTGGACTAAAGTCACGATTTATGTCTTGCCTTTCTTTTATTTCTCTTAAGTGATTTTATTAAACATTGAGAGATAGTGAGAGGAAGAGAACTTGGGAGAAAAAGAAGAAAAGAGAGAGATTGAAGCTTGGATTGTTGCTACCAAGAAGAAATATGAGATTTCAACCCTAAGGCAAGTTTTCTACTTGCTAATATATGATTTAAGATGAATAATTTGTGTGATAGTTGTGTATATACATTTATGGGTCAAAAAATGAAATTTATGGTATTTAAACCCTAATCTTAGTTTTTGATGATAAAATTATGGATTATAGTGGTTATACATCATGTATGATGATTTTGGGTAGATTAGTGATGCTGGATGTGTGTAAAAATGGAGTAGAAATTAGTTTTGGGGAAAAACTAGGGTTCATAACCCGTAGCCCCCCTTCTTGGCCCATCTGCAGGGGTGAATCAAATCGGCCCCTAGGGCGAATCGATTCGCTAAGGGTCAGTTTCCAGGTCTGCTTGGACCGAATCGATTCGGGTCCAAGCCGAATCGATTCGGCAGGTTACAGAATCCCAGGTCTTTGTGTCCGAACCGATTCTCTTTTTGAGCGAATCGATTCGTTTTCCTGCTGTTTTTGAGTTAATTTTATAACTCAATTTCAATTCATTTTCTTTAAGTTTAGGGCATAGGAACCTTCTTGAATGAAGTAAACTTAGAGTCCTAGAGTTTTAGATGAGTTAGTTAATTACCCTACATTAGAAATGGGTTATGTGGGGTTTTTTTCGGGGATATGCCAATTGATGTTAGGGCATTCTTTTCTTCTATTTAACTATTATGAAACTAGGAGTTGTAAGGTTGTGTTCGGGTGACTTAAGAAGCTCAATTGAGCTATGTTGGCCTTAATGGTTAATAGTATAACACCACAAAAGGGTGTTGGGTGAATTAAATTGAAAGTGTATTCATTCCTTTGAGGTATGATAGCATTGGGGTTTTAGAGTAATACCCTAAAATGTTTGGAGATAATTAAGAGTTTATTTACTCCTTTGTGGTTGTAGTAACGATATAATTTATCGTATGGCTCCGGATAATAAGGTGAATTATTTATAAAAATGTAAATGACTATGGCTTCGAATAAAAAGAAACATACAACGTAAATTGGAATTGAAAATGAAATGGAAATGGTAAAGATGATGGTAAATGATAATTTACTAAATCATAAATATGGTAAATGATAATTTACTTAAACACACCTCTCTAAATGCCATCATAAGGGAAGTTTCGTGCGTGTGGTGATGCCCCCTGGCTAGTGAATGCAGGGTGGATATAATCCCAGGCCATATGAGCATTGTTGTATATTTTTTGCGCTGGTGAGGAGATTCCGGGTGTGGTCTTGACTCTCCCGCAGTCATATGGCTGCTTCCCGACGTTGCGATAGGTGACCAGGCTGCCTTGTTTGATAGGCCCCTGGAAGATGATGGTTATTTAGGGGCGCGCCCAGTGGGGAAACTCGGAGGGGAGGTCTTAGAATCGTTATATGTAAATAAATATAACAATTCATAATCAAGTGGGACTTGATGTATGTGATATGCCATAAAGAGCATGGTGAAGTGCCATAAAGAGCACAATGAAATGCCACAAAGAGAACTTGTTGATGATAATATTCCTGCTAAGGAATGGAATGCTATGAAGGGCATGTAATTGAGATAAAAGCCATAAAGAGCTTAAAAGTTTGATTATATTTTCCTGTTAAGGAATGGAACTATAAAATGGAATAAATGTTTTGGTGGAAGCTTTTAAATTAATGTAAATCATTCTTATTTTCTTGTTTAATTGTTTTAGATTCATAATTATTTAAAATTGTCTTAGCTTATGCATAAAATTGTGTAGTTAGATTCTCATTATTTAGTCATGATTATCATTTATAACTGTCATACTCTTTATTCATCTGGTAATAATATAGAATTGGCCCTGACCCATTCATATTTCTTGTTGTGCATGCATCTTGTATCCGCTCAGGTACTCCGCCTCAAGGATGCCTGATCTGACTTCCTATCCCGGTGTCTTTGGCGAGCCGTGATGCTTTGCGGGTATTACGGGACATATTGAAATAGACGCCGTCATTCTTGCACTCTAGATAAGATCGGCTCATTTACTTGGGCGCATGGTCCAAATGGTTGTATTTGCCTAATGTAATGTAATATATATTTACATTAAAATGTTGTATCGTATTGTATGAGACTGTTGACCAACAGCATATTCGGTCCCTTATTGTTTATTTGAGCTGTATGTAAAATTATATATTATTGGGTTTCCACTTTCTTTTTAAGTTATGTTGTATAAATTCTTTTCTTTAAATTATGAAACAAAATTTTTGGCAACCCGTTTTTCTGAAATAAGGAGTGTCAGGAAGAAAGCTCAGCAACTAATAAAGTTGCAACGCATAAATCCGATGCTGCGAATGATGCATGCAAATGCTCTATACAGAGATTGGGAGAAATGGCGATGACAAGAAACCCACTACAAAGAAGTTTTGTCAAAGGGTCTCCATTTGTGTAAGCAATTGTGGATCTCCCTACTCCATCAAAGTTCAAGGCTCAAGTAGTAACGCCCAAATATAATGAAAAAATTGATCCAATCCTCCATATAGAACAATACTGGGCAACTGCTGATATTTATGTCGTCCCTGACGAAATGAGGTGTGGAGCATTTTCTGGAACCATTACTGGATCTACCCAAATATGGCACAATGATCTTCCTCGAGGATAAATTTCTAGCTTCAACCAACTGACCTAGCTATTCATTAACAACTTTTTCTTTGGAGCAAAGTCTGTGAAAAGGGTGGCACACTTACTTAGTGTGAGATATAAAGAAGGAGAGAGCACCGGGGATTACATCACTCATTTTAATAACGAGAAATTATAAGTCGTAGATTATGAAGAGAATACTGCAATAACTTCCCTCATGAGTGGATTGCTCCTCGAAAAACGGTATTACACTCTTGCTATGGATCCTCCAAAGATAATGGCAGAATTGATGGCTAAAGCAACAAAAATCATGAATGCCGAGGAAGCAATGGCAGCCAAGCGTAGCGCGGGTAAAAAAATTGATAGCAAAAATGATAAGAAAGATCATAAAGACCCAGAGAACACAGGAAATCAAGACATAAAGGAGTTTTGGAGCGACTCAATAAGTATAACTGAAAAACGTTACTAATGCCGTTTAATACAATGATTAAACTGTATAAGCAACTCCGAGATGTTTGTTGAAGAAACCCTTTTCTTTTGAAAATAAAAATGATAAACAACAAGATGTGTTTAGAAAAAACTTATGTACGAGAATAACCAATACTTTATAATCAGTTTTAAAACTAAGATAGTTTCAAAATATCAACACACTATAGAATGAGATGAGGAGATGAAGATAATCATAACACACTATTTTTAACGTGGTAAAACCTCTCCCAATAGAGGAAACATCCACGGTGACTTCTAAGTCATGAAAGTAAAAAATCCACTAAAAATAAATAACAGTTACAAACAATACAACATACATGCACACAATTCAGCCTACTCTAAGTTTAGGAATATACCCCACTTGGTGTCCTTCTAACTTCTTGTAGATCTGATTGTTGATGATGTTCTTTCAGTTTGATAACTTCCTTTGTTTTAGCTTTCTTTGCGTCGACTCAATAATCTTTGATCTTATACCCAACACTTTCAATGTGGTAGTGTGTCAAGTGTTTGTGATGTGATTTCTAAACACATGCATGAACTCACACACACTTAGTTTTTACAAACAGTCCTAGAAAATTACATATAAAGACTATATGATGTGATTTTCTTTTCTTTCTTTCTTGAAGAACTTAAAACCTTTTTGACCTTTTAATCTATCCCAGATTCCACGGATATCTTGCTTCAAAATCGGACAAGATCTTAATCAATCTCAGTTTTTAAAAATATTTTCGAGATCGAAAATCTCCAAGTGAGAATCCAACTAGGTCAAGGTTTAGTTTCGTAAGAACTAAAAACATAAAACATTTATAGATCTAAATCAACAAAGATTTTCTTAAAACGAGAAACAAATATGCAGATCTAGTGATATGTGACATGCAAAGTGTAGATCTAAGATTTCTATGATAAAGAAATACAGATCTCACTAAAAATGTCTAAGTTGGTAACAAGATCACAGATCAAGAGGTTACAGCTACAAACGATCAAACCAGTAACACCAATCTCTCTCAAACACTCAAGGTTGTGTTTGGGGTTTTGAATATACGAAGGTTTGAAGATGGTTTGAAGTTGTTTAGGGTTAGGGTTAGGGTTTCTCTAACACAATTTCCCTTTCTCTCTCTTCTCTCTTTTCTTTTCTCTCTTCTCTTTCACTTCTCTCTTCTCTCTTTTTTTCTCTCAATTTGGACGATTGCCAAAAGTTCCTAAAGGTTGAGAATAAGAGGGTTTATATAGGAGCCAAGGAAGGTTCTGGATTGCTAATCGAAATCAACGGTTGAGATCCAGTCTTCCTAATGTTGACTTGATCCAAGGGTGGTAAAACAACGGTGGTTAAAATGAAGGCGATTGGTCCATAGGATAGCACATGGATAGACTTAAAACACATGCATGCCATAGATAAGGTTTGATCTAACGATCCACAACACACCAGGCAGTTCTCTCACAAAACAAACACAAAATGAGATAACAGGAAGATGACAAGTGTTGGCATTCCATTGGCTGGCAACGCGCGTCCTAAAATAATTACAGGCAACACCCTGAAGTCTCTGGCGCATTGATATTCTACCCAATCAAACATTCTAATGAAAAACTAAGTTTCCATAATAGCATTTTAACCCCACAAAGTTTATAAACACACTTTTATTAAAGAAAACATTATTTTAAAAATGTTTAAAAATTCCCCAAAATTACTAAAACAACATTTTAAAGGGGAGTTTAACACACAATCAATTATGAGCAATATATACACATGTATGCACTTCTAATGTGTGTAGTGTGATTCAATTTATACCTTGTTTGGATCATTGAAGAGGATTAGAGAGTGAATAGTTCTGAGGTTCTTTGGATTCTAGGATAGACAACAAATTTTGTCACTATTTCCAAATTAGATGAACACTTATACAATATAGACTTAAGTAAGTCAAAGGTATAAGGTGATTCAATCTCCCCCTTTGGAAATATGAGACAAAATCTCCTTTGAGTTAGCTTAAACTCTTAGGGAACCAAAAAAATAAAACCTAGTCCTATACAAAAGATACTATCTACCATTTCCTAGAAAGTCAAAAATTACATAACTCAACTATTTACAAATTTGTACACTGGAAAGAAATGGTAGAAAACCAGTAGAAACGGTTCCTGCAAATATGCACTAAGATCAAGCAGTTTAGATGAAATGTGAACAAAACATTGAACCCGTAAGACTCAAATTTCTCCTCCATTTTGTCTCAAATGGACAAAGGGTAAAAATTAAGGTCTTAAGAGATTAATCAGCACATACCATACTTATTGAATTACGCAAATACAGAAATCTGTTATAGTCTAGAGGTTTAGTGAACATGTCTGCAAGTTGCAGATCAGTAGGTAGGTAATGAATTTCTAACTCCTTAGTCTCAACAAGTTCGCGTATAAAGTGATGTCTTATTTTAATATGCTTAGTTCGCGAGTGTTGAACCGGGTTTTTAGACTTGTTAATGGTGCTTTGATTGTCACAATACAATTGTAACTGATCTTCTTTAATCCCATAATCGCTTAACATTTGTTTTATCCATAACAATTGAGCACAGCAACTACCTGCTGCTATATATTCGAACTCAGCCGTAGATAAAGATGTGCAATTCTGTTTTTTGCTACTCCATCCTACTAAATTATTGCCGACATAATAACAGGCACCTGATGTACTCTTACTGTCATCAGTACAACCGGCCCAATCAGCATCAGTATACCCTATGATGGTGCTGCAGGTATCATTAGTGTACCTAAGTCCAAGATTAAGAGTGCCTTTTATGTACTTTATTATACGTTTTACACAAGATAAATGGCTCTCTTTAGGGTTATTCTGGTAACGAGCACACAGACATACATAATACATTATATCTGGTCGTGAGGCAGTTAGATAGAGTAGACTACCAATCATACTACGATAAAGTGTGGAATCAACTGACTTCCCATTTTCATCTTTACATAATTTAACAGTAGTACTCATAGGCGTTTTGGCAACTTTAGCATTATCTAAACCAAATTTCTTAACAAGATCTAAGGCATACTAAGTTTGCGAGACAAATAATCCATCAGAATTTTATTTCACTTGAAATCCTAAGAAAAGCTGTAGCTCCCCCATAAGGGACATGTGAAACTCCTTATGCATAATAGCAGAAAAGGATTTAGCTTCAGATGTTGAAGTAGACCCAAAGATGATGTCGTCTACATAGACTTGGGCTATAATAATGTGTTTGTCAAAATGTTTGACAAAGAGGGTCTGGTCATTTCCTCCTCTCTTAAAACCCTTATCCAACAAAAAGTTGGATAGGCGTTCATACCAAGCTCTAGGAGCTTGTTTTAAGCCATACAAATCTTTTTTTAGTACGCAGATTGTATATACGATAAGCACGACTGTTTGGTGAGTAACCTAAAAAGATGGCTTTATCACCACGCGTCTCGAATTTAGACAAATGTTCTCTGTCTTTACAGATATAACACTGACTTCCGAAAGTTCTTAGATATTTCAGGTTAGGCTTCTTACCGTACCACAACTCATAAGAGGTTTGTTTAGTGTTTTTCCTAAGGTAAACCCGATTAATGATATGACATGCAGTTCTAATAGATTCTACCCAGAAGTACTTAGGTAGAGATTTGGCATGCAACATGACACGTGCCATCTCTTGAAGAGTTTGGTTTTTCCTTTCGACAACACCGTTCTGCTGAGGTGTCTTAGGGGCACTAAATTCGTGTTTGTAACCGTTGTAGTCACAATATTCAACTATTCCCGTGTCTATGAACTCTCCCCCTCTATCGCTACGAATGCGATTGACTTGTGTGTTCTTCTCATTTTCAATTCTTAGTAAAATTTTCAAAAATTTCTGAAAGTGCCAGATTTATGTTTCAAGAAGGCAACCCAAGTGAATCGTGTAAAATCATCAACCATGACTAGGATATAACTGTGTCCACAAAGACTAACAGTTCTAGAGGGACCAATAAGGTCCATATGGATGAGATCTAAAGGTCTAGAGGTGAGAATGTCTTTAACTTTTTTATGCGAAGTCTTAACTATTTTTTCTTCCTGGCAATGACCACAAACAACACTGGAAATAGGTTTAATTTTAGGAATTCCTCTAACAATCTCTTGACTAGACAATCTACCCAGGATATCATAACTTAGGTGACCCATACGATTATGCCAGATTTTATTGTCATCCATTCTGACAATGTTACAGGTTTGAGAACTAGTCTTGACAGTATAGCAATTGTCAGGTGTTATAAATCCGGTAATGATGCATTCACCTTTATCATTTAGAATTTTGCAATTGTTCTTTGAAAAGGTAACTGTATGGTCTGAGTCACAAAATTGTGATATACTTAGGAGGTTGGCTTTAAGGCCTTTAACTAAAAGTACATTTTCCAAAATAGGCATTCCCTCTTCTTATAGGATTCCTTTACCTATGATCTGGGATGAAACTGCGTCACCAAAAACTACTTTACCTCCAGAAAATCTGGTTTTGTTTAAGAGTTTGGTTTCATCTCCTGTCATATGTTAGGAGCATCCTGAATCTAAGTACCAACCAGATGAAGTGTGTCCAGCCTTTAAGGCAGTGATAACAATGTTACACTTCATTTGGGGTACAAGATCATCTTTTCTAACCCAAATAGCTCTAGTTTTAATTTTGCGCAAGTTTGCTCTCATTTGATAAAATTTTCGAGAAGCAGTTTTTTGTCGAAAAATATTTGGAGCAACAAACTGATTTTTGTGGAAAAGTTGAGCTTTTGGTTTAGGAAAGTTTCTGGGAGCCTTTATCTTAAATGAACTCTTAGTTTTGGTCTTTCTATTCCTGTAGTTAGAGTTCTTGTCAGGTTGTCTTGGAAGAACATAATGGTTATAATTTTGCCTAGAATAGTTAAAGTTCTTGTAAACAGGGGTGTTGTACACAGGGGTGTTTAGACGCCTAGCATAACAACCTTCAAAAGAATGACCATAAACGTCACAGTAGGAGCAATATTGATTGCTTGAGGGATGTACTTCCTTAGAGAAACTTCTAAAGATGGGTTTAACAGGATTCTATTCAGAAGTCTTATTCCTAGGAGGTATGGTTTTAAAGGTAGATTCATCCTTTCTGATCAAAGGACAGACGTATTTAGTCTCAAGTGTACTGTCAGCCTTAGAGTTACTAGACTCTCCAATGTCTTTCTGTTGTTGCTTTTGATCATATTCCTTTTTAATAAAATGAAAATCTGGACATGTTTCGATTGGTCTTTTGCCCCCAGACACAAACTTAATAGGTTCAAGATTTTTAGTTTGTGGTTTATTCTTAGGGCAGAATCCAATACCGGTTCTATCATCAGAATTGGTCTTGGAGTCAACAACAAAGTCAGTGAAACAATTTGAATTGTTTTCAAACTTAGAAATTTTTTTAAAAACAGTGGCTGTCTTTGTTTTTGCTTCTTCCAGTTCTAATAATGTTCCCTTGTATTTCATTTCCAGGGTTTCATTAGTTTTAGTCAACTCTTTTAATTTTTGATCAAAAGTTTCAATTTCAGATTGATGTGTCAGACACTGGTTAGTGTACTCTTCGGCATTCAGCTTCACAATAAGACTTAGATCATCTAATTTCTTAGTCAGGTCTCTAACAGTCTTCTCCAGTCTAGTGCCTTTTTTAAGAGTTTTAGCATACAAAGTATGAATATCTGGGAGGTCATCTGTGTCTGAGTCGCTAAGTGAAGTGTGTGTAGTGAACCCTAACGATTCAGTTTTAGTACTCACGCACCCATTTACATCGTCGTTATCGTGATCTCTTTGACTCACACACACGGAACTAGAGCTAGCAACATTTTCAGATAACAAGGCATCTAGGCCAGTCAAAGCAGTATTCACAAAAGCAGGAGTAGAGGTATCATTATCACACACAGGCATATCATCATTGTAAATGATCTTAGCAAAAAAGGACATGCAAGGGTCAAGTACATTTGATGACTCAAGTTCCTCTTCATCAGAGTCACTTGAATCATCCCAAGTTTTACAGACATTGGCTCTATTGTGTGTGTTGGTTTTATTCAGATTAACTCTGCAATCGTGAGCAATGTGACCTAGTTTCCCACATCTAAAACATTCAATCTTTTTAAGATCTCTGTTAGATCTGAAGTTGTTGTCCTTAGGATGTTTGTCAAGACCTCTCTCATGAGGTTTGGGATTAGACATAGTTGGATAATTAGGCTTGCCTTGTTTAGATGCCTGTTTGTTTCTAAATTTAACAATTTTCTTAAATTGTTTGGACATTAAGGCAATCTGATTATCTAGTTTGTCTATATCACACTCCTCATCAGAGTCACAGTTTATCAAATTAGTCTCAAGTTTAGATATCTTAGAGGAAAAACTCAAGTTAGAGTTGGGCTGTTTTCTTTGAGACTGATTTAATTATTTCTTAAAGTCTAATTCCATTTCCACAGTCCTAAGTTTGCTACTGAGTAACTCAGGGGTGAGGTTTTGATCACTCATCTCCTCAATAGCATACCTCTTGCTATCAAACTTTTGTGGTAATGATATTAGGATTTTAGAAACAATCTCATTCCTATCATATGTTATACCATTAGCATGCAACTTAGTAACTATATCAGTTAGGTTCATGTAAAAGTCGTCAAAAGTCTCAGAGTCAGACATAATTAAAGAGTTGTACTGCTGGGTAAGCATTTGAGTTTTTGCAGCTTTAACTCGGGAGTCTCCTTCATGGGCAGTGATTAATGTGTCCCAAGCTTCCTTGGAAGTGGCACAAGATAAGATTCTCTTGAACTCATACTCATTAATGGACATAAATATGGCATTCTTGCCTTTATTGTTATTGCGAGAAATTGTTTTCTCTTCTTGGGTAAACTCACTTAAGATTTTCTTTACCCTCTCATCACTTCCTTCAGTGGCTGGTTTAGTAGGATAAGTATATCCATTTTCAATAATGTCCCAGACATCATCTCCTAAAGTCCTTTGGATGAAGGCAACCATTCTTACTTTCCAGTAAGCAAAGTTGTTTCCATCAAATAGTGGAGGTCTGGACAGATTACCAAACCTTTCATTTTTCTCGTCCATAGTTAGGATTTTCAGAAAACGATTTCAGAAACACAAGATCCTTTTTGAAATAAAAGTTTACAGGGCTCTGATACCGATTGAAAAACGTTACTAATGCCGTTTAATACAATGATTAAACTGTATAAGCAACTCCGAGATGTTTGTTGAAGAAATCCGTTTCTTTTGAAAATAAAAATGATAAACAACAAGATGTGTTTACAAAAAACTTATGTACGAGAATAACCAAGACTTTGTAATCAGTTTTAAAACTAAGATAGTTTCAAAATATCAGCACACTATAGAATGAGATGAGGAGATGAAGATAATCAGAACACACTATTTTTAACGTGGTAAAACCTCTCCCAATAGAGGAAACATCCACGGTGACTTCTAATTCACGAAAGTAAAAAATCCTCTAAAAACAAATAACAGTTACAAACAATACAACATACATGCACACAACTCAGCCTATTCTAAGTTTAGGAATATACCCCACTTGGTGTCCTTCTAACTTCTTGTAGATCTGATTGTTGAAGATGTTCTTTCAGTTTGATAACTTCCTTTGCTTTAGCTTTCTTTGCGTCGACTCAATAATCTTTGATCTTATACCCAACACTTTCAGTGTGGTAGTGTGTCAAGTGTTTGTGATGTGATTTCTAAACACATGCATGAACTCACACACACTTTTTTTACAGACAGTCCAAGAAAATTACATATAAAGACTATATGCTGTGATTTTCTTTTCTTTCTTTCTTACAGAACTTAAAACCTTTTTGACCTTTTAATCTATCCCAGATTCTCGGGATATCTTACTTCAAAATCGGTCAAGATCTTAATCAATCTCAGTTTTTAAAAATATTTTCGAGATCGAAAATCTCCAAGTGAGAATCCAACTAGGTCAAGGTTTAGTTTCGTAAGAACAGAAAACATAAAACATTTATAGATCTAAATCAGCAAAGATTTTCTTAAAACGAGAAACAAATATGCAGATCTAGTGATATGTGACATGCAAAGTGTAGATCTAAGATTTCTATGATAAAGAAATACAGATCTCACTAAAAATGTCTAAGTAGGTAACAAGATCACAGATCAAGAGGTTACAGCTACAAACGATCAAACCAATAACACCAATCTCTCTCAAACACTCAAGGTTGTGTTTGGGGTTTTGAATATACGAAGGTTTGAAGATGGTTTGAAGTTGTTTAGGGTTAGGGTTAGGGTTTCTCTAACACAATTTCCCTTTCTCTATCTTCTCTCTTTTCTTTTCTCTCTTCTCTCTCACTTCTCTCTTCTTTCTTTTTTTTCTCTCAATTTGGACGACTGCCAAAAGTTCCTAAAGGTTGAGAATAAGAGGGTTTATATAGGAGCCAAGGAAGGTTCTGGATTGCTAATCGAAATCAATGGTTGAGATTCAGTCCTCCTAATGTTGACTTGATCCAAGGGTGGTAAAACAGCGGCGGTTAAAATGAAGGCGATTGGTCCATAGGATAGCACATGGATAGACTTAAAACACATGCAGGCCATAGATAAGGTTTGATCTAACGATCCACAACACACCAGGCAGTTCTCTCACAAAACAAACACAAAATGAGATAACAGGAAGATGACAAGTGTTGGCATTCCATTGGCTGGCAACGCGCGTCCTAAAATAATTACAGGCAACACCCTGAAGTCTTTGGCGCATTGATATTCTACCCAATCAAAAATTCTAATGAACAACTAAGTTTCCATAATAGCATTTTAACCCCACAAAGTTTATAAACACACTTTTATTAAAGAAAACATTATTTTAAAAATGTTTAAAAATTCCCAAAAATTATTAAAACAACATTTTAAAGGGGAATTTAACACACAATCAATTATGAGCAATATATACACATGTATGCACTTCTAATGTGTGTAGTGTGATTCAATTTATACCTTGTTTGGATCATTGTAGAGGATTAGAGAGTGAATAGTTCTGAGGTTCTTTGGATTCTAGGATAGACAACAAATTTTATCACTATTTCCAAATTAGATGAACACTTATACAATATAGACTTAAGTAAGTCAAAGGTATAAGGTGCTTCAATAACGATTATACTTCGCTAACCATGGGAATTCATCATATTTTAGAGGAAATCAGGTATAATACAAATGTGCATTGGCCTAAAAAGTTGAGAATTTTCCCGACCAAGAGAGATAAAACTAAGTACTACGAATTTTACAGGGATCATGATCACAAGACGGAATATTGCATAGGTCTTCAAAATGAGGTTGAAATTCTCATCCGAAGAGGAAAACTGAATCAGTACGTTGATCGGCAGAACAACGAAGGAGGTCGGCGTAGATCAAAATCCCCTTGTAAACCTAGAGAAGAAAAGAAAATAACTCATGAAGATGATCAGGATGATGATGCCGATCTCCCTAAAAGAACCCGACAACTAGAACGTGAGGTATTCTGTATCAATTTTGGTTCTTTTGATTGCCAAATGATTACAGGTGGAGACGCAGGAGGAGGAGATCATACAGCAAAGTGAAAAGCTTACCTCCATGAGGCACAAATGTGCTTGTATATACAGAGGATCAACCCTGCAGAGGAAAATCAACCAAGGAAGGTTAACAAAGACAAACTAGTAATTGGTTTATCTAAAAATGACCTTTCAGGAGTACTGTATCCTCATGACGACCCATTGGTAATCCAAGTCAGAAAAGAAGAAATCACTGTCTCTAGAGTATTAGTAAATAATGGTAACTCGAAGGATATCATGTTCTATCCTTATTTCAGCAACTTGGATTTTAAACTCATCCAATTAGAACCTTATCATCAACCACTAATAGGCTTTGCAGGTGAGAAATTCTTCCTTTTAAGAACCATTCAAATGGAGGTGATGATTGGCACTTGTCCAGCTAGCCGAACAGAGAAGATTCGTTTCTTTATTATAGATAGAAACATCCATTCAGCTTGCAATATAATCATGGGAAGAGTATGTGTGACCATCCCCGATCCTCACCGCGGGCGGGCGCGTGAAGGAGGATCCTCAGGTCCCGCGCGTCCCTCTCGGGAGCGCTTCGGTAGACATCGTTTGAGATGAGGTGTAAAAATTTAGAGAGATTTAGAGTCGCCAGTATATTTTACTCAAAACAGATAAAAGAAAAAAAAGGGGGAGCCATTCCGAAGGACGGCATCCAAAGACATACTGGTGTATACGAAACCAAAATGATTCGAGAAGGGTTCGGAGTTTAAATTATGAAATGGGAAGGTGTTAGGCACCCACTCCTCCCTTTCGATCTCTCATGGATGTTTGCTATTTTCCTTTTTTATTTTCCCCGTGATATGTGTGCTTGTGTATATATATAGTGGAGATAGGAATCCTCGACTTGTATCATGGGAGAGATAAAGCGAGTCATCCGTAGGAAGGTATAAAAATAATATTAAAAATAAGATTTACGCGATTACTCTTACGTTGATCGTTATAATGGAACGATAACGCATATGGAGTGATACGTCACTAAGAACAAGTATATAGAATATAAGAAAATTGGGCTTAGATAAGATAGAAAATGAGAGAGAAAGTGAGAATAGGACTCGAGTCTCGAGTTTTACCCCGAGATGCCTACGTAACCTATAAAGGCATCAAAGTCCACGTAGTTCGTATACAAAACGAGGGGTGGGGTTTATTCCATAAATCCAAATGGGGGATCTCTTATTTGTGAGTGTCTGTGTAGAAAAAGTGTTTTAGTTGTGAGAAAAATATGAGAATCCCTATTTGGAATTTATGAGCAAACCCTCTTTTTCTTATTTTTTGGGTTTTATTTATATGAAAATAAGAGATGTGGAATAATACTAAATAAAAAGTATATTAGGACGTGTGAGATGAGATAATAAAAGTGCTAGGTAATAAAATAAGTTATTGCGAATTTAAGAGAATTTGAAGAGAAAGTTGAGAAAGTTGGACCTTCTTGAAGATCTTGAGCTTGATCTTAAATGTTGGAGAGCAGCTCTTGCACTTGGATGATGATGGAGAGTAGCTAATTTACCAAGTTTGATGAAAAGGATGATGAAAAGTGGAAGTTAGAAAGGGATTTGGATGTTGAAATCGCGCTGTCTTCGAGAAAGGCTTTTGGGATTCGCTTAGAGCGATTTTTATCAGATCGTCTCCCTTTGAAAATGAGGTGAAGGCCTCCTTTTATAGGCCCAGATCACTGCCGATCGGCATAGACCTGGTCCTGCCTATCGGTACTTGCCGATAGGCAGGGTTTAGATCCTTCCATTTGGCAGTGTGTTTCAGGCCTTTTCAAAAAATTAGCTGCCGAAGGCAAACCGTTGGTCAGAATCACACACGGGGTAGACCGTTGGAAAGGTAATTCAGATACCTTTGAAAGTCCTTTGGACCTCTCCCGGGTTCGGGAGTTGATTTTGGGTCAAATATTGCTCGAAAGCGTTTGTCGGTCCATTAAATGGGGAATCATTTGGACGCAAACGGATCGTTCGTCCACATGGTAAGTTTGAATCACGCATGGGGCGAACTGTTGGAAAGGTTAGGAGATATACTTCAACATTCCAAAGAGTTTGACCCGGTTTGGGGAGTTGACTTTGGTCAACCGGGCCTAAGAAATATACGGTGACCTCTTGGGGTCAAACGGATCGTTCGTCCGCATGGTAATTCAGAATCATGCACGGGATGGACCATTGGAAAGGGATTTTAGTGCCCTTCGAAGATTCATTCATCTTTGGTCGAGCTTAATAGTTTGACTTTTTGGTCAAACGGAGCCTGAGAGTGCCCGATGGCTTCTACGTCAGTACTCGGGGTATGACCTGGGTTTGTAGTGATGAAGGGAGGTACTAGGCACTTAAGGAGAGTTAGGGGGTAACAAAATGGGGTGTCTACAGAGCCCCTCGATGGGTGAGTTTGGAACAAATGATAATCGTCAAATAAACACCATTTGATGCTTTTAAGGAGCATGACCGATTCAGAGGGTTGAGTCCGATTCTGAGGACCTTAGGGGTGTGCTGGGGATGGTTTGAATGACGATCAAAGGTTTAGGTATATTCTGAGGACCTGAAGTAATGCTGGGGGATGACCAATTTTGTGGGTCAAAGCCAAATCTGCGGGCTTAAGTGATGAGGTTGATCGATTCTGCGGGTCAAAGCCAATTCTACAGCCTTAGGGTGAAAATCTCATAACTGAGGTCAATTCTGACCTAAGAGTGGTGACGACCGAGGACCGAGGTCAATTCTGACCTAACTCAGGTGACGACCGAGAACCGAGGTCAATTTTGTCCTAACTCAGGTGACGATCCAAGACCGAGGTTAATTCTAACATAAATCAGGTGACGATCCAAGATCGAGGTCAATTCTGACCTAAGAGTGGTGACGACCCAGGATCGAGGTCAATTCTGACATAACTCAGGCGACGATCCAAGATCGAGATCAATTCTGACCTAACAGTGGTGAAGATCGAGGATCGAGGTCAATTCTAACTTAACTCAAGTGACGACCGAGGATCGAGGTTAATCTAACCTAACTCAGGTGATAGTCCAAGACTGAGGTCAATTATAACCTAAAAGTGGTGACGACCGAGGACCGAGGTCAATTATGACCTAACTCAGGTAACGATTGAGGACCGAGGTCAATTCTGACCTAACTCAGGTGACGATCCAAGATCGAGGTCAATTATGACCTAAGAGTGGTGACGATCGAGGACCGAGGTTAATTCTAACCTAACTCAGGTGACGATCCAAGACCGAGGTCAATTCTGACCTAAGAGTGGTGACGATCGAGGATCGAGGTCAATTCTGACCTAACTCAGGTGACGATCTAAGATCGAGGTCAATTTTGACCTAAGAGTGGTGACGACCGAGGACTGAGGTCAATTCTGACCTAACTCAGGTGACGATCCAAGACCGAGGTCAATTTTGATCTAAGAGTGGTGACGACCGAGGACCAAGAACTTAGGTGACGATCCAAGACCAAGGTCAATTCTGACCTAAGAGCGGTGACGACCGAGGACCGAGGTCAATTCTGACCTAACTCAGGTGACGATCCAAGACCGAGGTCAATTCTGACCTAAGAGTGGATACAAATTGGATTTTTGATTCTGATGGAGAAAGTGCCTTGTGATTTTGATCTGAGTTGGGGAGCTGATAGCTGGGGAAGCTTTGGTTTCTTTAGGAGGCCTCGCAGGGGGGAACAACCAATTTTGGTGCTGTAAAAATTCCGCTGGGGAAGAGATCAGGCAATCCTTAGAGGTCCTTTGGGGCTTTACCGGGAGGAGATTCACTTGGTTTTTGAGGATTTCACTGGGAAATAGGGGTTCCGCTTGAGGGAATGCGACATTTTCCTGGTGAAAATGTTCTAAATCCTTCCTAGAATTTTTAGGAAATTTTCGAGGATTTTTTTGGGCTTTCTGGTATTTTTCAAGAATTTATGTACTAAATGTAAGGGGGTGCCGACCGGCATGGTATGAAGGGTGCCATTCGACAGTGGTATGAGAACTCCTTTGATGCGTTTGAGCCTATTTTGGATGAGCGCATTTTTTTACGGGAGCCGTCGCGTCATCGCTCTTTGAGAGTGAATCCTGGCGGTTATGTAAGTAACCCGATCTTTGGCATTCTTTCTTTTTGGTGTTTTTTGTTTCTTTCTTGACTTCTGATGAGATTTTTTCTTTTTGCCAGTTTGACATTTCTTTAAAGAACATGCGCGCCCGTGGGACGACGGGGGTCAGGGATGTCTGGGAGCATCTCCCACCTGTGGTACGTTGGGTGATATCATCAGCAGGTTTTGGGAGGTTGGCATCTGCCTTGGATGAGACGCTTCGTTCGGCAACGGTCCTGTGCGCTTTGGGGGAGAGGTGGTGGGATACTACCCACACCTTTAATTTTGGATTCGGGGAAATGACTGTGACTCTCATAGATGTGCAGCAGCTGTTGGGGCTGGATTGTGATGGAGAGCAGATAGAGATGGATCGCTCTTTGCGGGTGAGACCGGAGGTAGTGCGTGCGGCACTTGGTGATGTAGGGAGGATAGTTTTTGGGGATTCTATCCGACTGTCCCTACTGAAGGATGTCCTATTAGGCAGGGTGATTGATGTGGAGGACGGGCTGCAAGTGAGGCAGATGGCCCGATTATTTATTTTTCTGGTGTTGGGAGGTTTCATGGTGGCGTCAAGCGGCGACGTCGTCCATTTGTGGCTCTTGCCGTACGTGAGGATGTTTTCGAACATCCCTTTCTATGATTAGGGGAGTCTGACTTTGGCGACCCTTTACTCTTCTCTCGATGCATTCAGCAGGTGCTGTCGGTAGACCTTTACTGGAGCCACGTACCTTCTTGAGGTATTCTTCAGTTTGCGCATTACTTTTCATGCATTCGCATTTTTCTTATGCGTCTCTTTTTATTTGTGAATTCTTATCTTTGACAGACATGGTTTTATGATGTGATTAGGTGCAATAACCCGCTAACCGCTCTGAAGGACGACACTGTTAGGGACTCCTGCCGATTGTATCGATGACGTAAGGCCAATCGGCAGTCGAAGGGATCTCTCTCTCTGGAGGCGCTGCGTCAGGTCTTGAATAACCTAACCAGTGGTAGGGTAAGACACTTTCCATTTTCAGTCTTAGTTTTTGCGCCTTCTGATCTTGTATTGATTTATGCCTACTTGGAGATTTTCAGGTGACCTTTTATCCCTAGAGGACAACCAATCAGGATGCGGGGACGACCGGGGTGAACGCGCAGATGAGGCATTTACTGGCATATGAGTTCGGCCATTCCTGGTATTTCGGGGAGAGGGTGGTTCACCAGATTGCTGAGGAGGAGGTGGTGGTGCCACCTGCACAGCCTCCTACGTCTATGAGGCGGGGGAGACTGCTGTCGGAGGATGCGAGGATCACGGTGATGATCGACGAGTCCTACTTATTGTACACTAATACGGCTGCTCCGTATGACTATATGGACTTTGTGACGAGCTGGTTGATGGTGCCCAGCATATATGATTCCCTATCTTTCCTTCCTGCGGGTTCGAGTCGGGCGGTGGGATCTTCTCACAGTGGCGGCGGTTTGACGGCATCTGCGACGGCGACGACCTCGGAAGTTCCTTTTGTGCGGTTATATACTCCTTTATATAACATCCGGTGGGTTGATGGAGGGATGGTGTCTATGCTGCATCGTCCTCATGCGATGGATCCGGAGTAATTGGGTTTGACAGAGGAGGTCCTCCGACCTGCGGTATACCTTTTCTTTCTTCTCTTTCTTTCTTTTCTGTTTTGGTCATCTCTGCTTTGATATTGATTTTGCCTTTTTCTTACAGAAAGTCCGAGTGTCGACCACCTGGCTAAGAGACATCAGAGACTGGATATCTTCGGCGACTGCCCATATTCGGGATGCGGTTCCTGTTCCTTCTTGCTTGGTGCCATCTGCTTCGTCCGGAGAAGACTCTGGCTCGGGTAGTGGTGGTGCATCATCTCGCCGTAGGGGAAAGAGAGCACATCGCAGGGGTGGAAGCTCTTAGAGAGAAAGGTAGGTGAGAGAGAGAGAGAGAGAGAGAGAGAGAGAGAATGTGGGTTCGGGTTGAGTCCCTTTGTTTTTTCTTTTTTCTTTTTATTTCCTGCAAAATTGATGTAACACAAAAAATAAATAGATGCAATGGAATTGAGTTTTTTTTATCTTTTATTAATGATGAATGAATGTATGCACATGCGCTTTTTACTTTGCTGCTGAGACCATAAAAAAGAGTATTTTTGGAATTTTTGAGGGAAAGTTTTTTTATTAAGAGGGGAAATTATATAAGGAGGAAAAGGGATTTTGAAATTCTGTTGAGAATATCAATTTATTTCTATTGAGTTTTTTGATTTGACAAAAGAGAAAAAAAGAGAAATTTTTAAAAATGGGGGATTTTCGTTCGTCAAGCACCCTGTCCTGCCTATCGACAGTTCAGTCCAGTCCCATCAATTCAAAGCTTTGAATGGTACCCTCTTCAGCCTTTTGTATTTTGTGGGGTAGGATTCCCTTCGATTTTTGCAGGGATTATGTTTCTTGTGAGGGTTCTTAAGTATAAAAAGGAGTAAGGGTGGAGTGTTTTCATCACACCTTCGCGTTCTTACTTACTTGCCCAATATCTCTTAGCCTTGCAAGATGGCTCTCCCTAGTAGCATTGAGTTTGCTAACTACCTCGAAGCCTTGAAAGCAATGTGCTCTTATAATTTCGACTATGATGCTTTCAACATGCGTCGAGTCTCCTTGTGGCGCAATCGGCCTATTGATTGGAACATGCTGATGGCGGCGGTATAATTCTGGTACCCCGAAGACCATGTATTCTGCTTTGGGTTGGATGAAGTTTGTCCTACCTACGAGAAATTTTCTGCCATACTGGGTATAAATCCCAGTGTTGCTGCAGCTTTGCCCGAATTTTCCTATTTTTCCAGGGATTTGTTAGCCGGGCTTCTTCATATTTCGCCTTCGGCAGCCAGATCATTGGTTGCTGGAGGAACGATCTCCTTCCCTGCGGTGCTGCAGTCCGTGCATTTACGAGAATTAGGTGATGCTGGCTATGCTGGAGCCGTTGCTCTGGGCTGTTTCAAAATTATTGGTGGTGATCGGGGAACTGCTGGTGGACCTGCAACTTGCAGCCATTACTTCGTGGATGTCATACCGTCGCAATCCTGCGGCTGTGATACTGGCAGAGACCCTGAATGGCCTGGATGCCTGGAGAGAAGGTCGTTCTGACTTTCTGAGGGGTAGCCCCGTGATGCTGTTCATGTGGTTGTCTGAAAGACTCCGCTTGGTGACTCCTCCAGAATATCCTTTATCGGTTGTACCCAACTTATTTTTGCGTCACTTTTTTTTATGTTGGCTTGGATATTGAGAGCTGGGAGAATTGGTTTGTGGAGCATGGGGCTCATAATTTATACTAGTCAGTGCCTTGGTGGGGGCAGTTGCTGCCTGTTCTGGAGCTAGGAGAGTACTCATATGTGCGGTTGGTTGGTCTCAGACAGACCTCTTTCTATTTCCCTTGGCGTCTTCTGCGCCAATTTGATTGGGCACAGTTCATGCCACCTCGGACACTAAATTTCTTTCCGGTAGACATTTTGATCGAGCGCCTGCGTCTGTTGCTTGGATCTCTGTGGGAGAATCGGTGTCCGTCGACTCGTCCTTCTCAGTATGTTGGGAGAGTTTGGCATGTCCCTGGGGATTATATGAAGTGGTTGTGGAGGAGAGTAGTCAGCAAGATGTTGACAGTGGAGACTGGACAAAGGTGGTTTATTTTATTTAACACCATGGAAATGGGTGTTGTGGTTTTTTCGAAGCTGGTTCAGGCTTATCGGTTCATGGAGTGTTTACGACACTCTGTTCAGGCAGGGGAAATTTGAGGACCCCAGGATGTAGATGATGAGGGTGCAAGCTCCTCTGGTAGCTGTGGGTAGGACTCTTGGAGAGTTTATTTGTGTAATATATAATAGATGTGGGGATTTTATTTGCCTATTGTGGCAGTAGGGGGAAGGGAGTTATCCGTTCCTTTTCTTATGTAATACGTGATGTAATTTCTTATTAATGAAATAAGCAAGTTTCTGATCATCCCGTTGTGCCTTTCGATGAATTTTGTAATTTTAAATTATCTATACCGATCGTTAAGGCATGCATAATCCTTTTGTTCAAGTATTTGTTAGAATGAACTGCCGTTCTCGGAGATAAGAAAAGAATAGTATTTCGTGAAAAAGAAAGGGTCGTGCTCCTGTAAGATGTATGAGATGCCAATGTACCTCTGGGGAATTTAATTTTTTTTTCTTGAAAAATGATTTTTTGCAAAGGATCAGGCACATGTAGTTCTGGGTAGAGGGAAATGAAGAGAGTTTTTTTTTTTAGAATAAAAAGGAGATGAGAAGAGTCGTAGCGCGCCGAGATTTCAGACTAGGGGTAGAATTTCTTGAGACGGTCCAGGTTGACTGGACGAGCCATCTCCTCTCCATCCAGGTCAGTGAGCATGGAGGCACCGCCGGATAAGATTTTCTTCACAATATAGGGGCCGCTCTAATTGGGCTTGAATTTCTCTTTGGGATCCCAGATGGGTTCTATTATCTCCTTGATGTCTAAATCCCCTTCCAGGACACCGTGGTCTTTGACTCTTTTGTTGAATGATTGCGCTATTCGGCGATGGTACCCCTGTATGGGCTAAAGAGCTTTCAATCTCCTTTCATCTAGGAGGGTTAGTTCATCGAGACGGCTTTGGCACAAGTCTTCTTTGCTAACTTTTCTTTCGAGCATGACGCGTAGCGAGGGTATTTCCAACTCCACAAGTAGGACTGATTCTATGTCGTAGACCAGAGAGTAAGGGGTATCCCCAGTAGAGATTCGGATTGAGGTTAGATAGCCCCAGAGGGCGTACGAGATCCGGTCAGCCCAATCCCTACAGCTTCCGGTCATCTTGCTGATGATGGCTTTGAGCTTCTTATTGGCGGCTTCAACTGCACCATTGGTCTGAGGTCGGTAGGGAGAAGATTTGTGTCTCTGAATCTCATACTCGTTGATTACTTCTGTGACTTCTTCTTCGAAGTGCAACCCGTTATCTGACAATAACTCGTGCGGGACCCCATATCGGCAGATGATATTTTTTTCGAGGAATTTAACCACTTTCTTGGCGTTCAACACTGCGTATGACTCAACTTCGACCCATTTGGTGAAGTAATCAATGGCAACTAGGATAAATTCATGTCCGTTTGAAGCCTTTGGTGTAACCTTCCCTATGATGTCGACACCCCAGGTGGAGAACGGCCAGGGAGAGGTCATGTTGTATAATTCTCGTGGAGGCAGGTGTTTAAGATTGGAGAACTGTTGGCATTTGAGGCATCTCCGGACATAGGCAGTGTAATCTTGGACCACGGTGGTCCAGTAGTAACCCTATCGAATGGTCTTCTTGGCAAGCATGTGACCATTCATGTGGGGCCCGAATTCCCCGCTGTGGATCTCCTGCATTATCTTCTCAATCTCAACCCCTGCGATACAGTGTAGATGAGTTCCATCGAAGTTCCTCTTGAGTAGAGCTTTATGACAGATGATGTACTGGGCGGCCAGTCTTCGGAGGGTCGTTCGTTCTTTCTTATTGGAACCCTAGGGATACTTCCCATGTTTGAGGAGACACCAGATATCATAGTACTAGTAATCATCCAGTTCGGGATCTTCGATGGAGACAAGCTCAATATGGTAGCAGTGGGTTGGTTTGTCTTGCTTTGGAACTAGGAAGGGGGTCATTGTTATTCCTTCGGGCATGTCAACCATAGAGGCCAAGGTAGCCAGAGCATCGGCTAGGTTATTCTTTGCTCGAGGTAGGTAATGGAAGGTGATATCTCGAAATCGGGAGGCTAACTCTTCTAAGTGGGCATGGAAGGGTTGGAGCTTTTCGTCCTTGACTTTCCACTTTCTGAGCACTTGACCGATGATGAGAGAAGAATTCCTATAGACATCAAGGTATTGAATACCTTTCTTGAGAGAAACTTTGAGGCCTATTGTGCATGCCTCGTATTCCGTCATGTTGTTGGTGCAAGGGAAATCCAATTTGATGGTGATAGGAGTGTGGGAGTCATCTGGGGCGATTAGAAGTATCCCAACACCATATCCCTTTTTGTTGGCAGCGCCATCAAAGAAAATTTGCCATCGAAGGTTGTATTGAGCGGTGCAGAGGATATTTTCATCTGGGAATTCGGAGATCCAAACATCTGCTTCTTCTATGGGGTAATCAGTTAGGTAGTCAGAGATGGCTCTTCCTTTAATGGCTTTCTGCGTGATGTACATAATATCGAACTCGGTTAGGAGCATCAACTATCGGTCCATTTGACTGGATAAGGCGGGTTTCTCAAGCAGGTATTTGATGGGATTCATTCGGGATACAAGTTTGATGTGGAAGGTGAGCATGTAGTGTCATAACTTTTGGGTGACCCAGACAAGTGCGACACATGCCTTTTCTAAAGCAGTGTAGTTGACCTCGTACCCGGCCAATTAGCGACTGGCATAATAGATGGATCTTTCTTTGCGGGAGTCTTCAAGGTATTGGGCTAGCAAAGCCCCAACTACAGTGTCGGTTATGGTTAGGTATAAGAGCAAAGGGAGACCAGGCTGTGGTGGCATGAGCACTGGAGGTTGGGTCAGATATTGTTTGATTCGGTCAAAAGCTTCTTGGCAGGCCTCGTTCCAAATCTTGGTTGAATCCTTTCGGAGGAGTTGGAAGATCGCTTCACAGATGGAGGTTAGCTGGTTAATGAACCGGCTGATATATTGTAATTTCCTAAGAAAACCTCAGACTTCTTTCTCTGTTCGGGGTGGTGGCATCTCAAGTATGGCCTTCAACTTTACAGGATCTGCTTCTATCCCCTTCTCACTGACTATGAATCCCAAGAGTTTTCCCTTTGTAACGCCGAAGACATAATTCTATGGATTGAGTCTCATCTGATACCGTCGTAGTCGTTCGAAGAACTTTCGGAGAGCGGGGACATGACCTTCTCTAGTTTTGGACTTGATAATTATATCATCCACATAAACCTCGACTTCTTTATGAATCAGATGCAAGATGGTTGTGGCAACCCTTTGGTAGGTGGCCCCAGCATTCTTTAGACCAAATGGCATAACGGTGTAGCAAAAGGTTCCCCATGGGGTGATGAATGCAGTTTTTTCTTGGTGCTCTGGGTGCATCTTGATTTGGTTGTATCCGACAAACCCATTGGCGAATGACTTGAGAGCATAACTGGTTGTGTTGTCCACGATCATGTCGATATTGGGTAGCGGATAATCATCCTTTGGAGAAGATTTGTTTAAATCTCGGTAGTCCACACACATTCGAACCTTCCCTCCTGATTTTGGCACAGTAACTATGTTGGCTAGCCATATGGGATATTCGATCACACGAATAAAGCCCATGTATAACTGTTTGACCACCTCTTCTTTGACCTTGAGCGACCATTCGGTGTGGAGCTTTCTCAATTTTTATTTAACCGACTTGTAATCTGGGGGAGTGGGGATCTCGTGCTGAGCTATTTCAGGATCAATGTCGGGCATATCATCATAGGACCATGCGAAGACATCCACGAGTTCCTTTAGCAATTCTTCGAGTTGTGCGCACTCATACTCGTCAAGGGTGGCCCCTATCCTAATCTCGCGCAGTTAGCTATTAGAACCGAGATTAATAACAACAGTCTCCTCTTCATTAACTTGAACACGGTTATGTTGTTTATTATTAACCTTATTTAGATCAGTTAAGAATTATTCATTTGCAAAATCATCATAATCAAAAGTTTGATTAGAATCCTAACAATTAATGTAAGGCACAGCAAGATACTCAAAATCTTCGTTTATTTCATTGATAGGAAAAATAACATTGAGAACCTTATCAAAAGAGGTCTCGATTACATTTGAACAAGGATTGACAATAGAAGAAGGAATAGGGTAAACATTGGGGTTAGGGGAGATTTAAAGAGGTAGAACTGGTGCAGCATGCCAGTTGAGGAGGGGTGTATCAGTAGCTTTAATCAGATGGGATGGATTCATTGATGTAGTGCCTGAATGAACCATGCAGAGTGCTAACCCCAGTATCTGTCAGTTGAAGGAATCTTCAGAATCACTTTCCTCAGTCTCTTCGATATCTTTGATGAGCGATTATACTCGGTGTTGGAAACTTTCGGCCCATGGGTAGCTATCTTTGAAAAAGATCTCCATTCCAGGCTTCATCTTCTTGTCTGTGTGGTCATACCATGGTTCTGTAAAACTGTAAAAGGGGAAGTCTTCGCCTTCTTTGATAAATCGTCCATTCAAGGAGTCTCCTGGGATAGTTTGGATGCAGTCTAAGATTCTCTTTGGTCGAGACTGGTGGATCATTCTGAGCTCTTGTTCTGATGGTTGATACCCCAAGCCACAAGGAGGGAAAGCTTTCTTCAGTTCGACGGGCTCAAGTATCCCTTGTTGCCTTTGTCCTAGCCCCAGTCCGGGCATGAAGTGCATGTTTCTGAACATCTGAATTACATTAACATTGCCATGAGGGTTATATTCTGGACAAACCCTTTCTTTGAAATTGTCCCCTATCGGGAGTAGGAGTGGCTCAACTCAGAATCCTGATAGGAGCATATCATTTGACCAGTTTTGTATCTCAAGGATTGGACTGCTGGTGCTTGCACCCTCGATATTTTTGTCATCGCCCAAAACGGTGATGACTCTCCCGTCGGTGAAGAACTTCAATTTCTGACGGAGTGAGGAAGACACACCCTTGATACTGTGGAGCCAGGGTCGTTCGAGAAACAGGTTGAAATAAGCTGGGATGTCTATGACTTGGAATTCAACGACAGGGTTTATAGGGCCAACCCCTATTATAAGTTTTATGGATCCCATCACCTCCAGGTGGGTATTATCGTAGGCACGTACATTGGTGGAGGTTGGAGCGAGGTCGCTTTTTTTCAAGCCTAAACACTTGAAGGTTCTCAATGGGCAAACATTCAAGGCGGATCCGTTATCGATAAGAGAGAGTGGCACGGCCTTCCCCATAACTTCGACGGAGATGTTGAGTGCATGATTATGATTTGGCCCAATTCTGGAGATTTCTTCTTCAGAAAATGATAGCATTCAGGTACAGGTCAAGGATCCGACCAGATTTATCGCTTCTTCTGGTTTGGTAGAAGGAGGAACTATGGGTCCAATGAGCAACTTGATTAAAGCATTTTTGTGCAGTTGGGAAGACATGAAAAGCCCCCATAGAGTGATGTTAGCTTGAGTTTTCTTCATTTGATCGAGGATCTTGCTCTCCTCGATGGTAATCTCTGGCATACGAAGGTTTTCAACATTCTTCCCTTTGTCATTTGCTGGTAGTGAGCTTGGAACCTGGTAATGTCTCCCTGATCTGTTCATGTGATTTACTGAAGAAGAGAAAAATATGAATCCCATTTCCTCATCAATCTCAGGTTGTTCTGTCACCCTGTTCATTTCTCCGAGGAGTTCTTCAAATGATATCATCCCACATATGTCGGCTACTGGGCCAATTCTTCTTGAAGCTTGTTCTTCACTCGAATCTTTGAATTCTTCCCCCCATCCGGTGGCAAAAATTCTATCTTTCCATGTAAAGTCAATGCATTCGACAACTTCAACGGCTTCTTCATACAGGTCTTCCCATTCTGTGGGGATATATATGGTTGAAAGGACCAAACGCCCTTGTAGCTTCAAAATGTTATGTAACCTGGTGATATTACAAATGCTGTTGGTTTACCCAAATAATTCTGCCATAATCTGGATAACATCATCTAGGATGACTTCATCGATTGGTAACACCCACTTGTCTGAATCTCGGGCCCAATTTCATGCTTCCAAGAATAGTGTACTGAACCTTCGGCAATCGATGACCATCTGTGAGGGCTATTTCAGCCCCAACTCTAGGAGTTGGTTTAACACCTCTGACAATTCCATATTTCCATTTTCAGAACGGGTACGGGAAGCGATGCATGCTCTGGTAAGGAGTGACAATGCTTGATCAGTGATTCTAGTAGGGTGTAGGAGGAAATATGGGCAAATTTGGAGAGGTTTAGGAGAGTATATGGGTGTGATTTGAGTTAAAGGATCGAAATCTGGGTTTTCTTCTAAGAAGATGGCATTGGCATGATTTAGGAGTGGATTACGAGTAGTGCTTAGCTTAGGATTGGCTGGTGGGGCGATGGAACCCCGATCGATGAGATCTTGGATTATGTTTCGGAGGTGAAAGCATTGGTCAGTGGTATGGCCAGTAATTTGGTGAAAGGCACAATGAGCATCGGCCTTGAAGTTTATGGGGAGTGGATTTGGCAATGGACGGGGATCCAAGGATTTGATGAGGTTTCGGCTTAACAGGGTTTAGTAAACTTTGGAGAGGGGAACATGGAGCTCAGTGTATTCCCTTCGGATGGGGGCATAACGACTTTCTGATGCCCATGATGTGGCTGGTTAAGAGATGTTATTGATGGTCGAGACTGTATGTAAGGACATATTTTCATAGGTCCGTTATCAATTTATTATGTCATATACCGCTAAACCGTCGAAGAGCATTCATGAGACATCTACATCTAAGACGGATTCGAATTACTCAAGTTCTTCATCATTCAAGGCTCCGCGATGTTTACTTTGGTAAGTTTATGTTTTAAATACCTTTACTTTTCACTTAGAGCTTTTGGGAGGTTTTTACAAAATATTTTCTAAGTGTTGGAGCGGATTTTTTCGTCAAAATTTGAGAATGAGTATTTTTTTCTAAGTGTTGAAGCGGACATTAAAATAATAATTTTTTTGCAATAGTCGTTCGAGCGATATAGCATGTCGTTCGCGCGAGATAGCATGTCTCGCGATCTCGTTCGAACGACATCTGTCATTCGTTCGAGCGACTTGCTGATCTCGTTCGAATGAGCTCTATTTTCGAGGTGGCGCATTTTTCTATAAATACTCATTATTTGGTAACATTTTCATTAAGAAGTCACAGCGTTTTGACGAATAGAAATACTGTGAAAGCATAATCATTTTGGCTTCTTCCTTTAGGGTTTTAATCCCTCTTTGGTTTTCAATTCACAAACTCCCATACGCTTTAGTGAATTGTTTGGTGTTTAAGAAAAACTTTTCTTTTGTTCAACCTCTGTGGAGAAAGGATCATCATGTTTGATCGGTGGATACCGAGCGTAGTCATTCTGCGTGTGGACGAGCCAAAGAGGACGAACCGACGCCTGGAGGGTATTTCGCTGTCTCTCGTATCTTTGAAGATTTGCTGAAGGCACCGTGCATTACACACTCGTGAGCGATTATCAGGTTATATATAAGTCAAAGGTCTTGTGAATTCTTCAAAGTGTTTATAAAAGGTTTTACCCGAAAGGGGTTTTTTCCTATATCGATCGTCTTTATTTTTCATGCATGGGTTGAATTTCTTATGATGTTTAGATGCATGTGTAGGGGATGAATTAGTTTGTTTAAAAATAGTCTGTAATTAAATAAGTGTGCCAAATTAGATATTTGCGAATATAATCAATTATCACACAGTCGCACTTCTCAAATTGGTATCAGAGCGGGTTGCGCTAATTTATCGCGTATTCCTATTTTCCGCAAAATCGTGTGATATTGATTTTTTTAAATATGTTTTGTGAAAAATCGTAATCTTTCCTATGGAGCACTTATATAATCAGATGCCTATTTTTGACGGGTTTAATTATGCCTATTAGAAAGCTCGCATGAAATCTAGTTTAAAAGCCATTGACGAGCATGTTTGGTACCTTTGCGAAAATGGGTGGACTCCTCCCATGGTCACCGTTGATAATATCTCCTCTTTAAAACCCGTGTCAGTCTGGACTGAAGATGATCACAAAATGTCTAAATTTAATTCACATGGTTTGAGTGAAATTTCGGAGCTATCACTTCTGATGAGTTTCGCCGAATTATGACGTGCACCACGTCTAAAGAAGCATGGGATGTTTTGAAATTGACACGTAAGGGTATGAACGCGGTTAAAGAATCTAAGTTACAAAATTTGGCTACCCAATTTGAGACTATCACCATGTCCGAGTCTGAATGCTTTGATGATTTTTATGCACATTTGTCGGACATTGTTAACACCGGTTTTAATTTGGGTGAGGTGATTGATAACACGCGTGTCGTTAAAAATATTTTGAGATCTCTTCCAAAACGTTTTATTTCTAAAGTCACTGTTTTGAACTCTTTGAAAAATTTGAAATCACTTAAGTTAGAAGAACTTGTAGGAGACCTTCAACCGTATGAGATTGACATGTTTCCCAAAACCATTAAGGCTAAGGATAATGGTGTTGCTTTAAAGACTCATTTTACGAAAAAGAAAGAAAATGTTTATGAGTCTGATTCTGAGGAAGATTTTGATATGGCCTTGTTTGCAAATTTTTTTAAAAAGTTTCTCAAAATGAATAAAGAAAATTCTTCCAACAAAAAGAGATCTTTTGAGTCAAATAAAAAGAAAGTGGAGGCCAAAGATAGTGACAAGGAAGATGAGATCAGGTGCTTTGAGTGTGAGGGAAAAGGGCACATAGCTAAAGAGTGTCCTACTAGGCCACTCTTAGTGATAGTGAGGGTGATGAGGGAGATGAGTCCGATAAAGGTTTAGGACATGGGATCGTTGTCGCTTTTTCTAGTCGTGTGAGCACACCCATTTTGTTTCACGAGAGTGCACACGAGAGCGATGATAGTGATTTGTGTTCTTCGAGTGAGGAAGAAAGCGAGGAGGAGAGTGGAGATGAAGTGAGCTCCAAAAAGCTTTTAGAGATTTGTACACCGAGACCTTGAAAACAAAGAAGTATAATAGAGATTTAGGTCGTCGGGTTTTAGATTTGGAGAGAGAGAAGGAGGTTTTGAGAAAGGAGAAGTGTGATTTGACCGACACGTTGTCTAGTCTGACGACACGTGTATCCCAACTCGAGATTGATCTCGAACGTGCCATGGAGGTCAATGTCATGTTTGAGAATGCACCTAAGAAGGTTGAAATGGTGGTTCTTATGGGTAACGGTGAGAATTTAGGAATAAGTCATGACGGTGCTTCTTCTTCCCAATTAGCCCCCGAGCCGGTTCCCACTTTAGTGATAGATTCACATGAGTCTCACCCCACCCACCTAGGCATCCAATTCCTATTAGGAAAGTGCGTCCTAGAGTTTTTGAGAGAGGTGTTCCGAGGCCTAATTATGTTTGCTCACATTGCAAAAGGAGAGGACACCTTAGGAATTTTGCTTTAAGTTGGGGTATGTGTCACGTTTTGCTTCTACACGTGTTTCTGATACACATGCACCCACACATGATTATTTTCATGCTCCCGGAGACTACATGAGAGAGTTTGCACATTTAGGTGAGCAAGTTAAGTTTTTAGTCAAAACTTCACAAGAATTGATGGAGGTTTTTCATAAGTTGTCACCACCCTTGGAAAACCCCTCCGCACCTAATAATTGAGGTTTGACTTGTTTACTAGCATAGGATGATTTTCATGATGACATTATTTGCCTATTGCTAGTATGTATCATTTTTGTATATTTTGTTTAAGAAAATTTTTGAAAAATACAAAAAGATTTTATTTTGTTAAAATTTTGAGAAAATTCAAAAAGATTTTTGTATTTTGTTTGCACCGTTTATGGATGGACACTTAGGATGACCGAGTCACAATATCATTCCATTATTTTCATGTGACTATTTGATAGTGTTTTGAGACAATAGGTCAATTCATCCATGGGCTTTATAATGTTTGGAGTAATTGAGATGTAATTAAGTGTTACTTCCTACATGTTTGACTCATGATTTCCTTTATTGCACACATGCACGGATTTGTTTGATTATTTTGCTTGTCTTATCACATGTTGGTTGGGTGTTTTCACTTCAATCCTTTCCTTAAAACGAACCAAGCGCGATAAATTTTGATAAGGAAATTGTGCATATAAGAACCGTTTTGTGAGTTTGTGTACTTTGTTTGAAAACGGGGAAGGGCTGCGAAAGGTTCATTTTGCCTTTGCGAATACTAAGCCACCGTTAAATTGGACCTTAAAAATGGAGGAATTTTATTATCCGGGGTCCAAAGAGGTTTAAAAGAGCCCGAAAAAACTTAAAGGCAATAAAAAGAAATTCATGCCAAATTATGGGCCATTTAGGTTTCTGCACCAATTCTCCAATGTTTGAGAATTTAGATTACCTCTAAAAAGAAAATATATATGAGGGTGTTTGGTTGGAGATTTTAAACGGGTTTGCACGTCCTTGAAAATCTTGAAAAAGCGCTAAATAGTTTTGGACGTTATTGGTGTGAAAATCATTTAGACTTTGATTTGTTGATTTGCATAAGACGATGTCATTTAAATTCAACAAATTTTTACACCTAAGGATACTTTTGATGTTCATTCATTAGGAGTACATATGCATCGTGCACATATGATTGATTGAGTTGATTTTCCTATCGAATGTGTTCACACCCATTCATTACGTTTCCATGACTTGGTTGTTTGAGTTTAAATCCATGGTGTGATTTTTGTATCATATTTTTCACAGTGGTATCTTATTTTTGTATGAAAAATTGAAAAATCCAAAAATAGTTTGTGAGATTTTTGAGATATCCCTTTGTATGCGCATAGTTTGATCCATGTTTGCTATGCATTTTATAGTGGCATTCTATGTTTTGATTATTTCTTCTTATCTGTCTATTTGGGGACATCATAAAAAGGGGGAGAAAGAATTATCATGTTATGGGGGAGTTTTTGCATTATGGGGGGGATTTGATTATTAATGCTTTATTATTATATCATTTCAAACTCGATGCGTCACGAAGGTATTTTGCGTTATCTCATGTGTGTAGGAACAAGGATTGAAGATCATGATATTGCACACCCTGATGAGAAAAGCTTTGAGATTTGCCAAAGATGATTGAAGAACAGTTTTGAGGTCTTGCAAATTTATTTATGGGAGGGTAGATTTGTATAGGCATTTTGGTTTTTGATAATTCGAATTTTTTATGTATGTACCGGCATAGACATAGGGGGAGATTTTTAAGGACATATTTTCATAGGTACGTTATCAATTTATTATGTCATATACCGCTACACCGTCGAAGAGCATTCAAGAGACATCTACATCTAAGACGGATCCGAATTACTCAAGTTCTTCATCATTCAAGGCTCCGCGAAGTTTACTTCGGTAAGGTTATGTTTTAAATACCTTGACTTTTCACTTAGAGCTTTTGGGAGATTTTTACAAAATATTTTCTAAGTGTTGGAGCGGACTTTTTCGTCAAAAATTAAGGATGAGTATTTTTTCTAAGTGTTGAAGCGGACATTAAAATAATGATTTTTTTCGCAACAGTCGTTCGAGCGACATAGCATGTCGTTCGTGCGAGATAGCATGTGGAGCGATCTCGTTCGAACAACATCTATCCTTCGTTCGAGCGACTTGCTGATCTCGTTCGAATGAGCTGTGTTTTCGAGGCAGCGCATTTTTCTATAATTACTCATTATTTGGTAACGCTTTCATTAAGAAGTCACAACGTTTTAACGAACAGAAATACTGTGAAAGCAGAATCCTTTTTGGCTTCTTCCTTTAGGGTTTAATCCCTCTTTGGTTTTCAATTCACAAACTCCCATATGCTTTAGTGAATTGTTTGGTGTTTAAGAACAACTTTTCTTTTGTTCAACTTTTGTGGAGAAGGGATCTCCATATTTGATCGGTGGATACCGAGCGTAGTCATTCTGCGTGTGGACGAGGCGAAGATGACGAACCGATGCCTGGAGGGTATTTCGCTGTCTCTCGTATCTTTGAAGATTTGCTGAAGGCACCGTGCATTACACACTTTTGGACGATTATCAGGTTGTATGTAAGTCAAAGGTCTTGTGAATTCTTCAAAGTGTTTATAAAAGGTTTTACCCGAAAGGGGTTTTTTCCTATATCGGTCGTCTTTATTTTTCATGCATGGGTTGAATTTCTTATGATGTTTAGATGCATGTGTAGGGGCTGAATTAGTTTGTTTAAAAATAGACTCTAATTAAATAAGTGTGCCAAATTAGATATTTGCGAATTTAATCAATTATCACACAGTCGCACTTTTCACTGTAGCACTGGCAGGCTTGTCATACTTTCTAGGGGTGAACTGTCCGGACGCCTTATTCTATTCAACCTCTGTTTTAACAAGGCTTTCCTCGATTTCTACTCCCGTTTCTCTGAGAGCTCGGAAGTGGGGATAATATTATCCTCGCATCGTCGCTCGGACATGGGGCAAGAAGTTCTTCTTCACTATGTTGACCTGTTCTTCCTCAGATGGCCGATTGGTCATGGTAGCTTCCTGCTCCCTCCATCGGGTTATGATGTTACTGACTGATTCCTCAGGGTTCTGTTTGAGCAACACTAAATCACGACGGGTGACCTCAATCTCTTCATTGTACTTGTACTGCGACATGAGTTCTCGGGCTACATCCTCCCAGCTACGGATTCTGGATTCCTCGAGAGACAAAAACCATCTGAGGGCACTATCCTTCACAGTTTGCTGAAACAATTGGGCCATCACTTCTTCATAAGCCCCTAGTAGAGTCATGGAATGATAATAACTGCGAAGATGAACAATCGGGGGTCCACTCCCTCCGAACTTCTCCATATTTGGCATCTTGAACTTCTCGGGTAACCTCGCTTTAGGATAAGGAGACATGTGGGTGTAGTCTTTGTAATTACCTGAGATTATGACTTGGTCGAATTTCTTGGTGAGCATCTTGAGATCCTCTTTGACTTTATTCAACTCCTCCTCTTTTGGATCAGCGATTATAGGCAGGTTAGCCACAGGCTGGGCAATGTTTGGCATCGGAAGCTGGGCAGATGGCGGTCCATTAACACGAGGGGCACGTGGAGCGTGCTGATATTCTTCGAGAACCTAGATAGGCTCGGGCGAACCAATAGCACGAGGGAATAGGGCTTCGAACTCTTGAGGAATAGGAACCTGGTTTTGTTGCATCTCTCGGACCTCAATTTGGAGGTTGTTAATCTTGGACATGAGCTGAGCTAGGACTGTCGTCAGATTCGGCTGTATGACTGGTACTTGATCTGTATTTTCTATGGAAAGTGGATGGATTCCGAACTCGAAAGAAGTAGTAGAGGAACGGACGAAACCTAAGCCAATAGGGAGCCAGGCCAAGGGCTGAGAAGGCGTAGAATGGGATTTGTTTTTGAGAAAAAAGGAAGAAACTATTTTTGGATTTTTGATAAAGAAGGGAGATATGTTTTGGAGATGGAACTCAGCATGATTATTACGATTATTATGTTCTCACTTGTTTTTAATTCTCCTAAATGCAATGCCGGACGGGACCCGAGCCTGGAAAAGTGGGGTTTTTAATATATGCGAAGCTACGGCTGGACTTGTAACCAGGCTCACAGACAGAGTCCCATTTTAAAAATGCGCGAAAATTTGGGCAGCAGGCCGACCCATAATTTTGACAGAGTTTTGGGTTAAAATTGACAATCTAAAGTGCGTGTCCTAGGTTTGACACCTATATGCGGGTATGTAGTTAGTTGGGTGAATCGGAATGGGTTTCCCCTTTTGGCGTGACTTCCACGATATACATCTTGCTCTTACGGGCAATCAGTACGTGTGGATAAGCTATTTGATATACCTGAGTGTACGTGAATTACCTCACTATATACCTCGTGGGGACGGTTCGTATGAGAGCGAATTCGATATACTCGGCGTACATGAATAAATTCCTTATGATATACCTCCCATCATGACTTCGATCAAGCGGTACGATGCGGGGGAACCATTCGATATACGTCGAAGGTACTTGGCCAATGGAAGGTGAGAGTCATATCGCTTAGGCTAACTGCGCCCCGCCGGACCAGTGCCCATCACGAAGTGACCCTCCAGTTACTGGGTCAATAATAATGCTCTTTGGTGATGTCATGTGAATCATGCATGATTCTCTTATTAGTATCTTATGATGAGAATGCTTTTCTTGATTATGCCAAACAGGGAGCAAAGTACAAGTACCAAATGTACACCAAGTATGGATAGGTGATGCGTGCAACATGTGGATATATGTGATCTTAGGTTCACGTGGTGTGAAGTGTACATGGAGAATTTTCTACAAGTGTGTGAACAGAAGCATAAGCATGGGATACACATGGAAAAGGGGAACGTGGAGATATAGGGGAAATATAAACAAATATAACATCCATGTAAATAGAGTCAAGCCCTCAAAACATACATATCCCCAGCAGAGTCGCCACTGTGGCCATCCTCGATCCTCACCGCGGGCGGGGGTGTGAAGGAGGATCCTTGGGTCCCGCGCGTCCCTCTCGGGAGCGCTTCGGCCGACATTGTTCGAGATGAGGTGTAAAAATGTAGAGAGATTTAGAGTCGCCAGTCTATTTTACTCAAAACAGACAAAAGAAAAAAGGGGCAGCCATCCCGAAGGACAACATCCAAAGACATACTGGTGCATACGAAACCAAAATGATCCGAGAAGGGTTCAGAGGCTAAATTACGAAATGGGAAGGTATTAGGCACCCATTCCGCCCTTTCAGTCTCTCATGGATGTTTGCTATTTTCCTTTTTTATTTTCCCCGTGATATGTGTGCATGTGTATATATATAGTGGAGATAGGAATCCTCGACTTGTATCATGGGAGAGATAAAGCGAGTCATCCGTAGGAAGGTATAAAAATAATATTAGAAAATAAGATTTACGCGATTACTCTTATGTTGATCGTTATAATGGAACGATAACGCATATGGAGTGATACGTCACTAAGAACAAGTATATAGAATATAAGAATATTGGACTTAGAGAAGATAAAAAATGAGAGAGAAAGTGAGAATAGGACTCGAGTCTCGAGTTTTACCCCGAGATGCCTACGTAACTTATAAAGGCATCAAAGTCCACGTAGTTCGCATACAAAATGAGAGTTGGGTTTATTCCATAAATTCAAATGGGGGATCTCTTATTTGTGAGTGTGTGTGTGTGTAGAAAAAGTGTTTTAGTTGTGAGAAAAATATGAGAATCCCTATTTGGAATTTATGAGCAAACCCTATTTTTCTTGTGTTTTGGGTTTTATTTATATGAAAATAAGAGATGTGCAATAATACTAAATAAAAAGTATATTAGGATGTGTGAGATGAGATAATAAAAGTGCTAGGTAATAAAATAAGTTATTGCGAATTTAAGAGAATTTGTTGAGAAAGTTGGACCTTCTTGAGATCTTGAGCTTGATCTTAAATGTTGGAGAGCAGCCCTTGAACTTGGATGATGATGGAGAGTGGCTAATTCACTAAGTTTGATGAAAAGGGATTTAGATGTTGAAATCGCGTTGTCTCCAAGAGAGGCTTTTGGGATTTGCTGAGAGCAATTTTTATCAGATTTGGGCTCCCTTTGAAAATGAGGTGAAGGCCTCTTTTTATAGTCCCAGGTCACTGTCGATCGGCATAGACCTGGTCCTGCCTATCGGCACCTACCGATGGGCAGGGTCTGGGACCTGCCATTTGGCAGTGTGATTCAGTCTTTTTCGGAAAATTGGATGCCGAGGGCAAACAGTTGGTCAGAATCGCACACGGGGTATTTCAGAGACCTTTGAAAGTCCCTTGGACCGCTCCTGGGTTCAGGAGTTAACTTTGGGTCAAATATGGCTCGGAAGCGTTTGCCGGTCCATTAAACGGGGAATCATTTGGACGCAAATAGATCGTTCGTTCGCATGGTAAATCCGAATCACGCACGGGGTGGACTGTTGGAAAGGTTAGGAGATGTACTTCAACATTCCAAAGACTTTGACCCGGTTTGGGGAGTTGACTTTGGTCAACCGGGCCCAAGAAATATTCGGTGACCTTTTAGAGTCAAACGGATCGTTCGTCCGCATGGTAAGTCAGAATCGTGCACGGGATGGACCGTTGGACAGGGATTTCTGTGCCCTTCGAAGATTTATTCAGCTTTGGTCGAGCTGAAGAGTTTGACTTTTTGGTCAAACGGAGCCTAAGAGTGCCCGATGGCTTCTAGGTCAGTACTCAGGGTATTACCTGGGTTTGTAGTGATGAAGGGAGGTACTAGAGACCTAAGGAGAGTTAGGGGGTAACAAAATGGGGTGTCTACAGTAGGGTTAAAAAAGTTCGAAGCAATACCATCCACCGTTCATAAGTTTCTAACTGATTATGGTGTGGGAATTATAAAAGGTGATCAGAAAGTAGCTCGGGAGTGTTATTACTTTTTTGCTGAGCAAGAAGACTTGGAAGAAATAAAAACGAAAACCACTACCTACCAAGTGGATACACCTGAGCTTGATGAAGAATCTGAGGTTGAAACCTTAGATCCAAGAGAGGAAACAGAGCTAGTAAAGGGACAGATTATGGAAGCAACTGAAAGCATTGTGTTAGATGATGATAAACCATAACGCACCACTCAGATAGGGACAACGTTGGATTCAGTTCTTAAACAGGAACTAGTGAGCTTCCTTAAACAGAGAAAGCATGCGTTTTCCTGGAGTCATGAAGACATGCCTAGGATAGATCCCAATTTCCTTTGTCATGAGCTCAACGTAAATAAATAAGTTAAACCAATCAAATAAAGGAGAAAAGTGTTTATCCCCGAAAAGAACCAAGCCATACAAAAAGAAGTCAAAAAGCTTCAGAAAGCAGTCTTTATTAATGAAGTGAAATACCTGGACTGGTTGGCCAATGTGGTTATGGTAAAAAAGAAAAACAACAAGTGGAGAATGTGTGTAGACTTCACGGATTTAAATAAAGCATGCAGAAAGGATTATTTTCCTTTGCCCCGAATAAATCAGCTTGTGGATGCTACATTAGGACATGAGCTTCTCAACTTTATGGATGTTTATTCTAGTTATAACCAGATAAAAATGAAACTTAAAGACTGGGAAATCATTTCTTTCATCACTCCCCGAGGAACATACTGTTATAATATTATGCCTTTTGGTTTGAAAAATGCAGGTGTCATATATCAAAGGCTGGTCAATAAGGTGTTCTAGGAACAGATAGGTAGGAATATGGAAGTCTATATAGATGATATGCTCACAAAGAGCAAAAAGGCATCTGATCACATTACAGACATCGATCAAACTTTTGATCAACTTGAGAAGCACCAGATGAAGCTGAATCCGACCAAATGTGTTTTTGGAGTATAAGAGGGAATATTCCTCGAGTACATAGTGAATCAAAGGGGAATTCACGCTAATACAGATAAGATCAAGGCACTAATTGAAATGCAATCTCCAACTTGTAAGAAGGATGTGCAAAGATTAACTAGACGAATAGTAGCCTTGAACATATTCATCACCCGAGCTACAGATAGATGCCTGTCGTTCTTCAAGCTGCTCAGAAAAAGCTTTGAATGGAACGAAGATTGCGAAAAATCTTTTGTGGAGTTGAAGAAGTATTTGGGCTCACCTAAATTACTCTCCTGACCAATCATAGGTGAAAATATGTACGTGTACTTAGCTATTTCTAAATCGATAATAAGTTCTGTATTGATCCGAGAAGAGTACGGAGTTTAAAAGCCCGTCTACTATACTAGTAAGGCTTTCCGAGGTGCAAAAATCAGATACCCTCATTTGGAGAAATTGGCATTAGCATTGATTAAAGCATTTAGACGTATGGAACCCTATTTCCAATCCCATACAATCATAGTTTACACTGATATGCCTCTAAGGCAAGCTTTGCATAAACTAGAGAAATCTGATAGATTAACGTACTGAGCAGTGGAATTAGGGGAATATGATATCATATATGAGCCAATGTCTTTTTTGAAAGGCCAATCTGTGGCAAACTTCATAGTGGAGTTCACCTACTTTGTGGTCCCCGAGTAATAAAGTGATTAGACAGAACAAGAATTAAGAGAAGGTAATGTTACTAAGAAAGCTCCCGAAGAACTTTCTTCAGAAAAGGCGAGTGCAGGCCTACCAGACTCTTCTTCCCGAACACAGGAGATGACCAGAAAATATGAAGAAGCAAAGAGAAAAGTATTCCACTACGGGAGTTTGATAGATCAAGCATTTGCCAACAACGTCCCCACATGGAACTTATATATTGGTGGGTCATCTTGTTCAACCGGTAGTGGAGCAGAGTACGAAATTATAGGCCTAAGCCTAGTCCACTCATTAAGTGCCGAGCAAGTTGTGGCACACAGTGACTCTCAGCTGGTAGTAAACCAAACACTAGGTTTATATGGAGCCAAAGGAGAATTTACAACCAAGTGTTTATCCAAGGAAATAAAAGTCGTTGCAAAATTGCCAGCTGTTCAGATAAACATAATTCCAAGGTTGGAAAATGCCCGAGCTGATGCCCTAGCTCGTCTGCTACTAGAATTGAACGCCGACGAACTATCCCTATTGAGATTTTGGCCAGTATAAGCATATATGAAGATTTGATGATCAATTTCATTACCATAGCGCCATTCTGGATGGATCCCGTCAGAGCATACATTGAAGAAGAACTCTACCAACAGATATGGTGGAGGTAAAGAAGTTGAAATACAAAGCATCTCATTATCTATTAGATAAAGGTGTACTGTACAAGAGGACTAACAGTTAAGTTGCAGCATAGTGTGCATCCATTAGAGGTCCAAGATCTAATTCAGGAGGTGCATGAAGGATAATGTGGAGCTCACATAGCAGGGAGAACACTTCTGTAAAGAATCAGTACTCAAGGGTATAACTGGCCAACAATTTGACCATACTGTGCAACTTTCGCCAAGAAGTGTGATAAATGTCAGCGATTTTCCATAATTAGCGAAACTCCACAGGATACTCTCACTCCAATTACTTCATCATGGCCATTTGCCATCGCCGGGCGACTGCCAACCACCTGATGAAGATTCAAATACTTATTGCTCGCTGTGGATTATTTTATAAAATGGGTGGAGGCAGAGCCTTTGATAGATATGCCTTATGAAAAGGTCTATCAATTTATATGGAAAAACATTATTTGTAGGTATGGGTTGCCCTACGCTTTCATTACCGACCATGGAACACAGTTTGATAATAATGAGTTCGCAAATTATTGTTCTCAATCCAATGTTTAAAAATTACATTCTGCTCCAGGACATCCTCGGAGTAATGGACAAACTGAAGTTACGAACATAACCTTGCTTAATGGGTTGAAGAAAAGGCTCGATGATGCCAAGGGAAATTGGATAAATGAGTCACACTCTGTCTTATGGGCATACCAAACAACACCATGAACAGCAACTGGAGAATTGCTATATATGTTAGCATTTGGAACTGAAGTTGTCATTCCTGCAGAGCTAGCCAGCCATCCCATATAATTTTAAATTTCAACTCTCCTGTAAGTGACTTAATGCGAAGGTTGGATCTAGACATGCTAGAAGAAGTAAGAGAAGATGTTACCTTGCGCAGAGCGGCTTATCAACAAAGAATAACACATTTTTACAATAAAAGGATGAAACCGACTAACTTGAATGAAGGAGATTATGTGTTGAAGAAAGTGCTGCAGAAAAATAACAAGCTTGAAGCTAATTGTCATGGCCCTACCGTGTTTTAACAGTAATCCGGCCTGGAACTTATCGAATTGAAACCTTGAAAGGCAAAGACTTCAAAAACCCATGGCATGCAGAGCATCTTCGAAAATATCATCCATAATGTCGTAATGAGTTTTCAACTTGCAATATTAATAAAATTTTCAGTTTCTTTCCATTTTGTTATTCATTTTTTTGGGAGTACTCGTGTTATGCACTGCAATAACTTGATACTAGCTTGATAAAAAGTAATAAATTATTGATCAATTAGAAAATTTATTGCTTGGTTAAGAAAATTATTGCTTAGCTCAACAAACATTGCCCTGAAAGTTGCTCGACAAAAGCAATAAGTTGCTCGGAGTAGCCATAAACTTTGATCATTGATATATGAAGTCCAAGTCAACAGGATGATAAATCCTCGAGAAACTTGGTCCGCAAACATAAGGATAGAACAAGATCGTTATCATACTGGGTAAAGTATAGGATGGACGTTGCAAAGGTTCCTCAAGAGGGACGTAAGCACATATTCCCCAAACGCCTGGTCACACCACTAGTATTTAATGCAAAAATCCAATACTTGGGTGCATTGGTAAAACCTTTGGAGACACACGGGTAACTAGCTCTAAATTTAGATTTTAATCTAAGTATGTTAGTAGAACCAATGTATTCATCTAACTAGCTCTAAATTTAGATTTTAATCTAAGTATGTTAGTAGAACTTATTAGCTCTAAATTTATATTTTAATCTAAGTATGCTAATATAACATCTACACTAATTGGTAATCGATACTCAACTTAATAAAAGTGTATCAATAGAACTGAGGACAAATAAATGGTTAGTATTCAATATAAGATATGTTGATCGAATTTCCATTTCATTAAATAAAATCAATTACAGGACTGTGTTAAAAAAACATAGTACAAAGTTTCATTCTGCAGGACACTTCCTTTCAGCTTTAGAAACAGGGACCATTCCAGCAGGAGGATCATCTAAAGTATAAGGAGAGTTGATGAAGTTGAAATCTTAAAACATTCTGGTATTGCTACTACTAGGACGATCAAACAGGTGAAGAGGTCAGATGATCTCTAATTCATCATGAAGCTCGTGATCTCCTAAGTACTTTGAAATCAAGAATTAAGGAATACTATGTACATGAATCCATTTGACATCTAACTTAAAAGGAGGATTGTCAAGCTCAAGAAAGCCTGTATCATACCAGTCCTACAATGAGCTATTTCGATCCACTTTCATCACAATCAAAGCATTGACCCAACCTCATTCGTAGCTCTCATTCTTAGCTTGTTGAAGTTTATCATCAAGATGCCCCGGAGCTTCATTATACCCGTCCATCCAGACTTCCCTTGGTTGCTTATGGAATTGAAAGGTTAATTCGTCAACCTGAGAATGCAGCTTCTTCGACACTTCATCCTTAGCTTGTAATTGAGAAGATTTAGTGGATAGTTGTTCAGACAAGGTCTGTAGCTTCTGGGATATCTCAGCAATAACTTGATTTTTAGCTTTTAATTGCGCAACTTTATTGGTAAGGGCCTGTTGGATCTTGACTTCCCCTATTGTACCTCGACCAGTACCTCTGCTAGGCTTGACTCTAGCTCGAGAAGATGACGAAGCATGTTTTATTTTCTTTAGAGCCTCCAACTCCTCACTCAACCTTGCATTTTCAGCCTCCAATAAGGAATGACCCTCATTTGTAGTAGCAACAATAATAATGGATGACTTCAGATCATCAAGTTCACCTCTCAAGTTATTATTTTCTTCCTCTAGAAGCTTGGCAATGTCCCTTGCTTCATCCGTCTCACGTTTTTACAGGAATTATTGTCTTCAGAAATGAGAGCAAATTTATCCAACTTTTGTTCAAAGCCCCAGCCTTCACTAAGGGCCTGAAATTTCTTCTCATAATCTTCATGCAAAAGTGCCCTAGCTTCATTATGCTCCTCTTGCAGCTCTTCAATAATTTTAACGTAGGCAACATTGTTGGCTACTGTACGATCAAGAAGACACTTCAGATGAACATATGCCTATTTGGCTTGCTTGGATACCCCTTATCCGAGCAACTGTAGTAGGTCGGCATCAGTAAGAGATAAGTGACCAGCTTTGAAAAGCTTATTACACCTATGGAGTAGCTCGGAGTAAGTAGATGAGAAGTATTCCAGTTTATCCATAAACTATTTAGGAAAAAAAACTCATCAATCAACAAGTTGTAGAGTATTGAAAAATACAAGCAAATGAATAGAAATATTTCTCTTTTCATTAAAAAAAGGAAGTACAAATACATCTTCAAAAAAGAAAAAAAGTACAGCTATTGAAAAAAGGGAAACAAAAGCTACTTGATTTTACACCTTCTTCTTATCTGCCTCAGGATTAGTTGAAGAAGAAATAGGAGCTGAGGGAGGAAGAGGATTAACTTTGGAGGGCTCAGTAGAATCAACATCCTAGTGTTGATCGTCGGACTCCACCATTATAAAGGATTCACTGGAATCCCCATCATCAACTTCCTCATCCAAGTTTAGAGGAGTCACAGGATCATATCGCGAGAATAACTCAGAATCCTTCGGAGGTTCGACCTACACCAGAGCAGTAGACCAACCATCCTTTAAGAATTTTTTCTTCGCAAACTCAATTTGCGAAGAAGCTGTTCCAAAGGCCTTATCCCAGCCTTTATTAAAGCCAGCCTCTCTGGCCTTAACCCTCTTCACCTTCTCAGCACCCAAATCCTTTCGTAACCGAACAGACTTACTCAGCATTAAAGTCCTTCTACAACTGGGTAGACTTGACTTTCTCAACATCTAAGTTTTTCTGCAACTTGTTAGCCAAACCCCGAGCAGTCGCAGTAGCTTCTTCAATAGTTTTTATCCTCTCATCCCATTTCTTTTGTTTAGAAGCCAATGCTTATTGGGAATTAAGCAATGACTTTTTCAGCTCATTAAAAGCTTTTTCAACTTCACCAAAAGAAGAAGCTCTTAAAGCCTCATCTTTCTCCAACATATTATTGAAGTCGATGAGGAAATGCACGAGAACAACAAGGAAGGTCATTATTATGAAGAAAAAATCCAAAGACAGAAAATTAGAGAAGGCAAAAAGAATATACTAGAGCGAGGTAAGGCAAAAAGTCATTATTATTAAGGCTTTGAGCAGCCCTGTCAAAACTCTTGGAGTGAGGTAATGCAGTAGAAGCACTCATGTGGTCTGTCAAAGTCCCAGACTTTATTAGTTATTTTGCCAATCCACAGTCAAGGACCACTGGAGAGGTAGAGGAAGATATGCAACTGAAGAGAGCCCCCAACTAAGAACCTTTTACTAAGTTAGAAGGCAACCCTTTCTTTATTCTTTTTAAGGGGCTCTCTTCAGTTTGCTTAGTTGGGGGCTTCTGTCCAGGTCTCATTTTTATTTTTAACCCTTGTATAAACTTGTTTGGAAGAGGGATTGGTAACTACGTCTCCCAAAATGTTGAGAATCTTCTTCTTCCCCATGGATACGACAAGGGGCAAATTTGAATCTAAGGAGGAAGGGGAAAAAGCAACAAGGTCACCACTGCCAGATGCAGTGGCTGAGGAAGTGGAAAGAGGTTCTTGCTCAAGGTCAATTACAAGGGAAGGAGTAGGATGAGCAACAGAGGAAGAGATTGTGTTCTTATACCGCAGAAAATAAGATGCAGACCTAACGTGCTCCTTGCAAATCCTTTGATGAAGTCCCCAAACAAACTTCAACTCCATCAGGTTCACTTCACTTTCCTTAGGGCACCTTCTCTTCTGATCAACTACAATAAGAATTTACAGAGCAACAATTAGTGTAACATTTAAACAGATATGTACAAGGAAAAGTAGTTAAATGAGAAATGACCTATCCCATTGCCAAAATGAGGGCACTTAGGCCCCTGGTACTCAGCATTTCCATTCAAAGGGGCGTGTTGCCATTTTTTTACAACAACCCCATGCTCAAAATAATTCCTATTGGAGTCTGGAAGATTAAATATTAACGTTTTATTTACAGCCCTAGTCTTTAAATAAAAAGTGGTGTCACTAGTCACCCACTTATAACAAAACATTATTTTTGGAATCCCCAGATGGGTTCCATGAATTTAATTCAACCTATATACTCGATTTACAACCCTTAAATTATTGAGGGCTACCCTAGCAGGGACAACGTCAAAGTATTAACAAAACTTAAGACATATTAGGTTGTGAGGAAAGGAAAACCCACACTCTGCTATAAAAATAGATGGAAACCAGTGACCCTTAGCAAGTGAGAAAAAATCAGCAGGTAAAATGGCATGTTCCAAAACAACCCAAGACGGAAGTTTAAATTCATTTATGAATTCGTCAAGAGAATCAACAGAGTAAACCATGATGAAGAATAGAAGGAAAAAGAAATAATTTTTACAGGAATTAAAGATTCATCAAGAACTGAAGAACATAAAAGGATCATTCGAGAAAGAAAAAGAAAGCTTGAAGACACTGTAGCCCCAAAACACTCGAAAGATTTGAGATAGCAAAAGTTCATAGCTTTTCTCGCTCTTTATTAGTTACCTCGAAAACTGGAAAAGTAATGATTAAAAAGCAGCGTCGATTGAACTAATGGCGGCTAAAAGACAAAAAAGATGGATTTGCCCAAAAATGATTCGTTAAAGTTGTGGATAATTTCAAAAATACCACGCGCATTATATTTCAATAATTAAACCATAAACTTTTATAAGTAGGGAAAGTCGGCAACCGACCAGGCCTAAAATTATTGCCTGAGCAACTTTAAGAGCCAAATGCTCAATACTCTTGTAAAAACATCGAGCATAAAGCATTGGGGGCTTCTGTTGATACAAAAAATTATCCATCTACATGGACCATTAAGATATTGACACGAGTTATACAGTGGGATATTCATCCTAGTCATTAAGGATGGAATACCGACCAACTCTAGGATTACTGACCAATACCAGGGATGCCGACCAACATGGAAGGCAAACAACAACGATTATATATTAATGATTGTACAGATGTAAATGTCTACGATATAAAGACATTCCATCCTTCGATATTTCATCTCGTGTACACCCCCTGAGTACTATAAATATATTGTAAACCCTACATACAGGGGGACACACGAAAAGAGAGGCAATTGAATAATCTCGAAGCAATACAAAACAATGGACGTAGGCTCTTCCCTTAAGCTGAACCACTTTAAAAATCTCTTATCTATTATTTCTATTTATCTGTTATCAATTAATTAGCCTCGTCAGTTTTTTGCATCAACATGCATGATGTTTGTTCTGTTCATTAAGCTCACACTTTAATTGTCACATACGGCTATGATAAAGTTTGATTATATATTGCTATTAATTAGAGCTTTTTGATCATTTTGATGCATTGGAATTATGATTCATTTGTTGTAGTGCACGCCCATACATTACATGTTCATGTTTGAGCACATCGGTACTATGTTAGCATGTTACTCATATGTGTTTTTTTGAGTTTTCTTAGTTTAGCTACTGTTTTAACATTGCTTCTTAGTTTTGATCCCCTTTTAGTTCGAATTTTCAGGAAATTATTTCACTGGCAACTCTATTTAATATTTATGGGAAACTGTGTAAGTTTTGATCTGCTCATTCGAGCGAGATCCATTGTCGCGAGAAGCCGTCGTTCTATCGACAGAGCTTATCATTCGATCGACATCTCGTTTTGCTCGAACGACATCCCTGGCTCGTTTGAGCGATGCCTGGATTTTGCAACCTCTATTGTTTCAGTACCCTGCTGCATATTGGTTACATTTTTTGTACTGGGTTGCTTCTGGACATTCTGTTTATGCAGTCTTATTTTAGAGATTTGATCTTTTACTGCATTGGTTTATTTAATCACACGTACATGGATTTAATATATTCTTTGTGTGATTCACTATTTGCTAGCTACTGATTTGACATTGATTGATCATATTTAGCTGGTTGTTTCATGTTTATCTAGCTATTCTTCAAGTTGATTTAATCAAATTGGTATTAGTTTATGCTAGGTTTTTTATCTTTTCATCGGATTGTCTATTTGAGACAAAAAGGGGGAGAGATATCTGTGATATATGGGGAGTTTTATGAGTTTAATTTATATTCAAAGTGGTATTATAATTACACAGAGTGGTTTCATATTTACTCACATAACAAATGATTCTGATTTTAGTTTTCATATTGATTTATATCATTTGTTCCTCGATATTTCACTGGGTATTTTGTCTGTTTCATGTGTGTACGTATGCTTAAAGAGATTCAAGATTTCAAGTCTACATCACATTCAGACATTCAAGACAGTTTCATTCTTGCCGGTCCATCGTTTATGAGTCTTATCTTGTACTGATGATGTAATTTGACTTTTGGGTTTTATGGGATGGGACTTAGGCGTCATACGTATTGATGGTCTGACTTAGGCATTTCACTGTTGGTTTTATCCCAGAATAGTCAAAGGGGAAGATTTGTAAGGACCAAATTTCTAATTGAGTCCATGTATAGTTTTGACTTATTCTCGAAACAAAACACGTTTGAGTCATATGTAGATTTTTATTGTTACGATCCACTCAGAGACTATGGCGTGTCGAAGATTAATTAAAGACATCGCGATAAAGCTTCAAGGAATTAATTATGTCGAAGTTTAATTGGTGCATATTTCTCAACTTCAAAGTCTGATTGCATTCCGAGATCACTCAAGTATGAATGCATAATGTTAATGAAACCCGAAATTTTATTTTATAAACATAAGGATGTTATTTTTAAAGAAAATGTTTTAAAAGTGTTTCACTTGTTTACACTTCATTTAGAGCTGATAAGGACGGATTAGAGTTTGATTTGGTTTAGAGTCTAATCTGGGCACTATCGTTCAAACGACATATGATGTCGTTCGAACGAGAGCTGCTTTCATTAGAACGACGCAATATCTCGCTCGAACGAGAGAGATGCCATCGCCTTAAACTAATTATAAATAGGCTGTTCCAATTTTCTCGAAGTGTGTGCAATATTAAAAATAGTTTACAATCCATAGAGTTTTCCGCATAAAGTTTTCTAAGTGTTTTCACTATAAAGTTTACAAAGATCTGAGTTTTCATTACCATATGTTTATGTTATCTTTGTTGCACCAAGTTATGTTTGTTAAACACTTGAACATTGTTGGTTTTGCGGTGGAGAAGTGAAGAAAGTTACTTTCGTGTTCAATGTCATAGACGATACAAGGCCGTATCGATGGATACCGAGGCATTCGTGGAGGCGACTATTATGGATAGGCATCGTAGAAGAAGGTTACTTTATGCATGGTCACTGTGATGATTGGTAGAAGATCAGAGGAGCATCAAGTATCGTGGGTGGATCAAGTCATTGTATAAGACTACCGTCTGACTTTGTAAAACCGTTGTCATAGTGGCTTTCTAGCCTGGGCCGTATGAGGTTTTTTCCCGATTGGTTTTTTTCTCATACATCGGTGTTGTGAGTATTGCTTTACTTTATTTTACTTGATTGAATCACTAGTTGCATGCTTAAGGTTAAGCAAGATAAAATTTAGTTAAGTTAATTTGCGTCACAATTTGGTGTGGTTTGATAAAATAAAAAGGACTTTTTCAAAAGAGAAAATTGGTTTGTTTTCAAATTTCATCCTTAACTTAATTCCACTCAATCAAAAGTTTTGTTTAAGGATAAATACGGGGGCCTACAATTGGGGCCAAGATTTGGTCGTGGCAAAAGTTCCAGCTGACTTTCTTTTATTCTCCCATGACGAGCCAAGTCCAAACCCTATGTCAGTTGTGGAACCTTTTATCGAATCAGCCTCCGATTCAAGCCAGGATAGAACCAACTGGTCCTACTATTGAAAACCCTTTTACTGGACAAGTCACAGATGAGTTTGTTGTGATTGTGGTTACTGACGATCAGGCGAAACAAGTTGTTGGCAAGGGGAAAGGCCAGGTTCTTTTGAGTAGGTGTAGGATCTTGTTGTTGGCCTAGGGCTTATGTCACTTTACTTTTTGTCTGTTGTATTTTATGATTTTTGAACTTGTACTTTGGCATTTTGCCCCATTATAATGTGAATGAAGAAAAGCCTTTTACAACTTAACTTATATTGATGCTGATGTTTTATCAAATTTATTATTTGTAGCCCATTGATATAGATGAATGTAATCCTATGAATTCTCCAATGAGATAAATTCCTCGGTGGAATGTTGATCTGAAGGTTCGCCAGGCCTTTGTAAAGATTTATAAATCTTTGCGAGCAAAAAATCGACATTACAAGGACCGGTCCAAGTTGGTTGCTAAACTGAAAGATAACCTCTAGGAAATGGAAGAAGTTGGGGCTTTAGTCCAAGAGGAAGTAAATAACCTAAAGCCATACTTCTAGATACCAGCGAGGTAAACATGGTTAGCGAGCTAAACCATAAGGATAATGATGACTTAAAGAGGGAGATTTCTCGTTTGAAGGGGATCATCCTATCAGGGTCCTCCTTGGTGTTATGAGGAACTTCGTCATCGATCGGCGAGGTTGCTTGAGCTGGGTCCCAAGCTTTACAAAGGAAAGTTGTTGAGATGAAAGGAGATGTTCAACGAGCGTATATAATCGTTATCGGTCTTCAGAAGGATTTGACAAGATTAAGGCATCTGTTTAAAAGGGGTCATAGACAGGTTTAGGCAGATGGTTATAACCAGAGCTGAATTGATGCCCCAACGAAACTGAAGGAGGCAGAGGACCTTGCCTTTGCGCGGGCGTGGATTAGTTCTCCTAGAGAACTAAGGATTCCTAAAGACTCCCCCTTATGGTACAATTCTCAAATTGATTGTCCGACATACCTATATAATCCCTTCTCTAGAGGTGATTGGTGGATCCCAATTGACGCTATTCCTGCTCAGATCTGGAACATCACTTAGAGGATATTAGGGAAGATCTTGTGCTGCACCCAAATGATGGTCGGAGAGTGCATGTACTAGATTATCTTGCTCACCATATCGTGCCATCGTAAACTTACTGTATATCTAAGTTTTATTTATAAACATAGCTTTTAGTCTAATGAAAATGTGTTGCTTACTACCTTTCAATTAGTTTTGTGTTTTGAGCTCATGCTGACTAAACGTCTGGCTAGTTATATAATTAGCTCATTAAACATTTGTTCTCCTTTGACTTTTCCATTTTGAGCGTTATATCTGACTAAATTACATTTGAGAGATATTGATGGTTATATGTTATTTTTATTGACCAAAGTGATCATGATTGGTCGATCTTGGGATTTATTGTTAGCTTATACTTAATTTGAATTATTTTGGACTTTTTCAACCGACTAAATGATATTTAAGTACTAGTGCTTTGCCTATTATGTGTTTGAACATTCTCCTAATCTAATATGCCCAAGAAATATCATTCCATTCATTTTACCTTTTAGGTGGTGTCGTCACACTACCTTAGGCCTAAATGAGATGATGACAAGAATGCACCTGGCTAGTGGGTAATCCACCCCAACAAGCTTTTTTTTCACCAACAGAAGTTGGTAACCAACCAGAGTTGGCTTTATTGCCTAAGGATCCCCTGTAGGGATTTTGTTGTTGTCGAGGCAACTCATGAGGCTTCTTGTGTTTACAACAAGGTCCTGAGGGTAATTTGAAGTGTACATAGTTAACTTGCTAACCCTGTTTGTTAGGCATTTTGATATGCAAAGAGGAATTATCATTGGAAAATGTGCAAATAAATGAGATATAATCAAGATAAGTTAAGCAGCCAGTGTAAAATTCGATAATAGATGGGCCAATTCGGCCTTTATTCATTACAAATTGTCTTTATCAAGCAAAAAATAAAAATTATGTTAACTTAAAAGATAAAAAAGAAGACTTAAAAGTAGAACTTCTTGAGATTGGCTGCGTTCCATGCTCTTGCTATCTCCCTACCCTCCAGCGTTTTCAAATGATTTTCTCCTTAAAGATCATCTCTGGTAACACTGAATGGTCCTTCCCAGTTTGGTCCCAATTTTTCATTTGATGGTTTTACAACACTGCTAAGGACTTTTCGCAAGACGTAGTCCCCAATTAAAAACTTCCTCGGATTGACTCTTTTGTTGTATTGCTTAATTAGTTGTTGTTGGTAGGAAGCCTACTTGATTAAAGTTAGCTCTCATCGCTAATCTATGATAAGCACCCAAAACAGTACAATTTATACCTCGAATAGACGCACTTTTGTTGCTAATTCTCGACAATATGGGTCTTATGCACTTAAATGTTTATTATGCAGGCTTAATTGCAGTTGCAGTGTCAAAAGCTATATTTCGGAGCAATTTGCAGTTAAATGGAGCTAAATGGTGTTAAATACCTTGTCCCTAAACCTACCTAAACCCTTACCCGAGCCTAAACCTAGCCTAAACCCCGTGTGTGCTAATTTGTCCCTTTTATTATTTTTTAGATTTTTAGTTTGAGTCATTTTTATTTTTAGGATTTATTTTAGATTTATTTAGAATTTCTAGAATTTATTTTCTATTTTTATATTTCTTTTTATTTAGTATAAATTTATTTTGATTTTTAGTTTATTAGATTTAGTTTTAGTTTTTATTTTATTTTATCTTATTTTATTAGGATTAGTTCAAGGATTTTATTTTTAGTTTATTAGATTTCATATTTTAGAATTTTTGTTTTCATATTTTATTACAATTTTTCATTTTTTATTTCTTTTGTTTTATTATTTTAGTTTTTCATAGCTTAGGATTTTATTTTTTTAGTTTTAATATTTTTTTTTAGTTTGTGTTATTTTTAATTAGATTTTGTTTTTATTTTTTAGTTTAATTTTAATTGAGTCTTTTATTAATTTTTTTTAGGGGTTCAAATTAAACACACATACAATTCCACCAACACCCTAAAACCTACACACTACCAAACACACCCTAAGTCACAACACAAACCCTCATCCACACCAATTACCCTACACCCTCATACACCCTATCTAACCCATCATCTTCTTCAACCTCTCACTTTCTCTCTCTTCTCTCCATTTCACACCTCTCTCTCCCCAAACTCAACCCCTCACCCATGGTTGGATCTCCGTTAACCCGCTACCCACTTTCGGCAGTAGCGAACCCGCAACCTAAACCGATTTCACAACTCGGAAATACCGCCGACTATCCCTCCGGCGTCATCCCCGAACCATTCCGACCCAGCGTCGCCCCATTCCGGCGCAGATCGCGTTCGTCACCTCCGCCAGCAGCAACCCCCTTACACCGGCGACCACCCTTCACCTCCTGTCCCTAACCCTACCAGCCTCCATACCCGCCGACCTCCTCACTTCGATCCCATCGACGGCGCCCACCAACCGACCCCAATCTCCGGAGACCCTCTTCCGACCCAAACCAGCCACGACTCGCCACAACCCATCTTCCATATCCATTTCCAAACCCCAACCCATTTCTCCCAAACACGATTTCTTCACCTGCTTTCAAGCCAAACAAATAAAAAAAAACAACAAACGCCCACATGTGCATAATTAACCCATTTAACCCCTTTTCCCAAAATGCCCCCAACTATATCTTTCAAACCAATTTCCAAAATACCCTCACCCAAATCAGATTTTTGTGACCTCACACCTCTCAACCCACATGCTCCTAACACCATATCCACATGTGCACTTCCATTACCCAATTTATCCCCATGTGCACACCCCTCATGCTCCATGCCTATTATAAAATGAAGATGAAGACTCATCATCAAAAGAGAGCTTTTAGATAGGAAAATTCTAGAGAGAGAATTGTAAAGAAAAACACCATTTGTAAATAGTTTTTGTTTTATTCTTTTTTATTTTTTTAGATATTTGTGAGGATAAATATTGATTGAGATTTAATTGAGTGTTGATTCTAATTTCATATTAATTGTATTCTCAATTGGAGGGTTGTATGCTTCTCATTCAATGAGTGAAGTTTATTGAATTCAAGAGATTGGTTTGATAATTCTTCTCTCTACTCTTTTTTATTAAATGCCTATTGAATATTTGTTTATTATGTTTGATACCATGTTAGGCTAAAACCCCTTTCAAGGGGTGGGGTGAAACCCTTATTTGATGTTATTTTAGTTTAATTAGTTTGATTACTTGAAATATCCCTTTGAATGTTAATTTTGATCCCTCACCCTTAAATTTACGCCTCGAGAGAGGGTAAATGATTTTCGAGAGAAAATCGAAATTCTAGTTATAATACCCATTTTAGATTCGAACTAGAGATAAGGGTTTCTTAAGTGGGGTATTATAACTTGAATTTAAACTCTAAATTTATTTTTTAAGATTGACATAAATTTTAATTGATCGATCCTAGCGGGTGATTAATTAAAAGGAGTGTAGATCTAGTTTTCTAGAGTTGTGGGGTGTTAAACTTAATTTTCTAAAATATTACTATTATAATAACACTTGCAACGAGAGTTGGTTTGTAATTTTGATATTAATTTGGGAGAATTCAAATAATTAAATTAATTAATTAGAATAACTAAAATTTATGGTGTAATCCCACTCCTTGATTGTTCTCACAATTATTTACCTCACTTTATCTCTTATTTTAGTTTAGACTTTATTTTCCATTTTAGTAACTTTCTAGTTAGTTATCATATCACATTAGTTTAGTTTAGTTTAAATCATTTCACCTCACCCTATTGTTTTAATATTGAAAAAGCTAAAAAAATTAGAACAGTGAAAAATCACAAAAAGAAAATAAAAAGTGAATTACAATTGAATTTGTCTCTAGCTTACTCCCTAGAAAGTGGATTGATACCCTTACCTCTACACTTGAGTTGTTATATTTTGTAGGTATTTGAGGTTTTGATTAGAAGGACTTTTCAAGCAACGACAAAAAGACAAATATACACGCAAAAATTATTTCTATCAAATGGCGCCGTTACCGTTCTTGGGAGCGTGAAGCACTCGGAGCGGATTCAATTTTGTATTTCATTTATTTTTTGCACTTTGTTATTTTTAGTACCATTTTTGCATTTTATTAGTAGGATTGTATTTAGGAATTTTATCATTGCTTGTATTGCGGTGCATAGGACACCATTTATTTTCCATTTAAATTTATAGTAATTGAAGAAAGCGTGATAGGGAAACCGGACAAGGTAGAGAGAGGGCGTCCATTGGCGAGGATTTAGAAGCCTCTCTACCTTGGGTCGGTAGGACTCCTGGGGACGACTGAGATAGGCGTGACCTCCCCCGGTCGACTCAAATTTTTTGGCACCCCACGGCCTAAAAACCGTGGGAGGTATATTTTTCAAACCCTCGCGCCTCTCCTGTTAGCGAGTCAATTCTTTTGTGTGCTCTTGTGTGCTCTTACTTGATTTTATTCTCGCATTTGTTTTCGAATGGTGTGATGAATTAATTGACTAAGACCTACACCCAGTCACTCACGAGTAGGGATTTCATTACCCGACTCACTCGCTTATCATTGTGTGCTACCCTAGCCATCATTAAATTTAAAATTAATCAACTAGGTAGCACAATAGGAGAACATTTTGCAAAGGCGATCACTCATATAATTCCGTGCTTTTTATCGCCCGCGGACTTAATTAAAATTTGACTACCCTTTCACTAAATCTAAAGATAAAAATTGGTTATGTGCTAGTTAGAAAATATCCTTAACTTGTATGTGTGTCCAATTTAATTTTTCGGTAGTCGGTTTTAGTTAGTTCGTTCCAAATTCAGAGAGTCCATATTTTTCCCCACCTTTTCTTCCAAAAAAAAAAAAAAAACCAAAAATATTTTCTTCTATTATTTTTATTAAAAAAAAAATCCAAAAATATTTTCTTTCTTTCCTTTTTAGAAAAAAATCCAAAAATATTTTCTTTCCTTTTGAATTTTTTTTTAAAAATCCAAAAAAATATTTCTCTCCTCATGACCGAAGAACGTCCTTTACGGGACTGCTTTGGTCATTTTCCATTGACACGCGACACGTGTGAGAGTGATCCCGAGCCGTCTCTTTATGAGATTTTTCATGGTTTGGCTCTCTCACGAGTACCCTTGATACTCTTGACCCGTCCTTGCACGCACCTCCTAGTCCATCACCCTCGGTGTCATGTGTCGGCGTGTCACATCCTTGTGCACTCATTTCCGATCAGTCCCCTCACTACGCACCCCATGAGTATCAACCATTTGTCCATCACGAAAGCAATCCTTTCGTGTATGATGTACTTGGTCCCACCCCACACACTTCATTTGCGTATTCTCCGTATAGTCATGATCATAGCGAGTTGTGTCCACCTCAACCACCGCCACCACCCGTCACTCCACCACCACCATCATCCACCTCCACTCTCGAAAGCCTCTTGCAAAAGTTCATACTCGAGCAAGAGCGAACCACTCAAGTTCAAACTCAAGCTCTCCAAAGGCTTGAACAAAGTTTAAATGAATTGGAGTGTGAGAGAGAGTCGGTCAATCCCATGCCTCCACCCATCGTTGCAACCGAGTGTGACGAAGATGTGTCCTCTCGTGACATGGATTTTGAGTGTGACCAATCCTACCACCCCGAGAATCTCAAAGTCGAGACCATTCCATGGTCCGGGTCCCAAGTCGACAATTGTGTTGACTTACCTTTCAATAGTGAGCCTGATCCATTCCTAGCATGTCCACATAAACCCCACTTTGAGGTTCCCATTCACCTTTCCACTCCCGTAATATCCAAAAAAATGCCCGAATCTATACCTATTGAGCTTCACCCTTGTGTTCCCGAGGAACCACTTCATCTTAGGTTAGCTCCGGCTACGAGTGTTCACCATTTTCCCAAGATAGAATCCGTGATAGCTCCTAACTATCTGGATATGGATGATGTCCCACCATGCATGGCTCCCGTTGAGCCCGATATTTTTAGTGATTCCTCTATCTTAGATCTTGGTGCCTCGTTTAACCCACCCACCCCATTTACCGATGCTACCTTTTTGGAGAAGTTGACAACTCCATCTTTAGAAACCACACTCCCTTGTGAGTATTCCTTTACTCCTCCCAATGAGTGAGTGTCTCCCACGCTTGAGTTGGATCATCTTCCTCCACCATTTATCCCACCCGATACACCATTTGTTCCACCCAACCCACCCATTATCCTTTCCACCCCACCACCTGGTTTGGATCTCGATTTTACGCATTTCAAGTTTCCATCAACATTTTTAGATCCTAACCTAAAACCATCCTCCATCCACCAGAGTTATGGTGATACTCTCTACTTCCGTGACATCGAGCTTGTTCCTCCATGCACACCACTTCCTTGCGGTGTTGATTTGTCTTCTCAACAACTCCATGGCGTGTCACGACGCGACCATTATCATCGCCCATTCATAGAACGGTCGTGTGATTTTTATGAGGCCCATCTAATTACAATTTCCACACCATTTCTCCTCCCTCACATATTAGAGCACTATGATTATAGGGCCCTAGTTGCCCTCACATTTACGCTCAACAAGGCCCGTGATCGGTGCCTACTCACCCTTACCCTAATACCCACCCGCCCATGGTCCACCGATGCTTTGCATCGCGTGATGCACTTTGCTATACATGTGCATTGACCATTCTTAGCCCTGATCCAACAAGAGTGGCGCTTCAGTCTTGTTTGGGGGTGATTCTCATCACCCGATTCTTCTACCACCCCGTGCTTTCATAGATCTTATCCTTAGGGTGAGATTTCATCGGTCTGGCTGAAGACATTAAACTTAGCCCTACCGGGAGGCAGCCCGCGTTTCTTGTACGAGTCTCATCCTGTTTGGGGGTGGTGTTTCACATCACCCTTTATTTTTCCATGTTTGTATACTTCTACACATTTTTATTCACTTATTCAGGTTTATTATTGGCGACACCTGTCCACTTCATTAGCGGTTCATTATGGTAATATCTTTCCTACCCTATGCTCTCAATTTTAAAATCATTTTACCTAACATCGAGGACGATGTTCCTTTTTGTTTGGGGTGGTGAATTTTATCAAAATTGTACCTCTTTTGATTTTTTTTGAATTTTGAACCTGATTTTTAAAATTTCGTGCAGTTTCTTTCATCTCATTCATTGATGTGAATTTTCAATCATCCATCTTTTAAAGTCTAGGAATCAAGCTAGAGAATATTTTTTCTAAATAGCTTATGTAATACATAACAAGGCATTTTGCACCATGAATTTCTAGACTCAACAAAATTTGCGCACTTATCAAGTCACTACGTTTAGAGTTGAAGAGTACTACAATTCTAAAGAGAACCTTAAGGATCACTAGTAGAGACTTTAGCTTGTGAGATTTGTGCCTTTCACCCCTTTTTGAGTGTCTTACGCAATCTCCGAGTCACAAGTTGATTCAACTTCGTTTGAGTCCGCATTTAATTGTTGTATGATCTCATTATCTTTCATAAAATTTTGGTTGATCATTGAGAACGACATCACTTTCGAGTTGTAAGAAACGCGTGTCTTGAAATTTGTCCCGAATACTAGATTTTCATCCATACACCTACCACTTTTCCCCATATCATATTCCCATTACATTCCCATGCTTTTCCATATCACATTTCCATTAACTCACCCATTACCTTTCCATATTTTTCCCATTTCATATACATTCCCCACACCTCCATTTATATCATCCATCATCATTTTCAAATAAAAGAGTGTTGATTCTAAATGTAAATGTCTTCATTGTTGGTTTAAAAAGAGAGAGAAAAAAAAATAAAAAAATAAAAAAATAGCAAAAATAGAAAAAAAAAGAAAAAAATATAGAAAAAGAAAAAAATAATAATAGAAAAAAAGAGAGAAAAGAAAAGAAAAAGAGAGTTTGTAGTTAATTTTTATGTAATAAAGACATTTTGTTCTTTAAGTATAGAACACTCTTCTATCATATCCATTCATATATCATCATTCATATCACCATTATATCCTACATCACATATCCACCATCCATCATATCATCACCCCATCCTATTTCACTATCACTATCCATATTATCCCTCACATCATCATATCCTTCCCATTTCATTTCCCCCTCACCCATTATCATACATGCTCCCCTAGGCGTCCGGGCAAATGAAAGTCGACGTGGTGAATAACTCGACGTTCTCACTATAGTGATTAACATTCCTTTCATGAGATCATTTTTCTTTCAATTTGTTCGTTATTTCTTATGTGTGTGTGAGACGTTTGAACTTGCTTACATTTACTCACCTCCTCACACACAAGAGCGATACACTTACCCTAATCTCGAGAGTTCGATTGAGAGAGATATATCCGTGAGATTTTAAAGTTGAAGCGTTGATTCCGATGAGGCAATCTAGGAATTACTCTTGTGATACTCGACCCATTTTGACTAATTCACACTACACACATTGAGTTCTAGGAAGGATGTGCTTTGAGTATTTACTTAGCTAAACTTTTTACACATTCTAGCTTGTATTTCTCAAATCATTTCTCATATGATGGATTGTGCGATTATTCTATGTCTAATAAGAGATTGACTGCCATTTTGCAAATAAAGAATTTTGTGGGTATATTCCCTGCAAACCCTCACGAGACACAACTCGTCCTGTAGGGAAACCTATAGGTTTAAAGGCTTGTTGCACATGCCAAGTGCAATCACAAGTGCCCGCGAAAGTGGTACACTTTTGATTTCTTATCTTTACCTTTCTCTCTATCTTGTTGCTCGAGGACTAACAAGGCTCTGTTTGGGGGTGGTGTGATAAGCACCCAAAACTGTACAATTTATACCCCGAATAGACGCACTTTTGTTGCTAATTCTCGACAATATGGATCTTGTGCACTTAAATGTTTATTGTGCAGGCTTAATTGCTGTTGCAGTGTCAAAAGCTACATTTCGGAGCAATTTGCAGTTAAATGGAGCTAAATGGTGCTAAATACCTTGTCCCTAAACCTACCTAAACCCTTTCCCGAGCCTAAACCTAGCCTAAACCCCGTGTGTATCTAATTTGTCCCTTTTATTATTTTTTAGGTTTTTAGTTTGAGTCATTTTTATTTTTAGGATTTATTTTAGATTTATTTAGAATTTCTAGGATTTATTTTCTATTTTTATACGTCTTTTTATTTAGTATAATTTTATTTTGATTTTTAGTTTATTAGATTTAGTTTTAGTTTTTGTTTTATTTTATCTTATTTTATTAGGATTGGTTCAAGGATTTTATTTTTAGTTTATTAGATTTTATATTTTAGGATTTTTGTTTTCATATTTTATTACAATTTTTCATTTTTTATTTCTTTTATTTTAATATTTTAGTTTTTTATAGCTTAGGATTTTATTTTTTAATTTAATTTTAATTGAGTTTTTTATTAATTTTTTTAGAAGTTCAAATTAAACACACACATACAATTCCACCAACACCCTAAAACCTACACACTACCAAACACACCCTAAGTCACAACACAAACCCTCATCCACACCAATTACCCTACACCCTCATACACCCAATCTAACCCATCATCTTCTTCAACCTCTCACTTTCTCTCTCTTCTCTCCATTTCACACCTCTCTCTCCCCAAACTCAACCCCTCACCCATGGTCGGATCTCCCTTAACCCGCTACCCACTTTCGACAGTAGCCAACCCGCAGCTTAAAACGGTTTCACAACTCGGAAATACCGCCGACCATCCCTCCGGCGTCATCCCCGAACCATTCCAACCCAGCGTTGCCCCATTCCGGCGCCGATCGCGTCCGTCACCTCCGCCAGCAGTAAACCCCTTACACCGGCGACCACCCTTCACCTCCTGTCCCTAACCCTACCAGCCTCCATACCCGCCGACCTCCTCACTTCGATCCCGTCGGCGGCGCCCACCAACCTACGCCAATCTCCGGAGACCCTCTTCCGACCCAAACCAGCCACAACTCGCCACAACCCATCTTCCATACCCATTTCCAAACCCCAACCCATTTCTCCCAAACACGATTTCTTCACCTGCTTTCAAGCCAAACAAATAAAAAAAAATAAACAAAGGCCCACATGTGCATAATTAACCCCTTTTTCCAAAATGCCCCCCAACTATATCTTTCAAACCAATTTCCAAAATACCCTCACCTAAATCAGATTTTTGTGACCTCACACCTCTCAACCCACATGCTCCTCACACCATATTCACATGTGCACTTCTATTACCCAATTTACCCCCATGTGCACACCCCTCATGCTCCATGCCTATTATAAAATGAAGATGAAGACTCATCATCAAAAGAGAGCTTTTAGATAGGAAAATTCTAGAGAGAGAATTGTAGAGAAAAACATCATTTGTAAATAGTTTTTATTTTATTCTTGTTTATTTTTTTTAGATATTTGTGAGGATAAATATTGATTGAGATTTAATTGAGTGTTGATTCCGATTTCATATTAATTGGATTCTCAATTGGAGGGTTGTATGCTTCTCATTCAAGGAGTGAAGTTTATTGAATTTAAGAGATTGGTTTGATTATTCTTCTCTTTACTCTTTTATATTAAATGCCTATTGAATATTTGTTTATTATGTTTGATACCATGTTAGGCTAAAACCCATTTCAAGGGGTTGGGTGAAACCCTTTTTTGATGTTATTTTAGTTTAATTAGTTTGATTACTTGAAATATCCCTTTGAATGTTAATTTTGATTCTTCACCCTTAAATTTACGCCTCGAGAGAGGGTAAATGATTTTTGAGAGAAAATCGAAATTCTAGTTATAATACCCATTTTAGATTCGAACTAGAGATAGGGGTTTCTTAAGTGGGGTGTTATAACTTGAATTTCAACTCTAAATTTATTTTTTAAGATTGACATAAATTTTAATTGATCGATCATAGCGGGTGATTAATTAAAAGGAGTGTAGATCTAATTTTCTAGAGTTGTGGGGTGTTAAACTTAATTTTCTAAAATATTACTATTATAATTACACTTGCAACGAGAGTTGGTTTGTAATTTTGATATTAATTTGGGAGAATTCAAATAATTAAATTAATTAATTAGAATAACTAAATTTATGGTGTAATCCCGCTCCTTGATTGTTCTCACAATTATTTACCTCACTTTATCTCTTATTTTAGTTTAGACTTTATTTTACATTTTAGTAACTTTCTAGTTAGTTATCATATCACATTAGTTTAGTTTAGTTTAAATCATTTCACCTCACCCTATTGTTTTAATATTGAAAAAGCTAAAAAAAATAGAAAAGTGAAAAAGCACAAAAAGAAAATAAAAAGTGAATTACAATTGAATTTGTCTCTAGCTTACTCCCTAGAAAGTGGATTGATACCCTTACTTCTACACTTGAGTTGTTATATTTTGTAGGTATTTGAGGTTTTGATTAGAAGGACTTTTAAAGCAACGACAAAAAAGACAAATATACACGCAAAAGCCATTTCTATCAATCTACTAGGTCAAGTTCAGTGTGTTGTGATTTATCATTGAGGTCTTAGTCGACGAGTGTTGTTCTCATAGTGGGGAGAACTGCTTCTAGAGGGATGATAACCTCCATGCCATAAGCGAGAGCAAATAGTGTTTCCCCCGTTGGTTTCCTGGGCATTGTGTGATAAGCCTAAAGAACATGAGGCAGTTCATCCACCCAAGTGCCTTTAGCTTTTTCCAATCGTTTTTTCATTCCACCGATCATGGTTTTGTTGGAAGCTTTCACTTGCCCATTGCTCTTGAGATACGCCACATAACTAAAGTGGTGATTGATGTTGTGCTCGTCGCATAAAGCTTGAAAGAAACTGATTTTAAATTGTGTACCGTTGTCGTTGATGGTTGTCCTTGGTATCCAAAAGCGAGTTATGATGTTCCTCCATATGGACCTTGTCATGTCAGAGTCTCGAATATTTTTCAATGGTTCCGCCTCCACCTATTTGGTAAAGAAGTCTGTGGCAACCAACAGATACTACCCATTTACAGATGCAGTAGGCAGTGGTTCCATGATGTCTAATCCCCATTGAGTGAAAGGCTATGGACTAGTAAAAGATTTTAGGTTGCTGAGAGGCTGGTGAACCATGGACGAGTGCTTTTGGAACTTTTCACATTTATGAGTGTAAGCACCAGCGTCTTATTGCATGCGTGGCCACTAATATCCTTCCTTGATCGCTCGAAAGGCTAACGATCTTCCACCAGCGTGACTCTTTCATGTTCCCTCATGGAGTTCACTAAGTACTTGCTCGATATTTTATGGATAAACGCATTGGAGGTAGGGACCTGTAATGATTTCTTATCAAGTTTCCCTTCAGGGTTGAGGTAGAAACGAGCAGCCTTGACCCTAATTTGATGGACTGACTTCTTATCGTCTGGAAGTACGTCACTCCGTAGATTATTAATGATGGGGTCCTTTCCGCTTGGGACAATATTTGTGAGGAGGAATTCTACGACTGCATGATCTATACTGGGTTGTGCGAGGAACTTTATCTGGATTCTACACCTTAGGTCAGAGTCAATTATCGAGCTTAGTGCTGTTAAAGCATCAGTGTGACTGTTCTGTCCTCACGGGAACTTTTGGATTTCCACCTTTTCAAAGTCTCCCATGAGTCCTCTTACTACGTTGAGGTATGATGACATTCGATCGTCTTTGGCATTGATGTCTCCACTTACCTGCTTGGTGACCAGTTTGGAATCACTTAATACACTGAGGCGCTTTGCCCTAGTAGTTTGGGTTTTCGTAAATCGACGATCAGTGCTTCATGATAAACTTCATTGTTAGAGGTTTCAAATCCCAATCTGATTCCCCACTCGATTATGATGTCTTTAGATGTGTGTTCAGGGGTGATGAGAGCAATCCCCACTCCCACCCCCTCGGAATTTGAGGCTCCATTAACATACAGTGGCCAACATTTGGACGGTGTTTCACCTGCAACCAATTATTCTTCGTTCAGCTGATCTGCTGGCCGATATCCTGTGAACTCAATAATAATATCTGCTAGGATTTGTCCTTTGATTGATGTTCTGGGCTGAAAGTTGATGTCGAATCTCTCGAGCTCGACCGACCACTTCGAAAGATGCCCAGAGAGGTCAACCCTTCATAGAACGACTTTGAGTGGGTAAGAGGTGATTACTGTTATGGAATTAGCTTCAAAGTAGTGCTTCAACTTCCTTGAAGTGATTACTAATGCATCGACGAGCTTTTTTAGAGGCAATTACCATTGTTCAGCATCTAGGAGCGTCATGTTTGCGTAGTAAACCGGATGATGTTCTCTCTCATTTTCACAAACTAAGGTAGAGCTCACAGTATGGTCTGATGCTGTTAGGTAAAGATACAATTGTTCTTCGTCATTTAAATTACCAGTAGTGGGGGATTACTGAGGTAAGACTCGATCTCTCACAGAGATTACGGATAGTCGTCGTTCCATACTAGGCCTTTGCCTTTTTGTAAAAGCCGAAAGAATAATCGATAGCGCTCCGAAGACTTGGAGATGAAGTGATTGAGCACCGCAAGCATCCCAGTAAGGTTCTGAATATCTATCAATGTCTGAGGGGACTAGAACCTGGTGATAGCATCGATATGATCTGGGTTGACCTCGATTCCCCTCTTACTCACTTGGTAGCCTAAGAATTTTCCTGACTGGACACTAAATGAACACTTACTTGCATTAAGATTCATTCAATTCTTCCTGAGGATTTTGAAGGTTGCTACTAGGTCCAAGAGGTGATTGACCTTGTTTTTTCTTTTAATGAGTATTGCATCGATGTACACTTCCATCATTTATCCCATTTATTTGCTAAACATCTTGGTTACCAATCTTTGGTAAGTTGTCCCTGCGTTCTTGAGGCCAAATGATATGACCTTATGGCAGTACAACCCAATTGAAGTTATGAAGGAGGTCTTATCCTAGTCGGGCCCATATAGAGGGATCTTATGATATCCTAAGTAGGCATCAAGGAAACTCATCCTCTTGTGTATCGCTAATGCGTCGACCAACTGATCTATCTTCGGGAAAGAGAAACTATCCTTAGGACATGGCCAGTTGAAGTCTGTAAAATCGATGCACACCCTTCGATTACAGTTGCTTTTGGGTACAACCACTGGGTTGGATAACCATACAGGAAAGTGAACTTCCCTGATGGATCCTACCTCCAGTAGCTTCCCTACCTCTTTCTCCACTGCTTTAGCCTTCTCGGGTGATGTTTGGTGAAACTTTTGAGTGATGGGCTTGAAAGTAGGATCGACGTGTAGGCGGTGGTATGTCATGCTAGGGTCAATCCCTGGTAACTCGTAAGGCTCCTATGCAAAAACATCTATGTTGCTCTTAAGAAGCACAACTAATTCCCTTTTCTCTTGATCGGTGAGAGAATATCTAATAAAAAATTTCCTTTTTACCAAGCTGTCATCGGATATAACATCTTTCAGGATTTCGACGACCCTATTTGCAGGGTGAACCCTAGTCTCTTTCACCCCTGGTCGACTATACCGTAGTTATTTTTTGGAGAGAATAACCCCTTATTGGGCTTTCTTCTGGCCATTATCGGGTCCCTTCTTCTTCTCTTTATTTGGGTGGATGGCTATGATAAACTATTTTTGGGCTGTAGCCTGATCGCCGCAGATCTCGGCCACTCCACGATCTGTGATGCACTTCAGCTTTTGATGATAAGTAGATGAAATAGACTTCATGGCATGGAGCCAACCTCTGCCCAAAATAGCATGATATAGGGAATCAATATCCACTATTAGAAACTTGCTTAACTTTGAGATGTTTCTTGCCCTGACTGGTAAGATGATATTTCCTAACGGCATGGTGATCCTTCCTGCGAAGCCGATCAGTGAAACAGTAACTTCTTTGAGGTCAGCGACATTCAACTTTAGTTTATGGGATAGGTCCAGACACATCATTTCAGACAAACTCCCCTAGTCCATAAGTAGCTTGTCAACATCCCAGTTAGCAGTCCTGGGTGTGATCACCAATGTGTCATTATGTGGGGTCCTTACCTGGACCAAGTCTTTTTATATGAACACGATGTTCTTAGTGTAATCAATATTTTCTGGTCGTCGATGCTTTTCTGCATGAGTTTTGGCGGAATCTATCTGAAAAGCTTCCATTACGACAGTCATCTTCTTGAGTTCCATTTGAATGACATTTCCCTAAATCTTTTTGAGGTCTGACGCCCCACGAGTTACTACAAACTCGTGTCCCATTTCATTATTGAGGACATTATCTAGTTTCTGGTCACCATTCGCTGCGACCTTTTCCTCATTTTTTTAACGTACTCGCTGAGGTGCCCTACCTGAACGAGCTATTCTAAATGTGACTTTGGAGATTTACAATTCTCGATTTGGTGATCTCCCTTTTTATGGAACACGCATCTCAACACGTTATTCCTTTTAGTTGGATCGTCTCCCATCTTCTTGGGCCATTTGATAAAAGGTTCATCCTTGATCATACTAATCATTTTGTAGACGGGTTCCTTGAAGAGAGTATTAATAACCTAAAAGGCCTTAGAGTGGTCACTCTTTTTTCATTCTTGGAGTCATTATTTCCTCCATTCCCGTTTCTCTTCTTCTATGTGTCCTTCTTATCCGTCCCCTTATTCACTTTTGCTCGGCCATTGTCTCCCCCACTAGGATGGACCACGTTTTCAACCTCAGCGTACTTTTCGATATGAGACATAAGATCATCGATGCTTATGGCTTCCTTCTTGGTGAGGGATTGGTAAAGCAGAGAGGTGGTCAGCAAGCCAATTTTGAAGGACGCTACGGTAACTTGCTCCGAGCAATCCTCAATCTCATTAAAAACTTCCCAGTATATTTTGGCGTAATTCCCGATGTTCTCTTGTGGCTTCTTTTTCATAGTAAGCAGTACATCTATCCGCTTAGGGTGGGAGCTGCTCTTTATGAATCGTGTTGTGAAAGCCTCTGCTAGTGCTATAAAATTCTTGATCGACCTGTAGAGAAGCCTTTCGAACCACGTATGTATTACATCATGTAGGCTAGAAGGTAACAGTCTACACATTGGTGCGTTATTGTGGCTCCATTAGGTTATTACCTATCGATATTGCCTAACATGATCTATAGGGTATATTTTCCCATCATAGATCTTGAACCTGGGGACAACGAACTTCTTAGGGGGCTCCTATTATTCAATTTCCCTTGAAAAAGGGGACTTCATCTGGGAGTAAAGATTTCTTATGGCAAGCTCTCTAGTTGATCTGGCTCCTCAGTGTGCCGGGTGTTGGGACATCTCCTTATGGACCAGGATCCTTATATCCTCAATTGGTCGATCATTGTTCCGGTGGTGCTTTTCCTGCTGGCCACGCTCCAATTGTGCTTGCTTTGATTTGTCACGTTCAACTCTACCTAGTGTTCCTTCCTCGACTGGGTGAGTCTCCCCCCCGAGGGCTAGGAATCTTGTCTCGCCACCGCCTTATGTTCTTTCCAGTCGCCTCTTAAGGTGAGAATTCTCTTCTTCTTGGCGGTGCATCGCCTCTTCTTATTCTCAAAGTCTATCTTTATAGGTATCAACCAGCCTAAAAATCTGAGTGGACCTTGGCGGTTCATGTCTCTCTTCTGAGGGTTGCCTTTCTTGGCGAAACCTTGGGTTTGAATGTTCGCAAAATTCAGACCTGACCCCAGGAGGGGCTGGGTGGTCTTCCTGAACATCGCCGGCTTGTGGAATGTTGCTGCTGTGGTGAGAGATTGCAGACTTTCCAGTAATGAATGTTTTTATAAGAATACAAGTCGGTTCCCACAGACGGTGCCAATTGTGAGTGCAGAAGAATTCACAATAAACGAAACAGCAAAACCAATCACAAATGGCAGAAAGTAAAAAGAATCACACATAATAACGATGTGCGTGGTTCGACAATTTTCCTACGTCTATGGAGAGGCTACTTGTTCTTATTAAGTGTCTCTCAACGAATATAATTTTTCATCCCTTTGCCCTGGGTCAGGAAGTACAATTTATAGATTTGTTCATTACAGAGTTTGAGTTGTTTATGGAACTCCATCATAGCGGATTGGCCATAAGATACTTGATTATCTCGTCCAAGATTCTTGGTACCTGATTTAACCATATCCATGGGTGTTCTCGCGATACTGAAAGTATCGTGTGGAAGTTGAACCATGATTTGGGCCGGCCCAAGTGTTTTTATTGAGACTTGTCCGGCTACTATCATGGGCTAGTAAAAAAATGAGCTCCCACACATATATTTACATATACATACGTGATACAGTGTAATATCCCATATTTTTTTATAAATTATTAAATTGAATAAAAATTAATTTGTGTGTGCTTGTGTGACTATAGATATTTACTATTTGTGTGCTATTTAAATTGAATTTGAAATTGGACGAAAGACGTGGAAATTAATTATTTAAATTAATTAATATTTAGACTCATACCGGATAATTATTAAACAACTGAGCTGTTAGTTATTTGTTTTGAATGTATTTGGTAATTATCTTTTGGGACGTGAAGAATGTCCATTTTTAGTTTAGAGTTGTGGTTTAAAGGCCTATTGGGTTAGTGTACGGCTCAGACAAGGTTTAAAGTCACTTGGGGGTTGTTTTGGGCTCTTTTAGGTGAGGACCATTTGAGGCCCAGACTTAATTTTGAAATTAAAGAGGTTTGAGGGGCTATTAGCGATCCCATTTATCACAAAATACAATGGGGAAACACTATAGGGGCTAGAGAGAAAAAGCACAAAGGGGAAAATAAGATTTAAGGGATTAATTTCCCAATCAATCCATAGGCAAGTTTATATAAAATATGATTATGATTGTATGTGCATCAGTATTGTCATTATTCATTGGAATTTAAAATCAAATTATGTTGTAAATCTGATTTTAGATAATTAATTATTAATTTTCACAATTAACTAAATCTAGATATTAAATTGGTTGATTTACCCTTTATATTGATTGATTTTTTCATGAACTTGGATTAAAAATATTAGATAATGATTTTAACTTGTATTGTGTTGATAATCATTAAAAAAACTATGTTTAACTGAATGAATCCATGAAAATTTGTAGAATTGGATAAATCTGGGGTTGTTGAATTGAAATTGGATTTTTCTTTAAATCATGTGGTAAATTTGGTATTTGATGATGAAAATAGGTTCCAACTGTGTTGATGAAACATATCGTTTTAATGTTGATTGGGTGCTTGGATGAAGTATTTAGGTTCATTAATTGAGGTTGGAGAGAGAAAAATATGGGTTTAAAATGGTGAATTCCATAACAAATAGGAATTTTGGGAGGATCAGTGTCGACCGATCGATCGGTCCCAAACCACCGATCAACCGGTCCCAAACCACCAATCAACCGGTGATAATAGGTATGGCTTAGTTTGGGTATTTGGTTGCAAATTTTAGTTTTGAGGCATAGGGTTAAGATTTAATATTAAACCCAAGAGTTGTTAGAGATTGAAATTTAGGGTATTTGGATAATGGCGAGAATTATTTATTAGCCTTTGATATTAAACCCAAGAGTAGAATGGTATGTGATTAGGAATTGAGAAGTTATCGAGGAGTGGGTTGTTGATCGGGATGTATGGGAGTTATTATGATAATCATATTGGGTTATATTCTTCGGTAAGGTTAGGAATTGGTTAAAATTCCTAGAGTGGAGTAATTATCAAATTTGTTGATTGTTATAATTTGACGTGGTTTAATAGTTTGCTGTGGTTTGATACATATATGTGATGCCTTGGGAGATAAACTATGGTTAATTAAGATTGAGTGTGGTTGATGTGTATACTTTAGAGTATGGTAGGGTGAGGTTATACGTAAATTTTGGGAACCCTGAGTGTTGGGTTTAATGTGTCTTGGAGTGAGTGTAAAATTATAGAAGTGTTATACCCTTTTTATAAATAAATATGCTTTGTGTGCCCCGGTAACATTGGGTAAGAAATGTGTATTGAGAATGAGCTTTAAGGCCCTTTAATGTGTGTTTTTTGTAAAGACAACTTTTTTCAATTTTAGTTAACCCAATTTTATGTTCTTAAACCTTAAACATGAATCTAAGTGAATTAACCCTTAAAAAAGTAAAGCATGAAGGTAAAAGAAACGGTTTCAGAAAAAAGCCCTTTTTGGGGAAAACCCTTTATTTCACTACGAGCTGTAAATCACAACTTACAAATACATAGAGAAATCTGCAATGAATTAACCGCAACAAATCCACACAGGCCGCAACCTCAATAAGCAAAGGACTCCCGCAAGAACCCTCCAGAATCGTAACTCTTGTCTTCAGCAAGGCACATCCTCAAGCATCACCAAGGATTGAAGAACTATTTTTCGATAAATACGTTCAAGATGACAAGCGTTGGATTCGTGAAATTTGATCTTGAATAAACTCCGGGTGATGTCAAAACCTAAGGAATAATTGCAAACTGTTCTTCTGAAAATGTCTTGGAAAAGTGTTGTATTTATTTCTGAGTTGAAAGAGTCCAAAAGAACTGATACACAAATATCGAGGCGACAAGTCATTCGAGCAACATCCCCATGTCGTTTGAATGAATGCAAAAACTAGCTTTTATTTTTAAAATAATTCCTCGAAATTTCTAAAATTAATTTGACTGAGAAATACTTAAAATACATTTTCGCAAATTATAAATTTTAATTTATAATATTTAAAAAATCTTTTTAAATCATCCATCATTTAAAACAAGATTCTAAATCACACAACTTCACTTAAGCATTCATACCCGAGTGATCTATAACAAACTGAATATGAATAATTAAAACTTGGCTTGATATCATCTTCAAGGCTTCAACCGTAGATTCTTTAACTTCTAATGTCGTAGGTTTTATGGGATCTCAATACAATAACTCGCCCAGACTCAAATTGTTTTGTCCGGAGTTAAGCTAATTACAAATAAATTGACTCTATTGAAAATTTGTTCCTACAAATCTCCCCTCTTGCTATTCCGGGACAAAGCCAAAAAAATAAAATGTGCTAAGCTGGTTAGGCCAAAAATCTATGACCCATCCCATAAACCCAAAATAATAAAAATATAGGATACAAACTAAAAAACTTTAGAATCGGCAAGCATGAATCTGAACCTGTCTCTGAAAGTGATGTAATAAAAAAATCTAAATCTCTGAAAAATACCTACACACACGAGACAAATAAACAATTACCTAAGTGAAGTATGGAGAAACAAAAATAAATCAATAAAGCATAAATTAGTAATACTCCCCCTACATCACATATATTTCCCCCTTTTGCCCGGAATAGACAAATTGTGGGACAGACAACCCATAAGAAACAAATCTAGAATAAATAACTAATGTCAATATCAACATGGCTAGATAAAATTTATCAATATCAACAAAGTAAAATATCGTGTCAGTGGATATCAAATATAACAGTAAAAGAATAGTTAGAGCATATAATGAGCAACAATGTAAATAAAATACATCTAATGCCATAGCAGAATAAATAATACTGCATAATCTGAGAACGTACATCCATGTCTAATATAAGAAATGTGCTGATATATAGAAAAAATCCATAGGTGTACAAGTACTTTGAGAATGTCATGTGATATCAATTATATATGGATTCACAAATTTTCAATGTTAAACTTATTTAACTAGACGTCAATTTGTTATCCAAATTAATTAAACCCTAACACATGCATTTAGGTGTATAAATCATGCTATCACAAAAATAAATATAACTTGCTGACACGCGGGTTTCAGGGAAAAAAACTTTCGGATAAAACATTTCATTTCACTATGAAGAGGTAAATCGTAACTTATATACATAATGAATATCCACAGACACTCACATAGAACTCGGTCTAGAATCAACAATGGATCAACCGCAGTGAACTCACAAGAACATGCAACTCTATCTTTAACAAAGAACACCCTCAAAGACTCCCAATTAACCGCAGTCGTAGTCAGCCAGCACCTCCCTCAAGTGGTACCAAATAAGCAGTAGAGAAATCTTTCCTACAACAAAACTCCATTAAAATTGTATCGTGGATTCCAAATTGATTCACTAAAAATATTGGGATGATTTGTGAATCAAAACAAAGTTAAAACACCTCAAAAAGTGACAAGACAAAAGTTCCGCAAAAGCAGTTTTCGTAAAATGAAAAACTCAGGTTTTCTAAAAAAAATGGGCTCAAAAATCAAATATTTATATAAATCTCGAGTCGGTGCTTTCGCTCGAACGAGAACTCTATGTCGCTCGAACGACATATGATGTCGCTTGAAGCGACTTCGCGCAATATATCAAAAGACTTTAGAAAGCTAAAATAGGACATGTTGTTTGATAAAATGCCTCAAGCGAGCTACACGCGAACCTTCGCCCGGCATAGCATGTCACTTAAGGTCCTCGTTCGTGCGACATTGCCCTGTCATTTAAACGACATATACGTGTCATTTGAACGACATCATGTAATACCCCGCACTCTTCTCTTAAATAATTAGTGGAAAATTATTTTTTTCGAATAAATAATTTATTTTGAAAATTTAATCTAAATAAATATCTTATTCGAATACGTTAAGTGGAAACTGGTTATTTAGTGTGCATGTCTATATTATTCATTTTCGTTCAAGAATATATCATTTGCGTATAATAAAAAGGAATTTATAAAAAAATTTATGTGCGACACAAACAAAAATTAATTATTTTGGCATAAATAATTCGGGGCACGTTTTGGGACCTATATGAACTCGTTTAAGTGGTTTAAACCATTAAAAATAGTCTTGGGTCAATAACATATGGGTTAGGAAAGTTTTGGGCTAATTATATAATGGATTCGGGCTCATTTCGCAGTCCAAAAGTTTGGCCCGTAACCCAACTCGGGATTTAACACTTAATGAGTGGGCTAGTGGGGGTAAACCATTTCCCCATTATCACATAAATCAAACCTAAATAGTAGCCACATGAGAGAGAATAAAGAAACACCCATGAAGAGAAAAGAGGAAGAACAAGAGGGAGATCAGTAACTTTCAAGGGTTTCTCCACTACAAATTTCAGGCAAGAATTTCTTGCATAATTTATGTCTATAATTTATTTCTCAATGCATAATTATATTCCCTTAGATTTTTGGAAAATAGGGTTTGTTAGAGTTGATCTTATGATTGAATACCTACATGTAGAGGAATGATAAATCGAATTTGATGATGATATGCATGTCGAGAAAGCATTCACATGTAGAGATTATTTCCAGAAATTAAGAATCTATAAATTTGAATAATTGGGGTTGGATTTTCTTTAAACCAAACCGAGTCCATAGAGAAGAAAGAAGAACCGATCCGGTGTGGTTCGATTTTTCTGTAAATACATAATCGAACTGATAGGAATGAAAACGAGCCAATCCGGTAGAGTAAAAACCTCTTGTAAATGGCGAACCGAACCGATGTATCTGGACCGGATCGGTTCGACGGAGTAGATATTTGGGGACGAGTGTATAGCTGTTGTGGAGGTTGTTGATGATGATTAGTGAACTGAAATGTATATAAACTTCTTGATATATACAAATTTGGTTCCGATGATTCACTATGGGTATCATTATTCATGTTTAAAATTTATTTGGGACTTGAAATTTTTATGGCTGGGTTAATTAAATTATGGAACAAAATTATACCCATATTCAAATTAATAATTATTACCTATGACTAGATGGTTAAGTAATTATTTAGATGATAAATAATCGATGGTATGGGAATTGGATTGGAATTTTATCGTAATTTAGGAATAATTACTTTACATATTATAGCAAAAATAATATGTATTAAATTATATTTTCTTGTGGACATACGAGTGAACTTTCCTATCGGCTCAGGGGTTCGCGCGTTCGGGCTAGTGACCACACGTCGGCACAGGTGGGCTTGACGATATGTAGGCATATAGGTACTATGTAGAGGCTCCACCCACTAGAGGTAGGTGTGGCGCTGACTGTTCCTGTATCACCACTGGGTATGGGTCGTATACAGGTATCCTTGGTAGAGACCGCCCCCAACTTGTATGTGTTTTTTGGTGTCTGCTTAGGATGTCAGGATTCCTTCGGACTGTCCGATTTGGATGTTAGGATTTCTTCGGACTTGCATATAGAGAACAAATATGACATCAATGGTAGATACCCCTTGTGTGTCACATATATGGAAGGATATATATTATTAGTTACTCGAATATTATGGAAATAAATTTAATTGTCCAAGAATATAGGCATTAACTAATATTTGATCCTATAACGCATAATAGATGTTTACGCTTTATACTTGGTAAATGGGGAGACCATAATTAATGTAAGTGGATGAATCTTAAAGATGTAGGGATTACATTTAATTAAATCAGTTGGGAAGGGATTTCCTCTAAGATTGAGATGATGTCACAAATTTATTGTTTGGACTGTTTTGGGGTGCGAATACTATTTCGTTTAGATGAGTAGCGAGGTGTCATACGCATGTGAGTGTCGAAAAGGGAAAATATTTATTGTGCATCAATTGTATATTTACATTAATATTTTATTCAAGTTAATTCTTGCACACCTCGGACTCTGACCCAAATTTAAATATTTCCCCCCCCCTAGGTGCTCCTAGACAGGGATAGTTGGGTTGTGCTATGGCAGTCCCGCGATCTCGTTTACTCTCCAGATTTAGATTCATTCTCTTTATAGCGTAGGTGCTTTTCAGATTCAGTCTTTTATTATTTGGAATATTTGTAAGGGCATAAGCCTAACACTATTTTATTTCATGTTAGTTGGGATTCATTATGTTAGCTGGATGTTATTATTATCATTATGTTGGTGTGGATTATTGGATCATGGTGTATGCGTTCTTCATTTATAAATGCCGAAGTTTTGGAAAAATACTTTATTTATATTTACTATTGTGCTAAGAATGATATTAATTGACAAACAAGCCATATCTTCGGCGTAGCGTGCCTGGCCAGCATTTACGTGAGAAAATAGGGGTTGTTACACATCAACGTAAAATCTTTTTCTTTTAAAACTCCGGCTCAGGACTCAAAAAAAATTATTTTGACGAAAAATAACACCTTAGATGTTTAAAAATATTTTAGAAAAAATATCTCAACATTTTAAATGAAACATTAAGGGATTTAAACGCAACCTTACCCAAATCTATCTCGCAAAGGCTTATTTGTTGAAGAATGTTGATATTCGGATTCGTCTTGATGAATGATTGGATTGTAACTTTTCTTCGACGGTCGTAGCAGTATACGACATACTCTGACGTAAACGGACTATGTAAAATATGTCCTTATAAATTTTCCCTATGTCTATATCGGTACAAACTGAAAACATCTTAATTATCAAATCAAATGTCCTATACAAATCTAATACCCTCCCATGAACCCAAAACTTAAAAGGTACTAAAAATGTAAGTGTTTAAACTTTCTTCAAAAATCAACTTGAAATCTTAAAATCTCCAACTTTTCTTTGTCATCATCAGGGTGTGCAAAATAATGATCCTAAAATTTTGTACCTCTACACATGAGACAAGAAACAAAGAACTTCGTAATGTATCGAGTTTGAAGTGAGATAAACATAAATCAAAACCAATATCAAATCTCAATTCTCCCCCATAATTCAAACTCCCCCACTAAATCCAAAATAGACAAGAAAAAGAATAAATAAAAGTAAACAAATGTGCATGATAAATATGGATAATCCTAAAAAATGAACTTTACAATCATCCTTATGTGTAAAAATTGTTGAATTCAAATGACATCGACTTAATCATTTCAAGAAAACAAAGTCTAAAATGATTTCTACACCAATAACGTCTAAATCTATATAACGCTTTTTCAAGACTTTGTCAGGACATCCAAACCCTTTGATTTATTTCTAACCAAACTCGCTCAGATATATATATTTTTTTCAAGTTTTTTTGAGGTTTATATTTTTTTCTCAACTTAGAGAAATCCCATTGGCCCCATTTTTTGGCATGTTATTCTTTTTGTTGCCTTAATTTTTTCTCGGGCTCTTTTAAACTGTGGCTTTCACAACGTGATTATTATTCACTCGCACCCCTTCACCGTGTTCACTCATCATTTTTTTATATTAAACAAATTCCTCACGGCAACGATTCTTACATGCACAACTTTCATTGTCAAGTTTTATCGCATATGGTTCGTTTTAAAGACAGGATTGAGATGAAAACATTTCGACCAACATGTGATAGACAAGTACAATAATCAAACAAATCCGTGCAAGTGTGCATTAAAGGAGACTAAGAGTCAAATATGTAGAAAGTAATCTCAAATTACATCTTAATGACTCCAAACATTACAATGCACAAGAATGGAATGATGTATCATCTCAAAACACAATCGAATATTCACATGGATATGGAATGATGTTGTGACTTGGTCATCCTAAATGTCCATCCATAAATTGTGTAAACAAAATACAAAACTATTTTTGTCTTTTTTCAAAATAAATCTTTTTGGCTTTTTCAATTTTTTTCTAAAAAAAATAGAAAATATTTTTGGGTTTTTCCAAAAGATTTCAAAAAAAAAATCTTTTTGGTTTTTTCAAAAAATATATCAAAAATGGAAAATATAAATACAAAAATGGTATATACTAGCAATACGCATAAAATATCATCATGAAAATCATCATATGCTAGCAAACAAGTGTAAACCTCAACCGTTGGGTGCGGTGGAGTTTTTCAAAGATGGTGACATCCTATGAAAAACATCCATAAATTCATGTGAAGTCTTGACCAAAAAACTTACTTGCTCCCTAATATGTGCAAACTCTCTCATGTAATAATCAGGAGCATTATGTGTGGGTGCGTGTGTGGGAACACGTGGCAAAACTCTATGCGATACACTTCCCAACTTAAAGCAAAATTCCCTAAGGTGTCCTCTCTTCTTGCATTGGGTGAAAACATATACGGACCTAGGAACACCTGTCCTAAAAGGTCTAGGACACTCTCTCATATCGGGAACGGGATGCCTAGGTGGGTTGGGTTGAGAGACATAAGGATTAATCACAAACTCAGAAATTGGCTCGGGTGCAATATGAGAAGTAGACGCACCATCATGACCTATTCCCAATCTCTCAACATTACCCAAAGCGGGACTGAGGATAATATTTCCAACCTTCTTAGATGTATCCTCTATAGTGACCTTTACATCCCGGGCTTGTTTGATATCGCTCTCTAATTGGACCACACGGGCTTCGAGTTCACTCTTTTCTCGACCTACGACGATCAACTGCTCAGTCTCATACAAAACACTCAAACTATCATCCTTAGGGCACTGACGTGCACAAGTATCCTCATCGTAGTGGGACAAACTAGGTGTTCTCATGTGACTAGCTAAAATGGTAAAACACATCCCATGTGAAGACTCATCCCCGAAATCTTTTACTTCTTCCTCATTATCGCTAAGAGTGGCGGCATGACAATTTTCTTGCCCTTTCTCTTAAGCCTGGTGGGACACTCAAATTCCCAATGCCCCTAACCCTCGCACTCAAAACATCTCTCCTCTTCCTCTTCCTCTTCTTCTTCCTCTTTCTCTTTCTCACCGCTTTCTTTGGTATCTTCTTTCTTTTTATTTTTCTCAAAAAATCCTTTATTTGAAGAATTTTCTTTGGAAAATTTGAGAAACTTTTTTAAATTTTTTAGAAAGCATGTCCACATCATCAAAATCAAACTCGCCCTCAGAATCGGAATCGCCAACTCTCACTTTCTTTTTCTTCTCTCTCTTGGACACTTCCTTACCCTTCCTATACTGGTCTCTAAGTGCTACCCATCTATCCTTAGACTTGGGAGTGTCAGGAAACATGTCAATTTCATATGTTTGGAGGTCTCCTACCAGTTCTTCTAACTTAAGATTGTTCAAATTTCCTACGGAATTCAAAATAGTCACTTTCAGAACAAAACGTTTAGGCAACCATCTCAAAATCTTTTTAACCACTCGCGCATCAGGAATGTGCTCACCCATATTGAAACTAGTGCTAACAATATTCGACAATCGTGCATAAAACTTATCAAAATACTCAGATTTAAGTAGGGTAATAGTTTCAAGTTGAGTATTTAAAATTTTCAATTTAGACTCTTTCACTGCAGTCGTGCCTTCATGGGTAAGTTGTAAAACATCCCATACTTCTTTTAACGTTGTGCACGTCATGATACGTCGGAACTCGTCAGGGGTGATGGCTCCAAGAATTGCACTTAACCCATGAGAATTAAAGGTGCTCCATTTAAATTCGTCCCTAGCCCAAGGCTTAAGATTAGTGACATTATTAGCAGTGACAATGGGAGGAGTCCACCCTTCTTCACAAACAACCCAAACTCACTCATCGATTACTTTTAAATTACATTTTATGCGGGCTTTCCAATATGCATAATTAGAGTTGTCAAAAATTGGCAATCGATTATATAAGTTTTCATTCGGAAACATCGCGAAATTTTTTCAAAATCAGATTTTTAAAGAAAAAATCAATATCACAAAAATTTTGAGAAAAAAAAGATCACTCGATAAATTGGAGAAACCTGCTCTGATACCAATTTGAGAATGCTGTGTGATATCGATTATTTGTGGATTTACAAATTTCCAATTTTAAACTTAGTTAACTAGATGTCAATTTTTTATCCAAATTAATTAAACCCTAACACATGCATCTAGGTGTATAAATCATGCCATCACAAAATAAATATAAATTGCCGACACACCGATTTTAGGAAAAAGAACCTTTCGGGTAAAACCTTTTATTTCACTATGAAGAGGTAAATCGCAACTTACATATACAATGAAATCTGCAATGAATATCCGCAGATACTCACATAGACCTCAGTCTAGAATCAACAATGGATCAACCAAAGTGAACACACAAGAACACTCAACTCTGTCTTCAGCAGGGAACACCCTTAAGCACTCACAATTAACCTCAGTCCTAGTTAGCCAGCACCTCCCTCAAGTGGTACCAAATCAGCAGCAGAAAAATCTTTCCTACAAGAGAAACTCCAATAAAATTGTATCTTGGGTTCCAAATTGATTCACTAAAGCTATTGGGAAGATTTGCGAATCAAAATAAAGTTAAAACACCTCAAAAATGAGAAGATAAAAATTCTGCAAAAGCAGTTTTCGTAGAATGAAAAACTCAGGTCTTCTAAAACAAAATGGACTAAAAAATGAACTATTTATAAAAATCTTAAGTCGGCGCTACCGCTCGAATGAGAACTCTATGTCACTAGAACGATATATGATGTCGCTTGTAGCGAATTCGCGTGACATATTAAACGACTTTAGAAAACTAAAACAATAGCATAACGTTTGATAAAATGCTTCGTGCGAGCTACAAGTGAGCCTTCGCGCGACATATCATGTCGCTTGAAGTTCTCGTTCGCGTGACATTGTCCTGTCATTTGAACTACATAGACATGTCATTTGAAAGACATCAACGTAAAATCTTTTTCTTTTAAAACTCCGTCTTAGGACACAGAATAAATTATTTTAACGAAAAATGAAGCCTTAAATGTTTAAAAACATTTTAGAAAAAATACCCCAACACTTTAAATGAAACACTAAGTGACTTAAACACAACCTTATCAAAATGTATCTAGCAGACGCTTGTTTGTTGAAAAATGTTAATATTTGGATTCGTCTTGATGCATGATTGAACTTGAACTTTTCTTCAACGGTTGTAATGGTATACGACATAATCTAAAATGTAAACGGACTATGTGAAATATGTCCTTACATGCATACGGACTATGTAAAATATGTCCTTACATGCATCATATCTGAGAATAAATGGATACATCAGTAAATAAATCTCTTAAATACAATGAAACAACATAAAATGTCTTGAATAAAAAAAACTAATCAGCAACTGTAATGTCATCTATGTCAGGATCATCATCTTCATCATCACCAGTAAAAGTAGCAGCATCATGTCGAACTCTAGACGATCCAGCACCTCAGCTCTGCTCATAACATCGCATCTCCATGTAATATGCGATCACCTGGGAATCTTTTACAGCACATGCCTAGGACTCTGCCTCAAATATGGCCATTATAGTATCAAACATCTTGTCCTGAGCAGCCACCTATGCCTATAGATAAGCCAAATCCTCCATCGTATGGCATGCAGACGTGTAGGTGCATGGCTGAATATCGACTGAAGTGGGACCAGGATGACCTGCTGCCTTAGATGTGCATCTAGTAACAAAAGAAGATCCCTTAGCAGGTGGGGCACGAGACATAACCTCATCACTCAGGTGACTCTCAGATTGAGTCAAGATGACATAAGCATCAGAGACAAATGGATCATCCTCTAAAATAGGTACCCCAATAGATATACAAATCTTAGTAATAAGAATCCCATAAGGAAGACGTGACACCCCGCCTAATTAAATGTCGGGTGATCATTCCTTTATTAAATTAAAATCAAGGTGAACGGTTGGCTCATTCTTAGCATCACTGTCGCAAAATAACATTTCCAATTTAAACATCCTAAATAATTAAGCTAAGTGTCAAAATAATTTAAAGTCTTATTTCCATTTTTAAATTTTAACTTGGAAACCTTTTTAAATAATCAACAGTCTAAGAATCACATAAGTGCTACGGATAGCAATCAACACAAAAGAAATAATCCATCTTGATTAACCAAACTAAGTCAAATAACCATACATGAAATCATCCTGACAAAAGTTAACTCCCAAGGAATACTGAATACTGGAAATATAAACAAACGTCAATCTCTGGCAAATCCAAACTGAATAGGGAAATGGGAAACATATGCCCTAACTAAGCAGAACTAAAACAAAAAGAGAATCAATGAAGAGGTCGTCTAAAGCAACAACCTGCAACTCCCACATTAGTTGCAGCGCGTCCAATCTAAAGAACCTATGCACGACTCTCCTGTGGATGGGCACCTATAATATATATATATATATATATATATATATAAGAGAAAAAGACAGGAAACGGGTCAGAGCCTGAGTGTAAAACAGTTTAAAATAGTTTAACAAGTATTTAAAATGCTTACCGACTAACGCAACAACCAAGTTAGTATGCGACACTCTCTTTAGAATTCTCACCTCTCATCTAGTGTGCACGCCTACTGTACTAATAATTCTCCTAAGTTTCTCTAACTTATTCTCCATAAGGTTTTATCACGTGAAAAGAAAGGTTATGATATTTAATTTAGGAAATCATTCTCTTCAAGATTTCTTACGCTATTTAGAACAACTCATTACGGTTATAAAGTTCCCGAACACTTACAATAAATTTGAAGTATTTATTCATTACTTATCTACTTATACGCATAGTAGAAAGTTCCCATATAGATATACGTATATATATTAGTCACATATATAATATATATACTAACGGCACCCCAAATAAAATCTATGGTGCTGGCATACTCTTCTATCAAGTCCCCGTATCACTCAAACTAAGGGAAATACTAGTTTGAAATCACTCTCGAACTGTATTAACACAACACACAAACAAATGGAGGCGAAGCATAGTTCCAGGTTATAAGAGGTCAGCGCATACCCTCACGCCTCTTAGAACATCTGACTATCATTCTCAAATAGCCTGTATCGAGGATACTATCTTCTAGGGCACGAGTCAATATCGCCCATAAAGGTCCAATCGAGATAAGAATGTCCCGACGCGGAAATCTCCGTGATAGCAAGTAGCTCGGGTATGATTTTTACACAAATACATAATATATGCATAGTCACACATTCATATATATAAATATTCACATTTTCTAAATTAGGTGGGCCCACGACCCATAATTCTAATTATCTGTTCTTAGCACAAATTACTCAATTATCTTGCATAACAAATTTGTCTCTTTTATTCCCATTTATAATTTATTTCATACATACTTCTCTTCTCTCGAAGTATTCTCTCTTGCTAAGTACAATTTCTGTAGGTATACTCTCTCTAACCTTCTGGTCTAAGACTTTCACGAGTCCCTCAATTTTATTAAGAACTTACGCATAATCTCTAATGTGTAACGAAATTCCCCGTTAACCCACAATTTCATCCCAAATTAAATTCCATTCAACGGAGTCTATTTAGACCCTACTGGTCCTCCTCATGACCCATTATACTCTATAAATAGTAATCAAGGGTTCCCACGTATTTAAACCGGATTAAACAAAAAGGGGACAAATATGCAATTTTCCAGGAGGAGTCGATCGATCGAGGAAAGGGGGCGATCTATCGATCGATGTTCTTGGGTCGATCGATCGATCAAGCAGTTCTTGCTCAGAAACTACAGTTTCAACCTACGGGTTTCATCTTACAAATTTCTCCAAAACGCCATTATCGATTCCCAAACTCCCTAACAACATTTCTAATAGTTACATGTGCCTCTATACGTTATTTCCTACGTGAAACATGTCCAAATTCATCAAAGGCATTGAATTTATGGTTAATTTAATATAATTATCAAGAACCTTAATTTTACATGAAACATTCATTCTTCTAATTATTTTCCAGATTTCGTGCCTATAAATCCATACTAATTCGTGGATAATTCTCTACATATGATGGGTATGTCCAAAATACATTTAGTTTCTCTAAAACATGCGATTTTAAGTCTCTAAATTATCAATTTCTTTCATAAAACATGTTCTTAACAATCCTAAACTAACATGGGTGAGACATTAACTGAAAACAAAGCAAGATAGATACTTGCCTGGAATTCAAGGTTCTGATTTGTGTATGAAAATGGTATGGTTTCCTTCCTTGTCGTGCGATTTACGTTTTGGTGGTGGTGGCGGTGCAAATGGATGAGTTCTTGGCCTTGGATTACTTGGAAAGCTTCCTACCTTCTTCTCTAATGGTCGTTCTTATGTTCTGTGATTGTTAACCCTAAAAGCCTAACTCAAATGGCTGATATATTTTAGGGAAATTCGCGGTTTTAATTACCCAAAAATACAAAATGACTATTATACCCTCCCAGGATGCCAATTAGGCCTAAAAATGCCCCGAGACCCAAACTAAACCCCCGCGTACACTTTTCTGACTATCTCGACCCTTTTAGAAATGTTGGCGCACTCGAAATGACCATACGGGCGATTTATAATTTATTCACTTATAATAATAATAATAATTTAGTCCCGACACGATACAGACGCGTCTTGAGTTAATTTTCATAATTGTCATATTATTCCCTCCTGACAATTTTAATAAATTCAATTCTACATATTACTCTACTCAATAAGTAATATTTAACAAATCAGCAATTTTCCAATAATTACTAACTCTCGTCACGCTAGTAAATATTTAAAACAAATTTTCGGATTAATATTAAATTAATCTATCTGAATTAAATTTAATAAATCCCTAAATTTAAAAGCCATAAAAATACGGGGTATTACATGCTTCCCCCCTAATAACGGAATTTCGTCTCGAAATTTGAAAAATAAGGCCTACCTCGTAAAACAATTTTGGTTACCTTATCAGTGCGCAAACTATTTACATAGTAAGGCGCTCAATCACTATAGCCCCCGCCTCACGGAAAGCTTGTTTAACACTCTCATGAAAGACACTTCATATTGTGCACCTATTCGATAACATTCTCATAAGACATGCCTATAAATTATTAATTCCCATTATTTCATTATCATTGGGAGGCCGCACCTCACTACCTGACAACTTCTCGGATTTATCTAAACACAAAACTCCCATTATGAGAGAAACCATATGAGCATCTGACCACTCTTGTTCGCCTAAAAAATTCGTGGAATTCCACCATTGTCATCAGACTCTAACTCAACTAATCCAAAATTTTGATTATCCGCCCATCTCTTAACATTCAGAGTGAGAAAAGTTAAGGTTTTTCCACACCAAAACCTCAATAAGCATCTTGTTCACAATAAACAGGTACGAGTGCTCCCACGGAACCCTACCATTAGGTAATATCCTCCCCCAATTACCGTACTATACTCCACTTGCTAGCTATAACCGTTGTGAAAAAGAAACGATCACAATGAATCCAAAATTACTTTCACACTGCTCCACTAATGGTTAATCACCGCTCGCTTACTCCCCGAATCATGGGTGATACAACCTGCTCAAAATAACACGATATACCCGTTGCTTCCTAAAATCCCATATTGAAGGTGGGATTCAAAAATCTCAACCTAATTCAGAAAAATACCGTGTAGGACCACATACCGGCGCGATCCTTCTTTTCAAAGGAAGGCTGGGGCACACTAGCTAATATTATAAATCACCCCAAACGAATGTCAATCACTTCCTTCTTGGGCATTTTGTTCCATACGTTCGAAGGAACTCTTGATCTTACCTTGAGGTTGTCAACTCATCCAAGAAGCTTTACCGACTTTACCGACCTCTTCCATTTTAGGAATAGTCGATAGCCACAAAATTCTCTTGTTGCTCCTCTTGTTCCAACCGATTTTTATTTATGAGTAGTGCCCGCGGAGACTACTCACTATATCCCGCTCGACATCGACTTTTACTTGTAATGTCTCACATTAAGTGACACTTAATACTCCCCTTCTTTCCTTTGCGTATATTGAAAGTTTCGACCCATGCACTTTTCTCCTTGATGTGCACTTTCAGACCTTTTTATACCATACTAACATCTTTGCTCTTTGTACGCGTCAGTCGCTTTCAACATTTGACTAATTAAAACTCCGCTCCGAGTGTTCTCCATAATAATTAAATTCTACCCTTCTTAAGGAATACCCCTTTTTTTTAACTGGCTTCCCACAGCCTTCCAACTAAATTTGAGTGTGCTACTCTAATCGCACACGTAGATATGGATTATCGTTCTTCACGCGACGCTTAATCCACTCTGCCACTTCCACCTCGCTATGTTAGTCCCACAAACATATATTCCACACGTCTATTTCCACATCTCTACAACTCAGATGATTCTAACATCAGCTAACTAGGATGCCCACAAACCCTATAAACCGTGCTTACTAGTGTAAGCATTACATACTCTTCACACATAATACCCAATTCTTTCTTTTCCTTATGCTCACAATGTGATTAGAATACTTGGGTACTCTCAATCACCCTAGAAATTAAAATTTCAAATCCTCCTTATCATCATTCCACCCTCAACTCGTGGTGATAAGACAAAACTTTCAATGCTTTCTTTCCACACAACCGGCTCCACTGGACTTAATTCATAATTCAACTTCCAATTTACAGATATAATTACCTGCTCCTACTACGATCGAGGTACTAAACTCGTAGACTAATGACCAAACATCTTCCTACTTCCAACCTTATGCTAAGTTTCATGCGTGGGATGTCTCACAAAGTGAAATCCAAACAAGGAACCCCCCGATACAATACTACCTAGCATTGTCGGTTATCGAAATCTGTTAGGCCCTCCGTCCATAACATGTACCCCTTTATTCCGTCTCTTGACAGAAAAGTTACATCTCCTCCCGTAATTACACTTAACAAAGAACATTTTGCAAATTGTACAATCTTTCAGTATTGGTGGTAATCCTATTCCATAAACCTCGAATATATACAATTGGGGTCTCGAAATCCTATCCCCAAACATATGGGTATAAATCTTAACTCTCACATCTCTAAAGGATAGATATATCAATACGCTCTTCCTATCACCAAGTCCTGAGCGCTAAACATAATAATGAGTTAAATATTTTCTCTCAATAGTAAACTAAATACATACTGAATCATAACAACAAAGTCCCTACACACACCAAGATCGAATATCTCGAGCCCACTATCCCCTCCGAAGTCTATAGAATAGATAATATAAGTGCGAGTCCGACCCTCTCGGAGGTGAGGCCTCTGTAACAACCCTCGCTTTTAGGAGGCTAATTTTATATTAATTTACCGCATGAGGTAATTATATAAAGTGTTGGAACTGGAGTAAATATTAATTAAATTAGTTGAAGGTTAATATTTACTGGGTTATTGCATATTTACTGCATGTGAAAGTAAATATCATTCGGTTGTATGTTTTATGGTGTCATATGATTTAAATGACACTGTGGTTTAAATGAGACTGAAACTTGATATATTTTATAAAATTTCCGGATGCCAGTTTAGAGGGTGTAGTCAGTCCTAGAATGTCCGAGACAGTTAAAATAAGTGCCATATTGTATTTTTGGATTTCGGGCACTTTTACCTGGTTTTAACTTAAATGCGTATTTGGGAGTCATTTTAATGTGGTATTAACCACTTAAGTTGGAGACTTTAGGCTTAAGCCACGATTTTTAAGTCTTGCCCCTTATTTCATTTCCTCATTTTATGTCTTAAACATAGAGAGAGAGAGAGAGAGAGAGAGAGAGAGAGAGAGAGAGAGAGAGAGAGAGAGAGAG